>JANHMN010000003.1:108061213-108147787 GCA_030674055.1 Rhabdomys pumilio
GGACTGTGTTATACAGCATGCCGCCCATGAGCACTCGGTGGGACTGTTACAGCATGCCGCCCATGAGCACTCGGTGGGACTGTGTTACAGCATGCCGCCCACACCAGTGGTTCACTCCACCACGCAGATTCCCACTCAGTGAAGGCAGACAAGACATACCAAGACAGTGAATACATAACAAATCTGATGTTTTACACATTTTCTTTAGGTAGTAAAGGCTTTTATTGTCCTGAATCCCGATTACAAGTCCCATGATCAAGAGCAACTGAAAAAGGAGATTCAGGAGCATGTGAAAAAGACTACAGCGCCTTACAAATACCCCAGAAAGGTAGGCGTCCTTGTTACAACTGATATTTGTTTAGTGCTTTGGAAAATTTTCTATTTTTTTTTTTTTTTTAATTTTAGATGACCTTTCTCCTTAAATATGCTATACAAGAGGTTTTAAACAGAGCTAATGACAATAGTTAATCAAAAATTCTGAGGCTAAACTGAAGCCCCCAACATAATTCAGTCAATTAGCTCATAATAGTAATGTAAAAAAAAAAAAAAAAACAACAAAAAACCAAAACCAACCAACCAAAGATCCCAACTTCATCCTTTCATCTAGAATCTGAAACTGCTGCATAACTGGCATGACTTGAATAAGTTTACAAGTGCTGGACTAACTTCTCCCCTTAATACCAACAGGTGGAGTTTATCGAAGAGCTGCCAAAGACTGTCAGTGGGAAGGTCAAAAGAAATGAACTGAGGAAAAAGGAATGGACAACAATTTAAACTCATCCCACGCATCACCTGTGTATCTATAAACACATCGTCTATGAGTCTGCAGGAACCACAGATTATGTGGGCAGACTGATTTTAAACTAGATTTAAAGCATGTTGTAGTTATGACACCAGAGACCTAATTCTGAAATCAAATAATCACTGAATCCTGCTGCATTCATGTCAATGTTCTTGTAATTTGCCAACATAAAATGAATGTCATCAGATACTGAGATGTCTTAAAATTTATTTTAGGAGAAGTTTCTAAACCAAATCTCTGCCACACAGGTTTTCAAAACTTAACTGGACAATTCTAGTATGCTAATATACAAATCAGAACAAATCTTCAAACTTTGAAAAGAACCTTATTTTTAGAAAATTGTCATAATTCTTAGAATATTTACCTAAATGTTGAATAAGAACTTTACTAGTCATATTTTTATTCAAGTAATTTAAAAATAGTTTGAAAACTGTTTGAAGGTCTAAGTATGAGATAGCTGTCTCTATGACTAGTTATTAAATTTAACCTAATAAACATGATTGTAAAAATAGTTTTTCCTTGTAGTTCTTTGATAGTTTGATAAATTCAGCAGATGTTAATATATAAAATACATGACATTATCTAAATGTTCATCCTTGGAAATCTAGGAACAAGGATCACTACATGAACAGACGACAGTTGATAGACAACTACTTGGCAAGAGTGCACGTCATACAAGACACTTCCCTTCTGTTCCTATGAACTGCTCTGGTGTAACGGCAGTGCTCAGATATGCTGAGGCTGCGTAACGTAAACCCTCCTGCTATCTTTCCTGCATAAAAGTTAGATAAGACTTGTACTGAAGGAAAAGACAGTTTAGAAGAAAGTTTTATCAATGTCTCATTGAAGGTCTGAGTCGTAAAGAATTTTTAACATGAAAACTTAAATTTCTGTCATGAGTAGGGCTTGTTTCTGGAGAGCTGAAAGTGAGTCCTTCTGAGGAATGAGGTAGAGCTTTGCCATTGGTTCTTTCTTTTTGAAGTGTTTGTTCCCATTTAAAATAACCACAGCATTTTCTGTCTTCTTGGTATTTCCCAACAGGGCAACAATAGAAGGCTTTCCCATGGTTTGGCCCATTATTAGAAACAATAAGCCGCTTCGATCGTCTGCCACACTTGCATAAAGGGGGTGTCATCTTTCCAGTCTTCCAAGGCCCTTGTAGATTAGCTGTGGATGTTAATACAGAGGGAGAAACTTTACAAGTTGTTCCTGGAGAGCAAATAGATGATGTCGACTGTTCTTCATGAATAGTGAAGGTCTGCTTTTTGGCTCGTGGGAAAGCTGGAGGACTAAATGAATTCCTTTTAGTACCACCTGAAAGGAGAGGTTGTTTCCTCAGAACTGAAGGATGTGGTGCATTCGCATGAACACTGGTGAAAGGAAATGGTTTGCATTCGGGTAACTTAAAAACAGAGGCATCTAAACTTGCTTTGTGCTTGGCTCCTTTTACATTATAGACTGTACTGTGAGGACTCTTATACGCAATAGACTTAGATGTCTCAGAGTTTTGAGGAGTTTCCTTAAGGTCTTCAAAGTTTTCATAACTAAGGCTTTCTGGTTCTTCTGAAACCAATGATCTCTCTACAGAATTAAAAGAAATATCCACATTTATGTCACTAATAGGAGGCATACAGTCTGCGTCTAACTCAGCCTGAGATGCTGGCAGCAAAACTACATCTTCCCACTCAGCCAACATTGGTAAACAGTCAAAAGTATGGCCCATTTCTACATCAGAAACAAGATTAACAGACGGGATGGTTGTAGATACAAGCACCAGGTTGGAGTTAAGTGTTGAGGACTTTGAGCTGTCATTTGATGCAAGCTGACCACTGTGACTTGGCTTCTGTACATAGAGAGGTGGAGTTAACGTGGGGGAACGCAGTTGTTCCACAGACATGGAGGACTTGGTAGTGAAAAGAGGCAAGCTATGTTTGACATTGTAAAGATCTGCTTTCACGTTGCTTTTTAATTGTAATTGGTCCTTTACACAGGAATTCACACAAACTGAATTCATTTGAGCATTTTCCTTTGTATTTACTGTACTTTGGGGCTCCTTTTGATATATGCTGGGACCCTGGATGCTAATGTTGCAGGCAGATGCTTCTTCAACTTGATCTGTACACAAATTTCTGGCCAAAATCTTGGGATTCTTCTTAGTGAGAACCTGTAATTCCACAGACAAACCCATTGCTTTAGGAACTGTATTTATAAGTTCTTCCATAGACATTCTATATGACAAGAAGAGGAAAAATGCCATTGGTGCACAAATGACTACACACATGAAATCAGCATTTCAATGAACACGACTACTACCTGAGGCCTCAAAATGACAGAATACAGCAACAAGATACCACTAACCTTGTTCAAGGACCTGGTAATTTTCATTAGGCAACCATCCCTGATCATTTTCCAAGCAAGAAGAGCAGTGTTCCGAGAATCATCTAAGCCTGAGGAAATAAAAATATCAAATACTGAATGCCATGGTACTACCATAAAGAAATAACAGAAAGCAAATTACATTTAACAGAAATTAAAATATTGTTACTTTTATGACCACCTGTTGATTTTAATCATCATAAATTGGTCTTTGGGAAGTAATGAAAGCATTACCAATGAACGATAAACTGGCTTGTATTTACACAGGTGAAAATTTGTCAGCCTGCTTCCAACCATGTGACCAGCGATCTGTATGGATCATCATTTGTGAAAAATTAGTCACGTTCAGTTTTTTTCACTAGGTCATCATATTATCTGGGCACTTGTATTTCTAGTTGATGTGCTCAGTATTTTCATTGCTTACTTATTTATTTTTAAACCAGCTGAAACCACTAGATGGTGGTCTTTATCTAAATTCAAAAAACTGGTAATTCAAAAATCAGAAATAATTTGAGTTTTATAGCTTAAGAACATTTTTTTAGCCTGCAAGCTATTAAAAAGGATAGTGCCTCCTAAATGAAACTAATATGAAAAGTTTTACCATTGTTAAATGACTTACATAATGAAATAATTATCAGTTTATACGAACCAGAATGTTCTCGTCCTGAAAATTCTATTCCCACTTCCTGCAAGGCACCACTCAGTCCTTTGGGTTTTCTCTTATAAAAAAGCTAATCAAATAATAAAAAAAGAAGATATATTTCTAAAAATACAATGACTACTACAGAAGTTACAAAGTTATTTCTTATATCTTTTAGTGCTATCAGGTTTGGAAGTTATTACTGCTGTGCGTGCTGTCTCAATTATTTTAAGATACATATTTATGTGAACATTCCAAAAGAAAAATACCTTACTTATAAAATTCACACCAATAAGAAAAAGTGTAACAACTTTCAACAGAAACAAAGTGAGCATGCTCCCACCTTTGAGTCTTACCTTGTAAGTTGCTCTGAGGTCAATCCAAGAATTTAAGAACACAGGTTTTAACAGCTGCTTTCTTCTACACTCATACTCCAGGCAAACGCCCAAGTCCCAGTCTGCATTATGGATACTAAGAGTCAGTAATGTCAGGGTGTTTCCATTTACAAATAAAATATACAAAACAAGATATGATAGAACAGTAAGATTTAATTTCTGTACTACTAACTAATGTTCATATGGTTTATATTACCTTACATCTTATAGAACTTACCATTAAGAAATTATGCTGATGACTGTTTCAAAATACAGTCTTTTGTGTATGTACAGGCGCATGTGTATGGGTGTGCATGTGTGCTGGTGCAAGTGGTTCTGTGTGCAGGTCAGAGGACAGCCTCAGGTGTCATTACTCAAGTGTCACCCATCTTATTTTGAGACAGGGCTCCTTATGGGCCTGAAGTGGCAATACCAAGCATCCTGAAGGTGCTTTTGACCAAGTTCTGGTGCTTGGATAACCTGGACTGACCCTTCACTGCCCTTGGTGGATACTCACTGCACATCTTTTGCTATACTTATGTTTCTTACTATTAAAGGCCTCTCTCTGAAAGCTAGAGCTGGGATTTAAAAAGAAGCTAGTGTAAACAAGAATGAAATTAATGAAAGTTCCCTAGAAAAAAAGTTATGCAGAAAATTGATTTTTCCCAAGAACTTAATACTTAAACATTAGATCATTAATCAGTATTGTTAATAAGCATGATATGGAGAATTTGAGAAGAAGAAAAACTTCAGGAAATTCTAGAAGCTGACAAGCTGTAATTGATTTGCTAGGTTTTTAATGTACAACTTTAGAAATAAGGAACTGTGTGAATAGGAAGAAATTTTGACTACACAAGTTTATGACAAGCCTTGGTACCTTCCAGAAGCCAAAAGCAAGCAGTTTAAGGAATCCTGGTGTTAATTCTTAATAGAATTGTAATTAAGATAGGAATCATATTGAAAAAAGAGTACAAGACACAGACACAGAGTTCACAGCTCAGTGAACTGCTCGCCTTCCTGAACAGGCCTGTCAGATCAGAACTTTACTGATAGACTGCCCTTGCTTAAACAAAAGCAGTACTTTAAGAATCAAAGAAAAAGGATGATGGTCTATATCAAATATAGAAGAAATATAGAGGAAAAAAAGGAAGAATTAAATAAGGATTAGAGATTAAACTTTTATAGAAAGCTAAGTTTGATGTAATAGGGGGTAGGAAATAACTTTGGATCTATTAATCTTATGCCAAACTGAAACAGAATAAAATTCAAAGAGCCATCCTGTTTATCATTTCTGTAACTGTACGGCTTTACAACACCAATCTTAAAGAAGTTATTGCATTTGAAAAAAATTGATTTTATCATAATGTTAATTTTTAGTTTTCATAAAATTGCTGTTTGTTTTTTGTTCCTCTTAATAATCTTAGGTAATCAAGGAAGACTTTAGAAGAAAATGAATTTTGAAAAGCTATGTAATCAATGAATAAAATTTCTGGGGAAATGATTTTATGTATAAATAAAGCTGAAAAAAGACAAAAGTTGTCAGAGCAGGAAAAGCCAAATTGAGATGTGCTTCCTCTCTGTCCTGCCTCTCATGGAGTGAAGGACCCTCCTATGTCTGATCCTTCCTTCCCTTCACCACTCTGTATCCACCCTTCTCCAGAAACTGCCTTCAGCCAAGGATGGCTCCCCGCACTGGAGAATCATTATAAAAAAAAAATTAAAAAAAAAAAAAAAAGGAAAGAAAGGAGAGAGAATTGGCTTTTCTTGGTTAGGATCTGTATGGCCCTTGATTTTCTTTCTCTAGTAAGTTAGGTTAACAAACATAATTCTAGGTTAACAAGAATAAAACTAGAAATAAAGCAGTAAATAGTAGAAGTGCTACTCTATTCTTTTTTGCTGGGTGGGGCATATGTATGTGTGGTATGTATGTGTGGGGGTGAAGGTATGTGAACACATGCATGTGTATGTATATGCAGACATGTGTACATACATGCAGGAGTCCAAGACTGATATCAGGAACCGATTGCTCTCCACCTTATCTACTGAGATTGGGTTCCTCACTGAGCCTAGGACTTGCTGTTTTAGCTGGTTTGGCTAGGCAGCTTGCTCTTGGGATTCCTTGTCTCCATCTAGTGTACTTGGAGTACATACACACCACTATGCCTGTGTGGCTTGACACAGGTTCTGAGGATGCCAACTCTGGTCCTCATGATTGGGCCACAAGCACTGTGCCTGCTGAGCCACCTCCTCAGCCTCAGTACCACCCAGTGTTATTTACAGGCATAAGTCATGCTTTATTTTACCTGACCAAGTAACAAAAGCACACAGTTTCACTTCAGAAGGAGAAGGCTCTGAATCCCCAGTAACAAAACTGATTTTCTTCTGCTGCTGAAGCTTATGAATCCATTTACAGAACTGGGATAAGCAAATCTTCAGGGGGACTCCGTCATCAACTTGAGCCTGATAAGAGAGCCACAAAATCTGAACTCAACAAATGAACTTCTGAGCCACTGAGCATTTACTACAACTCTGCGCTGCTGTGGAGGACAGAACAAAGAGGAGCTTCTGACTGACCAAGTTTATCTAGTAAAAAGATTTAACACATACAGGCAAGAAATAGTGCAGACTTGAATTCACCATGGCAACAGAAACTCTAAAGTTCCATAGAAATAAAAGACAGCGAGTTACACTGGCTCTGTAAAATACACTCTCTCTGGAGGTCAAACCCTGGGCTTTCCCCATCCTAGGTAAGCACTCTCACACTGGGCTGCAACCCTTGACCTTGATGTTTATAGCGCTCTTCTGAGTTTTTCAGGATTCCAGTGAACTTTTACAGGGGACACCATTTCTCTTAACACTGAATAAATTTAATTCCAAGTGGTATGTAGCTTTTATTTTTCTTTTACAAACTGATTTTTTGAGCTTCCAAAATTTGCATCGTACCTGTTTTATCCCTGTCAGTTCTGTGCAAAATTCAGAAAGAATTGGATGTTCTTGAGGCTGAACATAAGCATGAAACTCAGATTCAATCTCTCCAGTTGCTGTACTCAACAAAACTGCTGGAAATTCAACTAAATAAAAGAACCATAGATTAACACCTAAATATATTTTATTTATTTACTATTGTTTACTATTTATTTATTTATCCCTAGCTAGTATGGAAATATATACAGAGCAGTTCTCCACCTGGCTGCCACATACCTTTTGGGGTACAAGTGTTTTCTTCACTTATAAATATCAGATATTCTGCACATCAGATATTTATATCATTATTTATATTATGATTCTAACAAGAGCAAAATTACAGTTGTATAGTAGCAATAAAAATAATTTTATGGTTGGGTGTCACCAAAACATGAAGAACTGTATCAAAGGATCATAGCATTAGGAAGGTTGAAGCCACTGATCTAGTTAAGCTGGTTTCAAACTCAAGAGTTCCACCTGTCTCTGCCTCCTAAGTGCTGGGATTAAGAGTGTGTCCCACCGTTTTGGTTATTCTAGTAAGTCTTTACTGGAGTTGATTGTTTAATAATGCTGTTATGAAAGCAGTGCTTGTTTAGGATGACTCACATATTTAGTGGGACGCAGTTATAATAAAGCTATGCTAAGGAATAAGTCACAATATCAAAGTATGGCCATTTTGGTTTACAACTAAACATGAAGCCAGCATGAGTTAAAATGTACTTTATTATTGCAAAGCCATTTTTTTTCAGTTTCTATCTAATCAAAGTTTTAAATGTAATCTTAAAAGAACTAGCTACTTTGCATAATCACATTCAGGTATTTAGTATTTTATTCTTTTGTAGGTGAGAGTTTTTATATTAAACTATGAGCTTACAGCATTCTGTTTTCTTATTGGCTGGCTTATATCTAGGATGTTTAAGAAGAATCAAGGAGCACTACCTTTGGCCACTGGCAATCCAAACTTACTTATTTCAGGGCTATTGTGGTGCTTCCCATCACTCCAGCATGTAGACTCAAAATCAATGACAATTAAGTAGTCATACAACTGTCCTGCAAAAGATCAGTGTTCTTAGGTTTTGTCGATGTTCCAATTGTAAGGCTTCAAACTGTAAAGTAAACACGGGACTTACTGAATCTGCTTCCTCCTGGATTTCCACTTGCTGGTGTAACTGACTTTCTCCTAATTAATCCAAGCTGCCTAAGAATGCAAAACACAGGAAGAGCAATAAAATCACTTACACTCCAGTTAGAATATGCTATCAAACTAAGAGCCCTGAACAAATGGCAAAATCCTCCCAAATGTACTGTAAGTGGAGTTGGGTGTGGGGGCAGGCACCCGTCAGCTCAGCAGTCAGCAGGCCAAGGCAAAACTGAATTTAAGAATAGCTTATAGCACATAGTGGAACCCTGTCTCAAACAACAGCTGTGTACTGACTGAAGGAAACTGGGGCTAGACTTTAAAAGTCCTGGGTCTTTGTGCTAACTGCCACCCTTTCTGGAGTTTAGTGTCCATTTCACCTGAATGGGCTTCACAAACACTAATCTTACCTGTTTTCGTTTTGTAGCAGTACTTAGAAACTCAAATAACTATAAAGATGCACTAAAGAGCTCTCGCTATTTTTTGTATTTTTCAAGCGTTTGCTATGTTCTAAAGGGATAATGCCTGTTCCTAAACTCTAAAAATCTAGGGGAGGAAGTAAGGTCACTAGAGTACTACTGGAAGGAAATCTATGATAAAAGACTCCCAACAGCAATACACTGCAGTCCAAAGAAGGAAAGGTCCCAAATGATGATGAATACCACTTTAACTAGGCAGACACCTGGAACAGTTATTTGGCTATTTGAAAAAGACAAGACGTGAGGCCAACGTAGGGATTTGGAATGAAAACTAACACTCACCAGTCACTTCTTCAGCAAATATTAAGCTAGGATATTTTAAACAATATCTAAAACAAAATGACCTCTTTTAAACAATTCTAGGTGGTACATATGTTATAAGGGTAAACCCTTACTTTATGCATGAGAAAAGTAAATTATTTGCCTACAGATGGCTATAGTATGCTATCCTTTGATAGAACTTTTCACCCCAGAAATCCATGCTATTCATTAATACACCAGATAGGTAGGTGTTGTTATCAGGCCCCCCCCCCCACAGTGACATCACATCTAGGCGACCGCCATATCGTTGCCAAGGCAACCACCATACATTCCCAGAATCCACCTGGCTACCTGCCACCCTTATCTGCAAGAGGCTATGTCACCGCCCATATAAAATAGGTAGAACCCCCCTGACCTCTCCCCTTTTCTCTTCTTCTTCTCACTCCCGACCCCACCTTTGCCCTCTCTCCTGAATAAACCCCACTTGGAACCGTTTGGTCTGGTGTGGTCTGTTCTAAGCCGCGTGTGGACGTATATCAATAGGGGTTTGTTTTGGATCTGGTTTTGTTGTTTTGAGACAGTCTCCCTATAGCCCTAGCCTGCCTGAACATCGCCATGTGGACCAGGCTGGCTTCCAACTTGCCACGCTGGTATTATAGGCCAATTCCCCTATGCCTGGCAAGTTCACACTTTGTCCACAAATCTCAAATGTGCAGAGCGTAACCAAAAAACGAGAGAGTCTGTAGTAATTCCGACAATAAAACTGGACTAGGAAGGTCACTTGGACGCAGGTGCTGTGGCACCTGCCTGAGAACAGTGTGCAGAGCTGTCACATTCCAGTCGTTCCCAAGGGGCTAGAATGAACAGACCTGATAGAGCACACCACGCAGAGGACCCGGGGTTTCTCGGGCTCCTCCAACTTGGCGTGAATAGAGAGAGGCTCGAGACCGAGAAGATCAAGGCCCTTTTCAGTTCCAGACCAAACGGCTGAGGATGACCGTCGCCCACCCTGAGGAGAAATCCCTAGCGTACCGCGCCAGCCGCTTGGTCGCCATGCCCGAACTTCGGTTTCACAGAGTTCAACGGCCGGAAGTCGGACGCCTTCACTTCCGGTCTGTTTAAACGCTGGCGCGGCAGAGAAGGCAGAAGCATTCAGAGCGGCGGCGGTCGGCAGCGGTCTGTGGGGCGTTGCCTGGGGGCGGTTCGGGACCTGGGGGGCGTGGACAGAGGCTTGAGGAGGGGGAGACCTTCGCCCTGCCCTCGAGGCGCCTTTAGGGATCGCTTCGAACTCCCCGACTTCGCAGGAGTCGCGGACTTCTAGTCCGCACGGAGGGAAAAGGTGTAGGTCCGCGGCTTTTTCTGCGAGGGCCAAGCGTGGCAAACTGGTTTGAGTCGCTTCGAGGGGGGGAAAAAACCGTCACTCCTCTCCAGCGCTTTTCTGGAGGGAGGCTGGGACACGGTTTCCTGGTCACTGCCGGGTCCTCAGCTCCAGCTGATCTTTTCCCTACAGCCTAATGGAGCAAGAGGAGGAGGCGAAGTCCAGGAAGAGGAAGGGGGCCCCGAACTTGGCCTTGGCTAAAGATGGACCTCCGTGGGATATTCAGGACCGGCAGCCTCAAGCCAAGGTGAGCTCCGGCAGGGCAGGCGGGCCCAAAGTCACTTGTGGCTGGGAGTCACTTTCTCCAGCACCTGAAGGGTCCCTGCCCAAGGATAAGGGCTCACCCACTGACCTGACTGAACTCTGCTCTCTTATTTGTAAAATTGAGATAACAGGATACCACCTATTCCAGGCTCTCTCGAAAGTTTAAAACTGACAGTGTCTGGTACACAGAATATTCATTTAGCAAATATTTATTAAGATCCGTATAACAGAAAATGTTCCAGGAATATCTATGTACACTTAAACAGGATTCTCTGTTTTCATACAATATTTATGAAGGAGTAAAGTACGAATGGTCATTTTGGTGGGGAATTTATCCTGGTTAAATAATTAGATGGATGAATGATATCAGTAATAAGAATGTCCTAATATTTGTATTTTTTTGGTGTTTCATCAAAAAGAGAATTTTTAATGTAAATTTTTTATTATACATTTAAAAGTGTGTTTAGCTTGAACCATTTTCTCTTGTTAAAAGTTGTGGTTCTATAACTGATAGGGAAAATATAGATTAGGGTGGGGATGGTTACAAAGCAAATGGATGCTTGTAAAGGCCCTTGGGGAAAGGGTGGCACAGAGACGAAACAAGCTTGATTTTTGGAGTCTGCATTCCAGTTGTGGTTTTGTAACCTATTTCTTCATTTCCTTCTTGTAAATTGGGAGTAATGGTAGTCCTCACTTAAAAGTTCTAAGAAATAATGTAGTGCAAATAAATTTCTCAAAACTGTGTATGGCTAAGAGTTGGCAGCATGGCTCAATAATAGAGGACTTACCTTGCATGCTTCCTGAATTCAGTCCCTAGAACAGTCACGCAAAACAGTGGTTAATAGTAAATACTTAACCTTAGCTCAAGGCTGTTGTATAAGTTAGGGTTTCTATTGTTGTGATAAAACACCATGATCCCTTGACCAAAATCATCTTGGTGAGGAAAGAGTTTATCTTAGCTCTCATGTCCAGATCATTCCTTTCTTCATTAGAATTCAGGACAAGAGCCAGGAGGCAGGAACTGATACTGAAGCCAGGGAGGAGTACTGCTTACCAGTTTGCTCCTCAGGACTTGCTCAGTCTTCTTTGTTATACCACCTAGGACCATCTGCCAGGGGGCAGGCACCATCCACAATGAGCTGGCCCTCCTACATTGATCATCAATTGAGAAAATGGCCACAGGCTTGCCTAGAGGCCAGTTCTATGGAAGGCATTTTCTCAGTTAAGATTCTTTCATTTCAGATGACTAGCTTGTGTCATCTGAAACTAGCCAGCACAGCCATGAAGAAATTATCAACAATATCTGATGTTTGTTAAGTACTTAAGGTACGTTGGTGGCTAGCACTGATATATTGCATAGCAGTCTCTCATTGGTCCTCTCAATCTCACAAGATAGAAGTATAGTTATTCTACAGGTAAGAAAATTGTCTTAGAATGGCTAAGGAACTTGTCCAAGATACTTGATGTCAGGTAGTATGATGCTTGAACTCCTAAACATAATATTCTGCTGTGTCCCAGAAAAAAATGAAAGTAATAATTATCTCTGAGTTGTATAGGTGTTTATTGTGTATTTATTTCACTTTTTTCTATTATCTGAATCTTTTATAATAAGCAAAAACTACCTTAACCAGGCATAAGTACAAAACCTTTTAAATTTAAAAAATTTAATAGACAAATATTTAAACTTATTTTTAAAATTTGGCCTATTAACACTAATTGTGACAATTAACTAGCTTTGGTTTTAGTTAGATGTATCCCTTTTGGAAAAACATCATCCATTCATCATCTTCTTTTAAAATAAATACTTGACAAAGCCTTCTTAAAGGAACCAAGGAGCTTCCTTAAATTTTCTGTTGCCATAGGATAAATCTGATTGTGATAGGTTGTGTGACACTGATCTGTGAGTTGGTTATTTTGTCTCCACTGTAACTGTCATGGTTTGCAATATACAATTTTAGATCCAGCATGGCTTGACTACAGAGTTTAAAGAGGCCATCACCAGAACTCCAACCCCTAGGCTACTAAAAGAAGCCATCACCAAAACTCTAAACCAGTGTTTCTCAACTTGTGAGTCCCAATCTCTTTGGGACCCTTTCACAGGGGTTCCCTAAGATCATCTGCATATCTAATAATAGTTACAGTAGAATTCATAACAGTAGTAAAATCGCAGCTATGAAAATAATTTTATGGTTGGGGTCACCACAACATGAGGAACTGTACTAAGGGACTGCAGCATTAGGAAGGTTGAGAACCACTGCTATAAACCCTGGGCACTTGCTTCTGTGTATTTATAATAGCACTGGCCCCTGCCGTGTTTTTCCCTAATGGAATAGAGTTCTTGAAAGCATGCATTGTATTTTAATCATCCTACTGTGAGCACATAACTATGACTAATACACAAATTGTGCCAGTGTTTATGAAATAGTCTAACAATATCATACCACAAGTAACTATTTTAGACCTTTATTTTCAATTAATTAGAACAGTCCTTGTGTTTATGTCTATATTAAAATTATCAGAAACTTCATAATTACCTTTTTACCATTTCTTGCTGTATTCTAATTTGTCTTTGCAGAAAGCTCGCTTATCTACCATTTTATTTGCTGACAATTGTGGAGTAACCCATAGACAGCTGTGTGAGTTGCTGAATTATGCAGTTCTGGGTAAATCCGCTGTTCCTAAACCCAGGTATGAGATAAACTATGCATAGACCAGAGATTTTACACTGGTTTCTAGAGGTCCACGTGTAGCTTGTTGACATAGTAGATGGTAGTTAGATGGTAGACAGACAAACAGACAGACAGATAGGAAAAAGTTCAATAATACAAAATAGATATATTTTGGAATTTTTGTGTAAAAATTCAGATTGGTGATTTCTTCAAAAAACTTAAAAAACTTAGCAACCATCTCTCTGTTTTCTCACCAATCAACATCTTTGTCAAAGCTGAGTAGCAGTCTTTAGATAATGGTAGGTATACTCTAGTGTCCTACCTGGTATACTTTATTCATTATATCTCTCTGGCTACTATAGATACTGTAATTTGTTTCCCCTGATGTGGACTTGATAGAAATCACATAATGTTATCTTAATAATTCTGGTTAGTCTTTTACTTTTCTTATAAAAAACAAAGAGATGATATTATTTGAATGCTTTCAGTGGTTAGTGATGTGAAAATTATATTTTTTATGCCTATCTTAGTTAGGGTCTCCATTGCTATGATGCAAAATCATGACCAAAGTACCTTGAGGAGGAAAGGGCTTATTTGGCTTACACTTCCACATCATAGACCATCATTGAAGGAAGTCAGGATGGGAACTCAAACAGACCAGCAACCTGGAGGCAGGAGCTGATGCAAAAGCTATGGGGAGGTGCTGCTTACTGCTTGCTCATCATGGCTTGCACAGTTGCTTTCTTATAGAACCCAGGACATTTGGCCCAGGGATGGCACCACCCACAGTGGGCTGGACCCTCCTCCATGGATCACTAATTAAGAAAATTTCTTAGAGCTAGATCTTATGGAAGAATTTTCTCACTTGAAGTTCTCTCCTTTCAGATGACTCTAGCTTGTGTCAAGTTGACATAAAACTATCCATCACAATACCTATTGAGAGTTTCAGATGTACAACCTCCCCTACCCTCACCCTCACCCTCCCTGGTTGTTATAAATTGTCTAGATTTCTTAACCCATCTTCTTTGTCAAGAAATACTGCCATCTGTTGGGGGCGTAGTGGCACATGCCTTTAATTTCAGCACTTAGGAGGCTGAGGCAGGCAGATGTCTGTGAATTTGAGGCTAGCTTAAATTACATGGTGAGTTCCAGAACAGCCAGGACTATGTAACAAGACCCAGTCTCAATGAGTGAATAAATGAACGAATGAACGCAAGCCAGCCTGTCACTAAACTGAAACCAGCTCTCATTTGATGTGCTGGTTTAGGAGGGGTTACAGAATATGTTAGAAATAAACTTTGTAAAATCAGAGTTCTGATTTAAAATAAATGAAGTGAAAGTAGAGAACCATCTACCACAGGTTGTTCTCTGAGTTCCATTCTGCCACACACAAAAGATAAGTGTCAAGTTTTAAGGACAATGGATTTATTAATAAATGCATTGCATTTTACTTGACATTTGATTTGAATATAACAGATATTTATTAGAAAGATTTTTATTTGAATTCTTTGAAATGAAGACTGTCTTCCAGTTACAGGAAGTTAGTGGTTGGTGAAAGGTTTCATTAGTTTTCAGTCAGTCTTTCATACTTGTCTTCTGTGTGCCTATAACTGTCTGAAAATATCAGCTGTGTTGGGTTTTTTTTTTCAACAGCTGGTGCCAGCTTTCACACCAAAAACAACTAAACAACGTGGTGGTTTTTATTCTGAAGGGAATGAGTCAGCTACATTTCTACAGGTTCTATTTGGAATTCAAATTTCTCCGAAAGACATTCAGACATGTAAGATAAGAAAAATTTGTATTAGGGGCTAAGTTAGAGACTCCTATCCTAAGACTGGGGCATTGATCTGAGAATATATTTCTCAACAACCTAGTTAAGCAAACAACAGGAGGTTTATAGAGACAGCAA
Organism: Rhabdomys pumilio; assembly: GCA_030674055.1. NCBI lineage: Eukaryota > Metazoa > Chordata > Mammalia > Rodentia > Muridae > Rhabdomys > Rhabdomys pumilio. The sequence continues at coordinate 108,076,468 of JANHMN010000003.1, forward strand.
AAGTACCAAGAGCCCTATTTAGATTAGAATTTTCAGTGATTTTCTTTGGTTATCTAGCAAAACAGTTATTCTCCAGGTATAGTATATAGCTTCTAGGTTGATTTTATTTTATTTGTAATATGGAAATTTTATAAATGGCAAAAGTCACATAAAATCTGTTTTGTAACTCTTAAAGCATAATGTGGGGCTTGGTGGTACATAATTATAATTGTAACACTTGGAAGGTTGAGGAAGATTTGAATTTAGCATGGGTACAAGAACCTGTTTGAATTTGAATCTAACATGACCTATATCACCAGACCTTGCTTAAAAAAAAAACCAAAAAATTAATCTATGAAAAAGAATTAAAAATTAGATACCATTAGAATACTATCTGGAGCTTAATAGCACCTGCCATCTAGAAAAGAGGCATGTGCTCTTTTGTCCCTTAGCCTGCTTTATTTCATGTATCCTGTTTGTCCATGTATCCTGAAGGTATTTGAGTTCATGAGCGAGGCCTAACCTACTTTGGTCTTGATTCTCTTGCTTTGGTCTTCACTTTTACTTTCTTGAGTATTAAGTATTAAGTATTAAGCCCTCTTTAGTAATCATACCATGCTTATCATTGTTAATGACCACAGTTGTCCTTTAAGAGACAACTTATTTTATTTTTAAGAAAGTGAGTAACTCACCAAAGTTAATGGCTAATAAATTGTAGAATTGGAATTTTAGCCTAGATGAGCCTCTAACTAGAACTTTGCACCTATTCGCCCCGCTAAGTCACCTGTCTGACCGTCTGGTATGCTGTCCAGTGAAATAAAGAAATAGTAGTCTCCGAAAACATTTAAGTTGCAAATTTCCTGAGTGTTGACCTTTTTACAGTGCAGAGAGGAACTGTTTGGAGTAATGATTTTTGGAGTAAATGTGGCTCACTTATTTTTTTACTCTCTTTCATGGTAAGGAAACAGTTCTCCTTGAACAGTTACAAACTATTAAAGCCTAGACTTTTATGAAGGTCTGAAGCAACAATGAAAGTCTAGACCTTTAAGAGTATCTTGTCTGTTTTCAAGCATTTTTGAAAAGACTTATTAATATATTTTTCAGAAATTCAGCTTGCCTCCTCCAGCATCTAGTTTTCTATTTGATATCATTGGGCTGCAAAAGAAAAAATCAGCTAGAGGTTGTCCTAGGACTGTCGAAGGTATGACTTCAGTTTCTGTTTGAGGTTCGTAAAAAGCTTACTCTTGTGAGAGATAATAATAAAAAAATTCGGAATTCTGATTAACTTAAATGACAACAAAAAAGTATCTTTTTCTTTCTTTTTTTAAAGTAAGAATTTTAATGTGGGCAAGCACCCAGAGATGTTAGGCACTAGGAACCGTTAGTTCCTGCCTCGGAAACTGGTCAAGTTGGGTACCTAAGGATACATGGCTGTCACTAACATTGAACTCATAATTACTGTGAACAGTTGCTCTTGGTGGTCACTGGATCTTTGTACCTACTAGGATATATGTGAGAAAGAAAATCTTACCTTTGATATGGGTATTATTCACATTAAAGAACTGATGGGAAATATAGTTGGTCCTAATTTTAGTACTGTAGCTGTGAGCTGCAGGTACAGCAGTTAGAGCTTACAGATGATGATCTTGACCACGATAACAGGGTTTCAGACTTGCTTATGTTCTGTGACTAAGTTATAGTTAACATTAAAAAAAAAAAAACAACAGTGTGGGTGATAGAATAGGAATTATCAAAATTCAGACACAGTAAAGGTAAATATTGTCCAATAGTACTACTTTATTTTAAAAAATAATAGTTAAGCAACTGAATAATTGCACCAAGAAGACATAAAAAGGAAAGAATAGTCAGGTGGTTCCCTCCTATCTCTGTTAGAATTGTTTTCTAGTTCCCTTTGTTGTGGTGGTAGCTTCTAATTCTGCTATATTTCCATTGCTCCCCTCTCCTTCCAATAGAATCCTACATCATATTTGCAGTTGTATTTGAGTTGACATGTACGATCTTTTAAATATTTTTAAATCATAGAATATCATTTTAATATTTGAAGTTCAAACAAAGGTTCTAAATTAACAGCTGAAAGATAAGGATTACTAGTGGATGCTGAAGGGAGAAGGAGGTGGTAGTGAAAGAAGAGGCCTAAGATGCTCTTAGGACTCTGTCTTGCAGGCTTTACGTAATGATTTTATTCTATAGGCATTAAGGAGCCAAAGGGGCTATGATTATAGCTCTGTTCTCTTAAAGGTTTGATTTCATTTTTCTATCCAAGTCCCCAATGCCGAGTCCGTAGCACTCTCATCTTCCTTTAGACTTTTCTTTGGACTGTTCATCTATTTTTCAAGTTTACCTGCCAAGTTTTTTATAGATGGCTCCTGTGTCTTCATCTCTTGATTTGATGTCTCAGAATACAGACTTTTGTTGCAGTAGTTGCCTCCTGAACATTGTCTCTTGGTTATTCTACTTTCTTCTTAGTTGTATTATAGCTAAGGCCATCTTATATCATCCATAAAGAATAGGCTTCCATCTTTAGTTTCCATGTTAGTACATTTTTTTTCTCTTTAGTCACCAGTCATAATTTTGGAGTTGCTTTTATTTTGGTGCCCTGTCTCCAATCTACATGACTCATTAATCCCTTTGCTTCTGTAAATCCTACTAAAATACCACTTTATCAGAGAGACCATTCCTGATAGATAAACATAACAATGGCCATTTTCCTCATCCAGTAACACCTCCTTCTTTTATCCATAGTTCTTTTCCCTATTTGATACATATTCATCTTTTGTTCATCTCAATTTGAGCTCAAATTTCATATCAAATTTTGTTGGATAGAATAATGCCAATGTGCAATGTACATTGCACAATAATGCCAATAAACACTCAATATTTTCTTAATGGAATTATTTTATATTTAACAATTTTTTGTATACTCTACTAACTTTTTGGCCCTCTTACTATATAGTCTTTAGTTAAAATCTTTTTTGCCAATATTACTGTAGAGCCTTTTCTAGTTCTCCTTTGCTCTGCTGTTCACTGGTATCTGAGGTTGATGAGGACTCGTTACAGTTTGTTGCTTCCCTTCTCAGGAGCTTTTATTGTCTCAGTTACATATTGAGAGATGAACCAAAGTTCAGATTCTTGACTCTGCCTGCCACACAAATGGTGTATCATTTATTTCATCTCCACTCTCAACTTGACACACAGATCTGTTTCTTTATACTAAACTGTCACAACCAACCCAAGGTTTTTTGTATTCCTATCTAACTTAGAGTGCCCTCTACTACTGTGATAGAGAAACTGTTGGAGCTGCAACAACCAGATGTCTATCTTAGTCAAAAAGGATGATGTTTGAAGGATAACATGTTGCCTAAAAAGCCATCCGGAAGCTAAGTGTCTCCAGTGAAAAACTATCCTTGTCCATTTTTATGGCTTCCGACAGAAGAGGTTTTCAAAGTGGTTGGTTCTCTTTATACTTTAGTTTAAATTCTAGACACAAGCAAGTGTGATCAGTGTAATTACTATTGACCCATTTCAGAATGCAGTCTTGAGGTCTGGACACGGAACTTATTCACTGATATTACCTGGTTTAGGGAACAGGCTGTGTTGCTTGAATAGAAAGCAGGAGATTTGAGTAGATGAAGATAAAATGGGCTGTTTGAAATGGGCAGGCACCACTGGGTCTAACATATCATCTGTTTCAATTCTTCCTTCTCAAGATTTGGCAGTTTGTTTCCTTTCTTGAAGTATCTTTGACCACTTCAGTCCTGAAGTATATTCTTTCTTTACCGTTCATAAAAAGCCTTATTGTTGTTAACCCATTTGGAATTAATTGTCTCTGTTCTTGGCTTGTTTATGTTGTTTTATTTTTTTTAGACAGGGTCTTACTATGTAGCCCAAGTTTGTTTTGAAGTTGAGATCCTTTTGGCTCCCTCACAAATCACACAGGTGCCTTGCCATGCCTAGTTTCTCTTTGTGTTTTTATAACTGTATGAAATCACACACACACATTCACTTTACATGTTGAAGCTGAATCTTAATATCTTTTTACCTTTACTGTGTTTAACCTGATAGAGGTATGTCCTCTAAGGTGGTATTATCATCATCATCATCATCATCATCATCATCATCATCATCATCATCATTGAGAGGTGGTGTGTGTGTGTGTGTGTATGTATGTGGTATGTGAGTGCAGGCACATTTGTGCCTAAGTATGCTCAGAAGTCAAAAGGATTGTTTTCTTCCACAGAGAGTTTCCAGAAAGAATTCATATTACCAGGCTTATGCAGCAAGCACCTTTATCCACTGAGCCATCTTGCTGGCTCTCCTTGAGATTTTACACATTCTAATACACATTGCAATACCTTTGTTGTTTCAGGACCTTTAATTTCTGCCACTTCACAATCCAGCATCGACCTGCAGAACGACCCCATCATTCAAAAGTATGGCTATAAGAACGTGGGCTTGACTAGATGCCTTCTGACAAAAGAAGAAATGAAAACATTTCACTTTCCGTTACAAGGTTTGCTTAAACTTACTTAATCTAATATCACTAACTTCATTTAAATACCTTTGTTGAAAATTATTTTTTTTCCTCGATGCTTTTGGGATAGTTTATTCTATCTTGTGATTTGAAAATACTTCTCTGTTAGGAAAAGTGATGATTTTAGATTTTATATATAAAGGCTATAAATATCAGTAAAATGTTTAAGGAGAAGGTTCCTTTTGTTTCTTTTCTTTTCTTTTTTTTTTTTTTTTTTTCCATTTCTGATAGTATACTAGAAAGAATTACTATTCCTTTAACATTTTAAGAGTTCTCCAAGCTGAGGAGATATCTCAGTTGATGCATGAGAACCATGATTCAGATCCCTTACACCATGGCGCCTTGCTTATAACTGCAGTACTCTGAAGGTGGACACAGGGGGTCCCTACAGCATTCTGGTTAGTCAGGTTTGCCAAATTGGTGAGCTCAAGTCAAATGGGAGACCCAGTATATAAGATAAAGGGCAATCAAAGAGTACAACATATTCAAACTCTGGACTCCAGGCACATATGCCCACAAACAGACACATGAATATATGCAGGCACAACCACACTTGTAGAAAACCAATACACTTTACTACATTAAACTCTCATTGTTTTTTTTTTTATTTTTATTTTTATATTGAAAATTTTTTTCTGTATAGTATGTTCTGATCATGGTTTCCCCTCTCTGAACTCTTCTCAGATCCTCCCCCATACACATACACACAACTCCATGCACTTTTTTTTCACCTTACTTAGTAACCAAACAAAACAAAAAAGCAATAACAACAAACAACATCAATAATAATAATGTCAAAGAAAAACTCAAGAAACACACATACACAAAGAAATTCCATAAAATCACAAAATTGGAAACTATAATGTATAAGCAAAAGGCCAATAAGACAATAAATGCCCAAAGAAAGTACTGAGAGACAAAACATCTACAAAAATACCATTGCATTTGTTTGTATTGGCCATCAACTTCTGAGTATGGAAGTGTAGTTAATATAGCCTGAAGTGTAGTTAATATAGCCAGTAAAATTACACTGGAGAGAATTCAATTTTCCTTTTCAAGCAGATGTCACTTGAAAATAGCTTCTTGATTAGGGATGAGAGCCTTTGTCTTCTTCCCCCTCTCAGCTCAGAGACCCCCTCTGGTTTGAACCTGTGTATGCTGCCACAGTCTCTATGAGTTCATATGTGTGTCAGTCGAGTTGTGTCTGGAAGACACTGTTACTTGGACTCATCCATCTCCTTTGGCTCTAACCATCTTTCTGCCGCCTCTTGCATAACTCTCTGATCCCTGAGGGGAAGGGTTTGATGAAGATTGTGTTGAGAGTCATCAATCAGCAGTGTTTTGTTGATTATTCTTTTGCTATAATGTGGGTTTCTTCTTCTTTTGATTTTTCTAGGTGAATTTGTTAGCTGAAATAGCTTTATTTCTTGTGTTTTCTTGGACATGGTCAACATCTTCAGACTGGAATTTTCCTTCTGCTTTCTACAGAGCTGGATGGGTAGATAGATACTGCTTAAATTTAGTTTTGTCCTGTTTTATGTTTTCCTCTATTGTCATTGGTAGTTTTTCTGGATATAGTTGTCTGGGCTGCCATCAGTAGTCTCTGAGTTTGTAGAACATCCATCTATCCAGGCTCTTCTGGCTTTCAGAGTCTTTATTTAGAAGTAAGGTGTTTACTTGGTCTTTTTCCTTTGCAGCTTGTAATATTGTTTCTTTGTTCTGTACATTTAGTGTTTGATTACTATGTGTTATGGGAATTTTTTTTCTGGCCTTGTCTATTTTGTACTCTGTTTGCTTCTTGTATCTTGATAGGCACCTCTTCTTTAGGTTGGGGAACTTTTCTTCTATGGTTTTGTTGGGGGAAAAAAAATCTGTCTCTTTGAAGAAGAAAACCTGAGTTTTTCTTTTCCATGTCTTGTAGTCTGTTGGTGAACCTTACCTCTGAGACTTTTGTTTTCTAAATTTTTCATTTCCAGCTTTTTTCAGTTCAGGTTTTCTTTAGTGATTCTATTTGTTAAATTCTACTTCTGTGTAGTGAGACCTCATGTTCTAAGTTGTTTTCATTGCTTCATTCCATTGTTTCTGTTTTCACATACTTCATTAAGGAATTTATTCATACCCTCTTTATGGTCCTTGAACATATCCATAATTGGTATTTTAAAATCAGTGTGCTTCATTGATATTACATTTCTCAGTGCCTACTAACAATAGTTACTAGGCTCTGGTGGAAGCATATTGTCCTAACTGTTACTAATTGTGGTTTTTTATGCTGGTTTCTAGGCATCTGGAGTTAGAGGGACTGAGGTGTCGATTCTGTTTTGGTCTTTGTTTAGTGATTTTTCCATTCCTTGGTTTCTGTTGCCCTCTCTGAATCTTTTTTCAGTTTAGGTTTTCTTTAGTGATTCTTAAGAAAGTAGAAAGTATTGGTCTTGGAAAGTATTACTGTCTGGTTCCTGGAAGAGAATGCTTCCATAGGTCAGTGGATTGAAGAGGCGAATAGAAGTGGAGAGAAAAGGCTGGAGAGGCTACAGAAAAGAGCCAGGGAGTTCTGTCCAAGAGGCAGGGTTCCCATGGAATTGGAGGTGTGATGGGAGAAGGGGCTTCTGCAAATAGGTTACAATAAGACAAAGAATAATCTGGAAAAACAGGAATGAAAGGGTTAGGGGTACCTTGGATCTGTACCAACAGCTGGAGTCTCCAGTAAATGAAGTTGAAGTGGGAGGAGAGATGGCAAGCAAGTTGTTACAGGGCTGAAGGTGAGAATGGAGAGATGGTAATGGAGGAAAAGGAGGATAGGAAGAATTGTCTACCTGAGTCCCAGTCCGGTGTGGCCACTGGGTGTCAGTGTTTCTAGGTATTCACAGCTGACAAAGAGGAATGAAGATGAACTAGAAAGGCAGACAGGGCCTCAAAGGGAAGCCCTTACTGCTTTTAAATCGAACAGGTCTATAATCCAGAGTTTTTGGTCAATTCTAAAACAAGACTTTAGCAAAGATACTTGATTTTATTTTCCTTACTTCCTTTTCATTAGTGATAGTAGTGATGATTCAATGTCTGGGTGATGGTATTATTGTTTTTCCTTTTTTTCCCCAGTGCTAGGCCTCAAACACAGGGCTTTGAGCATATTAGACACATTTTAAGTAGCTGTATTACATCCCTATTGCTAAATTAACTTTTTAATAAAAAGACTTGTGTTGGTGAGAATGCACAGCAGGTAAAGGAACTTACTGCCAAGTCTGACCTGAGTTTGTTCCCCAAGACCTATATGGTAGAATGAGAAAATCAAAACACACACACACACACACACACACACACACACACACACACACACACTTTGAATGTTATTTTAAAAATTTAAATCTTTTGGACCTAAGGAGATGGCTTAGTTGGTAGTGGTAGACTGTTCGTTTGCCACACAAACATAGAGGCCTGAGTTTGGATCCCTAGTGTCTAAACAAAAAGCCAGGTGCAACAGTGTGTGTTTGTTAATTCTAGCACTGCAAAGGTGTATACAGGCAAATCCTTGATACTTTCTGGACAACCAGCATAGCCAAACCAGTTTGCTCTGGATTAAGTCTAGATCCTGTGTTGGAAAATAGGTGCCGAATGACTAAGAAGCTATTTGATTTTGTCCTCTAACCTCTGTGTGTAAGTACACACAGGAATATATGCATACATAATCTCCTTAGATTAGAGGTTTTTTTCCTAGCACCCTCTGTAAGATGAGATTTTTAGACAGATTCTCTCTAAATTTGGTTTTATCATAAAGTATCTTATTTTCTTTCTGTCTATAGTGATTGAATATTTGCTTGGGTATAGTAATCTAGGCTAGTATTGGTGTTTTAGAATCTGCAACATATGTGTCTAGGTCCGTCTAGCTTTTAAGAGTCTCCATTGAGAAGTTAGGTGTAATTCTAATAGGTCTGCCTTTATGTGTTACTTGGCCTTTTTCCTTTGTAGCTTTTAATATTATTTCTTTGTTATGTATACTTAATGTTCTGATTATCATGTGGTATGGGGACTTTCTCACAACAGCAAAATCAAAAGAAGAGAAACACACTCACCCACCACCACCAACAACATAACAAGAGTCAATACTCATTGGTCTTTATCTCTCAATATCAATGAACTCAATTTTCCAATAAAAAGACACAAAATGTGTGTAATAAAATGATCCACACTTTTGCTGTATACAAAAAACCACACTTAAAAATTAAGGATAGTCATTACCTTAGGGTGAAGGGTTAGAAAAAGATATCCAAAACAAATGGACATAAGAGGTGAGTTGGTGTAGCCATTCTAATATCTGACAAAATAGACTGAAAACCAGAACTAATCAAGAAATAGGACACTACATACTCACTAAAGGAAAAATATTCCAAGACAACATTTCAGTTTTTAACATCTATGCCCCAAACACAAGGACTCCTGAGTTTGTAAAAGAAACACTACTACAACTTAAATTCTATATTGACCCTCCTACACTGATAATGGAAGACTTCAATATCCCACTTACACCAATGGACAGCTCATTGAGCGAAATACTAGAGGTAACAGATGTTACAAGCTGTCTTAGGGTTTCTATTTCTGTGAAGAGACACCGTGACCAAGGCAACTTTTATAAAGGACAACATTTAATTGCAACTGGCTTACAGTTTCAGAGGTTCAGACCATTAACATGGTAGGAAGCATGGCAGCCCAGGCATTTATGGTACTAGAGAAGGAGCTGAGAGTTCAGCATCTTGATTTGACTGTAGCCAGGAGAGATTGTCTTTTAGGCAACAAGGAGGAGGGTCTCAAAGCCCACCCCTACAGTAACACACTTCCTCTAACAAGGCCACACCTATTCCAGCCAGACCACGCCTCAGAATAGTGCCACTCGCTGGGCCAAGCATATTCTAGTCCCTGGCCCATAGACTTGTCCAAACCTATGAGTCTATAGGGGCCATACCTAGCCATAGCATAATGCAAAGTACATTTATTTCAACTTCCAAAGTCCCCATAGTCTACCACTGTCTCAACAATGTTAAAAGTCCAAAGTTCAAAGTTTCCTCTGAGATTCATGCAGTCTCTTAGTGAGGAAATACTGGACCAAAGAAAGACCAAAAACAATCTGGGAAAATTCCAAACTCTGTAACTCTATGTCTTATATAAAAGTGTTCTTCATATCTCTAACTCCTTTCATCTTTATTGACTGCAACAAACTTCTTTCTCTTGGGCTGGTTCCACTCCCTGTTAGCAGCTTTCCTCAGCAGGTTTCCCATGGCTCTGGCATCTCTAACATCTTGGGGTCTCCAAGGCAACTTCAACGTTATAGCTTCTTATTCCAATGTCTTGAATCCACACATAATCTTCTGGGCTCCTCCAAAAGGGCTTGTGTCACTTCTCCAGCTCTGCTCTCTGTAGTTACTCCAGGGTCTGGTTGACTCTACTCCTCTGTTGCTGCTGTTCCTGGTGGTCATCCCATGGTACTGACATCTCCAATATGCCCGGCTCTTCCACTACAACTAGGCTTCACCAATAGCCTCTCATAGGCTCTCTTCGTGGAGCCAAGCCTCAACCTCTTTGCATGACCCCTGCAGTCCTGGGCTGTCAGCTGCAACTGAGACTGCACCTTCACCAATGGCTTTCCCTGGCCTCTCACAGTGCCAAGCCTCAGCTGCTCTCTATGACCCTGTATACCTTCAAAATCAGTACCACTTAGGTGATTCTTAAACATTACCTAGTCCAGCTGTAGCATAAGGTACAACCTTGGCTATCTCTGGAACACAACTTCTCTGTTCTCTCAGAAAACACTTCCCATAAAATTTCATCTCAATGATACTGGTCTCTTCTTAATCACCAGAAATTTCTTAGCTCCAGCTAATTAGCACCAATTGTTCAGTAGTTTCTTCTATTCATGATTCTAAAGCCAGAGCCACATGGCTGAAGCTGCAGAGTTCTGCTTGCTGGAGCTGGAACATGTCTACCTTGTCCTATTGTTGGGGTCTAAGAGTTGCACCACAAACCACATAAACACTGATATCAGTCAGACAGCTATGGTTTATTGAAGGCACACTTAAGACGGGCCGTAGCTCAGAATTCAGGGGCTGAGGCTATGACCCTGAATATGTCTCAGGGCTGGCTTGTAAAGCCACAATGAGCTCATGTGCAGGTGCAGGAAGTGCTGCCCAATAGTCAGCTCTGACTCGGCTATTTTGGCTAGCTACGCAGAAGAGTTTTAACTGACCTTTATCCTCATTGGTCCTAAGTGGAGCTTATGGTTGTTGAAATTTTTAAGATTAATGAACCTCAGATATATAGAACATAACAGGGTATCAGCATGGTCAAGTTATTTTTTTTGTGTCAGTGACTAGCAGGTACATTATAGCAACAATATGAAATAGCTGGCAGGACTGGAACAAAAATGACTACAGCTATGTGAAAAGGAGCAGGGGCTCAACACTGTCACCAGCTTTCTGTTTTCCAACTCCACTGCCTAAACTTGGCTGTCCTTGAACTTGCTCTGTAGATTGACCTTGAACTCAGAGACTTTCATGGCTCTTTTCTCCTGAATGCTAGGATCAAAGGCATGTACCACCATGCCTGTACTTAAGCTTTTCTTCACCTAGAACTTGCTTTATCCCAGGCTGGCCTTGAATTCAAGAGATCTCTGCTTGCCTGGGACTTAATCTCCTGGGATTAAAGGTATGTACCATCATCATGCCTGGGCCAAAACTTTTTATGATCACTGTTCTTCAAGATCCAGATCAAAAATCTGTGTCTTCCAGCCTCAAGATCTGGATCACAATTGCGCCCTCCATTTCTGGATTGCAGATCACTTCAGATTAAAAGTCCAAATGAAGACAATAACCAGGTAATAATACCTAACATGACATAACTATTCCTTGTCAACTGCAAACATAAACAACTTCCTTGTGCCCCTTTATTACTTGAACCATATATCTTATATATTTTTTTCCTTTTCAGCTTGCTCCTTTTCATTAAAACACTTTTTATAAGAGTGAACCACACAACAGAATTTACACCAGGCTGTTTGGAGACATCTTTTGTTAAAGCAGTTAATCTAAATCTCTTCACTTAGCCTCAGGCAGACTCTTTAGACAATGGCAAAAAGCAGTCATATTCTTCACCTAACTATCACAAAACAGTCTCTAGGCCACATACTAACATTCTTCTTCTTTGAAAACTCTTGAGCCAGGCCCCCATAGTTCAAATCACCCTTAGCATCAATGTCTTCCATATTCCTACTAGGATGACCCATTAAGCCCCACTTAAAGCACTCCAAAGCTTTTCAAATTCAAAGTCCCCAAATCCACAATCCTCTAAACAAACCATGGTCAAGTTTTTCACAGCAATAACCCCGTCCCTGGTACCAACTTCTGTCTTAGAGTTTCTGTTGCTATGAAGAGACACTCGACCAAAACAACTCTTCTAAGGACAACATTTAATTGGGGCTGCCTTATAGGTTCAGAAGTTCAGTCCATGATCATCAAGGCAGGAGATTGGTAGCATCCAGGCAGTCATGACACTGGTCTACATCTTGAACTGATTGCAGCCAGAAGAAACTGACTCTTCCACACAGGGCTGCTGGGAGCCTGCCTGGCCTAGAGTGGGTTGAAGTGGGACACAGTGTTGTATGTAGGGCATAAAACTGATGGTCTCTGGCCTTTAAACTCTCTAACTATGCTGAATGCTGAATCTGATGACTTCTAAAAAAAATCTAAAAACTTTCTCTTGCTTATTCTGAGGTTAAAAACTGCTGGCTTGGATGATTAATACCTGTAGTTTAACAGTGAGGGATTAAGTAAAGGATTAATTGCCAGGGACCCTTTTTCACTTGCCTAGAAGCCTTTTCTCTTGCTTGCCAGGAAGGAGGGAAGGAAGGTTTGGAGCTATAAACTTTTATTGAACCAGGAGAAGAGAATCAAACTCATGGAAGGAAAAAACCTTTTACACAAGCAAATATGCAGAAACACACATACATACACATATACCTTCATACACACCTGTTGAGCCCATCTATTTATCTCATATTTACATACTTACACACACACACACACACACACACACTCGTACTTACATATGCATATGGAGCAAAAGCCCAAGCACCAATGTAGGAGGAACTCACTCATTCTGGATGAAAAATAAGCTCCAGTCTATATTGCATAGAAAAAGAAAAGGCTTTTACCCTTTCATTGTTAAATGAATGAAATCCAAGTCTGTAAGAAAACAGCTTTGGTCTCTTTAGTAAGACTAAGCTTACCTTGCTGTTAAGAAAAGACCTGTTCCATCCCATGGTAAGGAGAAGCTGCCTGCTCTCTCTGCAGCTTCTTTTTGTCCCTCTTTCTCTGCATTCTGTGTACTGCTGTCTTCTGCCCTAGTCTAATGTCATCATTCCTACTTTTTTGTACTTTTTTTAGAAGAATAGATCACAAAGTTTTTCTAAGCATCCTTTTTTTATATACAAAAGTTCACTCAAAGTTCAAACAAAAATTAAAATCAGAAATTGAATAAGAAGTTTACAACAGAGATATTTACATGTGTTTCCATTAAGAGCAGTTATCTTGCTAGATATTTATTTTCTGTCACTAACTCCACAAGTTCATTAAGAGTTTAAAACTATAGTTTTTGTGTCTAAGTATTGAAGTTTTGTATTAGATAAACCCAGTTAGTATTTTACCTTCTTTCCTTGAATCAACAATAAATTATTCATTCCCTTCTATGACCTTTGGTTAACTGTTTTACACTCTAAAGAATGTATTGTAAATTGTAAATGCCTGCTTTTTATTTCAGAAGCAGAGTTAGTTCTATTTGCAGTTTTTATATCAGAGAAAGCTTTAATAGCAGTCCTATTATAAAGGGCTTAGTAATTATTAGTATAATTTTAGGAATTTTTATAGAATCATCATTAGAAGTTAATTAAATCATCTGTTTGTCTGTGTAACATCACTATAAAACAGTACATCCTCATTGATTTGCAGAAAATCTGCCCAAGAGGCTGGGCTAATGGGTCAACGATTATATATTAATTTAATTTAATGACAGGAAATGGGGCCAGGCAGTGGTGGCACACGCCTTTAATCTCAGCACTTGGGAGGCAGAGGCAGGCGGATTTCTGAGTTCAAGGCCAGCCTGGTCTACAGAGTGAGTTTCAGGACAGCCACACAGAGAAACCCTGTCTCAAAAAACAAAAACAAAACAAAAAAAACAAAAAAAAATGACAGGAAATATATATCAGTAGGAGGAATCAAATCCTGAAAATGTTCCTTCAGCCTTGCCTTTACAGTCTATGGTGAGACCATCTCAGGAAGATCATCTGCCAGCTTTTATCCTTTCCTAGATAGCTCCTGACACTGGGATGAGCTTCAAAGCCCACCCTCACGGTAATACACTTCTTACATCAAGGCCACACCTTCTAACAGTACCATTCCCTATGGGCCAGCCATATTCAAACCAGCACATGCTGCTCCCAGTCCCCTCCAGTCTTGGGGTATAATTCTGAGTAGCCCAGTTATTTACTGTTTCACATACGGTGAGTACATCCTATAAGACATCATTCCCTCTTTAAAATACCTTAGGTCTGTCATTTCTACAGGATGCCATCCTGTTTTTTTTTTAATAACCTTGTAGATTATCTCCATTAGCAGGCATATGGTTTATAACTACTGGGAATGATTTTAGAGTTTTTGTGACCCAGGACTGTCTATCCTCAAAAGGTGCTGTGGGTTTAACCCTGTCTCCAAAAAAGAGCTGTCTCATCTGACCATCCTGATTTTCCATTTCTTTGATTGCTCTCTGAAATAGTTTCTTCCCCTCTTTTTACCTGGAGAAAACTCCCTTTCTCTGGTTCAGTCACTGGAGATGAACCTATTTGTTCTCCTTTTCTTGTGTTTGATGTTTTTTAGGTTTGTCTACCTCTACTCCCAGCTTCTCTAGGTGTACAACCAACTCTGTTACTTTTTCAGAAAGAAGAGAGAGGAATGAACCCTTTTGTTTTCCCATCTCCATTTTTTGATTCCCAAACTTTTCCATTTCCTCTTGTATTTTCAGTTGCTCAGCCAGTCTTTCAACCCATTTTTTATGAACGAAATAGCTCAAATGAAGAAATGGAGAAAAAAGCTGGCACTGAATACTATGTGGAGCATGTCCCAACAACAGCCTCAGCAAACACTCTGCCTTTTATAACAAAGTATCCATCCCTCCGTTTTCTGTCTTTGGCTCTAAGTTACTTGAAATCAAATCTCTTATTCTGTCTTGCCCCACGTTGGGTACCACTTGTATAATGGCTAGCAATTTTACAACAGAAACCAGTTCTCTTAATCTACTGCCAGCCCTCCTCCCAGACAGTTATCTATATCAGGCTCCTGTCAGCAAGCACTTCTTGGCATCCACAATATTGTCTGGGTTTGGTGATTGTATATGGGATGGATCCCCAGGTGGGGCAGTCTCTGGATGGCCTTTTCTTTAGTCTCTGCTCCATACTTTGTCTCTGTATTTCCTCCCCCTGAGCATTTTTCCCCCTTCTGAGAAGGACCGAAGCATCCACACTTTGGTCTTCCTTCTTCTTGAGCATCATGGTCTGTGAATTGTATCTTAGGTATTCCGAACTTTTGGGCTAATATCCACTTATCAGTGAGTGCATACCATGTGTATTCTTTTGTGATTGGGTTACCTCACCAAAGGCAGGAGAGATTGCTCAGTGGTTAAGATTACTTACTGCTCTTCCAGAAGTCCTGAGTTCAATTCCCAGCAACCACATGGTGGCTCACAACCATTTGTAATCGGATCTGATGCCCTCTTCTGGTGTGTCTGAAAACAGCTACAGTGTACTCACATACATAAAATAAATAAAATCTTTAAGAAACCTGTTTTTTTCTAATGAGAGACAGAAAGGGAATGGATTGGGAAGTGGGATGTAGTACCAGCAATTTAAGCTTATCCCCCACTAGCTTACAAATAAATGGGACACAGACTATGGTTATTTTGTTTGGCTTTGACAATTACTGAGGGTAACCCCTAGTCTACTCTTCTAACTGCTGGCCTGGCTACCTCCCCAGCAATGTACTCCAGATTCTTGGTGTTTTTCCTGGCCATGTGCTCATCATCCATTTCTCTTCGTGCCGGCTTCTTCTCTTCTCTAATTCTTCCTCCTCCTCTTCTCTTCTCTGTCCCCCAACTCCAAACCCACCTACCTCTAATCTCTGGAACCAATTTTATTTAACCAATAGTTCTATATCAAGGAACAAGGTTTGCATAACAAAAGCTTGTAAACATGAGAATTCACTCATGGGCCTAGTTCCCTTCAGGTATAGAATCTAGCATTACAATACATAAAACAGCATACCAAACCTCAACAGAGGGGAGGTGGGAGAAACTAGGAGAAGTGCTTGGAGTGGGGGGAAGGAAACTATAATTAAGATATATTGTATGAGAAAATTTATTTTCAGTAAAACTAAATAAAATAAAAGAATATGATCATCTTACCAGTGACCACTCTACTGAAGAAAATGTTTCTTCCCTAGCAACTATTAACTACCTGTAGACCTTCAGGAAGATTTTTTACTCTTTTAATCATTTTAGTTTTAGTCAATTGGAAATCTCTGGGTACTAGGAGGAAAATACTGGTCCAGAGGTTTCATACTAGTCTTTAACTCGTGTCAGATAAAATCTGCATGCTACTTGAGCTGCTTCATCAACTATGTGAGAGTAGAAATCTTTAATGATTCAAATGTTGTAGACCTGAGCTGTATAGGCCTAGTTGTTGACTTAGTGTATATAATAGAGTTCCCAGAACCCGTATTGAACTTCTAGAGGGAATGTTGAGGTTATGATTCTAAGAAATTGAAGAACATTTCTGAATAGTGACTTCAGGAAAGTCCCAGGGATAGAGTTAGGTATAAGGGAAAAGTTGCTCAGATTTCTACGGTCTGTAGTCTTTTTAGATGTCGATTTCACTATGGTGAAATAACTTTCCTGTTTTCACTTGTTTTATTTAGGAAAGAAAAGTGCCTCATGGAGTCCTTTGCACATGTTATTCTTTCTCTCCTAGTATCTACACGGGGACTGTCCAATAACCTTGAGTTTAATTCTCATAAGAAGAAGAATTTTTGCTAAGTAACAAGGAATTCCAGGCCCCAGGCTCCAGTTCACCAAAACACCAGCCTACCCCAAAACACCAGCCTACAATATTCACTCAGAATGTAACAATGAATGAATGAATGAATGAATGAACAAAAAGTTACAAGAGAGATTGCTTCTTATTTAGTCTTTATAATTTAAGTAACACAGAGAATGTTCCCAGTACATATTTTATTTCAGTTTTCATGGATGAATCTCCAAAGTGGTATTTATTATCTCCAATAAATAGCATCAATAAATATTTACTTCCTTTTCTTCCTAGGATCTCCTAACTGTGAAAACTTTATCCTTTCCAAGTGTAGTGGTTTCATAACAGATAGCAGTCCCCTCTTTGGACTTGACTGTGAAGTGGTAGGTAATGCTTTTGATTTTTAAGAGCATGTTCTAAACAATAATGTAAGATGATTTTGAGTTCAGTGTACCAGTGAACCCGTGCCTTTCAGTTCCAGCTTTTGGGTTAGTATCTGAAAGTAGGCCCCTTTAAAAAATTTGGCTCTGTATTCCGAGTGGAAAATTGGTTTTAAGTTTTCTAAGTAGTTTCTGTATTTAGTAAAAATTTTTTATTATAGAAAAGATTGGATTTTTTTGAACAAATATTCTATACTGTGACTGCCACAAAGACTCTGCCTTACTTACTATTGGCTTAGATTTTGCACATTGAAGATTAGAAATAGGATTTCCCTCCTAATTTAGTAACTCTCCCAAAAACAAGTACATTCTTTTCCTGTAGTGCTGGCAAATAGTTACTCAATTCTTGTTAGTTTGTATTCTGATCTTCCCTGTTAGTGTTTCACTTTGAGTCTCCTTAACCCCTCCTTGCCTCAGTTTATTCCCCTATAAAGTTGGTAATAATTAAGGCTATGCTATAAATTTAGAGAATGATGAGTAAAAGTGGTGGTTCTTAGCAGCAATGGTGGATAATACATAGTCTATAGATGGTAGGCACATTGTGACTGATACTGTTATCTTCATTAAAAGAACTAAAACAGTGTCTCAGGTTGACTTCAAACTTTGATCTTGCTTTAGCTTCCCTGGCCATTCATCTTTCTCAAAATAATAATAATAAAAAATTCAGAGCAATTGTTTTACATTGCTTTCATTAAACATAATGTTCAGCAAATACCCTAGCTTCAATTTCATTCATACTGGATCCTGTAGTAAGCAAACATCTTTGCAGTTACTGGCAGGACTCCTCGTGGCTGAGGGTAGGTGGTAGCTGGTACAGTGAATATAATAAGGGGAAGCAATGACTTGCGGTTCAACAGCCTGAATGTATTTTGTCCTTTAGTGCCTTACATCCATGGGGAAAGAACTAACACGCATCTCACTGGTTGCTGAAGGAGGCCACTGTCTTATGGATGAACTTGTCAAACCTGATTTCAAGATTCTGGACTACCTTACAAGGTATTCTTTACTTCATCTGACTGGTTCTTCCTATAGCTATCATTCCAGAATAAAATATGAGTTATCAGGAATTGCCCACAGCTTCTGCTACTTGGGTTTTATCTCTTATTTTCAAATAAATGGCCGCTGAAATTGTACTGTCAGTGTGTAATACTTTACCCTGGTTCTTCACTTTTACTGTGATAAGTTAGCAGAATATTATCTGCATTATCTTAAAGTCTTGAAGTTGTATTTGTTTCTTAGCAACTACCACATAGCTGGAGAAGTGGTCTTATGTTCTGGTAGCATCTTGTTTGAGTATCTGCATACAATCATTTGTCAGTCAAATGATCTCAACGCTTAATCTATCTTGACTCCCCAAATAAGCCTTTTTTTTAATGACAGAAATTTGAAGCCCTAAATTTTAGTCTGCAGCCTAGGCCCCCTTCTTAATCCAGGGTCTCACTCTGTAGCCTGACTTGGCACTTGCTATCTAGACCAAGCTGGCCTTTAATACACAGAGATCCACCTGCCTCTGCCACCCAAGTGCTGGGTTAAAGTCTTGTACCACTACTGGACAATTTTAGTCTTTTAATTTTTATTTTTTCAAAGATTAGCATAAAGCTTCAGAAGTATGCAGTGAGTGGACAAAGGAAGAACAACGAAACATTACCATTTTTGTTGCCTGAAGTTGTGCCCAGGCATTCATGTTTACTTAGGCATAGAGAGACCTAATGGCAGTGGTAAAGGCTGTTTTAGTAGCAGACCTGATAATTGAATTGTTTTTCTAGAAAATAGTTATATGTAGCAAAAAGATATGTGAAAGCAGGTTTGTCATAGTATTATTAAAAAGATGAAGATATAAATATCTTTTTAAAAGACAATGAAAAATCAATTAGAGGATTAGTTTTGTTAGGCTGCAAAATAGAATATTCTTATCATTTAAAGGGATATGCTAAAATTCATTTGTTGACATACAGATATAATCATAAAACAGCTCATATGAAGTATATTTATAAGTGTATACATACCAGAAATGTGGAAGGAGCTGAGCAGTGATGGCACACACCTTTAATTCCAGCATTCGAGAGGCAGAGGCAGAGGCAGATAGGTCTTTGTGAGTTCAAGGCCAGCCCAGTCTACAGAGTGAGATACAGGATAGCCAAGGCTACACAGAGAAACCCAGTCTTAAAAGAAAAAAATAAGTGGATATTTATTAAAATGTAAAAAATTATAATCTTTGGATTATAAAGCTATAGCTATTTTATTATTTTTATTGTTCATTTTGAGATTATATATTTTTTTAAAATTTATTTATTTTGTATATATGTGTGTTCTATCTATATAAACATCTGCATGCCAGAAGACATCAGGTCACATTATAGATTGTTGTGCGCCACCATGTGGTTGCTGGGAATTGAACTCAAGAACCTCTAGAACAGCCAGTGCTCTTTGCTGCTGAGTCATCTCTCCAGCCCTTGAGATTATATTTTAATTCTATCATTTCTCCCTTCCCTTTTTTCCTTCCAAACTCTCTTATGTTGTTGAAGACCAGCCTTAGTCCATGGTGATCTGATAGGATGCATGGGATTATTTCAATCTTCTTGTATCTGTCGAGGCCTGTTTTGTGACCAATTATATGGTCACTTTTGGAGAAGGTACCATGAAGTGCTTAGAAGAAGATATATTCTTTTGTTTTAGGATTTTTTTTTTTGTTTAATAGATATCTATAGAACCATTTGGTTCATAACTTCTGTTAGTTTCACTGTGTCTCTGTTTAGTTTCTGTTTCCATGATATTTCCACTGATGAGAGTAGGGTGTTGAAGTCTCCCTCTATTATTGTGTGAGGTACAGTGTGTGAGCTTTAGTAAAGTGTTTTTTTATGAACATGGGTGCCCTGGCATTTGGAGCATAGATGTTCAGGATTGAGTTCATCTTGGTGGACTTTTCCTTTGATGAGTGTGAAGTGTTCTTCCTTATTATTATTTTTTTTTGATAGCTTTTGGTTAAAAGTTGATTTTATTCAATATTAGAATGGTTTCAGCTTGTTTCTTAGGACCATTTGCTTGAAAAATTGTTTTCCAGCCTTTTACTCTGAGGTAGTATTTGTCTTTGTCACTGAGGTGTATTTCCTGTTTGCAGCAAAATGTTGGGTCCTGCTCACATATCCAGTCTGTTAGTCTATGTCTTTTTATTGGGGAATTGAGTCCGTTGATGTTAAGAGACATTAAGGAGTAGTGATTGTTGCTTCCTGTTATTTTTGATGTTATTTTTATGTTTGTGTGGCTATTTTCTTTTGGGTTTGTTAGAAGAATACTTTCTTGCTTTTTCTAGGGTGTAGTTTCCCTCTTCGTGTTGGAGTTTTTCATCTATTATCCTTTGTAGGGCTGAATTGACCTTCTTCAAATTCTTGTTTTCTTCATTTATCAATTGTTATTGCATGCATATATCTATTTGTATATACATATAAATTCCCAAATATAAGTTACTCGTATATATGTTTTCAAACCTCTCTGGCATTAGACAATCAATTCATAACCTCTTCCCTGAAGAAGACCACCTCTTCCACTCTCTGCAGTTTTGCATATTCATTGGTGATTCTTTGTTAAAATTACATTTGGGCAGTATAGGTGTAGCATCTGACATCACTCAGAGACAATCTCACATGAAAGTCCCTGATCAGTTCTTACGGTCTTTCCATTCTTTCTTTCACTATGTTTCCATAGCCGTAGGTATGGAAGTGTGTTGCAGATGTATCCACTGGGACTGGGTTCACACCTCTGCATTTATTTGATTGGTTGTAGTTTTATGTAGTGATATCTGTCTGTTTAAAAGAGAGGTTTCCTTGATTAGGGGTGAAAACTATACTTATCTGTAGGTATAAGAACAAACGTTTATAGATTGTTGTTAGGGATTATGCTGATTGTAGGTTAGGGATTAGTGGTTGTAGATTCTCCTCCAATACCCAATGAGATCACTAACACTGATTAGTTAGCTAGGTTTCCAGTACCAGGAATGATATCCCTCTTGTTGAATGGGCCTTAGTCCAATTAGAGAGCTGTTGATGACCGCCAAGGTATATGGGCCACTACTGCAACCATTGGGTTATCCTGACATGCTAATGATATGGTTGATAAGCATCATAGCTATGTTGTCTCTCTCTTTTGGAAGTTCTCAGAGTACCTTCTGGTACCATAAAAGCTAATCCTCGAGGAAAGAGCATTCAGGTCAGTTTCAGCTCAGGGGTTTCTTGGTCCTGTTTCTGAAGTTCATGTGTCTTCAGCTATAGGGACTTAACTTCTATCTCAGTGGGTAACCTAGGGTAACAAGCAACAGGCTGTATGTATGTCTCTTTGACAGCCTTGGCTAACAACTCAAAATAGTGCTTCTCATGTCTAGCCTTAGGGTTTTTATTAGGTGGTCTGTGGCTCTTAGAGAGGGTATCTTTAGCCTAGATGAGAAAAATGTATTTATACATTAAATTGCATGCATTATAGGTTTGTTTGTTTACATAAATAGTTAATAGGATGATTCCTTTTTAGCTGTCTATATTGTTATTTTACCTACTTCCCACCTTCTTCTGTATTTACCTCCCTCCCCATCTCTAAGAAACCTCTACACACTTTTTATTACCCCAATCAGATTACTTGAACACTGCTATTCTGCTCTCTATTGTTCCCCAAACCTGATATCCTGGTAATGCCCCTGTTTTATTCTCTTGGTTTCTCTGGTTACTATAGGCTGTGTATTCACATCTGAAGATTTGGAGCTAGGAGCTTCCAATACAAGAGAACAGGCCACATTTGTGTTTCTGGGTCTGGATTACCTCATTCAGTATCATCTTTTCTAGTTTCATCCACTTATCTGCAGAGTTCATGATTTTATTTTTTTACAGCTGAATAGTATTCTGTAGTTGTAAAAGTAACTTTTATTTGCTAGATCTAATTGTCATCTGGGAGGCTTACTACTGAATAAGTTCACCCCTTCTCGTTCTTTCTGAATTCTGGCTGTCTAGTTCAACTCAGCTGTTCTGGCCCAAACTCCTCTCTATGTTGAGTGATTCAAACTGGCTTCTCTAAGCTTCTCACTGAATTGCTCTTCTTGGCCTCAGACTAACTCTGCAATCTGTTCTAATCTTCTGACTTATTCTCATTCTCTGGCTCATTCTGTCTTCAACTGCATCCTGTCTCTATAAAATTGTCCTAGTAAACTGCCTCCTCTCTCTCTGTTCTGTTCTCTTAAGTTGCCTCTTTTTCCTGTCCTTGTGAGAGTTGAGCGTATCCTCTCTCTGTCTCATTTTGTTAAATCTTTCTCTGATTCATCACTTTGTCTGCCCCTCAATTAGATGTCACTTTCAAACATGGCTGCCTCCTTTCAAACATGCTGCTAACCTTATGAACATTATTTGAGATTGAAGGTGTGTACTAAAGACATGTCTACATTCCAGTGAGATCACAAAAACATGGGTTTTTTAATGTGATCCCTTGCCAGATTATCCATGTTGCTGGATTAAAATTCCTTTCTATATAGTATATGTATATCACATTTTCATTATCCATTTGTTAATAGTAGGGAATTTAAATTGATTCCATTTCCTAGCTATTGTGAATACAGCAACAGTGAATATAACTGAGCAAATTATCTGTGGAGTTGGATGTCAAGTCCTTTGGGAGTACTCCAAGGAATGGTATAGTTGTGTCATGGAGAATTTATTTTTAGCTTTTTGAGAATTCTCCACACTGATTTCAATGGGTGCAGCAGTTTGGAATCCCATCAACAGTAAATGTAGCTCTTCCAGCATTTGATGTCTGTTGTTCACTTTTGCTATTCTGATTGAAGTAAGATAAAATCTTAGTTATTTTGATTTATAGTTCCGTAAGTACAAGGGCAGATGAACATTTTTCTAGATGTTCCTTTGCCATTATTTGTTTGTTCTTCTGAGAACTCAGTATTCAGGTCACAGTTTCCCCCCCCCCCTTTTTTTTTTTTTCAAAATTGGTCATTTGCTTTGTTTTTTAACTCTTTGTTTTTTGAGTTCCTTATATATTCTGGATATTAAAACTTTGTCAGATATATAGCTGGCAAAAATTCTGTCTTATTCTACGGGCTTCCTCTTCACCTGTTTGATTGTTTTGGCAGAAACTTTCAGGTTTTATGAAGCCCTGTTTGTCAATTGTTGGCACATTTGTCTTGGGCAAATGGAGCCCTACTTAGTAAGTCCTTTCTTACACCTACATCTTGTCGAGTGCTGTCCATATATTTCCTCTGTTTAATGATTGATTTTTTAAACTTTCTCTGCTTATTTAGATCTTTAGCTTTTTCTATAATAGGTGTTATTAAGTATAATTTTTCAAAGAGTTTCCTTGGAGAAAAGTTGATAGTTTATTTCTCTCTCTTTATTAAAAGTTTTTCAGGAGTCACAAAGGAGAGTCTTAACCCAGTGACAACGAAACTCAAAGATATACAGAAGCTGTTAAGAGAACTGCTTCCTCCTGATGCTGTGTTAGTGGGCCATTGCCTAGACTTGGATCTCAGAGTATTACAAGTGTGTATCTGCTTTAAGATTTTATTCTGTAGTACAAAAACAGAGTCCATTCAACTGCGATGTAAAGACTTGGACTCTTTACTCCCATCTATGCTCCCTGTTTATTCCGTTAGCATAAGATGCAATTCATTCATTCTCTTTCCTCCTCAGATGATACATCCATATGTTATTGATACCTCATTGCTTTATATTGGAAAACAAGGCAGAAGATTTAGGCTAACATTCTTAGCCAAAGTTATTTTGGGGTAAGTTTATGTATATTATAATGTTGTCCTGATAAATTGCACATGTTAGTATATATTATCCAATTGAGTCTCTGTTGTCTCTCCTAATTTATAAATATTACTCCCTCTGGTTCTTAGAAAATGAACGAATTAAGGGAATATAGTTGGACCTCACAATGTGAGCAGTAATCCCAGCTATCTTGAAGGCTAGATCAAAAGATTCCCAAGTTCAAGAATTTCCAGGTCTATAGAGTGAGTTCAAGGTCAGCTCAAGCAACTTAGTGAGACCCTGTCTAAAAATTAAAGTTTAAAAACAAATGGTATTTAGGTGGCAATATGACTCAGTGGATAAAGGCATTTGCTACCAAGCCTTATGGCTTGCATTCTATTCATGGGAGACACAAATTATACATGCCCATACATATAAATAAACAAATACGATTAATTTTTTAAAATGTGTTTATTTATATTTTATGTACATTGCTGTTTTGTCTGCATATATGTCTGTGTAAGGCTGTTGGGTCTCCTGGAATTGGAGTTACAGACAATTGTGAGCCACCATATCGGTGTTGGGAATTTATTCTGAGTCCTCTGAAAGAGCAATCAGTGCTCTTAACTACACTAAGCCATCTTTCCAGCTCCTTAAAAATATTTTAAAGGAGGTTAGAGATAGAACATTTGCATATCATGTGTAAGGCTTTAGGTTCAGTCCCCAGTATCATAGAATTTCAAAATATAACATAATTATTGAGTAACTCTTATAGTTTTGAAGCATATAAGTGCATGTTTATTACAAGATGGTTCAAAATGAAAAGAAGAAAAATTGTAGAGGACTGGTTAAATTTGTTATTTGTGTTATTGTTTAAAGGATTGAGATAAATCTGTATGTGCTAATCTGGAAAGCCCTAAGATATTACTTAGAATAAAATAGAGTTGTTGAGTAGGATACATATAGATATTGGTATTGATATATATATTGGTATAATAAATTAGATTTAGTGGGTATATTATCAGAAATATATTTCTATTTAAGATTTTTTCATAAACAACCAAGGAGATACTTAAATGTATAGATACTTGCATATGAAATAATAAACTTCTGGAAGGAAATTTAACTGTTGATACATCTTAGAATGGCTGGGGAGTAGGCTAGAGACTTCATTGGCTAATCTTTTATTCATGTAGTCCACTTCCTGTGATCAAAGCCATTCCTGGTTGTTCTAGATGCCCAGTACCTCTGTTAAGGACTAGCAATTGAGCAGAAAAAAGGAATCTTGATTGTTGTGATACAAATCTGATTGTTATAATGGTGAAACTTTACATTATATGTTTAAAAGAAATAACCATTTGAAAATATTCCCAGATACATACATTTCATCTTCACTTTCTAGGAAAGATATTCAGTGTCCTAACAAGCTTGGTCGTGATGGCATAGAAGTTGCTAGAACAGCTCTTGAGCTGGTTCAGTATTTTCTTAAGTATGGGCCAAAGAAGGTTAGTATCTTTGACCAGTACCTTTGGCTTGCTTAATATTACAAAACTGATAGATCATTATTTCTGCTGTTACATTTCTTTACAGAATTAGTGATGTGATTAAGGTTAGTGTCTTAGTTAAGATTTTACTGTGTGAACAGACCATGACCAAGACAACCCTTATAAGGACAACATTTAGTTGGGGCTGGCTTACAGGTTTAGAGATTCGGTCCATTATCAGTTTGGGAGCATGGCAGTGTCCAGGTAGGCATGGTGCAGGAGGAGCTGAGAGTTCTACTTATTTATCTGAAGGCCACTAGGAGAAGACTGACTTCCAAGCAGCTAGGATGAAGGTCTTAAAGCCCGTGCCCACAATGACACAATTCCTCCAATAGGGCCACACCTTTATATACTTGGGCCAAGCATATTCAAACTATCACAGTTAGGATTAAGACCCATATCGTTAACATAATATACTAAGTATACACAGCCTCTAAAGTTGGGCTTCTCTATTTTTAAGAGTATGCTATACAGTATCTAGTTGTATAAACTGGCAGTTGCTTTGAACAACTTGTTTCTAAAACTTTAAAATGAACATATGTGGTTTGCTCGGTTAGTATTGAGACAGGTAACTATATATACAGCTCTTAACACAGTGCATTGAATATACTGAGCACCGTGTTGGTGATGGTGATCATTGAACTGATGCTGTGTATGATAATTATTGTGCTCTCTTGGAATAGGTGCACATTCCATTATTCAGTGGGTATAGATATGAAAAAGACAGTCTCTGAAAGACTGTACAATTATTTTTCTTGTTGGTGGTGTTGGTGGTTCTCTTGAGACACTGTTTGTAGGGATAACCATGTAAAGGTTGTCTTTGTATTGGCAAAGAGTTGAGTACAGGCTCCACATTGATAGTGTTATTTTTATGAAGCATCACCTACTTCTCTGTCACCTGATTGGTCAATAAAAAGCTGATCAGCCAATTAGCTGGGCTGAAGAGAATAGGGTGGGGCTTCTAATCCCAGCTAGGGGTCCAAGGTAGAGAGAGAGATAGGAGGAAAACCATGAAGGGGAGGAGAGGTGACCATGAGGCAGAAGGTCCAAGAGGAGTCATGAGCAGGTCACCAAGGGATTTGCTATGAGGAAGCACATGGGACAGAGCAAGCCAGGGCAAGGTTCAAATTGTAAGTTAAATGGGGCCTGTTGCTGGGAGGCAAATAGCTTAGAGGGTTAAAATAGCTCAGAACCTGCCTAGCTCAGGCTTAGAGCTTATTGATAAAAAAATACCAGGTCTCTGTGTCAGTTATTCTAGATTGAGCTAAAGAAGGCGTAGAAACACCCTGCAATTATATAGTAACAAAAAGAACATAGCAACCCCCTCCTCCAAATTACCATTACAAGTATATCTGACTATACCCTGGCTGGACTGTAACTTACTATGTATGTATAGTCAGACTGGCTTCAAATTTGTAGTGATCCTACTACATTTTCCTTCCAAATACAGGTCCAAATTAAAGGACCTGTAGGGACAAATATGTGGGGGACATAATTTTGATTAAAGGTAAACTGAAAAGAGAAAGGTAAAGATAGGTAATCGGATAACAGTACAGCCTCATTTCTCTAGAGACTGAACCAGATAGACCCATTCTTTAGAAGAAACTGAAAAGGGAAAGAAAGTAAAGAAGGGAAATAAGCAATATAAGAGGAAACTAAGCAGGATCCAGTTGTCATGCCAAATTGACACTGAGTACTAGACAAGGGTAGAATGAACATGAGGGAAGATTTGGATGGAGCTATGGAATATGAAAACTCTGATGGCTGGAGTTCAATTTTCACATTTCATGGCTGTCAGAAGCCCTTGCCACCTCTGGTAGTTCCTGTGTGATAAGAAGTCCTGTTCTTCCCTCTAAGTCTGTCTTTGGATGATTGAATTACAGACACTGGTTCTGTCTGTGAGCAGTACTTCATAGGTAAGAGTCACAAATACTAGTAACACCTCTGTGTGTTCTTTCAACTTTGGGGTTCTGAATGATGGTCACACCCCTATATAATAAATCTCCGTGTCAGTTATTCTAGATTGAGCTAAAATTTCCCTGATCAGTATAGTTCTTACTGCTTTGTCCAAGGTAGGGTTATTGAGAGTCTCTCAGCCTCAGACTCATGGCACTACTGCTGTTCTCTCTATAGTCTGTGCAGTTTGGAGTCTGTTGTTCTGATCCACATGCTGCTCCTTGTTCTAAGCTCTGCCTTATGCTCTTCCTAACGTCTTGATGGCCAATAGCAGTGGTAGGAGACTGATGAATGTGGTGAAGGTCTTGAGTTTTGAGATCCTTACTCCTCTAGAGCTGTCTGAGGGTTCCTGATGCATTTGACCAGTGCTGGTGGGTTCGGGAAAACTGAGTTTGGCCTTTGCCAGCTCCCTCATGTGGTCCAGCATTCTGATCACTTGCTTCTATGAGAAATTGAAGTCAGGCTAAGTTCTTCCTAGAGCCAGTGATCCACGACCTGCCTACTGGCCGTGGTGAAACTGCCTCTGCCTCCCAGTATGCCAGCTCCTATTGGAGCACCTGACTGAACCACACCTCCTTCATTCTTTCAGGATGGTGGTGATTTTTTTTTTTTAAAGCATATTTTACTAGTATGCATGTACTAATAAATCACAGAGCAACTCAGCAGTGGTTCCTCTGGAAATGGTAGGACACAGGGAGATTCTAAATAGTTTGGTGGTTTAGTAAGTCTTGTCATTTAGATTTTATATATATGAGTGTTTTGTGTGCATGGATGTCTGTGTACCATGTGCATGCCTGGTGACTATGTAGGCCAGAGAGGGCATGGGATCCCCTGGAATTTGGAGTTAGAGATGGTTGTGAGCCACCATGTAGATGCTAGGAACTGAACCTAGGTCTCCATAAGAGCAATAAGTGCTCTTAACCACTGAGCCATCTGTTAGACCCCCAAATAGGTTATTTTTTAAGAAATTATATCTCACTTTTCAAGTAGACCTCCCTCTTTATGAATAAATATCAGACTTTTAGCAGTTTTGTATTAATGTACTGACTTTTTGATGTTGCTATAAAAGTCATTGTTTTTCATTTCTACAAAGTTACATGTTTTCAGAGAAATACATTTTTAGGAACTGAGTAAGGAATGATGATGAGCCAAAATTGCCTTCACTTTTCATTCAGCCTTTCTTGGCTCTTTAAATTGTTAGTAGCTGGTGACAGATTGCTGGTTTTGGCTAAGCAGCCATAAACCATCTGATACTATTGAAGCCAGCTTGTTTTTAAGGCAGTGACATAGCCTTAAGTTCTAAAGAAACAGAGAATATCACTTAAGTAGATTTTATTTTCACCTCAAATGCTGTATAAAAACTTAAAATGATTCTAAATGCTTTATTTTCTTACAGATTGCAGAGTTGAATCTGGAGGCACTAGCAGACAATCAAGAGCAAGGAAACAAGGAAGGAGCTACAAATATGAGGTGATATTTTACACTTAAAACAAGAGCAAAGGAAAATGAAAGATGTACTCTGTAGTTTTCTGAATATGTTCAATGTCTAAAATGGCATTTTTTATTAAAAAAAACACAGAAATAATTGAACTAAGTATTATTAGAAAAGATTATAGAGCCTTTAATCCCAGCACTCAGGAGGCAGAGGCGCACCTATCTCTGTGAGTTCAAGGGCAGCCTGATTTATATAGTGAGTTCTAGGGCAGCCAGAGCTATGCTGAGAAACTTTGTCTAGGGGTGGGGGTGGGATGAATGAAGACAATGTTAGGTTTGTTGGTATTTTTAAGTTAGAAGACTTAGCCTGTAGCCTTTGATGCATTGCCCAGATTGGAGAAACACGCACATACATGCTCAGAAAGGGTTTGATTTCAAAGCATACATGAGTGTGTCAAATCCTTAGACTGTTGCTTAAATCTTGATAGAAAGCTTTAGATATATTCCTAAGAGGAGGGGAAATTAGGATAACATCTTCTAATTAGATTTTCTGCAGTGATAAAAATCTGCTAGATGGTGTGACCACTAATCACATGTGACTAATGCAGTTGATTAACTGAGCTTTTAACTTCAAGTTGTATAGCTAAATATTGCTAGTGACTACAATATTGGACAGAAGTATAGGCTCAGAAGTTAACTATCAAGTCATAATCTAAAAAAATGACTATTCTAATTTTAATCTTCTTTACTTCTTTACAGTGTTTTAAAATGCCTGGACTTAATGGGTCAAAAACTCCTTTTCTTGACCCAGGATATAGATAAGCTTTCTTCTTACAGAAATTGTCAAACTATTAAGTGCTCTTCAAATAAAGAGGTGAATGACCTATTATACCTTTGTAGTAATAATAGTTTTATCTTTCATTACTCTACTTTTTTGGGGGGACTCCCACTGTCATTACATTAGGATGCTGAGGGTCCTACAGATCACTACAATTCATTTTCTCCCAGGTTTTTCCCTCTCTATTTTATTACAGATAATTTTTTATTGTTATTGTCTTCAGGCTCCATCATAAATTTAGTTATATTTAATATGTTAGTAGTTATATCTAGTAAACTTTTACTTTAAACATTGTAACTTTAATCTTAAAAGTTAAATAGGCTCTCATATCTTCTATACCTAATAATAGACTCAGACTTTTTTTTTCTTCTTTCTTCTGGAATATAGTTATAACTATTTTAACACTTTTACATATTTGATTATTCATTTCATTTTTACATTAACTTTTAAGTTATTTCTATTCTTATAAATTGTGTTTTTATGCTTCTTTGCATGCCTGGTAGCTTTTGTTTGTCTTCCACGCCACATACAGTGAATTTTATTTGATTGTTATAATGTAGCTTTTGTATCCTTGTAAATATATGTGAGCTTTGCTTTGAGTGTGGTAGTTTTGTGGAAACAATGTTCCTTTAGGCTTTTGCATTTAATATTTTTAGGTAGAACCATGACAATTCTCACCCAACTTCTGATATAAAATCAAACTTTGTACTTGGTGCTACAAGGATCATGAGATTCTGTGCTCTAGTTTGGGAAACTCTAAACTATTCTTCACCCTGTGTGAGTTTTTGGAAATGTTCCTAGCAGTCCTCTAAGATGTTTTGTTTTGTTTTTCTGAATCTTACATAGTTTACTTATATAGGCTCACTACAATCATGAATATTCGAGGGTTAAATCTCTTTGCAGGTCTCTGAAGTTCTGTATATAGCTCTTCACTCAGTGATGTTCTAGCCAGCAGACTTCCCCATTTCTCTGTGGCCTGGAAATGTTCTCTAGGTAGCAAGCTAGAGAGATTACATGATTCATTGTGATTGTTTCCTGTCTCTCGGGGATTATTATCCTTCTTTTTCTAATGACCTAAAAATTACTCTTTTTCACCCCTCTTTTCTGATCACCTCCCCACCTGGCATAGGCTTTAAGGACTTTGTGGGCATATGTATTTATATGGTTACAGGTACATGCATGTGTGTTTGTACATGCTTGTTGAGGTCAGAGAACTTCAGGTATTTGAGACAGTCTCTCTCGTTAGCTAAAAAACTTTTGCAGTTAGGCTAGGCTAGTTATCTGGTGAGTTTCCAAGAGTCTGCTTGCCTCCGTCTTTCATCTCACCACCACTGGGATTGCAAGCACTTGCCAGTGCCGCTAGTGTTTTGTGTGGGTTCTTGATAGTGAACTTGGGTTTTGATACTTGTAAGGAAAGTGATTTGCCAACCGAGACATCACCCAGCCTTCATAATTTTTTAATAGACTTTAATTTTTAGTTAAGTTTCAGTCATGGCAAAATTGCCTGCAAAGTACATTTCCCATTTATCCTCTGCCTCTGTACATGCACAACCTCTGCCACAGTCAACAGTCTACACCAGAATGTTGCCATCAGTGAATCCACACTACACATCCTAATCACCCCAAAATCCATTGTTTATATTAAGGCTTACTCTTGATGTTGTATGTGCTATAGATTTTGACCAATGTTTGATGACATGTATGTACCACTATAATATAGAGTAGTTTCATTACAGTATCCTAAATATTTTATGATAAATGTGCTTTGCTAATTCATTCTTTCCTCTAGAAACCACTGATACTTTTATTGGCTCAATAGTTTTGCCTTTTCCACAATATCCCATAGTTGGAATACACATAATATACGTGTGTGTGTGTGTGTGTGTGTGTGTGTGTGTGTGTGTAAGCCTTTCAGATAGGCTTATTTTAGCTAGTAATATTCACATTTCCTCCATGTTTTTTCAGTGATTTTTAATGATTTCTGTTTTTAATGATTGAAATACTCTATTGTTCATTCTGCAGTTTTCATATCATGGAGTCAACCAACCATGAATCAGAAATAATAACTGTACATGTGAAGACTTTTTTTCTTTCTTAGTGTTCCTTAGCAGTGCCGTAGAATAACTATTTATCTAGTATTTATAGTTTCTTAAATAATATAAAGTAATCTAGAGATGGTGACTCAATGTCTACAACAGTGTATACAGATCAAATGTGAATATTAATTACTTTACATTAAGTAGTATAAGTAATCTTAAAGATGGTGACTCAGAAGGTATACAAGAAAGTTTATACAGATCAAATTCAAATACTATGCCATTTTATAGTGGAGTCCTGGAGCATAACATGGTGGTATAATCTCAACATTCAAAAGACAGACATTTAGAAGGCAGACGCAAGAGTTCAGGATATTCATAGATCTACATTTTTCCAGATTCAGTTTATTAAATTATATTTTGTTTGTTTACTTAGGCTGTTTCCTTGACTCTTTGTATGCTTAAGTGAATTTGTTATTAAGATAGACATTTCAAAAAGTAACCAGTTCTAGTCTGAGGTGATGATTTAACAGGTAAAGCACTTATCACACAAATTAAGTACCAGCATTCAGATTCCCTTGAATTATAATTGTTCTGTTACTATGATAAAACACTGATGAAAATTCAGCTTGCGGGTTATAGTGTATCATTGAGGGAAGTCAGGTCTGGAACTTGAAGTTGAAACCCTGGAGGAATGCTTCTTGGTAGTGCTCTCCAGCTCATGTGTAGCTATACATCTTGGACCACCAGTTCAAAGAATGATGTCACCTACATTATGCTAGGCCCTTCTACATAAAATAATAGGACAATTCCTCAGACATGCCCACAAGACAATTTACTCTAGGCAGTTCCTCAGTGAAGACTTTCAGATGACAGTAGGCTATGTCAAGCTGAAAATTAAAGATAACAGGAACATCATGTAAAAAGCCAGGCAGAGTGGGGTCTGCAGAGAGACAGAGCTAGATAAAGATGCCTGGAGCACACTGGCTTGCCAGACTAGCTGAAACTGAGAACCCAGGTTCAACAAAATACCCTACCTCAAAGTGACTGAAGGAGATACCCTAATATCAACCTCAGGCCTCCACATCAGCATGCACACATGCGCATATATACCTGCACACATAAGCACCATAACAAGCAATGTCTATATCCAGACATATTCAAAAGGGAGGGAGGGACGTAACAAGTTCTGGTTTTATAGTCTGCTTCATGCAGCATCTCCTACGTTTCAAGATTTTATCTCCTGCACTTCAAGGTTGGTTTTCTGGGAGTCTAACTGCATTTTTTTTAACTATCTCAGATTCTCTTGGCAGTTTGCTGCTCATAATTTCTTATACCTTATGGCATCTTCCTGTGGAAGTACATTTCCAATATGACATAGTAATCATCTTTTAATGATTTCTAAACAAGTCCTCTAGTCCTGTCAAGTCCCCAGATCCAATGAGAAGAAACCAGTTTCTCAGGTACCCCTTGGATTCTCCAGAATATGGGCAGAGTCCACTTTGTTTACATTCTAAGAGAGAATCTCTGGAGTGGAAAGTTGCCTTCCCATTAAGCCCCTGTTGCTTCAGAGAAACAGAGGGGTGTGGGGAGGGAGCGAGAGGTGGGAACATAAAATACTGCAGTGTCATTTCCCATTCACTAGCATGTCTCACCCCTCAAGTGCTAAAGTTAGAGGCATATACCCCACCGTGACTCTGTCTACAATACTCGGGGTTTAGGGTGTCTTGTTTGTTTGAGACTAATTTTATGGTTTAGGGAGAAGAGATGAATTTATAATATTAGAAAAGGTTAGCATATGTTCTCTCTCTCTCTGCAAAAGCTTTAATTTACCTCTTAATTTTCATTTCTGCTGCATCCACAAAGGGCAGCACCCTGTTTTCTATACACTTCATGCTGCTTTCTGGCTGCTAGGTTTGTAGGCAGGTGTTATGAAATATCAGTGTTGTGACATTATTTGCATTTACTGGGACTTTTTCTTTCTAGGGGTGCTTTTGTTTCAGGGCATTGATTTTCCTCCTCCTTATACACCCCTGCCACCAATGACTCTTAAGCATCCTTTCTTTTTTTTTTCTTTTTTTGTTTTGTTTTTTGTTTTTAGAGACAGGGTTTCTCTGTGTAGCCCTGGCTGTCCTGGAACTCACTCTATAGACCAGACTGGCCTTGAACTCAGAAATCCACCTGCCTCTGCCTCCCAAGTGCTGGGATTAAAGGCATATGCCACCACCGCCTGGCACATTCTTTCTTTTCTTTATTCACAGACTTTCAGCAATGTGTAATGACGGAAGCCCCTGTTGAAATTTATATTCTTACTTACAAGTAATTTGAAGGTTGTGTAGTAATCACTTTCCATAATATTTAAAGTATGGGCTATGTGTGTTATGTATTTTATAGATGGCTTTTATGTGATAGTAGAGTGTTGAACCCAGCATATTATGTATGGTAAGAGCTGAGCCACTAAACTATATCTACAGCTCTTTTAGTTTTGATGCAGAATCTCACTAAGTTGCCTGGTCCAACTGTGAACTCAGTCTATAGTGTGGTCTTGAACTTGATATCCTTAGCCTCTGTGTGGTTGGGGTTATAAGCCTGGACCTACAGGCCTGATGCAAGCAAGTCTTATATTCTTAGAAGGGGTGCATTGTTTCTGAGGTTCTACAGTACCAGGTTGACCTGTAAAGTGGATGTAACAAGTTCCCATCCATCTCCATGCTTTAGAAATTTGTTTCTTATGTTGTTCTGGACAGAGCGCATAGTATGGTAAACTGTCAAGGACAGATACTATTTGGGGTCTTAGCCAAAGGCCAAGAAGCGGTGATTTAATGGCTTTTCTAAGAGACTGTGCCATTGCCATTTTTCTCTAGACCTGGAAGCCAACTATATATTACTTTGGGGTCTGAGTAAAAGGCAAGTGTATATTACTGTGGTTCTTGGAGTTGAGTGAGTACTGGTTTTCTAACGCTTGTCGTCTGTGCTGTCTGTTATCTTCAGGTGCTTGAGCAAGCCAGAGTGGAGGTTCCTTTGTTCCCCTTCAACATTGTGCAGTTCTCTTTTCAGCCCTTTCCACCCCTCTTTGCTGAGGAGATGAAAACCAGTGTAAGTAGATGGGTTCTGATGAAGTCTTTGATAATGTACAATCTCTCTTCATAAGGAAAGGAATGCACGCTTGATTAAATTATATCTTTTTCCAAATTATTCCAATAAATAATAACATTTGAAAAACATGTTTTATAAAACAGGATTCAGACTGAGTACATTGTTTTGCAACTTAACTTTATGCATGTGTTTGATGTATGTGTATATGTATACAGGTATGTGGGTGGGTGAGTGCATATGCTCATGCATGTACAGGCAGAGACAAGGTCAGAGACCATCATTAAATATCTTCTTTAGCTTATTTTTTTGAAACAGAGTGTCTTACTGAATCTAGAGGTCACTTATCCTGTTTCTACCTGCCAGCACTAGGATTTGAGACACGTATCACTACACCTAGGTTTCCATGTGGGAGCCAGCCATCTGAACTCAAGTGGTCAAGCAGGCACTTTATTCGTTGAGCTGTTTCCCAGCCAGCCCCTTGTTACAACTTTGTTTTACTTCATTTAAAATGCATCCTCTATGTTATTACTTAGCTTATTTTTCTTATTTTTAAAGTATATAAGGTATTCTACTTGCGGTATACCTATTATTGAGAGCATTTTTATTTTTAATTTTTTTCTATTATAAATATTTTTTCCTATTAAAATTATGTTGCATCCTTGAATATAAACTCTTTATTTTATTTTATTTGTTTCTTGTTGTTTGAGATAGGGTCTTTATGTAATCTTGGCTATCATGAATTGATCTATCTCTTTGTTGCTCTCTCTCTTTCTCTTTCTCTTTCTCTCTCTTTCTCTCTGGAGATGAGGCTAGCTTCATACTCACAGAGATCCTCCTACCTTTGCCTCCCATCTATGCCTACATCTGTGGTAACTTTTTAAAGGTTTATTGATTTTATTTTTTATGTATGAATTTTCTCTGCAAGTATGTGTGTGTTCCACGTTTGTGCTTGGTGCCCTTGAAGGTCAGAAGAGAACAACGGGCTCCCTGGAACTCGAGTTATAAATGGTTGTAAACCACCATGTGAGTGCTGAGTACCAAACCTAGCTCTTCTGCAAGAGCAATAAGTGCTCTTAACCACTAAGCCGTATTTCCAGACGTTAATAACTCTGAACTTTAGACATTTGAAAGGTAAGACATGCTTTGCCTTATGGTTTCAGTTCCTTTTCACATCCACCTCTTTGTTCTGTTATTTGTCCTACAGATGAAGACCAAGTGGACAGAGATGTCAACTGTCTATGCTGGACCATTTAGCAAAGATTGTAACGTTGGGACTCTGAAGAAGGTCTTTAGTAGCTTGGGCCCAGTACAGTCAATAACTCTTGTTCTTGAAACTTATAGGGTAAGATGAGAAAATTAAAAGTTTTGACTTAGAAAAATCAGATGATTGTGGGGACTATGCAGCTAATGGTGCAATGAGCTTGAGTGTCCCCAGCTCTGTGTCTTATAAATAATCAGGTTTTCCAGAGCTTATGTTTTTGTGTATTAATAATTTTTATTTTGTTTTGCTTAAAGAGAAATCTGCCCCGAGGGCCAGACAAAAATATGTCTGCTGAAGCCAGGCATGATAGTACATGCCTTTAATCTCAGAACTCCAGGAGGCAAAACAACAAAATCCCTGCTATTTGGATGTAGCCTTTGTGTCTTCTGATTGTAACCTTACTACATTCCTAACCACTTTTTATTTTAGACAGAGGAGCTCATTGCATAGCCTGTGTTGGTATAAGATATGCAACCCTCCTAATACTGCCTTCTGAATAGCTAGGATTATAGATGTATGCCACCACACACTGTACCCAGCTTAGTTTCCTTCCTTCCTTCCTTCCTTTTTTTCTTTCTTTCTTCCTGTCTATCTTTCTGTCTTTCTTTCTCTCTGTCTTATTTTCTTTCTTTTTTAAAGAAAAAGTTATAAAGTATATTATAAGGGTACTGTAGCCTACTTTTCTTTTCCCCAGTCTCTTAAATTTTGTATATTGGGTTTTTTATTAATTAATTTATTTACTTTATATCCTGATCACAGCTTCCCTCTCCCTCATCTCCTCCCAGTCTCTCCCTCTCCCTTTTCCTCCTCCCCTCCCCCATCCCCTCTTTCCCTTTCTCCTCAGAGAAGAGGTAGCCTCTCATGGATATCAGCTCGCCTTGGCATATCAAGTTGTACTAGGACTAGGTGCATCTTCTATTGAGGCTAGACAAGGCAGCCCAGTTAGGAGAAAGAGATCCGAAGGCAGGCAACAGAGTCAGAGACTGACCCTGCTCTTGCTGTTAGGGGTTCCACGTGAAGACCAAGCTGCACAAATGTTACATGTGTGTAAGGAACTATGTCCATTCCCATGCATGCTCTCTGGTTGGTGATTGAGTCTCAGTAAGTCCCTATGGGCCCAGGTTAGTTGATTCTGTAGGTTTTCTTGTGGTTTCTTGACCTCTCTGGCTTCCTCAATCCTTCCTCCCTCTTTTCCAAAGATTCTCCATGTTCTGTCTAATGCTTAGCTGCAGCTCTCTGCATCTGTTTCCATCAGCTGCTGGGTGAAGCTTCTCATATGGCAGTTACCCTAGATTCCTCTCTGCAAGTATAGAGTATCATTAACAGTGTCAGGGGTTGCCTCTCTCCTATGGCATAGGCCTCAAGTTGAGCCAGTCATCGGTTGGCCATTCCCTCAATCTCTGCTCCCTGCACATATTGTAGGCAGGAGAAATTACAGGTCAAAGGTTTTGTGGATGGGTTAGTGTCTCCATCCCTACTTTGGAAGTCTTGGAGATGGCCTGTTCAGTCTCCATATCCTCTATTGCTAGGAGTCTTAGGGTTACCCTCATAGATTGCTGGGAGTTTCCATTGTCCTAGGTTTCTAGCTCCTCTCTAAGGTGCCTGTTCTCTCTCCCTCTGTCTTCTCAACACTTGATCCCTCCTGTTTTCCTCTCCACCCTTTCTCGTACCCAGTTTTCTCCCTTAGTTGATCCCCAGTGTTTATTTTATTTCTCCTTCTCAGTGAGATTTAAGCCTCCTCCCTTGGACCCTCTTTGTTACTTAGCTTCTTTGGGTCTGTGGTTTGTAGCATGGATTAGAAGTGAGTACATACCTTGTTTGTCTTTATGGGTCTGGGTTACCTTACTCAGGAAAATCTTTTCTAGTTCTATCTATTTCCCTGTAAAATTCATGATTTCATTGTTTTTAATAAATGGGTAATATTCCATTGTGTAAATGCACCACATTTCTTTATCCATTCTTCAGTCGAGGGACATCTACATTGTTTCTGGTTTCTGG
This sequence comes from Rhabdomys pumilio, assembly GCA_030674055.1. NCBI lineage: Eukaryota > Metazoa > Chordata > Mammalia > Rodentia > Muridae > Rhabdomys > Rhabdomys pumilio. The sequence goes on from JANHMN010000003.1 coordinate 108,114,445, forward strand.
GCATTATGGTTAAAGTTGCTATGAACACAGTTGAACAAGCGTCCTTGTGGTATGGTGGAGCATATTTTGAGTATATGCCCAGAAGTAGTGTAGCTGGGTCTTAAGGTAAAACTATTTCCCATTTTCTAAGAAACCACCAAATTAATTTCCAGAGTGGTTGTACAAGCTTGCACTCCCACCAACAATGGAGGAGTGTTCCTCTTGCTCTACTTCTTCACCAACATGAGCTGTCACTCGAGTATTTGATCTTAGTCATTCTGACATGCCTAAGATGAAATCTCAGAGTCTTTTTGATTTCATTTCCCTGATATTGAACATTTCTTTAAGTGCTTCCCAGCCATTAGAGTCCTCTATAAAGAATTCTCTGTTTAGCTCTGTACCCCATTTTTTAACTGGGTTATTTATTTGGTTTGTTGATATCTAATTCCTTGAGTTCTTTATATATTTTGGATATCAGCCTCTGTCAGATGTAGGGTTGGTGAAGATCTATTCCTATTCTGTAGGCTGCTGATTTGTCCTGTGTCAGTGTCCTTTGCCTTACAGAAGCTTTTCAGTTTCATGAGGTTTTATTAATTGTTGATCTTAGTGCCTGGACTATTGGTGTTCTGTTCAGGAAAACTTCCCCTGTGGCAATCCATTTGAGGCTGTTCCCCACTTTCTCTTCTATCAGATTTAGTATATCCAGTTTTATCTTGAAGGCTTTGATTCCCTTGGACTTGAATTTTATGCAGGGTGATAGATTTGGATATATTTGCATTCTTCTACTTGCAGACATCCAGTTAAATCAGAAACATTTGTTGAAGATGCTTTCTTTTTTTTTTTTTTCTTCATTGTTTTGGATTCTTTGTCAAAAATCAAGTCTCCATAGCTGTATGGGTTTATTTCTGGGTCTTTGATTTGATTCCATTTATCAACCTGTCTGTTTTTAATGCAGTTATTACTATTACTCTGTAGTACAACTTGAGATTAGGGATAGTGATACCTCCAGGAGTTCTTTTATTGTATAGAATTGTTTTAGCTATCCTGTGGTTTTGTTGTTGTTGTTGTTGTTTGTTTGTTTTTCCATATGAAGTTGAGAATTGTTCTTTCAAGGTCTGTACAAAATTATGTTGGAGTCTTGACGGGAAATGTGTTGCATCTGTAGAGTGCTTTTGGTAGGGTGGCCATGTTTACTGTTCATCCTACCCACCCATGAGCATGAGATCTTTCTATCTTCTGAGATCTTCTTCAGTTTCTTTCTTCAGAGACTTGAAATTCTTGACATACAGGACGTTCACTTGCTTGGTTAGAGTTACACCAAGATATGTTGTATTATTTGTTGCTATTGTGAAGAGTGTTGTTTTCCTAATTTCATTCTCAGCCTGTTCATCTTTTGTATAAAAGAAGGCTACTGATTTTTTTTTTTAGTTAAGTTTTTATCCAGTCACTTTGCTGAAGGTGTGTATGAGCTGTAGGAGCTCTCTGGTGGAGTTTTGGGGATCACTTATGTATTCGATCATATCATCTGTAAATAGCAATCCTTTGACTTGTTCCTTTCCAATTTATATACTCTTATTATTCTAGATAAAACTTCAAGTTTTATTGAATAGGTACAGAGAGTGGGCAACCTTGTCTTTTTCCTTATTTTAGTTAAATTGCTTTAAGTTTCTCTCCATTTAATTTGAGGTTTATCAGCTTGTTATATATTGCCTTTATAATGTTTAGATACGCACCTTGTATCCTTGATCACTCCAAGACTTTTATCATGGAGGGGTGTTAGATTTTGTCAAAGGCTTTTTCAGCATCTAATGAAATTGTGGTTTTTTCCCTGTTTATTCATATGGTGGATTACATTAACAGATTTTCATGTGTTGAACCACCCTTGGATCCCTGGGATGAAGCCTACTTGCTCAGAATGGGTAATGTCTCTGATGTGTTCTTGGATTCGGTTTGCAAGTATTTTATTGACTATTTTTGCATCAATGTTCATAAAGAAAATTGGTCTGAAATTCTTTGTTAAGTCTTTATGTGACAGTGGCTTCATAAATTAGTTTGGCAATGTTCCTTCTGTTTCTATTTTGTGAATTAGTTTGAGGATTATTGGTATTTGCTCCTCTTTGAAAGTCTGGTAGAATTCTGCACTAAAGCATCTGGTCCTGGGCTTGCTTTTTTGTAGGGTCGGGGTAGGGGAGACTTAATGACTGCTTTTATTTTCTTAAGGGTTATAGATCTATTTAAATTGTTTACTTGATTTTGATTTTACTTTAGTAAGTGGTATCAAGAAAATGTCTTTTATTTAGATTTTCCAATTTTGAGGCATACAAGTTTTTGAAGTAAGACCTAATGATTCTTTTGATTTCCTGTGTGTCTGTTGTTATGTCCCTTTTTTAATTCCCGATTTTGTTAATTTTGATATTTTCTCTTGCCTTTTAGTTAGTTTGGTAAGAGTTTGTCTATCTTGTTGATTTTCTCAAAGAATCAACTTTTGGTTTCATTTATTCTCTGTATTGTTCTCTTTGTTTCTAATTTATTGATTTCAGCCCTGAGTTTGATTATTCCCTGCCATCTACTCCTCTTGGGTGTGTTTGCTTCTTTTTGTTCTAGAACTTTCAGGTGTGCTGTTAGTTACTAGTATGAAATTTCTCTAATTTTTTTTTTTTTAAAAAAGCACTTAGTGCAATGAACTTTCTTCTTAGCACTGCTTTCATTGTGTTCCGTAAATTTGGGTATAATGTGCATTCATTTTCATTGACTCCTAGAAAGTCTTTCTTTATTTCTTCTCTGACACAGTGATAATTGAATAGAAAGTTGTTCAGTTTCCATGAGTTTGTAGGCTTTCTGTTGTTGTTCAAGTCCAACTTTGGTGGTCTGAAAAACTGCACAGAATATTTCAATGTTCTTGTATCTTTTGACATTTGCTTTGTGATTGAGTATATGGTCAATTTTAGAGAAGGTTCATGTGGTGCTGAAAAGAAGATATATTCTTTTGTGTTTGAGTAAGTTGTTCTATAGATATCTGTTAGGTCCATTTGATTGATAACTTCTGTTATCAATAATAATTTCATTATTTCTCTGTTTAGTTTATGTCTCTATGACCTGTCCATTGGTAACAGTGGGGTGTTGAAGTCTCCCACTATTAATGTTTGGGGGTTTTGTATATGATTTAGTAATGTTTATGTAGTACATTTAGTACAAATATGGGTGCCCTTGCATTTGGGGCATAGATACTCAGAATTGAAATGTCATCTCAGTGTTTTGTTTTTTTTTTTCCTTAAGTGTCCTTCCCCATCTCTTTTGCTTAATTTTGGTTAAAAGTCTATTTTACTAGTATTAGAATGGCTATTCCAGTTTGCTTCTTGGGTCTGTTTGCTTGGAAAATCTTTTTCCAGCCCTTTATTTTGAGGTAATGTCTGTCTTTGTTGATAAGGTATATTGCTTGAATGCAGTAGAATGATGGATTTCATTTATACAACCACTCTGTTAGCCTGTGTCTTTTTTTTTTTTAAATTGGGGAATTGAGTCCATTAATGTTAAGAGGTATTAATAACCAAATGATCATTCCTGTTATTTTGATGTTGGTGATGGTAGCATGTTCATGTGTGGCTGTGTGCACATGTGTGTGTGTGCATGTGTGCATCATGCATGTGTTTCCCTTCTTTTGGTTTTCTGGTGTAGAATTATATCCTGTGTTTTTGTGGGTATACTTCCCCTCATTGGGTTAGAGTTTTCCTTGTATCTTCTATAGGGCTGCATTTGTGGATAGATATGCTTTAAATTTGGTTTTGTCATGGAATATCTTTTCTCCATCTATGGTGACTGAAAGTTTTGCTGAGTATAGTAGTCTGGGCTGGCATCTGTGCTCTCTTCGAGACTGCAAGATACCTGCACAGGCCCTTCTGGCTTATAAGAGTCTCTGTTGAGAAATTGAGTGTAATTCTGATAGGTCTGCCTGCATATTTTACTTGGTCTTTTTTTCCCTGCAGCTTTTAATAGTCGTTCTTTGTTCTGTGTATTTAGTGTTTTGGTTATGGTATTATGTGGCAGGAGAATTTTCTTTTCTGGTCCAATCTATTAGGTGTTCTGTAAGCTTCTTGTATGTGTATAGGCATATCTTTTTTTAGGTTGGGGAACTTTTCTTCTATGATGTTGTTGAGACTATTTTCTAGGCCTTGTAGCTAGGAATCTTCTCCTTCTTCTATTCCTATTAACCTGAGTTTTGGTCTTTTCATAGTGTTCCCAATTTCTTGGATGTTTTCTGTCAGGAACTTTTATATTTAACATTTTCTTTGACCAATATATCAGTTTCCTCAGTTGTATCTTTTATGCCTGAGATTCTCTCTTCTATTTCTTGTATTCTGTTGGTGATGTGTGCTTCTATAGTTGCTGTTCTCTTCCCTGTTTTTCATCTCCAGGATTCCCTCAGTTTGTGTTTCCTTTATTGCTTCTATTTCCATTTTCAGGTCTTGAACTGTCAGTTTTATTCATTTCCTTCATCTGTTTGTTTTTATTTTCTTGTATTTCTTTAAGGGATTTATTAATTTCCTCTTTAAAGGCCTCTATCATCTTTATAAGGTTGGACTTTTAGGTCATTTTCTTGTCCTTCTGCCGTGTTAGGATATCCAGGGCTTGCAGTAGTAGGATAGCTGGGCTCTGGTGGTGCCATATTATCCTTGATCTTGCTGATGGTGTTCTTATGCTGGCTGTTAGCCATCTGGTTGTCCCTGATGCTAGCAGTCCTCCAAGAATACAGGTAGAGTTGTGGGCCAGAAAGTGAAGTGCAGGGGACAGGGGACAGGTTGCCACTGCTGGGTTTGCCCTAAGGGAACATGGCAGGCAAGGATCCTGGGGCAGAATCCTACCTGATTGTCCAAGATGCTAGCAGGCCTCCTGGAATTCCTGTATAGCCATGGGCCAAAAAATGGAGCTCAGAGGACAGGGTACATCTCTCTATTGCTGGGACCCAGCAGGCAGGAAATTTGGGAGGAGGGAGGCATCTTACCTGGTTGTCCTTAGTGCCTGCAGACCTCTGGTAATGCAGAGGTATGTGGGGATGAGGGACAGATAGATGTACAAATGACCAGAATTTTTTATTAACATAAATATTCTGAAGGATTTTAATTATTTAAAAAATCTGTTTCAATAAAAAGGAAAATAATTATTTAAATACTTACATATCATCTTAAAATTTATGTAGTTCAAAAGATTAAGTAACTAAAACCCCATTTTTAGGTCATAAGTAGATGAATGACTGAAGTTGACATCTGAAGTACTAGCATAAGTATAAAAGATGACATGACAAGAATCAAAACTAGAAACAGCCTAACAGTCTGTAGAATGATAGTGTGATGGCACATGGAGGCAGAAGCAAGACAATTACTGCATAGTCAAGACCTGCCTGATCTAGTTCTAGGTCAGCCAGGCCTACATAGTGAGACTCCTTCTCCAAGAAGAAAGCGCTATCTACAGAAAATTATGTAGTAAGTAGTGAAGATGGAGCCTCCCTGGGGAGGACTCCATCAGCTAGGTAAAGGGTAGGAGAATATGTCACTACATTTAGAAAGTGGAACTGAGGCAACTCATAACCTGCTATACTAATAACTATGAAAGTGAAAGAAAAACATAAGGACTGCCAGACTTACTTTTTTTGTTCTTATAGCTAAAAATACAGATATTATCTCTGAGAATAGGCTTAGAATTGGGAGCTTTGTGGCGAGGCTGTGATCACTTATTTTTTTCCTGCTAGTTTTGTTGTCGTGTTTTTGTCTAATACACCTCAGATGAAATTCCCATTTCTAACCCTTTAAGTTCGCATAAGTCTACTGATATTACACAGCCTTCAGGACTGTCCTTCTGTAAAATGTTTCATCATTCCAGACTGAAACTCCCTACAAGTTTTAAGTATCGATCTCTTATAGATATGTGGCTTGTAGATTTTTTCCTATTTTGTGGTCTGCCTTTTACAATTGGGTAGTCCTGATGTATAAAAGCTTTTAATTTTGATGAAATCCAGTGTCGTTTTTCTTTTTTGTTACTTACCATTGGTGTCATTTTCAAAATTTTGTACAAAACAACTTTTCATAAAACTTTTGTAGGAGAACTTTTCTGTATGATGACATGTGTCTCAGATGATTACAGAGATTTAGCTACTTTGAGTCATAAGGCAGATAATTTGAAGCCAGTGGAAGAATAGCTTCTCAAGTGGACTGGAATGCTGTCTAAAAATCAAGTTAATCAGACATCTGGGAATCCCTCCCTGCCTGTGACATACATGAATGACCTTAGTGCTTTGTAATAAATATGAAGAGCAAGTTAGTGATGCATTTGTTAGTCTTCCTTGTACTGCTGTAACAGTGGGCTTTGATTTTTAAATGGAAAGTGAATGTTACTGTCTTAAAACCAATTCCTGAACTTTGGTGATTTTACTTAAAGTTGACTGACAATCTAGAATCCAGCACCTGTCTGGCTCATCACATTTAAAGGCATCCACTATGGTCTAGGTCCCTTTCTCAGCCCCGTTTTCTAGCAGTTTGAGTTGAAAAGTAACAGTGGTAAAAACCTTGTTCTTTCTGCAGCCTTACTTCTCTATACAGTATGAAGTACTGGAAGCTGCTCAGCTGGCTATCGAGACCATGAATGGCACTCTGTTAGAAGGTTCCTGTATCAGGGTAAGGTGGCCAAAGCTAAAAACCAGCCCCTTCATCTAGGCCAGGTTTACAGCACCCTGTGAGTAGGGACATTCTGGAGATGCCCAGGCATGAAACAGTGTAACAAATACCTTCAGTCAAGACTCAGTATCTTTAGTTTTATAAAACTCTAGTCTGGGATAGACTAGAGTCTTCACTGTCCTTATCCCTGGAAGGTCTGTTCAGAGGGGCTATTATGAGTCTGTCTTTTCCTTTAGCTTTTAAGGAGGTAAGATGGTGGAACTGTGAAGTTCTTTTGGTGTAAGTTAACAAAATTTCAATGGAGGGAGGAGGTAGGGAACTGGAAAAAGTGTGTGTGTGTGTGTGTGTGTGTGTGTGTGTGTGTGTGTGTGTGTGTATGAAACTATGTATTTATATGTATTGTTTATCAGTTACGTCCAGAATCAGTTCTGTGAAGCACTTATTGGACTCCTTATAGATTAGGAAGCTGCAAAATTAACTTTTTGATATACAGCACAACTGAGTGTTAGTTAAAATGATGATTTTGTACCATCTTTCCTTGGTTAGGTGCACAGGCTTGTGACAGAACTCACCCTTGAGTGTGACACCCTTGTAAGAGAGCTTGAGCAAGATTCTGAGAACCAAGGTACTATATATGTGGCTGGAATCGGTGAGACCTTTAAAGAACACCTGTTGGAACAGTCCAGCCTCTTCCCTGACCTGGAAGCTGTGGTCCTGCCTAAAGAGGTTAAAAGCAGAAAGCAAAAAAATTACTGTTTCCTGAGTAAGTCCTACCATTTAAATGCATCCTTGAAGGAAATTGGAGACGATAAGAACATGATATCAGAGAAGGGATCCATCAAACAAACTCTTAGAATAGACCAGGGTAGAACTTCTAATTCTGTCCTGTCCCCATGCCTTAGCTGTTGATCTGCTTTCTTGGCCCTCAATAACAAATGTTGGGATTTTTCTTGCTTTTAGAGTTTAAAACTCTCAACAGTGCCCAGGTAGCCCTTGAAATTCTCAAAGGCAAAGACTGGAAGTTGAAAGGCAGAAATGCCCTAACCCCAAGGCACCTTCAGGCATGGCTCAAGGACATACATCCCAAACCAGCAATGCCTATGGGGCTTCAAATTGTACCTCCTCTCTTGGAGAGACACATCTTCAGGGTAAGTGAATGTTTCCTGGGGTCAGCGGGTTAGGTAGCTGCTTGAGTTTCTAGTTCTGGACCCTGGCCTTCTGTCTTTGGAGCACAATTAGGAAAGGCTTGCTCATTAGCACTATGTCCATACTTAAAGGTTTTTGTCTGTCTGTTCTTGCCCTCAGCCCCATCTCATGTCACTCTGCAGTCAGCTCCAGCCTCCCCAAATCTCATGTACTTTTACCCCTTTAATATCCACTAAAATCCCATTTTTATTCTTCAGAGTGGTTCTCTAAGAACTTTGAGGGACATGGGTAGGAGACTGGAGAGCTGGCTAAGTCTTTGGAGATCTAGTTTAGGGCTTTCCAGAGTATGGTTCATATACAAGGTAAATCTTGATTGATTTACATAGGTAGACTTTATTGCTAGCTCCACTTCTGTAGTTTTGGACTTCCATTAAACTGTACAACCGTGTCAGATATGTGATTAGGCAAGATTAAAAGCAGAAACCCACTCATTTGAAAGGAAATGTATGTATAAAGGAGGCATACGTAGACATGTAGATATAGAAGGCTGCTTAAAGCTTGGGAAGCCTTGCTCTAGTATACTTCACAGGTGAGAGACAGAAGTTAGAACCGGTCAGGGACTCATCCCAAGTCAGAGAAATGCTTAATGGCAAAGGCCCGGCAGGGAGCCTCATCAGTATATGGCTTCCTCGCTTAGGGTCCTTCTGGAAGAATCAACAGCAGCTGCCCTTTCCCACAGTGATCCTAAAAACTTGAGGCTTTTAGAGTGGGCTGCAGTTTCAGACAGATCTTTTTTTTTTCCAGAGTTCCCTATGGCTTTAGAACCTGAGAACGTGCCACAATTCTTCTAAACGAGAACAGAAGGCTAAGTGATGATATATGATTTTGGTCCTAGACCCTGAAGTTGAACCATCCAAAGATAGTAGCCTGGCGCTGGAGCCGGAGGATTGAAAAGCTCTACCACAGCCTGAGCCCAGGCACCTTCTGCCTTATCCTGATGCCAGGAACCAAGAAGTAAGATTTGATGTGTTGTCCTCATGATTCTGACCCTTTGAATTTAGCTGTTCCCAAGGAAAGACCTGTAGTTGAATGCTGTCCAAGCACATAATGAGGATTTACATGGGTTCTTATCAGTTCTCATAGCTAGACATTGCATTCCTATTTTACATGAATGCTTAAACTTATTGGTACTTCTGATACAGTGCATTGCCTTTCAAAGGCTCAGGTTCTCTAGTCTGAGGTAAGAAGTAGATACTTAATGTGTTCTCTCACAGGGCCCAGGCTTAGCTGTTACCAGGCCTACCCTCCTCATAGATCACAAATATGTTCTTGACTTCCCTGTTCTTTCCCTCATTGCCATCTCTGCTTTTGAAGCACGACAATTTTAAACTTTCTGATTTTAATTCTAACAAATACTGAAGCAGGCTGTGTGAGTCTGGTTCTAGCTCCTATTACATATCTTTAACAAGTGGCCAAGCTAGCTGCAAAAATGGTGTACATCTGTAGTCATAGTAGTTGAAAGAGGGAAGCAAGATTACGAGTTCTAAGCCACCATATCTGAAAACAAAATTCTTCTGTGAGGGATTTGTAGTAAATCAGTGATCCTTCAAAACATAAAGTATGATAAATACTTTTTAAAAAACTAATGTTAAATCCTAAAACATAGAGTGCAGTTCTGAGAGGAGTGTGTGTTCACACGTGCACACACACATGCCAGAGAGAAGCGACACACAAAGAGCTTTTATATCGAGCTATTCTTTCTCAAGTTGCAATCTTGCCAGTTCAAACTGTGTTGCTTTAACATAAAAAGCTGGGTTTAGTAGTGCATATAATCTCAGCACCTGGGAGGTGGAGACGGAAATAAGGAGTTCAAGGCCAACCTCAGCTACGTAAGGACTTTGGGCCATTGTGGGTTACATTTAATCCTATGTCAAAAATTAAAAGTATTTCAAGATTCTGATATTCTAGGAGATGCTGTGCTACAATAATAATTTGAGTAATATCTCAATTTGGGGGAGTTTTCTTGTATGATCTTGTTAAGTTCTGGTCTGGGTCATTAACTTGGGATTCCTGTCCTTTATCTGTGTCTGTGATTTGTAAATTTGTTCTTTTTTGGTTTTGGAGACAGGTTCTCTCTACATACCCGGGCTGTTGAGATTAAAGATGTATGCCACCACATCTGGCTAGATTTGGTCTTCCCAGAACGCCACACAGTTCTTTATATTCCTTTCATGTAATTTTGTTAATTTTTCATATGCTTTACATGTGTAGTCTATTTTTATATATATGTGTGTGTGTGTGTGTGCGCGTGTGCCACATGCGTGTGAGTGCAGCAGATCCGTGGAGCTAGAGTTAGAGACAGTTGTAAGCTGCTTGATACAGGAACTAAGAACTGAAGCTGGGTTCTGTGCAAGAGCAGTGAGTGCTCATAACCACTGAGCAAGCATCTCTCCAGCCTTAATCCCACTTCATCTTCAAGTCAGCATCTCTCTTCCTGATCCATGCTGCTGGTAAGGCTTTCCTGAGAGGTAACATTAGGTTATTGAGTTTTTCAGTTTCATTATTTTTACCTTTTACTGAATTTAGTTTTCAGATTTTGAACTGTCTTGTCATTTCACTCGGCCACATTCAGTGTTTTCTTGGATTTCTTTTGATCCTCTTTAGGTTCACTGAGCTGTTTACTGTTTTCTGTAAACTCTCTGAATTCTTTGATGGTGTTTATGCTTTTCTTTTAAATTGTACCCTAGGTAGTTTTTATTAGAGAACATTTCTATAGGACTCAGGGGTTTGGATGGGGACATAATGTCTTAGCCTTTGATATTTATATTTTTGCAATGGGACTTGGTCATGGAGATAATTTTGTTGGTTATATGTCTGATTCTAGGCCACCTCTGTTGATTGGAAATTTTTGTTTTGGTTTTGTTGGTCATGCTTGGTTGGCTTCAGATCAGGTATCAGGAGATGGTAGTCAGTCCTTCAGATAATAAATGTTGATTGTGGATTAGATGAACAGGGGTGATTCCAATTCAGTGATAAGCAAGAAATGTAAATGGGATAGATAGCTGTTGTACAAGCTGAGCCAACTGGGAGCCAGGGTCTTACTCAACAGGCTAAGCCAGAGTATAGGGTGTGTCACTAGCAGTGGGCCTGAGGCTTAGGAACAAGGCAGGTAAGTGTTCAGGATACTCACTGGAGTTAGCTAAGACTCAGGATGGCTAGACAGGCAAGAGTCCTGGGGACTCAGCAGACTGGGCCAGTACACAGGATGTTTAATCCAGTTAAGCCCGTAGGTTTGGTGTGGTGCAGGTGAGCAAGGATCCAGGAGACTCACTAGACTGGCACATGAGGATCTGTAAGCCCTCAATAAGCAAGTATTGTGCTACATACAGTCTCTGGGTCAGAATTAAATTATTCACATCTTTACTAAGCATAAACATTGCAGTAATGCCTCTGTTTAAGTAATTTACCAAGGTCACACAACTAGTAAGTGTGACTAGTCAGGCTTTGAACAATAATGATCTGACTCCAGAGACCATGCATAAAAGGCTAGTATTTACTAGACAGCAAGTTAACCTTTTGTGTTTTGCTCATTTTCTGCCAGCCTTGTATCAAAAAGCTCATTAGTTCTCTCAACCCAGTCCAGTAATATTCATAAAAATGTGGCAGTGAACTAACAGGTATCAAAAGCACTGTTCCAATGACATGCATCGTTAAAGAAGTAATAGACTTTCAGAGAGTACTAACAAAGTCTTTAAGTAAAATGAAAAGACTAACACTAGTTTCTAGGGACTCTTGAGGACAGATTTTCATTACTGAAACCTGGCTGTTACTTATTACTGTATGATAGAAACAAGTTATATCTGAGCCTTTCCTTGGAAGATGGAATGAATACTTGTATCATTGGGCTGTTTTTAAGTTTTAAAAAGACAAGTGTTTAAGACTGTTTGTACTTGATTTGTAAGAAGTGCCCTGTGAATGCTGGTTATTATATTACTATGCTTCATTAAACCTTGGTGATATCATGACTTAAGCAATTTAGAATTTTATATTAAAAAACAAAAACCTGGCTTATCTGAAATGTGCCATTGATCTCTTAGGCAGCAAAGCTAGGATATGAATCAGGCTTCTTCACTGAGCTCCCTCCAGCAGGCAGCTTTCCAAAAGCTGCCCATTGGTATATGGCACATATCTACTTAAAAACTTACTTCCTCAGCCAGGGGATGGTGGCACACACCTTTAATCGAATCACTCTGGAAGCAAAAGCAGGTGAGTTTCAAAACTGTGAGTTTGAAGTCAGCCTGGTCTACAGAGTGAGTTGTCTGTACCAAAGCTACACACAGAGAAAACCTGACTTGAAAAAAACAAAAGGGAAAAAAAAACCCCACAAAACCCAACATGTCTTTTTATTTATTGCAGCACTTTTGGAGCACACCCTGGCCTTGGACTGATGAAAATAAAAGAGGAAGAGGAATGTGACATCCCAGGCATGAGAGTGTGAGTCTCTCCATACTTTCCAAGTGCCATTTCACATGCAGAGAATGTGACTAGGCTACAGCCCTTTCATGATGGCAAGCCTCTCCCTCTTGCAGACAGCTTTGGTAAAAGTTGGAATACCCACAAAAGTATATGTCATGTTCAAAATTCCAATAAATGCCTAAAACTCAAAATATTTCTTCCTCTTAGATATGGTGAAGGGGGAAATGAGTATTTTGTGTCTGAGTTTATTTACACAGGTACTGATTGGTTCCTGTAGCACTACCATTAAATGACATATTGAGACCAAGAGAAGAAAATCCAGCCAGTTTGTCAAGTTTCTGTAGTAATTAGCCTGGCTAAACTGTTGATTCCTTGGCATCTGTTATAAAGTTAAAAAGGAGATTGTAGGGAGAGATAGGCTGAACAAAACATCTGGCAAGAGCAAAGATAGTGGACAACTCTTAGCTTTGTAGTCAAAACCCACTTTCATCCCTCCCATGTTTGGAAATGCCTTCTCCTTGGGATACAGCTGCAGCATCACTCTTCACCAGCAGGTGTCCCCATCAGACCACGGCACCACTTGGAAACTTCAAACTCAGAAAAACAGTGCTAAGGTGTCTCTCACAGGTAACACTGTGCTGGAAAGATGGGACATGGCTCCACAATTCCTAATCTTGTAGATATTAACTGATTCAGAGAAAGTAAACTCATCAGTTAGTCACACCAAAAACCTTGCTTTGTATATACAGATCCTGTAATTCCACTTGAAGAAGTGAGGGTAGTAAGCTGCTTGTATTTAAGGAAAAAAAAGGCATAAAGTAGATGCCACAGGGTTATTACAAAGGAATGAGTGCACAAATGCCCCTTCAAATCCTTGCTGTTTTCATTATTAGGTTGCTCAATTTACATGGAATACTATTAATTCACAAGCGGAGATGCTAGTATCTCATAGAATTATTATTTGGCTTCTTGAGACAGGGTCTCACTTTATGTAGCTGACCTAGCTGTCCTGGAACACTGTAGCTATGCTGGCCTCAAACTCAAGATATCCATCTGTCTCTGCCTTCTGAGATCAAAAGCATTTGCCACCTCACCAGGCTCCCAGGACTTACCATGGAGATAAAGGAAGTTGAGCTCATAGTTGTACGTGTGTAGGGTACAGAACAGCACGACAGCTTTGATTCCCGATGTGTAGGGGAATACACAAAGCTATGTCTACGATTGGAACCCAGCCTGGAATGCATGTGCCAGGATGTTAACAGAATTTCAGTAAATCATATTTTACAAAAGGCTTTGATATATGAGGTTAGGAACTAAAAACAAACAAAACAAAATCCAAGCGGGCTTGGTGGTCCATGCACTCTGGAGGCAGAGGCAGGTGGATCTGAGTCTGAAAGCCAGGCCACCAAGGCTACATAGTGAGGCCTGGTTTTTACTTTAAAAAAAAAAAAATTCAGCATTACTTTAGTTAGGAAAGAAAAGAAATAGTTCTGAAACTTTTAAGTTGGGCACGTAGGCAGCGCTTAACCCTTAAATGTAGCCTCTGTAAGTGGGACCCTAAGTGGAACCAAGTACCAGTTTGATGTGAAAGCAGCAGTCTCCTGGAGTCCCTCCACAGGAGGAAACTTGTCTTGTGCTAACTTTAGTTTCTTTCCCAGCTGGGGTCCAATTAATATCTACCCCTGAGGCTCCTGTCCTGAAAGACAGTGCCCCTCCTGGACATAGACAGGCCTGAGTTAGAACTTCAGTTCTGCTGCTGTGTGTTTGGTATATGATATATGAGTTCATTCTGAGTTCATTTCCACCGCTGTATAAGATAAGGAAATACCTACTTGTAATAAGTGTGAGTCTTCAAAGTTCCATTTGTGGAACATGTCAAAAATAGCAGTAAAATGGTAACTATTTTCCTATGAAACCCTGTTTAAAATGGGAGATCAGAACCTACTTCATGATTGTTAGGAAATTAGCAAAAAGTGGCAAACATCAGGGGATTTTGCAAACTGTTCCAAGAAGCCATTAAGGCACTCTGAACCTAAGGCACTCCTCTAGCTCCCAAGACTCAGCAAGGCCATTTCCTTCAGAATGGATGAGGGTTTCCCTGGGCCCCGACTGCAAAACTGAAGAAATGGACCTGGCCCGCAAGCCTCTGAGAATTCTGCACACTGTGTTCTTCCAGCTGATGCTCCCACCTTTTGGAAACCAAAGCTGCCAACTTGGCCTCTTGCAAAACACACATTCCATTCATACGTGCGTTTGTACATTGTTCCTCCCACACCCTTCTAGGCAGCCAATGCTGAGCTGCCAAGACAGCTGCCCAAGCAGGCTTAGGGAAAAGGCAACTCAAGAGGTTTTTACAGAACTCAATTTGGGTTTTGAGTTCCTGTCCCTATTTTGGGATTGTTCAGAACACTAAGATACATTTGTTTTTATTTCCTTGACCCTCTGAAAATGAACTCTTATAAAAATAAATAGGAAAGTCAGTGTAAGTTTGCAAAATAAAAAGACACATCTAACTACCCAGAATCAATGACTGCCAATATTTTACAAGCTTAGGTTTTTCTGTCATTATTCAGATTTTTCAAATACCTGCAGAATATAGTAATATAAGCCATAATTTCTAAAACACTACTCTGTTGACTCTGAAGCTACAGTTATGTCCTTGCACAGTTTCTATGAGAAAAGCTACTGTATTAATGTATATTAATGGTTCTTTTAATTACAGAAAGATGTTTCTGTTTGCCAGCATTGTCTCAAATCTTTGCCACTGTGATGCATTAAAGAACAGTTTTCCTATGTTCAACTATTTTCTGGAGTACCATTTAGATTGACATCCAACTTTTCAGAAGCTTCTTGGCCATATTTTCTTCAATGGCTGGTATATATCTGTTGCCTGTTCTGATGCAAAGCCAACTACTTTTCTATGTTGACCTATAAGTGCTTCTTATGGATCAAATAAAGTATCCCTTTGTCAGTGCCTCTAGGCTGGTTGGTGGTGGCAGCACACGCCTTTAATTCCGGCATTCAAAGGCAGAGGCAGTCGGATCTCTGAGTTTGAGGCCAGCTTGGTCTACAGAGTGAGTTCCAGGACAGCCAGGGCTACACAGAGAAACCCTGTCTTTAAAAAAAAAAAAAAAAAAAAAAAAAAAAAAAAACCCAAAAAAAAATCCCAGCATTTGGGAGGCAGAGGCAGGTGAGTTCGAGGCCAGCCTGGTCTACAGAGTTAGTTCCAGGACAGCCAGAGCTACACAGAGAAACTCCATCTCAAGAAACAAAAATGTGCTTCTAGTTTGCATTTTAAGGCATGGAAAGCTTGTAATTTAAAGTCCTGATTGATTCAAGGATCAATGTAAGTATCCACTGGCCAATTGTATTTCTAGTGATCTGACCTTTATTCTTCCCGACACTACCTTGACATATAGAAGCTTCCTCTCGTATATAGATAAATTTATCCAATTATCTACTTTGTTTCTTTTAT
Source organism: Rhabdomys pumilio (assembly GCA_030674055.1). Classification (NCBI taxonomy): domain Eukaryota; kingdom Metazoa; phylum Chordata; class Mammalia; order Rodentia; family Muridae; genus Rhabdomys; species Rhabdomys pumilio. The sequence goes on from JANHMN010000003.1 coordinate 108,130,186, forward strand.
AATTTGGGTCAAAATCCAGGCCTAGAGGGATGACTTCCAGAGCCAACTTAGCCATCTGCTTTGAGGATTTGGTAAGAGGCCAGAATTAAAGTGACTCTTCTCTATCCCTCTAGACTACTTTTTAGCAGACTTTTTTGATAGAAGTCCATTCCACATGCAATTAAGCTCATCTGGTAACTATAAAAATTACTTGCCACTCATTTTAATTGAAAATAGGATTTTATCATTTTGTATTCCATTCACCATTCTGTTAACATCCAGTCAGCTGTCTTACTTTCCACTCTATTACTCTCCAATCTATAAAGCCCTATCTGTGCTTAAGAGAAGGAACAAAGCACAGAAGAAGCAAGCCCAAGAGTCAATGAGAGGACTGTGGGGCAAGGGTAAGCTACACATTTTCTAGGGAGTGTAGTCAAGCTTAGAAGCCCTCCCCAACTGAAAAGGCTTCCTCACACAACTGTGTCCCACCACCACCCAAAACTCTAAGGAGGCTTATGGTTCGGCACTATGGGTATCATGGGTGTTTCAGACTTTTTCTTAAATTCTAACACCAGTGGAGATGCCTGTATTTTGCAGATGAATAAAAAATAAACTTAATCACTGCAAGCCTGATTAGACCTAGGGACCTTCCATACATTTGACACAGAGCTCAAAACTGTCTTTTCATTTCTCATGGGAACTGTAGGTAAGAAAGATGATTTCAGTAATGGGCATATAAGCAAGCATTCATGTGCATGGAGGTCATCATGTGTTTGGAGCAAGATTCCTACATGGGTCATCTTCCCAGGTTGCTAATATAGCATAGCATCACATTGGAAAAGGTTCCCAATGGGTTGATAAAACTTTACCTCAGAATAAATTCACTGTCTTTTTTTCTGCAGAAATATCAAGAGTTAGGTAAACAAATTTATTGAATCCAACAGCAGATAACCTTCAAATTTAAAAAAAAAAAAAAAAGAAAAGATACTGTAGACATCAAAGACAAAAATGTGTATATCAAGTTAATATTCAGGGGCTATTTGAAGAGTGCAACAGTGCAGAGAATACAAAAGTATTAACTTTTGTCAAGTTTGTACAACCTCAAGAAACTTACACTGATCACAAACCAAGAGGGATCCACAAAGGTGGAGGGTCACATGAGCAATGGACTCATCACCTCAGCGGCTCAGCAGATATATGCAAGACCAATTCAACCAAGCCCTGTTTGCCTATTGCTTCAAATTCCCTCTTCAAAACCTAGAGCCATATTCAGTGCAGCAGGGAAGAGCAGTTAATCAGATTCTGAGGACTGGGGACCATATAAAGAAAAGATAATTCTTCTGTAGCAAATATATTTGTGCTGGGAGAAAAACAGCAGCTGCTGAATGGCTTCTTTTGGCAGTGCTTAGGGTATGTGATGGAAGTAGGTATGAGAGCAGGCTGGGTTTCCAAGAGAAACAGAACATGATGCTTCAACATGGGAGTCAGAACTTGATTTTTCAGCTAATCAAACCACCTCAGCATCTGTGCTCAAGCATCCTTCTCTGGGGAGAAAAAAAAGGGTAGGTTGTGGGGACTCCCGGTGAGCATCCCCAGCATGCAGTCCTGGGCCAGGTCAAATTGGTAAGGCTGAAATTACAGCTTACCAAAGAAAGAAACTCTGAATAGGAGTCTAGGAAGACCTCACCCCCTACATCACCCAGAAGAAAAGATCAATGCCACAAGACCTTAAATAATCCTAATCAACATATTTTTGATAATTTTGTCCTTTCAAGTATTTAAGTTAAATACTGCTTCAGTCCTCCAAGTAAGACCTTAGTCAGTTAGCCATCCTAACATACACAGGAGATTAAGAAGTCTAAAGGAGGCAGGGAGTGGGGAGCTAAAAACTTTTTAACAGTAGTTGTCTTTCCATCCCTTATATAACTGTATAACTAGGTCTACCTGCTGCACTGAAGACCCCACTTGAAATACAGCAGACTGTACATTCCAATACGCATATCTTTTGCTTTGTTAGTTTTTGGACAAGTCTTTATCTTAGCAACTTCCCACTAATGTGTAGTCTTAAGTATATAATCTCTGGGGGTAGGAGGTGTCCCATAACCTGATCTGGCCTAGAGACCAGACCCTAGGAGACAGTACTGTTTCAAGCTAATTCTGTGTGCAGCTTAATTCTTCACTGTTTCCATCTAATATGAACAGTATTGCTTTGCGCATTTTCTATTATCTTTCCTTTGGCCCAAAGCTTTGGCTGAAATTTGGATTTTCAGCCAGCCCTGGAGACTTCTTTATCAGATGGGTACATATAGACTTCTGGCCCCAACACACATGTTGGCACATCTGCCACAGTGAAGAGAGAGCTGCTGAGGCAACCCCCAGAAGTACAGCAAAGTGTAATTAAGAATGATACATTCAAGTTTGGCAAGGAAGACTGGGGGAAAGAATTCAATAAAAGTAACTTTTTATCTCATACCAGCTTGCTAAAGAAATACCATGGAAACTCAAGTCTACTTCCCCAAAGTAAGCAATTTCCAACATATTCGGTCTGTGTAGTAATGCTTAGACATTGCAGAATTCCAAAATGGCACCCACATATCGTACCTCCTCACACTACCCAAGTCACAAAGCTAGCTTAGCAGAGGGGCAATTTGGCTCCCAGCCACTGCTCATCCACCCAGTAAGCAGCAAGCCTATCTGAGGTTGAGTGAAACAGAGGCTTTTGTTTCCCAGAAGTGTTAACTACAAACCTTACACCTCACTGAGAATCCATTGGCAAATCAAACTACTGCACAGAGAAGCCAAAGTCCTTTCCTGACTGTTCTTTTCTGCGGTTTCTCAACAGATGATTAGAAATATAATCACAATTTCTAAATGGCTGGGGGTTGGGGTATAGGCATTGGGGTTGAAGAAACTGAGCAGTTAAAAAAATCTACCCAGTAGGGAAGGAATCTAGTTCCTTGAGTCCATGGGGCCTGTGGCAGACTCCCTCTCTTGGCACTTCCCTGCCATGTACCCTTTGTTATCTGGGACAGAAAGTCTTATCTAACCACCTCTTCCCTCACTGGACGTCTACCTGATCCTGAGTTAGTAACAACTGGGTAGATGAGGTCTTACTAAATGCTGTAAAGTAGCTGTGCCCTCAGAGACTACTGGGCTCCTGGAGTCTCACTCTAGCTAGAAGGGGCACATCTAGCCCAACAGCCACTTGGGCCTTCCAGCACTATCTTAAGTCTGCCTGATTTTCATCATCTCATCCCTCAAAGGATAATTGTGAAGCTTACAAAAATGTTCCCTGTGTCAATACCAACTTTAGGAAATATGACTGTCATCTCCTTAAATAATCATCTTTATAAAGATAAGTGCCCAGAGCTATAAGACTCATGAAGAACTCAAAGCATGCAATTCTTACCCAGGTTGAGAAACATATATCCAGGATTTGGGGCAGACTAATCAAGGGAGAAAATTCCAAATATTTAATAGACACTTTTTCACTGTATCAAGAGTATAAATATTTTTGTAACTTTTATTTATTAAAAGATTCCCTTTTAAATCTGTTCCGAAATGTTGGAAGCTGAACTGTACAAGCTCCTGCCACCCACCTTCCAGTACATTTTTGAGGATATTTTTAAGGGGAAATTATCAAGATGGTCCTCTAGTGAAACAGGTAGGACAGAGTCAGCTCTTCAGGCCCCAGTGGCAGCTTGGCCAAAGCTGGCCTTGCAGAGTGAGCATGGAGTCTAGAGAACTGGTTCCTCCTTCCTGCAACCAAATTTATTCATGTTCTTTTCAGTGAAAAAAATCTAAATTAATATACAACAGCCTCCATTTATGATGCTCCCCGGCATCTTCTTAAACAGATTGAAGGCAGCTCCCTCTTTCATGGCCAGTTTTAGCAGACAAACAAAGGGATATAGATACATATATGTGTATATATATATATTTTATAAAGGTAAAATATATACATATCTTATATATGTATATATACATATCTGGGAGTGAGGGAAGGAGAAGAGGGTCATGTAAACCTAAACAGTCATCACATTACCCCAAATGAGCTCGACATTAACAAAGAATAAATAACTCCTGGGGGTGAAGTGACAACGTGGGCGCAGCAGAGAGGGAGAGGGCACACATTTAATGATTCAATACACGGGGATAATTTGTTTGGCAGAGTTCAGGCCAGCCTCAGGCTTCTGCACTTGCCAGACAAGTAAGCTAACGATACCCAACAAAAACTAAAGAAAAAAAACAGTTTGAAGCAGAGCTCCATGCCACAGCTTCCTTTCAGGTCAGCTGGCTGGCAGGCACACTTTTCTCACCACCCAGAACGGAAACTTTGGCTCCAAGGCAAATAAAAAAGGGGAAAAAAAGAAGTATTTCCACTTATGATATGAAAATACAAAAACATCAAAGAAAACTATCAAAGAAGTCTACTTCCAGCAAAACTGAGGTAGCACTGCTTTCTCTGCATTCAATGCTTAAGTGGTTTTCAGTACAATGTGTCCTAACAAAACAAAACAAAACAAAACTGCTCACTTGACTGACAGGTTCAGCATGATGATGGATAAGTTAAACATGAAATGTAATAGGTCAAAGAAGGAATGAGCAAGAAATGAGGGAGATAGGGCTTTGGATAAATTAGCTTAAAGGGATGGGGTGGGGTGTCAGACTGCAAATGCTCTTGACTGGCCTTGGCCTTGGCTCTCCAAGAGCTCCAAACTGTCTGGAAATTAATGCAATGTGGCTAACAGTTAACACTGCTATATTCATATCTGTGTAAATCTTTTAAAATAATTATTACAACCTAAATTCAACCATGTAAACAGCACTACACACAGTACAGACCTGCCCTGAAAAATAATATGCAAAACTGAGATCTGGCACTGTATCATTTCGTAATGTTAATTCAACCTAACAGTCCCACTCCCCAACCCGGGGCCTAACCCCCACCCCACAAAAACAAAACAAATCTAATAAAGTGTGCAAGAAATGGCAGGCTTATTCTATCTGAAGGCTTCAAAAAAAGGTACACAACATGTAGCCAGGTTCAAATATTTTGGAGGATTTCCTACCCCAAAAAAGAAATAACCAAAATAACCCAAAAAAAAAAAAAAAAAAATGAAGAAAGTGCCTAAAACATGATACAGCATTTTAGAGCCCTTTCAAATACAAGGCAGAGAAAGGTGTAAAGTAGAAAATATCCGGATCTTCAGTAATTTCCAGAAAGGTCCGATTCCTCACTTGGCTGCAGGGCAGCAGGCAGATAGATCCTCAGTGCTGCTCCTGGAACAGAGCAGCTAAGTCTGCTCATCTGGACACAAGCCCTCGGGCCCTGAGCTGAGTGCACCTCTCCCTTCCGCTTCTCTTTTCCTTCTCTCCATTTCCCACTCCACAAAGGTATCAAAGAGACTCGGCCAGGCCTCATCTTCACTGTAGTTGCTGAGGTCAGGGCCAATCACCTGAGTGAAGTTAAGAAACATGTTCCAAGTGTCCCGGGAGATGCCTTTGATTCCCGAAGGGTTCTCTGTTAGGAAATTTAGCCACTGGTCCAATACTGGAGGATTGTTCTGTGTAAATACTAGTTTCCACAGGGCAATGGCTATTTCACGATGCAGTGACCGCTGCCCTTCTTCAGAGTCCAGGCCAAACTGAAATGTAAACCGGTAGAGATCCTTGAATTTATCTTCTTGTTTGGCTTCTGTTAAGAGGCTAGGGAACCGTGCACAGATCCCATCAATGCTGTCTGCACTTATTGCTTTACAGCCATCAAAAAACTCCTTCCTGCGACAGGTAGGAAAAGGCACGATTAATAAGTAAAAATGATGCAGTGTATGATGAGGCAAGACAGCACAGTAACAGCAGCTAATCCTCCCAACCGGCAGCCCTCAGAAGGCAAAGACAGGATCTTGTGTCTAGGCCAGCCTGGTCTACTAAGGTCAGCTAAGGCTGTACAATCAGACCTTGCCTCAAAAGTAGATAGGCAGGTGGGTAGTTGGATGAGTGGGTAGATAGATACAAAGGGCCCAGTTTAATTCCCCCAAACTACATGGCAACTCATAACAGCCTATAAATCTAGTTCCAGGGGATATAACACACTCTTTTTTTGCCTCTGAGGATACCAGGCATGCACATCAGAAATATACAATATGGGCAGGACACCCACACACATAAAATAAAATATAAAATTAAATAATTAAAATACAATAAAATAATGAAAAAAAAACCCAACAACAAAAAATGTGCCTTTCAAGGGCATGGCACGATGGCTCAGTGGGTAAATGTACTTGCCACCAAGAATGATAACCTGATTTTGATCCTACATGGTAAAGAAAACCAACTCCCAAGTTGTCCTCTGGCCCTTCACATTTAAAGCATGGCACATGTGCACACGCACATCATGTACATGCATACTACCAAAACTGTAGTTACATTTTTTTTAACCATTTTTGTTTGTTTCTGTTGTTTTATGAGGTAGGATCTCACTATGTAGCCCCTCCTAGCCTTGAATTCTCTACCCTTGTGCCTCAGCCTCCTGGGGGCTGGGATTACAGACAGGTATCACCACACCCAGCTACATCTGTACTTTTGAACATGTAGTTTGTAACAGGGTTTCACACCGATTATCTCAGGGACCGTGGAGGTGAGGCATCTCATCTATTGAGCAGGTCATATAAATTAGCTGGGTTTTAAAGTTCCTTCTGCCAGGCCAGGTATGGTGGTTCACACCTTTAATCCCAGCACTCAAGAGGCAGGCAGAACCTGCAGTTTGAGGGCACCTTGCTCTCTACATATCCAGTTCCAGGCCACTAGGGCTATATAGTGAGACCTTGACTTAAAAAAAAAAAATAAAATGAAGTCCATTCTTATTCATAATCCTGCATTCTTTAAACTATGGTCTGCCGTGACCCTATCATGTGCTTACACACAAACAAACAACCCCAATATGGAATCATAACTTTGACAAATTGTACAACTGCTACTGGATAACTGGGGCCAGCTGTGCTCACCGCACAGAGGCCTGGCTTAAGGAAACAAGCTGAGAGCTCCAAGAGTGGCAGAGGTATAGCCCAGAGACAGTTACTCTATGGACACCTAAGTGCCTAGCAGACTGCAGAGAAACGACTAACCTGACATGTAAAGGAGTAAGAGACACGTCCTGAGCAGCTGTCAGTGGAGCTGAGCAGCAGCTTAGCAAAAGGGTTCACACTGCTTAGTCCTTATTTAATTTTAGGCAGAGGGTCAGTGCCCAGTAACTAGGACTGCTTCTTAGTGCTTTTATGAATCCAAATGTGACCTATCAATCAGGTAGCACTTTATTTTGTGAGGAAAACACAGACTAGCACGTATCAGACAAGGAAGCTTCACAGAGATACAAATCCCTGAGTCTTACCTACCGAGACAGATATACTCATTAGTTCTGCTACAAGTTTCGGATACATGATAGAAAAATTAATTCCTTAGGAGAGCCTAGGGAGTTCTCTGGACTAGAACTACAACTCAGAACATGTAAGCTTAGAGAAAATGGCCAGAAAGGGGATGGGGACCACTTGCTCCAAACCTTTGAAGCCATCCCAGTTCTGTCCTAGTTGGTACTATAATCCAATGTCATGCTGTCCTCCTCTGCTCCCTTCTTGACATGAAAGCATCTGTGACTAACCTGGTGAATTTGCACATGGTAGCAGCCTGGAACTTCCAGGCCAAGAGCAGCACTCGAAATTCCGTAGGATCAACACATAGGTCATTGCAAAAGCGCTCCATGCCTTCCTCCAAAATTGCATCCTCCCGCTCATCCTTGTAGCGCCTGAATAGTTCTTCCAACCTCTGCAAGGATGACTCCTCAGCATTGGTCTTAGAGTCCCTCCCAGCATCTCCAGAAGAAGTTGGCAGCTGGCAGGCCTCTGCGGCAGCCTCTGTTTTCTTGGTCCCATTGACAAGAATATCCCCAGCTGGTTTGCCACAAGGTGGCACCTGCTCCTCACGGTGGCTAGCGCCCCGCCTGCTGTGTGACTTGCTGCTGGGGTCCCGGTCTCCATTCTTGCTGCCCAAGGTTGATGAAGGATTCTTGCACTTGGTGACACACTGGCCCATGGTGGTGGTAGCCTGGCCTCTAGAGTGGCCCCCTCTGGATCAGATGCCCTCGCTGCCGCTGGCCCATGTACTTCAACATGCCATCAGTTAGAGGAGCCAGCCAACCTAGAAGGAAATTACAAAGTAGTTACCCTCTGGGCAGAGGAGTGGGGTATAGACACTGCATCCCAGAACTGCTCACCAGTGATCACTCTATTTCACTGAGCTAACAATGAGCCAAGGGAGAGAACTCTGCCCCAGCTCACCATTACCTCTCCTGAGAGTCAGCACTGTAGGATGCTTACCCTTGTATATGGTGGCTAGGGGGCATATGGAGAACCAGCATGAGAAATTCCTAAAATCCTTAAGGTAGCATAAGTTAATAAGAGACTGATTCATTTGTAGAACATATCAAATACTATAGTTCTAAAAGAATGTTCCAGAGGAAATCTATCTTGTCAACTTTTGCCTTCACGTAAGAGTTATCTGCACCTGAATTAAGCCACAACTTCATCATCTGGTTCTATACCTAATCCCTACACATTCAGATTTCAACAAAGATTGCTACAATCTTTTCCTCCCAGCACAACACAAGCAACACCTTGGAGGATAAATTACCTTGTCCTGGTAGCCATGGCAACTAATTGAGTAGAACAATACAGAGGTAGCTAAGTCTATGATAATGGTAATGGATGGAATCAAGCAGAGTTAAAGGAGCCTCACCTCACTGCAGCCATCCCTCCTCCCTCCCTCCCCTCTTGCAGATGCTATAGTACATAAGGAAATTAACAGAAAGCAGGACTCCATGATAAAGCTTCCATCAAGTCCTCAGCAATAAGGTGCTGTAGCTATTTTAGGGTTACTCAGGCTGCTGAAAGTAACCTCCGACCTGCACTTTGTAAGGTAGGTTTGTCAAGTTGGATTCCAGTGGGACAGAGATAAGAGGCCATATCCAAGCCACCTGTAATCTCACAACAGTCTAATGGTGAAGTAAGAAGTGTCAAAACTACAAGCAGGGGCCTAGCCAGACAGCTAAGTGCAATGTGCCTGGGTCTCTGAATTCACACAGGTGTACTGTCCTAGCTCCACCCTGTTCCACCCACCTACATGGAGCCTGAACTCCAGATACTTTCCCAACCTAGGTGTGTCTTCACACCCAATATAATCTCTAAGAGATAAAACTGTTGGATCAAAAGACTGACATTGAGCAGTATTTGTTAGTAAGTTTTTATATGAACTGCTAAAAATTTGTGAACAAAAGCAGAAGCAATTTCCAATACTGTCTACTTAGAACTTGTTCTTAACCATCAACTATTTTGTAAAAGTAGAAAATCCATTTATGATTTAATACTTGCAAAATTCTTCTAACTGTTAGAACAACGACGGCCACTGACAATTAGAGCATGTGGATCAGGAGCCAGACGTGCAGCAAAGAAAGCAGACACCAGACAAAAGTCAGTATCCGCCTCTCACTTCTAAGGAGCCTTCACGGCCCTTCATGGTGCAAATTCAGAGCTGGTAATAGGGCAAAGGGCAGTTGTTAAGAAAAGCTGAATAAACAAAAACAAATAAAAAAATAAACAAAACAGCTTCCACCAAACAGTGCCTGGACAAATTGGAGTTATCTTCAAAAGGAATTCTCTCTAAAAGGAAGCAGAGCGCATAGTCATCTAAAAGGAACCAATCATTCCTGTAGTTAGGCAGACTCCTAGAAGGGTGTGTCTGATTCTCCACCCTTAGAAACAAAGGACATGTCTACACATGTCTTTTACTCTCAAAAGAAAGGCAGTTTCAATTTGCTTAAACCAAAACAAAACACACAAAGAAACTCTTAAAAGTAAGTGCTTTGACTGTGAAAAGTGACAGACCCAAGCATGGCTTCTCACAGGCTGTTCATACTCTGAGCATGTAGTAAGCCATAAGTGAAACCTATTCAAATCTCAAAAAGGCAAGGGGTTAATTCTTGGAGACCATTGTACAAGAAAAGCAACTGTTCGAGCAGAATTATCTCCAAACAAGAAAGACTGTAGCATGTGGAGGGTCTGGTTTCCAGATTTGTGTTTCTAAAGACTGGAATGCTGAAAGAAACAAAAGGCCCAAACTTACACAAATCCCACATGCTCACAGACTGGCAACTAATTCCCAGGCTGGCTGACTCACCAGTGTTTGCTGCTCAGCTCCTGCTGCAGGAGGCCCAGCACCCGGGTGAGGTAAGAGGATTTCCTGCCCTGCATCTGACCCACCTACCCAGGCCACTCACCCCACCCCCACTGGACAGATGCTTCAGTTCAGCAGCTCCCTCCAAAGCCTGGCGCCAAGGCCTGCAGGTAAGGGCAGAACAGATGGGACTCCCATAGAGGCCCAAATCTCATTTACTCTGCTGTGCCTACATGTAAAAGCATCTTCTGATGACCTGATACAGCAGAACGAGTTGAAACCTGAAGGCTTTTAACATGCTCAGCAGATGAGAAAGAAGGGAAAATCAATGTGGACAGATGATCAATCGCCCAGTGACAGAAGGTCGGCTTTCTCCCATCATGGCTCCTTTCTTTGAAAAGTTTCCATTCCAGTGGGATTGAGCAGTGGTCTCAAGTCAGAAGCCAGTATGTTCTCTTCTAGTCCCGATTGCTTGTTGATTTCCCCTTTTTCTGGGTTTCTCCAGGCCCTGTCACAGCAACCAGCCCTGTGTTTAAGAGGCTGGCAGAACCTTCTTCAGTCTTTCAAAGTTTCACTAGCTGTTAGCTAACAACAGCAACCATCAATTACTGAGCATTCGATTCAGGGCCAAACTCTATGCTAACTAAGCACTTTAAGAACATTAGCTCATGTGCCTTTCTCACCATAGCCCCATTTAAAGACAGGAAAACTGAGGCTCGCATATAGTAAACTTATTCAACATCATAGATCAAACAGAACCTGGAATGTTTAGTTCAAGAAACCATGCCCTGTATAAGTGAGCCCACATGTGTCAAAGCACCATGGGACAACATACTGAGGAATGGGCTCTGAGGTGAGGAACAGATACAGCAACCTCAGAATATCAGATTTTAACCACTAGAAAGGTCATACTGTCTGCGCATGTACACACACACACACACACACACACACACACACACACACTCACTAATAATAAACAATTTTAAAATTATAATAACAATAGCCCAGGCATGTGTTTAACTCAGCACTTGGGAGGCAGAGACAGGTGGATCTCTGTGAGTTCAAGGCCAGCTTGAACTTCATAGTGAGACTCAAAACATAGAAACAGTCTTATGCCCCATCACTGACCATATTCAAAAGCTCCAAAACCCCAACACATGGAGACTCGAACTCTCCATAGGAAGGGATTTCCTTGTGATTGATCCTCAATAAAATCAAGTTGTACCTGGTGAATACTTTAAATTGCTAGCCATGCATACCCTGCTACTAACCTGAGGCAGGCTTTCCTGTTTCTTCCATCCTTCTCTATAGGTCTGCAAAGACAGGATCTCTAGCTTTCTAGGCAATTACATTCAGTTAATGACAGTGTCTTCCCAGGTGTTTGTGTTCCCTCCCCTGCCACCTGCTGACAGCCTCTGTACAATCTAGACATTCCAGTGCCAAGTTTACAAAAACAACACAATTATTAGTAATGAATACCACTTTCTATTTGCTATATTGTATATTGTTATTATAACAGTAGCATAGAAACATAGCTCTCTGAAATAATTATTGAGTTCCAGGAAACTAAATGGCAGCACACTTAGGTCAAGAAGCCTATCTAGGAAGAGAGAAAACAGTCCAGTTATCAAGAGGTTGGGTGAATCACAGTGATGGCAACTATTAACCAAACCTGTTGCCAGCTTATTCTACCACACCTCAGAGGACTGTTGAGTGGAGGAAATGAGACAATCCATGCATCTGGTACACAGAAGCAGTCAGTGAAGGGTCCGCCTCTGTAATCATTATTATTACTGTGATCACACACTCACTGACAGACCAAAGCTTCCTTTACCGAAGGAATTGTTCTTCAGTAGCCAGCCCAGCTCTATCATGGCAAATCAAGTGTGTCTCACAAGTGACAGCTCTCCTGCTTTAGCTCAGCGGCACAAATGGATCAAACAGAGCCAAGGACAAAGAGAGGTGGGAGTGTGGTGGCTGAAAACATAAGTGGAGGAGGTGGAACCACTCATACATACAATAACTGGGGAACCTATTCTAAGCCTTTATACTCCTTTGGATATGTATTTACCAGGCAGCAACTTTGTTCAGCTTACAATGGGTCAACATCAGTCCCCAGCTATTCTCCTTCAGTCTTAGCACCAGATGCTTCTGCCTTCTTCCCTCCCTTCTCTGCACATCAGCCTCCAGAATCCTCTTTCCTCTGTGCCAGCCCTGGCTGCCATTCCTAAGGATAGGCTTTGCTGCCTGCCCAGCTCAGCCCCAGTCTCAGGCGTGAAGCAGACACTACTAGACCCCAGGGGAATCCTTATAGGCAGGGGGTCCCTGGAGGTACTCTAGCTTCACCTGTGCCTATCTCTTTGGTAGTTCCATGAGGTAACAACTAGGCAAACCTGTCTTCAAGTGGCTTGCTCTTGGCTTTTCAGCCAACCCACTGTGGAGGATCAACCCACACTGAGACCTGGTATAAATGAAGACAGAAAAAAAAAATGGAGACATAAGAAAACTACAAAGAAAGCTTGAGAGAGACTCAGAAGGATACTAACTGTCGGCTGGGGCTTCAGCTGCATTTTTAGAACAAGCCTAAGAAATAAATTACGATAGGCTCTATATATTTGGAAACTATACAATAGTATACAAAATAGAATCAACCTGCTGGGCTTCATTGAGATTACACAGAAAGCTAGGTCTTGTTTGGGTTCTTAAATGACAATAAACAAGAAATGAAAAGAAAGAAGTCCATGTAATTAACATATAGTAATAGCTATATCTTGAAAATCATTACAGGGAGCTGGGGAGATTGGCCCATAGTAAAGTGCCAGCCACAAAAAATATGAAGACTTCAGTTTGGGTCCCCATCAACCACATAAAAGCTGAGTGTGGTAACCCATGTCCATCTATCCCCAGTGCTGGGGAGTGAAGACAGGGAAGCTTCCTGGGGCTTGCCGGCCAGCCAGTCTAAGTGAATCAATAAGCTCTAGGTTCATCTCAGAAATTATGGTGGAGAATGACACCTGACATTGACCTTTGACCTTTTCACATGCACACATACAACGCCCACACTTGATATGCACTGTTACACTCCACTCATTACATCTCTTTAAGTTAGATAACAGTTTTTCATTTTATAAAAGCAGGAAGTGAATAAACTTCAGAGAGCTGGCTTGAAGTAACCAGTCTGACTCCACATTCTCTGATCTCTATTGATGGCCTTGCTTACTTTTCTCTGCTATGATGCCAGGGCATGCCAGACCTCATAGAAAGATGATGATGTACCAAGAAGAAAATGTTCTTTATCAACACGTAAATGTATTCCAGAGGGTGAGTCTCTATGCAGAGTAAATTCCGAGGACACCTTGGACTCTCACCCAGGACTTCCACAAGTAATGTATCCCTTCAACAAACCACTTGGCCTCTCTGAATTTCTGTGACTCCAACATTAAAACAAGGGCTCTACACTTGTCTTTTCAAAATATAATATTCTGGGGCTACCTTCACATTTTTGCCATTTAAAAGAAACTGCAGTTCTAATCTGGAACCCTCTGAAAACAAGAAATTTTCCTTCTATTATAATGATTTTCTTGCAAGGAGAAAAACAGATGACTCCACTTCCCTTTCCTTCTTCATTTTAGTTTGAACTCTTCAGGGTCAGCAATAAGACCTTGACTGGAGGTAAGCAGCTATGTCCCACCCCCAATCCCCTGCAACCCAGTAAGCAGCCCAGAGTAAGCTGGCTCTTTGCTGTAGGTAGTTAGGTCAAAAAGCTTGCTCAGAGGAATGCTGTGTTGGCTGCTGATAGGGAGCCTGCCACCCCGAGGAACAGCCTTGTGAAACAGGTAAGTGGATACCAAAAACATGTCTGCAAAGTGTCAGATCTGCCCTAAGACTGTCTTAAGCGACCAACCCAGTGTCCTTCTCCATTTTGTTCCCATCTAGAGTTGGTCTATTCTGCAGCAAGAAGCTACCAACACTGGCATTCCCACATAACATGCTGTCGAGCTAGCAGAGTCCATGTTCTTACCTCTTATCAAACACTGACAAACAGAACCAGAGTACATGAAATCCTCAGTTTTTCGACAGTAGTCGGAAACTGAGGCAACTGTGCTAGCTGAAGCCATCCTTTAAGAGCACAGAGACTCCTAGTCCCACCTGGCAGCTTACAGGTTCTGAGTGACCTTTACAAAAAAGACTGAAAAGTGTCCAACTGTAAACAACTTCTAGAAACCTGCATACATTATGAGGAAAGACTGATGGATTGCTCCTCTCACTTGGAACTTAGGCTTGAAGAAGATCACCTTCAGAGATTAGGTGTTACCAGAGCTACTTAGTGGGGAAAGCAGTTCCCTCTGCCAAAACAAACAAGACCCGTCTGTTTCTATGCCCATGCTTCTAACAGTGTCTTTGTCCTAAAATGCCCCATACTAGCCAGCTAAAACTGCAGCCCCAGTTAGAACTGGGTAGAATTTGCTACGCCAAACAATCTCAGAAACACAAAAGGAAAGATGCATGAAAGAAGGAAAGATACAATATTTTTAAAAAGGAAATATATGCACTAATTATATTTCTAGGAAATAACCTTGAGTCACATGACTAACACCATCCAGCTTGTCCCCAAACCGTTTCTTTGCTTTTTTATTAGTTTGTCACCGGCTGTTAGGTGTCACACTTTAAATACAAACACATCCTGTATAATGAGGTTTCTATCAGTAATGAACTATAGTCACAATGGTGGTCCCATAAGATTATTACGCAGTTCTTAGTGCATACACAGCCACCCCAATGCTGTGGACACAGATAAGCACCCTATACTGCCAGCTGTATAAAGTATATACAGCACATACATTTATGTCCAGAATATAACATTTTAACACAGTTACATTATGGATACATATTGTCAATGCTACTTTCCTGTTGTTGAAAGATTGCTGTAAAACGTCGTGCTGTGTGACCCTGGCAGCAAGTTTATACATGTCACATGTACCATGTCCCCTGACTACATCAAGATACCACATGAAGTGAATGACCTATGTGTAAGGATACTAATGGCATCCACACAATGACAAACTCATTCAGAATCCATCCCCTAAGTCAATGAGTAGATACTAGTAAGAAAAAAAAAAAAAAAAATATATATATATATATATATATATATATATTTTTTTTTTTTTTAAGGCCTGAGGACTGAAGCCAGTATAGCTATCTGAGGGCTACTTATCAAATACAAGCAAGCCAACACAGACACATACCACATAATTTTTCAAACACAAAATAATGAAGTATTTTGGTCTCTAGGCTTTAGAACTGAGTTGCATGCTTACCCAAAATAACCAAAACTATGCCTTCTCCTATCACAGGTCCACAGTGAATTTTTTTGCTTTTTTTCCCCCTCATCACAACTATTTTAAAGTAAGTCTAACTACCTACCTAAACACGCGCAAAGGGACATGATTGGGAGCAGTGGATTTCTAGGTTGGCCACTGTATTGTTACTTTTCTAATTGGAGTTACCAAATACCTAAAGAAGGAACTTAATGGGATGGAAGACTTATGTTGGCTGTTCCGGAAGATGTGGTCAGCCCGACACTGCAGCAGGATGTGCGTAGGCAGCTCCTCACAAAATGGCAGACGAGGAAGGAGAGAAGTTAGACTGGAATCCAGAGCACGCGTCACCTTGAAACGTCACTCCCAGAGACCACCTTCTGCTGGCAAGGCCACGGTCCCAAAGGTTCCACAACCCCTCAAGTCATCCGATGGGCACCAAATATTCAAACACATGAACCTGCAGGGGACACTTCAGATTCAAATTGTCACTCTTTTGTTTCTCCCTCAGTTTTCCCAACGCATTCCTTCTTTAAAGGCAGAAGGGAGTCGTGGGTTTGTACTTCCTGAAACTAAAAATGGCATGCATGCCTGCTACAGCACCTCTATGTGTGTGGTCTGTTTGCCTCCTTGAAATGGTACCTCAGTAGACCTGGCTGAAAGTCAACTACTGATTAGACATTAATTCCCTGCTTCCAGGTAGGAAGCATATGGGTAACTGCCACCCAGAAATTTAGCTGATTATAGTTAATTCACTTTTTGGTCACCTTCTAAGGAGTTCAGAAAAATACTTTACTGAAGATAAGATTACATTTTTGCATTTAGTTAAAGGCAAGAAAGCAGACTGTGAAATGAATGAGATGTGAAATGAATGAAAGGATGAGGAAAGAATCTGATACAAAAATGATAAATGACGGACAGTGGTGGTGCACACCTTTAATCCCAGCACTTGGGAGGATTTCTGAGTTTGAGGCCAGCCTGGTCTACAGAGTGAGTTCCAGGACAGCCAGGGCTATACAGAGAAACCCTGTCTCGAAAAACCAAATGGGGGGGGGGGGGGGGGGGGAGGAGAAATGACTGCTGCAAATGCCTTAAAGGGATACTTAAATGATCACAAGTGCACAGCTGTGGCTTCTAGTCATGTGACTTCTAAGGAAGCCTCAAGTTCATCACATGGTAAGTGATCAATTTCCCAATGCTTCCTCATTCTTTATCAAGAAAATCTAAATCCATTATAAAACCACACATACCAACTTCTTCCTAGAGGCCCATGATGGAGGCTGACTGCTAATGCTAGCAGACAGGAAAAAGAAGGGACAAAAAAGACCTGCACAGTAAAAGAATTCCTCCTTTCAACCACATCAGTAACCACTTCAGAAACATCCACGACTACTGCCAAATCAGAAGTACTATACATTTATTCTACAAAGTCCAGACAATGCAAGTAACTCTGTGTTGGAGGATGGCTTTGTGCACTGTATATTCAGATGCTGATTTCTATGCCCAGGCATCTTGTAGTCCTGATGCTGGCATTGCCAACCATCTCCAGTCTCAATGTTATATAAAAATCATTTTCCATCACCTCTAATTGGTTAGTAAAGGGCTGATCACCCAATAAACTGGGCAGAAGAAGAGAATCCCAGTAGGGGATCTCAGAGGAGAAAGACCAAGAAAAAGAAGAACCAGGAGGATTTACCATGAGGTCTTGAAGAGAAGCAGCCACGAGGCCACACATGTAACAGAGTGAGCCAGGGCAGGACTCAGACTACAGGTAAAGGAGCACATGGCTGGGAAGTAGGCAGCCAGAGAGGGTTAGAATAGATGAGCACCTGCCCAGCACAGTGCATGTAGTTTGTTATTAAAAATACCAGATCTCTGTGTCATTTATTTGGGAGCTAGAATGGGTTAGAGCAGGTGTTGTTACTCGGGAGCAAAAGAGGCAAAGCAACCCCCTCCCCCAACAAATTACAAGTCTCTGTGTGTGTGTGTGTGTGTGTGTGTGAAAGAGAGAGACAGAGGCAGACAGAGAGAGACAGAGAGAGAGAGAGAGAGAGAGAGAGAGAGAGAGAGAGAGAGAGAGA
>JANHMN010000003.1:108147797-108214087 GCA_030674055.1 Rhabdomys pumilio
GAGAGAGAGAGAGAGAGAGAGAGAGAGAGAGAGAGAGAGAGAGAGAGTACACGTGTACACATAGGCACATATATGTATCAATTTTTCCAGAATGCCAACTAACAAAGAATATACTTTGGGTGTTTTAGTAAGCACATGCAGATTTCACACAGACACACACAGACACACACAGACACACACACACACACACACACAAATATACATACATGAAATATATACATTAAACTTATAAACAAATAAGTCATATCACACATCCTATTTTGCAGCTATTTCCACTCAACATTTTTCATAAACATCTTTCCCTCTCAAAAAAATTATGTGTGCTAGTAAATGTATAGGAGTGTGTATATACATGTTCAATCGCATGGGCTCCTCAGGCACTATCTACCTTGTTTTTGTTTGGATGGCTGGGTTTTGAGATTTTTTTTTTTTTTATGTGTATGCATATGTGTCTGTGTGAGGGTATGTGCATGTGAATTCAAGTTTGCATGGAGAGGGTGTCAAATCTCATGAAACTGGAATTATAGTCCGTTGTAAACTGCCTGACATGGGTACTGAGAACAGAACTTGGATTGTCTTCAAGAGCAGTATACATTCTTAACCACTATGCGATCTCTCCAACCCATTGTTTTCAGACAGGGTCTCTCCTGCCTTGGATCAAGGAAGCTAGACAGTGAGAGCCCGAACCTGCCTATCTTCTCCCTAGTTCAAGGGTTAGACACACATGCCACCATACATGCTTGTTGTGGTTTTAAAAAAAATATTTATTTACCTGTTGAGCTCAAGTGTGCATACGTCGTGTACATGGGCATTGATTCTATTCTTTCCACCACTGTGGGTTCAGGAATCAAACTTCAGCCATTAGGCTTTGATGGCAAGCACCCTTACCTTGCTGAGCCATTTTGATGGACCTACTCTTTGATTTTGTTTTTTAAACACAGGTTCTGAGGTTTCTAAACTCAGGTCTCCAAGCTTGCATGAAAGGACATTACTTGGCTGAGCTACCACCTTAATCCCTACAAAAAATTTAAATATTGTTATCACTGTTGATGCTCCAGACAGTTCACATACAATTCATAAGGCTATTTACATTCTACTATTCAATCTGTCAAAATTCTGATACTGTCCTCCAGAAGGAGCAGAGAGACTGAGATCCCCTGTGTCAAAACGCTGTGAACAGCCATCTCAGAGATCAGACACTGATTTGTTGTTTTAATTTCTTACTCTCAGATGCTAACTTGTTTCCTGTTATTCACTATTATAGACATGCTAGGGTAATCAGTAGAAAATAAAGTTAAAAACCAGAACATTAATAATTATTTCCCGGGAATAAATCCCAAGAAGAGAAACTGATGGATCAAAGATTATATAAAAACATTTTATATAAAAATCTATTCTAGCAATTGATACATACTTTCAACATATTATATTCACCAACTAACTCAATTTCCCTTACAACAAAATCGAACAACACCACCACCTTTTCCAGAAGCATGGAAGACAAATAAGAAAAATACGGAGGCAGCAAGTAAAGAAGTATCAGCTTTACTTTGAGCACAACAGCTTAACAGCTGTTAAACAATGGGACAAGAAACAAGAGGCTGAAATAATCAACCTTCGATTTCATCTAAACTTCTTCAATGTATTTTTTAAGTATTAGACAAACCTTACCCTTTCCACCCTCCAAAAAACGAAAGATGGTACATTTGAAAAATCTAATGAGTCCTCATCCTTCTAGCACTGGGCTGAAAGTCTAGCTCTTGGACTAACCAAAGCCAGTGACTCATCTATACAAAGGACTGTGGACCTTTTAAAGGAAGCAGCGAATGGATTGCATTTACACCACAGACCTGTCATATGGACTTTTGAGCTATAGACTGAATCAAAGGACATTATAAAACGTATTAGAACCATGTAAATTTCCACACCATCTAGCCTCTTTATCAGATAATTACCCAAGTTTCACAAGTAATCTCCACCCCTCTAATTAACTCCTGGTATAAGACTGTGTGTATGTGGGATTCATAATGGAACGTGTGACTTAGGCACATATGTTGCCTACATGCCCCTGGCTTCAATGACTTATTATCAGGGGTACACAGGCAACCAGAAAAAAATTTAGCACTGAAAATGGTCACCATACCAGAATGACCAGGGAAAGGAAAATGCCTATGGAAGAATATGATTCTCAAAGAAGGTGAGTTTCAAATCTAATGCATACAGAACTCAAGAATGAGATTCTTAGGTGGAAAGCAATACTGAGAAGTTACAAACTGGGTTTTGAAGACATCATTTACAGCCTGAATCCAATGGCTTCAAGAAAGGAGATCAAAGCCTAATCTTCATGAATACGCCAGTCATTGGATTCCCTTTTACATTCGCCAGATGTCAGTTTGTATCACAACTGAAGTTCTCACAAAGACAGTTACCACTTCTCAGATCTCCTATGTAAGCAGCCCAGAAAGGAAGATCCATATTCCTGACTCATATTCCTGGACCAGCTTACAAGGCCTCAGCTTCAACTCAATATGGCATGGTACCTTCCTGGCCCATGAATGCTGTCAAATTCCATTACAACTAGGTGAGCCATTAGGATACTATTTATATAAGGTGGCATGACTAACAAGCTAAAAGAACTATCCTATCCCTCCTCTAAATACAGTTAGAGTACTTACTCTTGCCTTCTATTGTGGAAACATTCTGTCTCATCTTCATGTTCTCAAGGAGGACCCCCCCTTCTACTCTCCAAGCACAATGTGATAGAATGGACAGCAAAATCCTCAAGAAGCCTTTGCACAGTAATGACATGACCAATCCTCTTCTAGCTCAATAGGTATTTGATCTAAACCATATCCTATGAAACTGAAAAACTAGACATGACCCGAGTTCTTGGTTTCAATTACCCAAACAATTTCCCTTTAAGTGCTAAAAGCCAATTTAGGAAGAATTCAGGTTTCTAAGACAGAAACTAAACTAGGGCTGTCTTTATTATATATATTCTTCTATAAGGGTTATATATAATCCATATATGTGTGCATGTAGATACACATTGCTTACATGGCACATGGATACATTAACATGTATACAGATAAACAGATACTATTATCAAAATAGTGTCCAACATACAATAAAAAGCAATAAGCAACAAGTTACTGCAAGCTTTGCATAGGTATCTCTTGCTGGGAGTGGTGGTATGTGCTTTTAATCCTAGCACTCAGAAGACAGAGGCAGGTGGATCTCTGTGAGTTCAGGGTTAACCAGGACTAGAGTGAGACCCTGTCTCAAACAACAATAAAAACAAGGAGGCTACTCCGTTCTTGCCTATTTTCTGTCTTGCCCAAATTGATACCACCTAAGGGTCAATGCAGCACTGTCTATTTTGGTTGCCCTGACAGGTCTTATTTTAGAAAATTCTAAGGCAAACAGTAGATCCAAAAGCTCTTCTTCTGGTCATTGATACATCTGACAGCCTGAAGGCAACTACAGGCCCAGAATAAACTGCACACATAAACACATGCTCATTTTGCATCTAGTAACAGAGGGTTCAAAGAGTTGCAATCAACTTTCTGAACTGTCCTCAGTTTTGCATGTACTTCAACCACACACAATGTTTTCACTCAAAAATCAGCAGTGCAAATACTATAGCTCCCCTGAAGTCCTACATGTGCCTTCTGGGAAGAATGGGACATGCTTTGTAAGACAAAATAGCTGGGCCTCACACCTAGGCCTTCCCAGTATCCATCAGACACTGACATCTAGGCCTTCCCAGTGTTCATCAGACACCAACATCTAGGCCTTCCCAGTGTCCATCAGACACCGACATCTAGGCCTTCCCAGTGACCATCAGACACTGACACCTAGGCCTTCCCAGTGTCCATCAGACACTGCGCTTGAGTCTTCTCACCTGAAGCTTGGGGGAAATCAGAAGAGCGCTTGTCCCACATGTGCCTCAAATACTGAGATGGAGTCAACCAAGTTATAAGGCATTCTACTCTAATCTGGAACATTTATGTTTCTTTCTCTGTTGGCTTGTTTTTGCTTTCTTCATTTTGATGGTTTAGATTTTCATTTGTTTTGCTTTGTTATTTGCTTGTTTCTGTTTTGTTTTGCTTCTTGAAACAAGGTCTTGGCTGGCCTGAAACTCAAGAGACCTGCCTGCCTCTCTCTCCCCGGTGCTAGAATTAAAGGCATGTGCCACCATGCCCAGCTGCTTTGGTGTTTTGGTTTGCTTTTATAGATACAATTTGAGTCCAGGCTGACCTTGAATTCATGATCCTCCTGCCTCAGATTCACAAGTGCTAGGATTACAGGCTTATATCACCAGACTGGTTTTTATTCTCTGAGAGTCTCATTTGTTGACTTATCTGATCCCCCAAACAATACAAATTATATCCTGTGTTCCTCAGTTCTTAGGCACACAGCAAGTGTTTGCTAAATACCTGGTGATGAACCACTAATAGTGTGGTAGTCTGGATAAAAAGAGTCTGGCTTATATATTTGGATATATTGTCATAGGCAGTATTTGAATGCTTGGTTCCCAGTTAGGTATTTAGAAAGAATTGGGAGGTGTGATCTTGCTGGAGGAGGTGTGTCACTGAGGTTGAGTTTTGAGGTTTCAAACACCAACAAGGCCTAGTCAGTCTCAGTCTCTCTCTGTCTCTGTCTATAATTTACAGGTCATGTGTAAGCTCTCAGCTGCTTCTCCAGCATCATGCCTGACGTCCGCCACTTTGCTCCCCGGCCATAATCATGGACTAACCCTCTGAAACTGTAAGCAATCTTCCAAATAAATGCTTTCTTTTATAAGTTGCCTTGGTCATGGCGTCTACTCACAGCAACAGAACAGTAACTAAGACAGAAAGTATGTGCTCATGCTGCACAAGGCACTAGTCTGTCGCTTTACTGCACTAACATATGATGAATCAGGAATGCCTAGCTCTTGCCCTAGTACAATTATGCCTAACAACACATAGTTATTTATACCAATTCTGATGAAATGATATCAACAACAAAGGGAACTGAATTCTATGGCTACAGAACTCAATTTCATTTCTTAACAACTGGTTCTTAAAGTCATATTTCTCTGAGACACTGTAGTGACAATCCTGGAATTTTCAAACTTTTTCAATTTTTTATAAGAAAGTGTTTTTCATTTTAATCCCAGGCGTGGGGATATGGGGCTGCTTCAAACTGACTGTAGCAACTGACTATTGTGATTTGCCTCATGCTCCAGCAGAGGCATGAAATTTACCAGCTGCAGATGGTTTCTGAGATTGTGTGACATTTGGAATTCTGGAAACTTTTCAGAGGGTACATAAATGCTAGGGCCCTAAGAGGCAGCCAGGGAGTTTGGCTACAGTTAGAAGTCATGCTCAAAGAAAAAACAAAAGGAATGAAATTAGATTGTGGAATCTATCTATCTCGTTCTCTCCTCTATCCTTCTTTCTCTCCTATTTAGGGGATGGGGGTGAAGTGGGGGGTGTGTGGATAAAGGTGTGAAAAAGAACCCAGGAAATAGTAAAAGACCAGCTACCAGACCTCTTTCCCTACAGTACTCATCACCTTCTCTGAAAAAAAGGGTGGGGGGTTATCTTATTATTTCAATTATTTGCCACCTCATCAGTTTCTCAAATAATGTGATACAAATAGCTTCTCATCCAGTAGTAATATGACTCCATTTCTTCACTCCATAAGCTAATTTTCACGTCCTATAGTGAAATCCAGAATTTGAGGCTGAAAACACAAGGGTCCATCTGTCTCTTCTGATCCATATACCTCACTCCCTTGAAGAAGGGAAATGTATCACATTATTCACAGAAATCATTCCTGCCACTTCTCTTACCAAATGTGCAAGCCCAAAAGTTAACTGAAGCCACAGTCATACGATATGAAGACCTGATGGCAATGTTCAAGGGCTGGATAGCCTCCCTGGCTCGTGTGTGAAAGCATCTTACTTAAAGAGTTTTGGGACTAGGATCCTTGCTTTAAATACTACATATGCTTTTTAAGATAGGGAATCAGCTACTTAAAACATGCCATTTTACAGTTCTTAAGATATTTGCTCCCATTATGTTATTCGCAAAAAACTGAATAATGCTAGGCATGGCAGGGCACACCTTTAATCAGGAGACAGAGACAGGAAGATCTTTATGAGTTCAAGTGTACATAGTGAGTTCCAGGACAGCTATGATTATAGAGACCTTGTCTCAAAAAAATGAACAAGAAAGAGAGAGAGGTGGGGGGGGGGAGGGGAAGGGAGGAAGGAAAAGGGAAGAAAGGGAAAGGAAAAAAGGAAAGAAAAGAAATTTCACTGATGACAGAGTAGCTTTTGACTTATTTTACTTAAAGCATGTATCCTGTCAAAGACAGTAAGAGGAGAGGACAAAACAGCTCTGTCTCTTCAAATCCCCTAGAAACAATGAGGTCTACTGCATATGGCAGCAAGAAAAGGCCAAGAGCTAAAGTCCTAAACAAAGCTTCCAAATCCAGACATACTTGCCAAGAAGCCAAGAGCAGATTCCACCTCCAGTGGCTGGCAGGCAGGCCCACACATTCTGCTTAGCCACATGAGACAGCCGGCTCTTGCTCTCCCCACCCCCAGGCCCAGTCAGGATATTTGGGTAGCAAGAGAATAGCAACACTGGTGACTTTTCTAGGATATGTTGGATAAAAATAGAGCTTCCAATTTTAGGCCTAAAGTTGAAAAGAAAAATAGCCAGAATTAGAAGTTTGTTTTAACACAATACACTGAGAATTCCAAGGACTACAAGTGTAAGTGTTGGTAGCTGGGATGAGGGTCACACTGCCACAGGGCTCCTCAGTGAGCTGGCCAGCAGTAAGTCTTGTTTAACAGTGCATATCCATCAGTGACAGAATTAAGAAGTCTCCTGTGTGGGGTGATGGAAAACCAAACTGACACTCTTCTGTTTCTCTGGGAAATGCCAGGGCTGACAAAAACGAATCTCAGCAGAATCTTACAAGACAAAAACATTACTAAGCCTTTTCTGAAGCTAGTCAAAGAAGAAATGTTTGAAACCCAAGATAAGACTCATGTTTCAGAAATTAAGTCAGTGTAACGGGGTGGGAGGTGCTTCTAAGCTAATCTAAACGTCAATCACCAACTTCAGTGTTTCCAAGTTTTAACATCCATTCTTTATCAACACATGTTATCTCTAAGCAAAAGCCAAATGCCTACTTTTTACTGCAAGTTTCTAGCCCTTCAGACATGAGACTCACTCTGGCAGAACTGGATAAGAACAGAAGACCCAGAATGACACCGTCAGGGTAATAAAGACCTCCCAAAGGGTTTGTGGGTACCATAAATTACATAACACTTCTATGAGGCAGCTAGGCCAGCTCCCATTCATCCAAGTTGATTCAGTATTGCCAATGGAATTATCAAATTGAAGGCTCACTATCCACCACAGCTGAGCAAAGGCACAGTAACTGGTTCCACTGTGAATCAGCTTGCTGTCATTAACTATTCTGCAAGAAAAATCAACCTTTCAACGAAAAACAAAAACAAAACAAACAAACAAACAAACAAAAAACTCTGTGGCTTTTTTTCTCTCAAGCTAAAACTAAAAAGTTTAAGAACCAAAAAAGGAAAATACTTCATTACTCCACCACAACCCTGAGTAAGTTTCTCAGACTGAATTTTTAAGGATGTAATGTGACATCTTACTATAATAGATGCATTAGTATGTCTATGACATGGGCAAGAATGAATGCATTATATATGATTTACTTCCATGGAACACAAACACTCAAGCCACTTAAATGTAGCCAGCCTAGTACATAGGAAGCAGAAACAAAAAGATCTCTAAGTTCAAGGCTAGCCTGGTCTACATGCCAAGTTCCAGGACAACCAGAACCATGTAGAGAGACACTTTCTCAAAAATAACCACAATCATAACCAGAACATAGAAGAGAAAAGATGTTGCTGTCTTAGTGACAGCATCTTAGACTTCATACTCAAGAAGGAAAAGAAGTGTAGAACAAGATAGAGCCAACAGACACCAAGAAAAGGTTCCTAAGGAATCCAACAGGAAAGGGACTCAGGAGCTGGAGATCTCAGGTGGAGGAGTCAGGAAGAAAGAGCAGGAGAATGCCTTCATAGGACGCGTATTCACATGTGACACAAAAGTGTAACAGAAGCCTGTTTGGTAGGAGACAGAGGACCAACAAGAGAAGGAAGGGGATGAGGGAGAAAGGACAGTGTAAGAGATAAATAAGGTGTAAAATCACACACACACACACACACACACACACACACACACACACAATGAAACCCATTACTTCACATGCTAACTTAAAAAAATAGCAACTACAGAAACAATGACAATAAATACTATGTATTTGGTGCATTGCACAATCTGCCTACATGCATGTTAGCCTGGGAGCTCTCCTGTGACTGCTCACAAATACCTCCCTAAGGTTCAGCACTTACCAAGCACTGTAAATATTTTACACAGAACTAAAAAATGATACAGCACCAACATCAGTATATGGTTATTATCATCACTTCTTCACAGAAGGAAGACTGAGGCACAAGTTCTAAGTAACTGGCTGAGGACCCCTGTTTTACTGGTTATCAAAATAAGAGCAACAGGATGAGTTGGGTGGCACCAGCCTGTAACCCTAGCAGAGGCAGGAGGATCTCTGTGAGTTTAAGACCAGTATGGTATACATAGCAAGTTACAGGGTAGCCTGAGCTACATAGTGAGCATACTGTCTTATAACAAACCAAAACTCTTTCAAACAAGAGTGTTGTTTTGTTTGGGGTACCAAAGTCCCTCAGCCTCTGAAGAAGGGAGCCTGAAAGTGGCTAGTAGTTTCCAACTTTAACTGCAAAGTACTGCAAGTAATGAATTCTGGGACTTGGGAGCTGGCTCATGGGTTAAGAGCACTTACTGGCTGCTCTTCTAGTGAACCTAAGTCTGATGCCCAGCCCCACATGGTAAATCACAACTATCCCTAACACAAATTCCAGAGGCTCCTACACTCTCTTCTGGCCTCCTCCCCTCCTCTGGCACAAGGAGCACTATGCAAGAAAGCACCACAACATAAATATTTAAAGAAATAGATTCCACATCCTGACCTAATACGAACACACAAACACAAATGCAAAACAAAGATGCTCTCATGATGCAATGCTGATTGGTTCTTGCTTCTGCAATGTGCTCTGACTGATGCTACTTCCTTTCCCAGGTTGTTTTCAATTGTTGGCTATGGCACTCTAAGGAGAAATGACCCTCAGTTTGAAAAATCTCAAGACTAGGCTTTTTCCCTGTGGTATAATTAGTGTGTTCAACATGGTAAGCACTTTCTAGTTATCACACAATTTGATCTTCACAGCTACCCATGAAGAGGGCTATTTCTGCTATCTCTATCTCACAGGTGAGGGAATAAGCTCAGAGATACACCCTGTGAACCTAGCACTGTGGAGACTAAGACAGCATTTTAAGTACCAGGCTACAGACTTTCTAAAAAAAAAAAAAAAAAAAAAAAAAAAAAGGGAGAGGGGGGGGGGGAAAGGGGGGGGAAAGAAGAAAGGGGAGGGGAAGGGGAGGGAGGGGGAGGGGGAGAGGGAGGAGGGGGAGGGGAAGGGGAAGGGGAGGCGGAAGTGGGAGATGGAGATGGAAGGAAAAGAAAAGCAGACAACTACCTTATACAAGTCCCTATTGTTTGACAAAAACGGGATATAATCCTCCATCCATTTATTCCCCTAGTTTCCTAGCTCCTCTCACTTATGTAGGGAGATGTGTCTTCCACTGGCCAGTATCGCATAGGCAGCAATGATATAAGGAGATTAGGGCAGATGTGATTCTTCAGTCATGACTACCATCACCTGCTGGGGTGCACCAAGGAAATAACCAAAACATCACAGATAGTTCAGTGGAGTCTGCAGCTCCTGGGTCTCTGCAGGACTGTACAGAGCACAGTATTCTTCCCTGCTGACCCTTGTGGGACAATGATAAACTTGTCAGATTACTCCAAACTTCCTCAGTAGTGCTGCTGTGACTCAGTTCAGACTTCTACCATCTTGAGGGCAGTGCCCTCACAAGGGCTTTACCCACTTCTAACCTTGCTGCACAGGAGTGATAACGAGCAAACTCAGTGTAGACATTCTTAAAATCATTTAATAGAACTGGGGATGTGCTTCAGTGGTGTATAGTCCTCATCTTGCATGTGCAAGCCCGAGTACAATCTCTAGTACAGGGCCTCTTCCTAAATACAGATTCTTTTCACCTACAGACTCATCCAAACGCACAGGGCACACAAAACTCTTCAGGATTTGATCTCAGCTTCTGTCATCGTCCTCCCCTTTTTTATTTCACATGCTTCTAGCATATTAATGTACAAAGTATTTCCCAAGATGCCACCTTGTCTCCACAGCTTTACGTTACATATTGCTGAGAATGCTTCCCCGCTTCCTGATTCTCTGATCTTGTTCCTTCAGCCCAATCTCAGACTTTCTTCCCACAGGACTCCTTGCTGCTGAAACCCTTGGCACCTACATTGATATTACATCTTGGAGCACCAACTTTACAAACTGTCTGGTTCTTACTATGCCTGGTGTTTCTACCGTGCTGCAAGTTCCTTGGCGAACAAGGTCCACTGTCCTCTAAGTCTGTTAGAAAGATACCTGGCAACATATAGCATCATTTGCTCCTAAAATGCCAGTATTCAACTACAGAGCCTGTCCACCAGAAAAGGGTGGACTACAAATAATTCCCTGGAATAAGATGGTGAGAGCAGGACATTGGAGGCCAAGGTTCTCTAGCTTACAAGATTGATTTTGAGTTTCACAAGCTCCCTATGAATGACGCACATTCCATCTGAGAAAGTCAGTCCCTTGCTCAGACATTTCTAACTGGAAAACTACAGAATCTGTTTCTTCTTAAGCAGAAATTATCTTGTATCTGTTTAGAAAGCTTGGGTACTGCTAGAGCCTTGTTCTGTTAAGCTGCTGTGGCAATCACAAGCTCTTCTATTTATGCAGATTTCTGACAAGTACTAAGTGCTGGGGACCTTCTAAACTTGTTTGAAGCCAAGTGTTGTGCACAAATGGTAAATGTGCAAGGAGAAGCTTAGGATGAGTTACTTACAAGGAGGAAAAACCATTTCTTTACAAAAGGGGAAAAGGCAACTGGAAAGGTTCTCACCTGTTGCGTAACTTTATTAGCTCTTTCTGCTGGGTCAGGCAATGACTGAGCACTGGATACTTAGAAAACAAATACTCTGATAAATTAAGCAACTCGACTTTCTTGGCTACGGAGAGTTCAAAGTCAGTTAAGTCTTCAATTAATGATTTGTCTGGTTTGAAACTGCCACAAAGGTTCAAGATTCTAAAATCTTGAGAAAACTTATTTTTAATTCATTTATTTACGTGTGTGCACCTTGTGGTGGTCAGAGGATAGCTCCTAGAGTAGCTTCTCCCCATCTACCACATGCTGCCAAGTGCCTTTACCCATGGACCCACAGACCCATTACAGCAGCCCCAGGCTTTATCTCAGAATGAAAAGATTCTGGATAAACTGAGAAGTCTACGGTGAATGGTGCTGGAAACTAAGACATATTGATCCAAAAGCAATTTCCCAACAACAGAAGAAAATGAACAACTGTCTCCAGCCCTGCAAAGGTTTGCTGTAGAGCAAGGGTCACTGCTTCAACTCCCTTCCATCCCCTTTCAGATTTATCCAGACTCACCAGTTGTCACCTATAAATAATGACCAACTTCCCCAGAAGGGAATACAGACTATTTCAGATATGCAATCTCTACACTCAATAAGGTGGTCTTATGATTTTTTTACATCCAAGAAGAAAGGCACATTGCCTGATCTGAAATCCAAGTAAATTAAAATCTGCTCAAAGGACACTTAAGAGTACATTTTTAGTAGAAATGGCGATTTTTTTTTGAAATGGAGATTTTTTAATCCCCAAAAAACTACAGCGTGGAGCAAAAGCCTTTTCCCTTTCCTAGCCTCCCTAACTAGCACAAGTCACAAGCTTTCAGATGACAAGACAGTAAAAACGACAAAATCAAAATTATATAAAAATTTCAGACACAGTACTAGATCTCACCACTGCTGGGAAACTTCTGAGTTTTTCATTGCGAAATCATGCAGAGGGCTGGGGACACAGCTCAGGAACAGGGTTCTTGTGTGATAGCTTGGCTGTTAAGTGCACATGATAGCTAATCTTGCTTGTCAACGTGATATACCTGGAAGAGGGAATCTCAATTGAGGAACTGACTTTATCAAATTGACCTGTGGCATTTTCTTGATTGCTAACTGCTGTGGGAGGGCCCAGCTCACTGTGGGTGATGCCGCTCCAGGGCAGTTTGGCCTGGCCTGGATAAGAAAGGTAATGTAGCAAGCCAGTAAGCATCCTTTCTCCAGAGGCTAAGCCTTTCCTCCCCAGGATGGTTTTGGTCAGTGCTTTATGACAGCACTTGTGGGAGCACTTGTGCCAAACCTGAGTGTGCCAGAACTCATATAGTGGAAGGAGACAACTGACTCCCACAAAGTGTCCAGACTTCAACACACTCACCCTTTGGCACATGAATAACACACACACACAGTAAATTAACTCATTAATGGCAGAAATTTTAAAAGAATGAGATCATTTGTAAAATACAGACCAACCACCAAAGGTAGATAATAAAAAATAAAAGATGAAGAAAAAGTCTAGGGATTATGGGTAATTAAGGCTAAAACAACAAACAAAACCCACAAAACACAGACTACATCTAAATGCAGCTTTCTCAGCTTACATTGTTCCACAAAAATTTTAGTTTTATTTGGGGATTTAAGTGGAGTTAGGGGATAGCAGCTCCCACAACGAGCTATCATTGCTATCACTATGCTTCTTAAGATCGACACAGAATTATGAGAATGTGTAAGGTAGATAATTTTAACACTTTAAAATTTTTCAGTGCTTAAGTTTATTTTGGGGCACAAGTCAGTGTCCCTTTAAAGCAGTCACTACCAACATGTACAGGTCACCTCTTAGATGAGGCAGAGCCAAGACCTTGAATCTGGGTGCCAGATCCATGGTCACGTCTTTTCTCCTTCCCTCGGTTTTAAACTCCTGGAACTTTAGGGAGTTCCAACAAAGGAGTGAATGACTATCAATCCCAACAGTGAGGACCTGCTAACAGTGAGAAGCACATGATGGTGTTCACTTTTCCACTGCTTAAAAATAAGGGTACCACTTACTAAACTCTGTGCTATTTAAAACTGCACATATCACTGGGATTTGGACAATGTCTTTATTTTGAATTCCATCCAACCTACCTATGGGTATTTCTGTCAAACCTGTCAGTCTGCTTGAGTCAGAAAAAAGTCTTTAAATATACACAAATGTGGACCTGCTCTACAGTGCCAATTCCACAAAGACATCATGAAGTAAGATGTGGCTCTGCACTGCTCACTCGGTCTTCAGTTATAAGCCAGCCATTTCTACCACTGTTATTCCTTTACATGTCCATTTATCAGCCAACATTTTTCTTAAAAGTTAAAAAAGAGAGAAAGGAAGAAAGAAAGACAGACAGACAGACCTGCTAGGCATAGTGGCACACTTGAGAGACAAAGAAAAGTGGATCTTTGTGAATTTGAAGCCATATATTTTTATATATATATTTTATATATATAAAAATCTATATAGTGATTTTTATCCAAGTCAATCAAAATATGCCTTCTATTGCTCCACAGAAATTTTCGCTTTATTTGGTGGTTTTATTAGGGTTGTGGCATAGCACCTGTCTTTTTTTAAAAAAAAAAAAAAATTTAGATCATTCTTAGCACCATTATCTATTAGTCAGAAGTGTTGTATGCTAGTTACATTTTCATACTATACATTAAGAAAGAAAAACTGGTAAATGAAAAGCACTCACCATGTACTCCCCAGACTCATCAGTAGTTCAGAAAGTACACTAGTGTACTCATTTCAACAACAAATATAAATGGAACCAGGGCCCTAGATAGGACTCAGAAATGCTTGCCACCAAGCCTGATGACTGGAGTTCAATTCCTATGACTCCTATGGTGGAAACAACCATCTTCCTCAAGTTGTCCTCAGACTTTCACACATGTACACACACACACACACAGACACACACACACACACACACACACACACACACACACACACACACATACTCTCTCTCTCTCTCTCCCTCTCTCTCTCTCTCTAAAAATGTAAGAAAAAATTAACTAAAAAAAGTGTATCCAAATCTACACTTTTGCAAAACAGTATATATTATTCCTAAATCCTTTGCATCCCAGTTAAAGACAACAAACACAGAGGGGATGTGACCTACACAAAGACATAGCAACTAGCAGCAGAGTACAGACTAGCAAAGGGAACTGTGTGACACCAGTGGTCTCCTAGAAAAGACTGTCCGGAAGTCTTAGATACCTGGCCTCAGTCCACCTGAAGTGAGCCTGAAGGAGGTCTGGGCTTTTCACTTTCCCCTATGAACAACAGGCACAACATGGTATTTAGCAGCTGATCTTCTCAGATAATCTGGATTGGCTGACACAAATCTGTTTCCATCCAAAGTCTCAAGAAGGCTTGTCCAACTCACTGAACTTCAAGGCATATGGCCAAAGATAAAACCGTCCCTTGGATCAGCTTCTCAATTTTAGACCCACAGTATCTTAACCCTTTGTCCCCACTGCTAGACCCAACACAGGCTCTGTAACAGTAGTTCTCAACCTATGAGTCACAACCCCTTTAAGGAGTCAAATGACCCTTTTACAGGGGTCACATATCAGATATCCTGCAAATCAGATATTTACATTACCATTCCTGACAGTAGCAAAATTAGTTTTGAAATAACAACAAAATAATTTATGGTGAGGGGAGGGGGTCACCAAACATGAGGAACTGTATTAAAGGGTTGCAACATTAGGAAGGTTGAAAGTCATTTCTCTATAAGATTTCAGGAGGAAGATTTTTTCCATGCCTAATTTTTAGGCCAGCTTTGGAAACAAGCTGGAAGTTTCCATTAGAGTCACCCATGTATTTATTTCCCAGATACCCAGAGGGCAGGTTTTATTTTCAAGTGATAACTGTGCACCTAGCAATGTTTTATATACTCTATAGAAGGAGGTAAAATGATATAGTCCCTTCTTGGGAACTGTACCTGGATAAGCTTGTAGCTAATGACAATAACTAATAATAATAATCCTTTTTACGACACATACTATATGATGTCATAAATGCACTAACAATCCTTACAACTATTTAATGCATTTCACTCTACACGATACCTGAGGCTTAGAGGAATGAAGCCCATCCAAGTTCAAGTGGCAAGTGAAGTTCAGACTTACGATCAGAGTGCTAGCTTTAGATCTGTGCTTTTAACCAGCGATCAATTGCTCTGCCTGGCCTCACACCAACTTGGGCAATATGTTCTCATTCTCTGGCTCCTTCTCAGTCTACACCTGTGCCTCGCTTGTTCTCTCTCTGCAATCTGTCTCTGTACAACTGGCCCAGTAAAACTGCCTCTCTCTCTTTGCCTCTCTTGACTGTGGTGCTCTCTTAAGTAGCCTCTTTTTCCTGTGAGAGTTGGGCATATCGTATTTCTGACTCATTCTGTCAAATCTCTCTCTGACTTGTCACTTTGTCTGCCACTCAATTAGAAATCACTTTAAAACATGGCTGCCTCCTTCTACAAACTAACCTTACCTACATTGTTTGGAATTAAGATTGTGTACTAAGGGCTTGTCTGTATTCCAGCCAGAGAGATTAAAGGTGTGTGCTAAGGCTGAGCCACACCACAACTTAAAACAGGTTTTTTCAGTAAATAATACAACCTTGAGGTTCACAGTGTGATCAAATACCCTACAACAGGGAAGACCCTTTGGACCACACCTGAGTTTTACAGGGTGATTTCAGGGTGGGGCGTTGGAGGATTCAAGGGAGGGGCTAGTTGCGCCAGGAAAACTTAAGCACAGAATTCAATTTTAGGTGCTACTGTCTCAGAGATGGGCAATAAGAAAGAAGAGTTCAACCAAGATGAGTCAATAACCGTGTCTGTATAATGAAATCTCAATTCTGAATCAAAGACCAGAGTGGCATCTCTAACCATACTAACCAAGAAACACACAAACCACACCCCCACACGACCGCCAACGCCACCACCACCACCACCACTAAAGCACACTACATCAAAGAGACCCCAGAATTTTCAGAGAATTTCCAAGTTGGTGAGCACAGAGACTGTCTGAGAGGGTGGTGTGACTGACCTACCTGGAGCCCAAGAAATTAAAACTCCCCTAGGTATCTTAACGGGGAGACTATCTATAGCTCTAGGGACAGCAAGAGGGAAAATGTTCAGGCATAGAAGAACTTGTCCTAGGGAAGACTTACAGCTCTTCATTTGATTGGAGTGTGAAGATAGAGGGGAGGGGGTCCCTGTGCCTATCTCTGGCCTTCTATTTTATTAAAAGTTTACCTTATAATTAGAACCAATTGGCTGCAGGTGGGGGTAGGTGAGTTTCATGGATCTCTTTGTCTCTCTCCCCATAAATCTCTTTTTTTTTTCACTATTAATTTTGATCTTTTTATCAGTTTATTGGCTTGTTGGGGCAGAGGATGTGGTGACTCCAGAAATGGTGGCACATATCTAGAGAGAACAATAGGTCCTGGACGTCCAACTCATTTGCCTTCTGTATCAATGTAGCTAGTTTGCAACACCTGGGCTCAAGCCATCCTTAGTCTCCTAAGAGAACAACATACATAGACCAAAGCATCTGCCTCTTTTGGAGGCTGAGGGATGCATAGGTTTGTCAACTCATGGCTTCACATATGTTGGATAAGCACTATACAAACTATTCCCAGCACCAAATTAAGGCAAAAATAGAAAGACAAGAAAATAAAAGCTAAAGGAATGCAGAAGAGAAATAAATAAGTAGCCAGGCTTGGTGGTACTTGCCTGCAATCCTACACTCCTGAGACAGAGGCAAGAGTATTTCTGTGAGTTCGAGACCAGTCAGATCTACATAGTGAGTTCTAGGACAGCAAGGGCTATGCAGAGAGACCCTGACTGAAAAAGCCAAAATAATAATAATAAATATCTTACAAACTAGATTAGAAACCACATTAAAGTAAAAACATGTCTTGACTCTGGTCCTTTTAAAAATTTATTTTAGTATATGTACCGAATACCATAAGTGCCTGTGGAGGTCAGAGGAGGGAGGATATGGGATCATCAGAATTGAAGTTACAGACAGTTGTGAACTGCCATGTATGTGCTGGGGACTGACCCTTGGCTCTCTGCTGAAGCAACAAGTGCTCTAAGCACCGAGCCAGCCCTCCAGCCCTGACTGCTCTAAGCATTCACTGAGCCAGCCCTCCAGCCCCGACTGCTCTAAGCACTGAGCCAGCCCTCCAGCCCTGACTGCTCTAAGCACTGAGCCACCCCTCCAGCCCTGACTGGCTTTTTTCCAACCTATTCTGCCATAGCTGTTTTCATTTTTTTTTCTTTTACATGGATGTGTTTTGCCTGAATGCATGTATGAGCACATGTGAGCCTAGAGTCCAAAGAGGCCAAAAGAAGGTATCAGATAAGGTGGAAATGGAGTTATGAGCAGTTGTAAGTGGGAGGACTCACACCTGGGTCCTCCAGAAGAGCAGCAAGTGCCCTTAACTGCTAAGCTTGGCTACAAATGAGTATACTGAACATTTTTTTTTTTTTGGCTTTTCGAGACAGGGTTTCTCTGTGTAGCCCTGGCTGTCCTGGAACTCACTCTGTAGACCAGGCTGGCCTTGAACTCAGAAATCCGCCTGCCTCTGCTTCCCAAGTGCTAGGATTAAAGGCATGCGCCACCACCGCCCGGCTATACTGAACATTTTTATTTAACTTTAAAATTTTTTCAACAATGTAATTCAAAAGCACCAAATCATATGGAGACGCTTCAGGGAGACTGTGGTGACATTCATGGCCATACTTGTGTGTGTGTACTGTCTTTTTCCTAAGTACCCTCCCCCTCCTTCAATGCCTAGTATTAAGTCTACATTAAAGTCTTTGCTCTGCTTGATACAAACTTGTCCTGAATCTATTTTCTTCAGTACTTGGTTCCACCTGACAGAAGACCCTTCAGGCTGCTATTGAAAGCAGGATGGGGCTATATTTACTGTTCCTGCTGCCACTGGCTGTTACAAACAAAACTGAAGTCCTAAAACTATCATCATTACTTGAGTTCTATGAATCCTGCTAGCATAATACCAAACCTGACAGGCTGTAAGAACCCCTGAACTTGTGCTCTACAAGAAGATAACTTGTGAATGCCCACAGCTAGCATCTAAGTGGTGCAATCCTGTAAGACTGAGTCACTGGCATGTGGGCTCTGTGCTAACTCCAGACAACATCAGAGCTGAGTTGCTGGACACTCAGTTGACGCCAGAAAACTGTTGGAACAATGTGATTGGTAACCTCAGAAACAGACGCACATATTAATACCAACTTCACCAGTGTTCAGAAGACACTTTACTACTTGATGTAATCACAGAATCTGCCTGTCACCAACTCAACAGTAGGAAATCAGGGTCTTTGGGATCCACAAGTACCTGATAAATAAAAACCTTTCAAGAAAACAAAACAAAAACTAGAGCTGAAAGATGGCTGAGTAGTTAAGGGCAGGTACTGCTCCTCCACAGGACCTGAGTTCAGCTCCAGCACCCACACCGGGGTACTCAGAGCTACTTCTTACCTCGAGCTCCAGACAATCAGATGCTCTCTTCTGACCTTCATGGGTGTATGCATGTGCTCATGTGTATGTGTAGACACACACACATAAATGAGAATAAACCACAGAAGGGGAACAAAAAAACTAAAGAACTATTTGAACCTGCCAAAAAAAACACAGAGGTAGTAGAAATTCAAAGTTTAAAACAATTTTCTTCAATAGCCTTGTCTATTACTTCACATTTGTGGTAGTTCCCAAGAGAAAGTCAGGCAGGAATAGTCTTGAGAGTTCAGAAGTAAATGTTGTCATAAGAGTAACCCCACCTAGTATCTTCTTCATTATGTATTCTATTATGTATTCCCCACACTAAGAAGCCCAAGTACATTATATTTCTCATCTCACCAGCTTCTGATCTGTGAAACTCAAGTCTTAAATAATAACAACAACAAAAAAAATCTTTTTAAAAAACATATCAAGTCCTAAGTGACAAAAAGAAAAAACAAGACTCCAGCACCCACAGGCAGCGCACCATGAATGCCTAGTCAATTGTGAAGACTAGTATAAATATACCATCTACTGGATCCTACACTCTCCTCTGCAGCAATAATAAATGTGTGTTCTCATGGAGATCAGGTCCACATCCCCTCCTGGTGCGTGATGTTCTTTAGAGTTGGGCAATCAGGCCCCTAATCCCTCTCTCCGAGTGAATGTTATTCCCTGGAGTTGGGCGATTTCTGAGCTTTTGTTCCTTACCTACCAGCTGAAACACTGAAACACTGGGGACAAGTCTCTTCTCCACTATCCCCTTCCCACGACACTCCTACTTACTTACAACTTTGGCTACATAAAGGCTTGCTACTCCATCCACTTCAACAGAACTACTCGATGCCTCTGGAAACACCTTTACACCTCTTCATCAGTTAGAAAGCCCAAAGTAGAACTCTTCCCATGAGCATGAGCTCTACAGCAACAATTTGGAGTAAATGATAAATAAGTGACTAGTTATTTTAAATAAAAATTAATCAACAAGAACCATGAAGATATTCTTAAAAATGGGCAGAGCATTCACTATATAACTTATCATCCCTGAAAACACCACCATAGTTAGGAAAAACTCTCCTTAAAGGGCCCAAGAATGTTAGCTTATCCCTGATCCTGCTTCCTAGCCGACCCCCCCCACCCCCACATGCTAGTCTCAGCATCTTCTCTGAGGTGGTAGAGAGAAGATCTACATCTCCTCTTGTTTAAACAGTATCCAGTAGGTATAAAGCAAGTGTGAAGGGGGTGGAAAGCTGGTCAGCTTTTTGTGATAGGATTTCATATAGCCCAGGGTTGCCTCAAAAGTTCTGTGTAGTTGAGGATGACCCTAAAATCCTGATCCTCCTGCCTCAACCTGAGTTGAATCCTAAGAATACAGAACTACAAGTATAGGACTGGAAGCGATGCATGTGATTTTGTTTTGTTTGAAATAGAGCCGTGCTTGTTGTTCTACCTGGCCAGGTACTGGCTATATAGTCCAAGCTGAACACCAACTTGCAGCAATCCTGCCACCTGAGTACAGGGACTGCACTGTGACACTATGCCTGGCTAAAGCAACTGCTTAATTGAAGCCAAATTCTCATAATATAAAAAGATGGCTTTTGCAACCACTGTAGGTATTTACATGAACTTGCTCTATCAATAAGCATACTTGGACTTTCCTGTTCAGATGCTATAGTAGGTCACTGGGAAAGCAATTATATACAATTCAGCACTTTGCACAGCTATTATTAAGTCATGCCCACTAGTTATCAAAGAGCTGAGAAACAAGGCATGATGATACTATAGAATTCCAACATCATTTTGGAAGACGAGAGAAGAGATCTTGAGTTTGAGGCCAACCTGGCTACATATGAAGACCTTGTCTCATAAAACTGAAAGAACTCAGGGTACTGAAGTCTCCACTCCTACTTGAATGTGATTGGGTTCCTTCGAGAAAACACTCTGGAGGAGACTTCAGCTTTCCCTATAAAAGCATCCTCAGTCTCTGCTACACTGGGTACTCCATTCCATTACCGAATCACTGCCTTATATGTATGTGCCACATTATAAGGGATTCCTCCAAGATTAAAGAGTTAGTAAAATGATGCAGTGGGGTAAGAAATAAAAAGCAAAGTGCCCTCATTTCTGTCACAAGCTTACTCCTGCCTCAGGAGGGTTCCTCAAATTTAAGCTTAGGGAAAAAATGGGGGAGGGGGGACATGGTAGTGGACATGTGGTACATGCTTTTTTTCAATCCCAGTCCTCAGGAGGCAGAGGCAGGCAGATTTCCATGATTCCAGGACAGCCTGGTCTACACAAGGTTCCAGGCCAAGTCAGAGCTACACCAGATATTCTAAGGGTTTTGCAGGAGTCTGAATTTTTCTTGCTTCTTCCCATACTAGATTAAGAAAAATTAACTGCTTTAAATAGAGTAAATGCTATGACTACTAAAACAGGGTAGATCTCCCCAACACACTGTCTCCTGGACCAACAGACAGAAAGAGCAACAATGGCTACAAGATGCTAAATGCTTCTTGAAAACCAAGTCCTGCTCTCTGAAGAGTGCCATCAGAGATCCATCAGTCATCAGAGCTGGGCTAGATCTAAAGGTCTGGGTGACAGCATTATTTCCAGTTACCAGGAACTGAGGTTGAATGCTTCAGCAATACACAATAGGAGGGGAGGAAGGGAGCAGAACAGGAACTGGACAGGGACAGGACACAGACATGATGATGCTTACGAAATGATGCTTACACTGCTGTACAACCTAGGTTTCTATGCTGTATCGTATCCCCAAACCCAACAATTCAACCCACTACTCAAAGACTTAGGCAGGGCCAAACTCTCAAGGATGCAGAATCAAGAATGCAGAATGCATCATCCACAAGTTCCAATGTATGGTGTTTAAATAAGGTCTCATCTGTATGTATCTTAAAGACTGGGCATGTTCCCTCTCTTGATATAACATAACTCCAAAGAATCAGTTTGCATCATTTTTGGTGTTATCCCACTCAAATCTTTTGACTCCCTC
Organism: Rhabdomys pumilio; assembly: GCA_030674055.1. Classification (NCBI taxonomy): domain Eukaryota; kingdom Metazoa; phylum Chordata; class Mammalia; order Rodentia; family Muridae; genus Rhabdomys; species Rhabdomys pumilio. Next base: position 108,169,551 of record JANHMN010000003.1, read on the forward strand.
CAAAATAAAACCTTCCATTGCCCAGAAAAATAGATACAAGAACTAGTGAAACTAGATTTGAACTAAAGGACATTAACTCAATCAACCTGGTCTGTTATGGAAAGAGCTAAGAATACTGTACCAACATTAAGTAGAACTGATCCTGGTACACTGGTATGAATGTCTGTAAACAGACACAAAGACTAATTGTAAGTTATCAAGAGTTAGGGAAACAGGAGTTACCACATAATTACCACTGTTTCCATCTAAGTTACTACTTCTTCACCTCAAAACAACTGGCAGCCAGCGTACAATCAACTCTCCTCACTACAGAACACATAGCAAGACAGTAGTAAAATCAGATTACCTTTAAACCAGCTACTGAAATGAAAAACAACTTACCCACAAATCCAAGCGCAAGTTTCACCAACTGGTTCCTTAGTTTTCACTTTTAACTAGAATGTCTTCAAAATCCCTCAAACTCTAAGAAACAAACTGACTGGCACCTTAGGTGAAAAGACCAACTCAGGTCCAAGACTCCAAATTTACTTAAGACTTAGATTCATTTCCCAAACACAATTAGCAGTCAATGTAAGGTTTTAAGGGCTTTTCCAAATGTTCAAGTCCCCCACATCCCAATACCCCCACCCCCAACACCCCCACTTATCTCTATTCCCTTTCAAAAGTTAGTCTACAAACTGGCTAATGAAATGTCAGCCTAGATGGTATTTTCATATGTGAATTGTAATAAATCATTGAAAGGAAGAAGAATAGTAGACTGCTTAACACCAAATAGAGCACTGTCTGCCCAGCAATAGCAAAGTCAAGGCCAAGCTCTTTGATTCATGCCACACCTAAGAGTTCACACTAGTCATTTACCTGCAAAATAAGATCTGCTGTTTGCATTCAAACAAGCTGCACCCTCCCTTACCCAAGGACAACACAGAAAGCTCTACCCAGTTAGTTCTGAAGAGCCACCTGCAGGTAGTAGGAGAGTACTAAAACATAACCCAAGTGACAAGTCTACTGTTTCTGAGTTGTCTTTACCTAACACCAAAAGGTTTCACTTAACATTTTAAGACTGGGTTTACTACAAAACCCTCTAAGCAACAGGTATGTCTCTCAACTGCACAGCTCCAAAGACTGATTCACTCAAAGAATGCTCCAGCCACTTTTGTGAGGTTGAAAAGGGGAGAAAAATCCTCTTTTCATTTTAGCCTACTGTGATGCAGCTCAAGAGGGCCAAACCCAAGCAACATCTTGATAAGGCCTCTCAGGTGGATAATCTGTTGAAGATAAGGTTGAACTGGAGATGAATGTACCCAACTGAAGGCAAAAGTAGGTGACATCCCTGAGTTACATGCCAACCCAAAGATGGTGACATAGTGGAAATGGGCCCACAATAGTCCTTATCTAAAGAAATCCAGAGTGACTTTTAGTACCAACCTTCCTCTCAGTGGGATATTACTACTCTCGAGGAGGCCAAAGCAAGTGCAGAACTATTGCAATACAAACACTGCCTGCCCACAGAACAAAAAAAAAAGAAAGAAAAAGAGAGAGAGAGAGAGAAAGGAAGAAAGAGAGACATCTGTAGATCAACACAGTATCAACACACGGCCAGTTCTTTAACTTTAAGTTTATACCGAGATGGAAGGCATAGATACTAGCACACATTCAGAGTACTTATTATGCATATACAGCAAAATATTTTATGGGAACAGGTGTGCCCTCAATTGAACACCCTGCTTATTTCTAAACACAAAGCCCAAGTGGGCACTGCAGCACCTCCTCTACTGCTCTCAGCTGGGTGAGCTGCTTTTGTCTCTAACAGTCCAAAAGAACGTGCAAAAATAATGATAAACGCTCTAGGAAGGGCAACAGAGTGAACCAAAAGGAATATTTCTGTTTCTCCTCCTCCTTACTCATCTTTCTACCTGAATCCCAACTCCACTCTTCTGACTCTATTTCATTCAACCTTTTACTCCCTAAACCTACACCCCACCCCCACTTTCTTCTCACAGTCCCTAGAACTTGCCAAGTTCAGTCCAGTGAGTTTCTGCACAAGCTGTTCCCTAAACGTCCATGAGCCCTCCCTGCATCTTCGCATGGCTGACTCCCTTTCCTTTAAAGTTCTGTTTAAGCATCACCTCAGGAAGGGCTCCACTGCATTCCAGGCACACGTTCTAGTCTATCATTCATTTTTTCCAGCACTCAATCAAGATCAGATTTGCTGATTTATCATCTCTGTCCTCACCTCCCACTCTGATAACTCTTTGAGAGAGGACCTTTTTTGCTTGTGTTCACCTTTGTACACTCACTCAGACAAATCACTGGCTAGTACTTAGTAGTCTGAATGAATTTTGGACTTTTCATTCAATGGCAAACTAGGTTCTAAATGAATTAAAGTGAGACTAGCTAGCAGCAACTCTTCTGCTATATTTCTGTAAACCATCTAAACATTACTTGTACAATCAAGGCATAAAGTCTTCTGTTGTATAGGGCCCTGATAAATACGATGGGACTCTTCCCACCATCAGAAAAGCATCAGTTATGATAATCCTAGTGACACTGCACAGCAAATTCAGTTAAAGAGAACACTTTCTAGTCAAGGGACCCCTAAAACCTAGCACCATTTCTTAGAACATAAAGTTTCTTAAAAGACAGTTCCGTAATCAACAAAGAATTTCTTTTTTAAAATGTATCAATGCCAAAACAAGATTCATTAACACTTCACTCTGAAATCTCTGACAGGCTAGAAGAGAAACTACTTACTCATGGTGTTGTTTGTTTGTTTGTTTTTTTAAACAATATGTAGGAGATCTTTCCAATTAGTCTTTCTTCAGACATTTCCATACCCATTATGCATTGTGTTTTGCTAAAAGCATAACCACATATCACACTGCCTCTTATAAGACTACCTATACACAAAGCATCGGCTAAATAAGATAAAAATCAAGCTGATTGTAAGACACATAAATCGAGAAAGACATAAAAGAGCTATTGTCCAACTATAGAAATAAAAACAATAATATAGGGTTTTCTGTTCTCAGAAGTGCATCATGAAGTGTGGGTGGACAGAAACACAGAAATCCAGAATTAGCCTAACATCAAATCATTTTTGGAGAGAGTTGACAACATGTAAATTCCTCACATATAAAGTATTTAGAGCGAGAGACCTTGATTCCTGGGCTATGATGCCATTTATGATGCCTTGCAAGAGCTCTGGCATTCGAGTATTCATGAAAGAAAATGTTCATTATAATCCGGAGCCAGGCGGCGTTGTGAGGTACTCCCCAATGTGACACAGACCATAACTGAAGTACTACAAAAGCTTGCAGTTAGGAGCTGGGATAGAGGCTGAACACAAAATTCAAAAGAGGTAACAGAGGTACTAAGTGCCACAAAAGGGAGAGGGTGACCACGACTGCCACCCAACCACAGAGAATTAAAGTAGAAACAGGGGTGTGTATAAGGGAAGATAAGAGGTGGGGATGGAAAAAACAATACATTTGTCATCCCGTCCCACTTCCTAAACAGGATATAGGCAAAAATCTCCAGCCCCATTACCTCAGGCACAGATGGTTATCGTTTATAGCAAAGGTGCACAGAAAGGCCTTCAGGTCTGAGCCCCTTAATTCCAGGGCTGTTAACGATTACAGAGAAGGATGGGGGTGGGGAGAAAAATCAGGGAGGGAGCTGCAGATTCACCCACCACCTCCCCCTTGGGCTCCTACCTCACGTCTCTTACCCGGGACTTTCAGCTCAGACTCTGCAGACCCTCCCCGGGGATCTACGGCCCCAGGTCCCCAGGCCCGGGATTGAGGGGTGCAGGCGATGGACAAGCAGGGACAGTAGGTAAGTTTTCGGAGCCTTGCGCTTGACAAGCCACAGGCTCCCCTCACAGCCTCTTCTTCCAGAGGGACCAGTCCAGACAAGGCGCAGATTTGCACTCCTCCCTTTCCACCACCACCCCCTTTCTCGAAGGAACCGAACCCCCGCCCCTTCATCTCTTAGTGCTCCCCCCTTTTCCTCAACTCCCCCCCCTCCAAACTCACAGCTGCTCCAGAGGTTCCTCCAGTCAAACCCTTTCTGGAAACGACGGCGGCCCGGCGGGTCCAAACTACCTACCATCCCCGCTTGCGTTTCCAGGCTCCCTACCCTCGCCGCCGCCGCCTTTTCTGCCACCGCGGCCGCCGCCTCCTCCTCATCTGCAGCCCACCGGCGGCGGCCGCCCCGAAGCCCCGCCCCCTCCATTGCCTCCTGCATCATCACTTCCGGTAACCCCGCGGGCCGCAGGCTCTAGGAGGGAGAGAATGGGAGAGGGGCGGGGACAGGAACGAGGAGGGTGACGTCACGACGTACGCGAGGACGTCCGAAGCCGTCTCCAAGTAAGGGCAAGGCGGGGAGCGGCAGAGGGTGGGCTAGGACCTGGGCCAGGCCATTTTTTGACTAGAAATGGGGGAAGGGGATAACGAAAGGGTGAAAGGGAAAGCTGGAGGAGAGGGAGGTTAGCTCATTTGTTGAGTGCGGCGGCTAAATCTGGAAGTTTCAGGTTTGAAACGACCTCTAACCTGGACCTCATGCTTCCACAGCGGTCCGCCCGGTGGTTTGGCCCGGCCTGGCCTGCCGGACCTGCTAGATAGAACCCGGTGTGGCCAAGGCTCGGCAGAGTTGCTGGCACCGCCTCTTCCCAGCCGGCTCTCGTGGGTGGGGAAAGGCAGGAGTGACTCTGAGTGTAAGGATGGAGATGCCGGCTCCAGTCGCGGGGTACTGGGGAAAGGGGTTGGCTTCCCTGGGACAGGGATGAGATGCCGGTGTGGGGTTGCTAGGAGACGCGCCTGTGTGACCCCAGCCTCGCGAGGGCGGCTTGGTGTCATCGCTACTGGCCTCGGGAGACCTGCCTAAGTGAACTGGCACGTGGGCAAGATCCTGCTTGGGACCCTTCAGACTTTCCCATTGTAAATGGAAGGCCACAGGGGCAGTTCTAGGAGACTGGAGAGATGCCTGCCTTGAGAAAGGCCACCCAAACGATCCCGGATGTAGGAATCAGACTTCAGGTGACGATGAAGGCTAGTTTCATTACCAGATGAGCAAATGACAAAATGAAGGAAGTCTTGTTCCTCAACTTTTCACTAATAAGTAAATGAGTGCAGAGGATAGCAGCTGCCCAGAGACTGAATGGCATGGTGAGAAGGCCTCTTCCAGGTTTAAGAGGAAAAGAGAATGGGAGAAGGAACTGTCTGTGTGGAAGTATGGGTAAAGGTTTGAACAAAAGGCAGAAATAATCAAGTCTTAGAGTTGCAGAAATATCAAGGTTTGGCTTTTGTATTATTTCCCAAAGTGTAATGAATGACCAGACCTTAGATTTTTTAAAAATTGCTGCTGGATAAAAGAAGGTTGCTAAAAGGCTGTTGCTAAGGCCATGGGATGTAACCGTGGTGTTGGAAACATGGAAATTAAGAGAATTGATTCATAATATATTTAGGAGCCTGAGTATTCTGAACTGACTGCTGAATTGGATAATGTGTGGGAGAATATGAAACCAAAGATGTCTCCCTAGAGGAAACAGTTTGGGAAGGAATATCCTAAGCTCTCTGGAACATATGTCCGAAGATGTCCAGAAATGAGGTAGACAAGTTGGAAGTTATGGGTGGAGATAATAAATGTAGGGTTTATTCCTAGAACTTGGAATAGGTAGTAAATAAGGAAAGTCCCCAAACCCTGTAGATCTCTCAGAAACAGCCAGAAAGGGAGAAGCCAATAGGAAGGAAGCTCGACAAGAATAACACCTTAAAAATAAGGACACCCCCCCCCCTTAATGTCTTTAAACAATAAGATCCACCTTCACAGTCAGTAAGAGCCATCTCTTGAAGGCCTCACTCAAATCTCTTCCTGCTCCCCCAGCTGTCAGTGCTTTTGGATTTGTACATAAGCAATGTGTATGCATTGCCTGATTTCCTTGATAGAGTCCAATTATTTTGTTGTATCTGCATAGGAAGACTTTATAAGATACCAGCTCTGGAATTCTTTTTTTTGTTTGTTTGGTTTAGTTTGTGTATATGTGCATGTGTTTTCTTTCTCTTCGTAGCCCTGGTTGTAAACCAGACTGGCCTTAAACTCAAGAGATCCACCTGTCTCTGCCTCCCGCTAGAGTGCTAGAATTAAAGGCGTGCACCACCACACCCAGCTCAGCCTTGGAATTCTTACAAAGGGAGTTTTGTCCCTGCTACTGCAGATGCCACTAACATTATAGTAAATCTCAATGGAAAGGATATCTGAAGGGCTGGGTTTCATTCTTGGATCTGCAGGGTGGCCTTGGAAAAGGTCCTATTCTTCGAGCTGATAGGGTTGGCCTAGATTAAAAGTTGCAAGCTGGCAAGACAGATAATGCCTGCAAGCATATTGTTCAACCCGCAGTATGATTTAAATTCTTCTTTCTTAGAATCTGCTTGCCAGTTTTTAAAAATTGAACATCAGAATCCAGATTTTTGGCTTCATTAGGAAAATCGGACAGCCTGGCAACACCAGTCGGAGGTTCCTAGAATCTCTCCACAGCTGAAACTGAATAGTTGCATATCCTTTATGTGTGGCTTATGCCTCAAGTGGGCCATAAGCACCTCCCCTCTTACCCACTCCCAAGCTGACATTTGATTTGTAATTGACCTGAGAACTATGCTGTCTGTATGTAGCTACTTAACACTGTGACTAAGTTTAAATAACAGTTCCTTAGACACATTTTCCAGATGTTCAGTAGCTGCGTGTGGCTGATCTCCACCCTGTTGGGTAGATCAGACAGAAGAGTTCTACCATAAAGTTTTTTGTTCAGTGTTGAGTTGAAACATTGAAAGAATTTAAGGACTCTAGTGCCAATCATTCTGCACAAGTAATGCCTGACAGTCATTGTTTCTGCTTTTGGGACAGTCAAGCGAGGAGCTGTTGGGCCCTACAAATAAAGTTCCTCATTTGGTAACTAGAGAGTCCTTGGCGAAAGTTCTGAAAACATGGTCCTTGAGGCAGAATGCTGTTGTCTTTCAAATGTTGGCTATAGAGTCAAATGCAAGAGATCTCCAGCTGTGTCCAATGTTGTCACCAAAGCCTTGTTTGTTTTTATTCTTCTGAGACAAAAGTGTTTCTCTTCCTAGGGCTGTCCTAGAATTTGCTCTGTTGAATACTGGCCTTGAACTCCCAAGTGCTGGGATTGAAGGTGTGGTGGGACACACCCGGTGTCCACCTGAGACTTTTTGCAATTTTCTAATCTAGTTTCTTAGAAGATGTCACAAAGGAGGAATTTAAGTTAGAGTGTGGGCTTCCTGACTTTCCTACTTGCTTTGAAGGGTTGGAGATTCTTACTGCAGAATCATGGGTCTCTACCATTGCCTTGTTCCCTTATATCTGTCACACAGCTGACTTTGGATAACTGGTTTTGAACACCTCTGGCTAACCTTTGCTTTTGTTTCTTAAAATATACTGGCACATGCCCATAATCCAGGCATCCAGGACACTGAGGCAAGAGGATCATCACAATTTTGAGGCCAGGCATATCTACCAATTGAGTTCCAGTCCAGTCAGGGTTCTAGAATAAAACTTTGTCTCAATAAACAATAGCATTCTGGTGAGGAATAATATATCCATTTATTTTGAATTAAGGAACTATAAATTGATTTCCACTTAGAATTTCTGTCTTGAATACATTGACTGATTGATATACCACGTCTCTTGCAATGTTGGATCGATCTCATGTCTGCATTTAATCTTGATGTGTGTTCCATTGTTGCTATGATACACTAATGGTTCCCAACATGAAAATAATTTCAATGATATGAAAATGATAATTCACTAGAAATTGTACTTTGAATTTTAATCTTTTCCTGAGCTGTAAATAGTCCCAGTTTGTCAGCAGCTGCCACTCCCAGTCAGCCAACCCTTGTGGGTGTGGTAGCACATACCTTTAATCCTAGAGGCAAGAGGATTTCTATAAGTTATATTTGAAGTTTCAGGACCACCAAAGTTAAATATCAGAGGCCCTGTCTCAAAAGACAAACAGATAAATAGAACCAAGACTTTAGAGTGTGCTTGTTTGCTAAGCTGTGACATTGAATGGATTAGCTGTGTTAAATGCATTTTCCATTTAAGATGTTTTTAGTGTAGCGACTATCAGAACCTAGCACTGTCTGCAAGTCAAGGAACATCTGTGTTTAGGATGCATGTTTGTCTCCTCTTACTTTCCTTTGAATAGTTAGTTACTTTAGAAATCTTTCTGGTATTGGTGTTTTGGATTTTCCCTTTGTTCTGATGTCTTCTTTTGTTTCACAATCTAACCTAACTTTATTTTCTATTTGATAAAAGTATCATTTACATCTTTTCCTGGGTCCATCTCTTTGGCATAAAATACATGCTGTTTCAGAGAATAATTGTGATGTGAAACATACTGAATGAGTATACCCTGAGAATTGCACAACTGTGGTATTACTTCCCTCTTCAGATTCTAATAACCAAAAAAAAAAAATCTAGGACAGGAAACAGTTGTGTGTGTGTGTGTTTGTTTGTAATGGAAGCTAGGGGACCAGGAATCTGTAGGGCACAGTTTCACTTGAAGATTGTTCAGTTGTTGTGACAGTAAAATCATTCAGTGTACCAGCCCATATCTTGACAAAAGCAGGGACTAGAATAGCTCTAGGAGAGAAGAGCACGATGGTAAAGAGTTAGAAAGAGATAAAAGAAGAGACATAGGAAGGAAAGCTTTGTCGTGCCTTCAATGCTGGCACCTGCGTTAACATTTCCAGTAAGAAATACACATTGTGGTCTGAAGATAAGCAGTGTCTCCAGCAGGGTTATTTACTTATACTGAAGAACAATAGCCCTTTACTGTACAGGGATTATTAATGATCAGAGGGAAATAGCTTTAGGAAAATCCATTACTACCACAAAGCAGCAACCTCACCAACAGGCTACATACTTTTCCATTCTCTGCAGACAAAGCTAACTGTAGATAAAAGGCTCAGTATTCTCATTTCCTCCTTTTCAGGTAATATACACCTCTACTTCCTAGTGCTCTGTATTTTAATAAAATATCTCATGAATAATCCTTACAACTCTGAAAAATGTTCTGTGGTTGCATATTACCTTTGAAGAACCTGAATGAGGACTAAAGCTTTGTGGTACAAACCTATAATCCCAGCTGCTCTTGGGGATCAAAAGTTTAAGGCCCTTCTTGGATAATCAAGCAAGTTCAAAGCCACTTTGAGCGACTTGGTGAGACCCTATCTCAAAATGAAAAGTAAAAGGACCATTGGGGGATAGTGTTCAGTGCCGAAGTGTGTGCCTTGCTTGTGCAGTCCTTAGGGCTGCCAAAGAAGAAACTCTACTCTGAGAAACTGAGGCACAGGCTGAACCCAGTAAATGTGATTATTTGTACATTATCAAAACCATTTCAAGGCTGGGATGGTATCATACGCCTTTGATATCAACACTTGGGAAGCAGGCAGATGCAGGAGAATCTCTGAGTTTGAGGCTATCCTGGCCTACATAGCAAGTTCCAGGACAGCTAGAACTACATAATAATAGATCCTGTCTCAAAATAAACCAGCATTTCATTTCCCCAAATGATAAGTGCATTAAATTATATATCAGTGTTTTAAGGCTCCAGATGTCAAAACTGACAACCTGAGTTCCATTCCTAGGATATACGTAGTAGGAAAGAACTGATTCCCACAAGTTTCCTCTGGCCTTTAGTTGCACACATTGACATGGTACATACACAATAAAATGTAATAAAGTCAACCTTTAAAACTTAAAAAAGAAAATTAGAGTATGATAAATAGGGGTAAGATAGAGATGCTAGGGATGCACGCAGGGACACTGCCATAGTCCCTGCACTAGAAAGATGTTCCCATAGAAGGCTAAGGGATAGAGAAAGCAATAGGTGGGCAAAGAAAGGCTGTTCTAGTTGTTTGATTTGAGGACTTCTCAAGGCAAGAAGGGTGTCATATCTAAAAAGACAGGGCAGCAGGACTGACTTTTGTCTGGATGATTTTACAGCCTTCCCCATCCCTACCTCAAATTATGGAGTACTTAAGAGGGAAATTTTGACTGTAGGAAGCTATGACAAGGAGGAATGATATCCCAGTGTCAGGTCTTCCTTAAAGGGAATGGAATGGATTTCCTCCCCCCACCCACCTCCTTCTGTCCTTTCTCCTGTTTATGCTGCATAAATTTTTGTTGAGGAGAAAGCAAAGCCTCAAGAGAGTCCAGCAGCTGGAATTTTGACATTCTTGAGACCAGAGTCATGCTTCTATAAACTTCATCTGTGGAAAGGGAATTGACTTTTAAACTCCTAAATGGGAACTGGAGAAATGGCTAAGGGGTTAAAAGCAGTTATTGCTCTTGTAAAGAAGCCAAGTTTGGTTCCCAGCACCCACATGGTGACTCACAACCATCTCTAACTTCATTTCTGGGGACCCAATTCCTCGTCAGACCTCCTTGGGCTTCTGTACTCACGTTGTGCACATATGTACACTTGGGTGCACGCATGCATACACTGACTCTCTTGGACTCGATTTGTAGACCAGGCTGGCCTCGAACTCACAGGGATCTGCCTCCTCTGCCTCCTAAGTGCTGGGATTACTCCGTATGCATATGCATAATTCTTTTTTTCTTAAATGGTCATGCTTCGGTGAGCTTTCCAAAGATTACCATCACTGTGTTGACCTGTGGCTTCTCTGACAGGTCCTTACTTGCATTCACACTCTGCTCTTGGCCTGCCCCAGAGCTTTGCTCCTGCTGCCTTCTTCCCTGTATCACACTCCTCTTAACTTTCCATTATTAGTCTCCTTCATTGCCATTCAGAACTTCCGTCAGATATACTAATCCACCAATTATCTCCCATTTCTGTTTGTTTCATTCAGAATACATGATTATGTGAAATTCTTTGATTTTCTTGTATGTTGTCTGCCTCTGGTACTAGAAGGTAAAATATCCCCAGACCTTCATGGTCTTGGATGTGGTAGGCATGTTCAATAAATGATGAGGGGATCAATCTATGGGATGCTTGGCAGAGGGGACTTAAAGCCTGCAGGGTGTAACAGTGTGTTGAGTCTCTACCTCATCTCGCTCTGATGTTAGCTCCTCTGGAAGTCAGAGGGGTTACCACAGAGAACTGAAAGTACAGAGCATTGCAACCAGGTGCACAACCTCCTTTAAGTGTCCTTGTACATAAAATGCTTTTTGAAGAAGTGCAGGTGGGGATTTTATAAAGCATACACCAAGGTGCAGAATACTCACTTCCATGGATCTTTGTATGGAAAGAGAATAGAGTTCTGTGGCTTCTTTTAGTGGAATTATTTCACTTCCTTTGTTCTAATGATTAAGGTCTTTAAAGCATGCAACAGATATTAAACAACATTTATTGAGATCAAGCAGTGTAATTAGGTGCTAACAACTTGGGCTCTGACTCCAGATTGTAGGGTTTGAATACCAGCCCCTCCTATTTCTAGCATTGTGACTTTGGACATACTTCTTAATCTTTCTTTACATCAGGTCCCTCTGTAAAATGAAAATAGAAGCAGCACCTGCCTACTGAATTGCTGTGATGTTTACAGTTATATGTAAAGTACCTTGCAGAGTTTGAAGTTCATAGTAAATGCAAGGCAAATGTTGGTGGTGGTGGTTGTTGTTGTTGTTGTTACTGTAATGAGTAGGACAAAGTTTCCGCTCTCTGGGAGTTAGGCCGAAAAATCTAGAAGAAAAAGATGCAACATAACTGCAAAACAGCAATAATTGGCTTGTGCTAGACCCTGGGGAGACAGCGCTCTGGGAAAATTTGATGGTGTATAGGTATCTCTTTTAGTAGGAGAGATGACACATAGAAAAGAAGCATTCTGAGTAGAAGGGTCAGCCAAAACAGGCATAGGCTTGACAGTGACACAGTGTCTTGCTATATACCTTTGGCTGACTTGGTATTCACTTTGTAGATCAGGCTGGCCCCAGACTTGTGGCAATCCCTTCTGCTTTAGCCTTCTGAGTGTCAGGATTACAGGTATGGGCATCATGTACTGGTTAGAAATTTTCTGAATACATTTATTCATAGCCAACCCTATATCACACCAAAATCAGTATCATGGTTTGATGGGTGTCATTCCAGTATACATTAAAGTAATGACTACTAATAAATATGAGTATTGTGTATCTAGCATCACCCCCACAATCAAATTCTGAGATATCTGCATTGGGGACCTCTCCCAACTGAGGACCAGAGGGCAAAACATACTAGCAGCAAAATGTGCCAGAGTATTATAAAATATGTTCTTAATAATAACTTTCATCTTAGTACTCTGCTTATGCAGTCAGTACAACCTTTAAAAGAGAAGACAACTTCCAGCTACAATTTCTTCCATCACACTTGTATTTTCTTTATTCATCCTGGAATTTGGTTAAAGAGATAAAAAAGGAACAAATATTTCAAATAGTGTTGATCCAAAATAAATGCCATAGAACTTTGAAGATTCCTTAAGAATGGACTTCAAGACCATTTTAGATTAACATTCTGATTTCTGAACAGTGACTATTCCATATGTTGCCTAAGGGGAACTTGCAGCAGACTTCACTACTGTATAAGATCAGCTTTTAACCAACTGTAAATAAGGATGAAGGCTGCCTGTATTGCATTAATCCTGAGAAGAATGTTGGTTTGAAGCCACTTAAATCCTTGGATAAGAAGACCTTCAGGAAATGTCAACTTTAGTAAATGAGTTGCTTTCTAAGATCAAAAAGAAAATTAAAAAAAAAAAAAAACAAAACACTTTTTAAAATTTTTTATGGGTGACTAATTCAGTATTCAGATCTCAAGTTTGCTGTGCCATGGCTCCAGTTGTATATATAGGGGAGGATGGCCTTGTCCAGCATAGGTGGGAGAGGAGATCCTTGGTTCCATGATGGCTGGATGCCCCAGTCTGGGGGAATTCAAGGGCAGGGAGATGGGAGTAGGTGGGTGAATGGAGGCACATCCTCATAGAAGCAGGAGGAGGGGGCATGGGATGGGGGTTTCTGGGTGGGTGGGTGAGGAAATGAGGAAAGGGGATAATATCTGAAATGTAAATAAAATATCCAGTTAAAAAAAAAATAGGAAAAAAACCAACAAATCTGGTCAGGTGTTGTGGCACGTACCTTTAATCTTAGAGCTTAGGAAGCAGAGGTAGGTGGATCTCTGTGAATCTGATGCCAGCCTGGTCTACCTAAGTGAGACCTTGTCTTAGAAAATAAAATAAAATGAAAATGAAAATTAGTGAAGAGGGAAAAATACGGGTGTGCATCCCAAAGTCAAGAAGATCATAGTTTTCCCCCAAAGAACTGAAAGAAACCCAGTAAGAAAACATCAAAAGATGCATTTTTCTCTCGACTTTTCTTCTAAGACTTAGATGTAACAGGCTATACCTATTCATGTACAAAAGTGAAGATAGCTTTTGACTTTTCTCCTGACATTCTTTGTGACTTAGATTTTTCTGGGTCACCTGATGTTGGAGAATCATCACCTATCTTCCTTTCTGGATTAGTTTTTCAAGACACACACTAATTAAAGCATTTTCAAAATAGTCTTATTAAGTGTCAATTGTTAGTACTCATTACCTTGAGTAACCTAATTGTAGGTCTTGTGTGTCATGTTATAGCTTATGATCAGAGTTCTTAAAGTAGTAAGAGAGAACCAAGTCAGGCTTTGAGGAATTTGCTAGGTTTTGAATATGTTTGACCTTTGCTTTCCTCTGCTGGTATCTGAAAGTCAAGGAAGTTTCATCTATTGATGACAGGGAAGTGAAACAGTCCTTAGTTGATGCCACTGCTCCTCACAGGAACTGACTCACATGGAGTTTTAGGGAGAGCCTGAAACTCAGAAACCTGTTTCCTTACCAGGAAAAATATCATTGTCTCATCTGGGTCTTTCTTGCCTACAGTGTGCTCACTTGTTTTTTATAAATGCCTTTTAAGCATTGTTTCTAGGAAGCATTGTGGATGCTGATGTGCATAACTTTAACCCTTTAAGCTGGATGGGGGAAGTAGTGATTTCAAGCTTTTCATCAAATGGTTAAAATTGGTTCACTCACTCCTTATTTCTTAAGAAAAGTTACCATGGTCAGGATAAATAAGAGGGGCAGTCAGCTTCACAGAACAAACTCTATATAAGGTGACTTCCTTGAAGGAATTTCTATATATTTATGTAGATATACAAACCCCTCCTACTCCCATCATTCTTTAGCAGCTGGGATTCTCATAAACTAAGGATCATCCTAAAGCATTCCATTCCCAGGAAGGGAGTTAGAAATGGGTTGTGTTCTTAAATGGTGGCCTTCAGCCTCCTTCCCAATCTTGATAAACCTGTTTGAAAAAAAAAAAAATCAAAACCTCAGGACTCCTGTGTTCATGGATGTGCCCCAGTACCTAACTCTGCTGCTTACTCCCCACAGCTGTCTTCCCAGCCTGTCCTCTTGTCTAAGGCAGCGTGTAGCCATTATTCTAAATCTGACTAAGAATTCTAAGGACTACCCCATACCCCCTTTCTTTGTACTTTCTCTTAAGTTTTACATATATATATATGTGTGTGTGTGTGTGTGTGTGTGTGCGTGTGTGTGTGTGTAATATATATATAATATATATGATATATAGAACAGACAAGTGTGACAAATGCAGTGGGACCGCTGTAGAGTGGATTGACCTGCAGCAGTGATGTCAGAACTAGAGCTCAGTGTGACAACATGAATTGCAAATTCAATGGACACAAAAATATACCTTGTAGAACCTATATGAAGTTCTGAGTTTGTAAAACTGTGTTGTATAACAGATGTAAAGGATTTATGACAATGATTAACAACAGTCAGAATGGTGGCATCTTCAACCAGAGAGGAAAAGACAATGTGCACGGTGGTACAGACCCTCAATTTTAACACCCTAGAAGCAGAGGGAGGCAGTTCTTTGTGATTTCAAGGCCAGCCTGGTCTATAGATTCTAGGCCAGCCAACAGTAAATAGTGAACTACTGCCCACCCCACCCCCAAGACAATTGCTTTGGAAGGGGTCCAACAGGGGCATCAAGTGTTTCCATAACTTGTTCTTCAGTCCTTATTATATGTAGGTATTATGTCATTCTCTTTTTGTGTGTGTGTCTGAAATATTTCATTAAAATAAAGGTAACAAGAATTTACAGAAAGACATTGCCCTGCCATTGTGTACTTAGGTCAGTTCTCATTTGACCATACCCACTAGTGGTATTTCCTAGAAAAAGTGAGAAGGGTTAGAAGCTCTTCTGAGAAAGATATTCAATTGTTCCATTCTTCTTCTTCTTCTTCTTCTTTTTTTTTTTTTTTTCTCGAGACAGGGTTTCTCTGTGTAGTCCTGGCTGTCCTGGAACTCACTCTGTAGACCAGTCTGGCCTCGAACTCAGAAATCCGCCTGCCTCTGCCTCCCAAGTGCTGGGATTAAAGGCATGTGCCTCCACTGCCTGGCCAGTTGTGCCATTCTTATTGGTCAAGAAGGTAGTTTTGAGAAATGTTTTCTAAACTAAGAGAAACTGCAACCTTACAGCCTCTGGATAAAGCTGAGCCTTGAGACTGCTTCTATTTGATTTGTGTGATGACCATGGTTTCAAAAACAGTAACTGTCACTTTAAGATTTCAAAAGCATGAAATGCCACTGTTTTTAACTCATGATCTTCCTGCCTCAGCCTTCTGAGTGCTGGGATTACAGGCCTGTGCTACCAGACCCAGTCCTCTTACCTAGTCTTAAACTAACAAAAAAGTTGCCATCTCCAGGCCCTCATTTTAGTGTCTACTGCTGGTCAGCACTGTGTAATAAATACTCTCTACTTGGCTGGTAGAAATGGATCAACTTAAAAACCGGCCTGGTTTATGTGAGACTTCATCCTCTAAAAACAAAACAAAACAAAACAAACAACAAGTTGTGCATCACCCAGGGCCATACAGTGAGACCTTGTCTCACAAAACAACTCAAGGATGCCTTCTAGGCATTCAGGTCAACTATGTACATTTACCAGAACAGGAACTAAAATCACCATTTCTGAGGTATTCTAGTTGGTATGGTTTTTTAAAAATGATGTGAATTTGGTCTTGCCATATTTGCAAAAAGGAACTCATAGCAAACAGCAAATTACTGCCAGTTAAGGTCTATAATTCTCGGACTCAGGAGGCTGAAGCAGGATGGATCATGAACCAATCTGGGCTAAGCATGGCTTCTCGACCAGACAGGACTAACTTGCAAGACTCTTGTCTCAAAAATCAAGAAGATAGCGGACAGAGGTATTGCCTTTAATCCCAGCACTTGGGAGGCAGAGACGTGGATCTCTCAGATCCACATGTGCCAGCCTGGTCTACAGAGTGAGTTCTAGGACAGTCAAAGCTACACAGAGAAACCTTGTCTCAAAAAAAAAAAAAAAATCAAGAGGATGGGCTGGGTGGAAGTGGCAAGTGCCTTTAATCCCAACACTCAGGACATCTGTGAGTTTAAGGCCTGCCTGGTCTATAGAACTAGTTCCAGGATAGCCAAGGCTACACAGAGAAACCCTGACTTTAAAAAGAAAAATGAAGAAACAAAACAAAATAAAAAGATGGGAGGAGAGAGAGCAAAAGAGATATCTCACTGATGTTTCTACTCTGCCCACAGATCTGTTAAACAGGAGCAGTTATTTCTAGACTAATTAAAAATCTTGATTCAAAACTGTATGTCTGCTTGACTGCCTACTGTCAAACTGCATCTTTATGTCGATTTTCTTCCTCTTACTCTGGTGGGTCTAAAGATGACAGCAGCAACCCGAAAAGAAGTCCTCTGCCTCTACCGAAGCATTTTCAGGCTTGCAAGGAAATGGCAGGCAGCATCAGGGCAGATGGAAGACACCATCGAAGAAAAACAGTACATACTAAATGAAGCCAGAACCCTGTTCCAGAAAAACAAAAATGTAAGTAGGCCCCATCTGGACATGGCAAGGAACAGAGAATCTTCGAGTGGTGTTTATTCATTTCTTTCTTACCTAACTGAAGACCCATCCAACTCCCAAAGCCAGGAAGGGCCCAGAATGCAGCTTTGGCTAGGCTTGCCAGTTTAGCTAATACTAGAAAGTCAAGCCCAACCCGAGTTTCCCTCTTTTGGATCAACCAGGTCTGTCCAGCTAGTAAATGGCTCAGCATCCTTAGAAGACCCTGTGAGCCAAGTGACAGAAATCATGCCAGGAAGAGCAGTTCCCACCTCCTGATGACCAGCCACTCCCAGGGGTGGTATAAAGTAAAATGCTTTTTCTCAATTCATAAAGCAATTAAAGCCTTTTGGTTATAAACCCATTTTATAATGTAGAAAAAGGCACAGGGCTCCTCCCATAACTTAGCGACAAGCTCTTTGGCCAACAGAGTGATACTGCAAAAGCCAAGGCTTCTACTAGCTAGTTTAGCAGAACCGCACACCTGGACAGCAAGCAGTTTCGATCCATCCTGACAAAGCGCTGGCTAGCTTTCCCTTGGGAAAACTGCCTGGCACTAGGATGAAAGGTGACTGTCAGTACCTGGCTCATCTTTGCCCACATTTACTTGATGTCTTTCAATTTAGCTTCACTGCTCTCTCTCCTGTAGCCTGTGTCTTTCTGGCTGTTTCTCTACAGCACTTAATACTACTTGCATGCCAGCACCCTCTGTTGCGACCACATTTGAATATCTGGATTTGGTTATTTTCTTTTTGTTTTTCTTTTGTTTTTTGTTTGTTTGTTTTGTTTTGGGGTTTTTCTGTCTTTTTTTTTTTTTTTTTTTTTTTTACAGGGTCTATTTAGCTCTGGCTATCCTAGAACTTGTTATGTAGACTAGGCTGGCCTCCAACTCACATAGATTCCCTTGCCTCTGCCTTCTGAGTGACTTTATTAAAGGCATATGTCACCACTCTTGGCCCAACCTTTGTTTCTAACCACCCACCTACAGGAACTCACCTCAGCCTAGTCATCTGTTTTTAATCCCTGACTCCCTAGCTGCCCCCCCACCCTCCCACCCCCGTTTTTTTACTCGTAGCTCCTGTCACCTGCTGCCAGAGTGAAACTCTGTTCTTAGTCCTTATTAAAGTATCCTGTGTGATGAACACTAAACCAGACAATTTGGATATAAAAATAAATAAAAAATAAAAATACGGTCTCTCACAGATATTTTAGTTAGGTTAAAACATAGAGGAATTAAAAATCAAGACAAACTCTCATCATCTCGAAACCCCAAAGCCTCCACACTTCATTGTGTTTGATTTGGGTTTTTTTTTTTAAAATATATTTTCATTAAATATTTGTTTTCAATACAGTGGCTGTGTATAGCCATGGCTCTCCTGTGAGTCAAGAGCCACCAGCCTGTTTTAAGTGATGGGATTAAAAATGTATATGTGCCATCACACCCAACCTTTAAATTTTTTCATACATGTACACAATATATTACAATATTTACCCCTTAACTTTCCCCAGACTCACCCTTTCTACCTCAACTTCATGCCCTCTTTTTAACTTTTTTAAAAATAAAGCACCAAGTCCAGTTTGTGCTGCCCATGTACTGTGGGTATGGAGTTGTCCACCTGAGCATGTTTGACCTACCAGGGGCCATACCCTTAAAGAGAACTGACTCACATTCCTCTGGTAGCCATCAGCTGTCAATAGCTCCTCAGCGAGGGGTGGGGCCGCAGGACTGTCTCTCCTGCCTGTGCTGGAATGTGGCCTGGCTTGATCTGGTATGGGTCTTATGCAGGCAAACACAGCTGCAGTGAATTCACAAATATAACAGGTCTTTTTTGAGTTTGAACGAGATTATAGGCATGTGTCACCCATCTGGCTTTTCTGTGCCTTTTCGGTATTTAAGAGGTGTTCTGTTCAGATGGTATCTTTGGTAGCTGAAGACAGAGATATGACCCCATGGGTCAGGGCCATGAGTATGGCCCTAGCTATGGCATATACCCAGTAAACCTGAGCAGACGAAATTGTCTGAGAACTATTCAAGACTAGGTTTTCATTTATTTCAGAATCATTTTTGAGCCTTGACCTAGAAGGTAATGTGTGCATGTCACAAAATCATGCAGCATCCTGTGAACAGCTGAATTTGGAGAACTCTAGCCCAAGGTATATAGATGATAGTCGGAGTGCTGGAGTTCAAGAAGCCCCAGCCCCCTTAGCAATATCATCATCAGGAGGCTTTTTCTTTCCCCGGAGTTCCTGATGTAGACATAAACAGTTTATAATAACCCAATTTATTAATCAATGATATTATTAATAATTATAGTTATTATATAATTACTATTATATAAGAATAATATATATTATTATTGTGTTGCCAATGGCAACACAAGAATCCATTCCCAATGTTCATAGCAGCACGGCAGCTTCTGAGGCTGCAAAGGTCAGGGAGTTGAGCCTCTGCCCTAAGGGACTCAGCTGAGTTCTCTGTGCTGCTGTTCCTGGAACTCCAAGAAGCACCAGGGGACAAGAACTCCCTTGGAATTTTTAAGCCACGTGGGCCAAGACTTCAATTTGGTTGTCACCTGAAGCTGATGCAATTTTCACACTACTTTGAAGCACTCACAAATGGATAGAAGATCCATGTGCTGGGTATTTTTTTGTTTTCTGTTTTTTTTGTTTTCTGTTTCTGTTTTTGTTTTTGTTTTTTTTGTTTGTTTGTTTTTTTTGATTGATTGGTTGGTTGGTTTTTGTTTGGTTGTTCTTATTACATCCTCTGAATGAAAGTTTCTCTCCCTGATTTGGCCTTTGTGTGTGTATGTGTTAACATTTCATTCTTTTACTCAAAAGTACATTACCAAAATTTGAGTGATTTGGGATTTCAAAACTCTTTTTTGCCCCTTACTAATTGGCATGGCAATTTATAGTTTAAAATATGGGGTAAACCATTCTCCAGTATCTTCCTGTTGCTGAAAAGCCAGATTCCTTTGGAGCAATGGTTCTCAGCCTATGGGTCATGACCACTTTTGGGGGTCAAATGACCTTTTCACAGGCATCATTTAAGACCATGGGAAAACACAGATATTTATGTTACAATTCATAACCGAAGCAAAATTAGTTATGAAGTAGCAACAAAAAATATTTTATGGTGGGGGGTCACTATAACATGAGTGAGGAACTGTATTAAAGGGTCGCAGCATTAGAAAGCTTGAGAACCAGTGCTTAAGAGAATCAGTGTGGAGAGGGTGTGAAATAGCTCTCTCATTTGGTGTTGGAGGTGATGCAAGTTTGCAGATTATTGATGGAGACATGAATTGGTGTAAACTCCAGAAGATAACTTGGGAATACTGTGAAAAACATGAACCTATATAACCCTTTGTGTTAGCATCCTCTGCTCTAAGAATTCATCTCTTAGATATATTGGCATGTGAGAAAAAATTGCATTAAAGGTCTGTAGCAGAATTGTTTATCTTTGGAAAAGGCTGGAATAACCAAAATGCTCATAAATAATACAGTGGTTAAATTATAATAAAGTCTGATGTTGAATTTTTAAAAGTTTTCAGGAAGAGTAGCTCCTGATGTCTGAATACCAAAAGAGTTTGAAATTATGTTAATGAAAAAGCAAGACTTATAGAGATAAAAAAGAAAAAGCCTGGGCCAGTGGGATGGCGCGTTGGGTAAAGGTATTTAGAACACAAGCCTGATGAACTGAGTTCAATCCCTAGCACTCAAAGACAGACAAAAAGAGAAAAACAACTCCACAAAGTTGTCATCGACACCATGCAAGCACCACAGTATGTGTTTAATGGCATGTGCACAGTCCCTGCACTATACACATAAGATAATAAATAAAATGAGAAATATTTTTAAAAGACTAATTCTCTGTGTTTAGGTTTATACATTCATAGACTAACTGTGGAAGGATTTATAGGAAGGCTAACTGGAAGATAGGAAAGACCTTTATCAATATTGAGTTTCCTGGCTAGTGAACTAAAAAGTTTAAGGAAGTCTATATTACATTTTGTATGCTATTAGAAAGATACTAAATGCCTCACTTATTTCCCCTTCACTAGCTCACAGACCCAGACCTGATTAAACAGTGTATAGTTGAATGCACAGCCAGGATTGAGATTGGACTGCATTACCAGATTCCTTATCCAAGACCTGTAAGTATGGGTACTTAACCCTTGTCAGTACAGGCATTTCTAAGGATATGTACCATGAGGGCTAGTACTGAGGAGCAAGAGCCACAGTGGGAAGGATATTGGAAGTAAGTTGTCCTTGCATGCCACCACCCCACCACAACACATCATTATATACACTGATAGAGTGCCTGCGCTCTTCTGGTACAGCTTCCCGCAGCTGGAAGGGGAAAGCAACTCCTATTTAGAAAGCTTCTCTTTGTGCCTTCACCCGTTTTTATAGAAATGCTTTTATTTTCTTTAGTATAAAAGGAAAGCATTTTAGATACTGAAAAAGTAAAGTTCAGGTATTAAAAGATTACAGAAAGTAGAAAGTGAAAACTGTCAAAAATTCTCACCTTTTGGAAGAGACCAATGTAATTTTAAAATGACCAGTTTTCAACTCTTTGACTTAAAAAAGCAGTTATTTTGCTACTTCATCAGTTCTATTTAATTACCTGGTAATATTAGTTTTACACACACACACACACACACACACACACACACACACACGGAATTCTAGGTATATTGTTTTTATTACCTACTGACTTTATTTTATCTCTTCTGAGCTTGTTTGTATACAGCTCTACCTCAATCCCAAATGTTTGCATTGTATGATATTGTAAGAATGTGCCATCATTGCACAAGTCAGGGTTCCTCAGTGAAATAGAACCAGTAGGAAGGAGATCAGAAGATATAAACTGATGGATGCATGGATGGATGGATGGATGGATGGATGGATGGATGGATGGATGGATGGATAGAGATAGACAGATCACACAATTATGGAGGCTGGAGACCTAGGAAAAAGCTAGTGACATAATTCAGTCAGAGCCGGAAGGCCTAAGAACCAAGGGGGCTGATGATAGAAAACTAGAGTGGAGGTAGAGAAAATGATATGTCTTAGCTCAAATGAGGTGAGCAAGAAGCAAAAGAAGTGGATTCATCCTTTGCCTTTTTTCTTTTCAAGCCCACTAGTTTGGAGGATGTCTCTCCACATTGGAGAGGGCAGTCTGTTGAATCTACTAATTCATACACTGCTTTTATCTCCAAATACCCTCACACATACACCCAGAAATGATTCTTAATGAAAGTCAATCAGATTTACTCATAAAATTAGCCATGAGGCGTACTGTAGGCATCTTCTACCTCAGTAGGCATTTGAGTTGGCCCATCATGCACCCAAGCACCTTTTCTCTTTTTCCTTCTTTAGGTATCCATTTTGCTGAATGGATTTGTAAGTAGTTCTTTTCCTGTGTCTAGGCACAGTGGAATAGATGGGTGCAAGCTCTAGACCAGATTCTGGCTTCAGGTCCCATTCCACCACTTAGTGTGTGACTTTGAACAAGCTGGTATTTAGTTTCTCTGAGCTTCCATTTTTTTTAATCTATAAAAATTATTTTAAAATGGCTTAGAAGGTTATCATAAGGATAGATCAATGAATGCAGATATATAAACAGTAATGAGTCTGTGGTAGTTTTAGCACTTAGAAACAGTAAGTCCTCAGTGAATATAAGCTTCACTAATATTAATGATTCTTTGTGTCATTATTCTCACTCAGATCCATCTGCCTCCAATGGGTCTCACCCCACGACGAGGCCGGGGACTTCAAACCCAGGAGAAACTGAGAAAACTTTCCAAACCGGTGTATCTGAAGTCTCATGATGAAGTTTCCTAACAAAGAGGACAGTTTACTTTTGAGGGTGGTGTGCCAACTCGGTTTGAATGTAAACCAGGCAATATAGCCTTCTTGATTAGAAGAAAAAAATACCTTCAGACCTCCAAAATTGGTCTTCACCTATGACATGTGGCTGCAGGCATCCCTAGAGCTCTTCAGGGTCTTGTTTGCCACCTGAGCTGAGGACTAACTTGGTGATCAGGTCTGATGATCATTTATGGTGTCAACTTGACCACACCTAGAATTAACCAAAACCCAAGCATCCGGGTACCTGTGGGGGATTTTTCATAAATCATTTAAAGTTGGAAGATATACCTTTTGAGGTAGGAATATACACTTTTAATCTGTATCACACCTTCTAGTTATGGCTTATATAAAGGACATGGAAGAAGGAAGCCTTTGTTCTTTGCCTGCTTGCCCTCACTCACTGGCATTAGATTCTACTTCTTTGGGATTCTGACATATCCTGAAGACTAGCTGAGACATCCAGCTTCATGGACTGAACAATTACTGGATTCTCATACCTTCCATTTGAAGACAGCCATTGTTGGACTAGCTGGCCCACAGCCTGTAATCCCCTCTAATAAATCCCATATATGTGTGTGTGTGTGTGTGTGTGTGAGAGAGAGAGACAGAGAAGAGAGAGAGACAGAGAGAGAGACACACACACACACACAGAGAGAGAGAGAGAGAGAGATTCATTCTATCAGTTCTGTTCCTCTAGAGAACCCCGGCTAATACACCAGGTTTGCCTGATGTCATCTGCTTAGCTATTTATAGCAGAGCTTGCTCTTTCTTGTCGAATGAAGCTCTGACTATCTTTGCCCAGGACTCTAGCCTCTAACTCACCATGATTTTTGAAGAACATATTCCTTTTCTCAGGAGGAAACATCGTTACCATATTGACCCCAACTGAAAGTGACCTCAAATTTAGGGCAATCTTTGTTTTCAAACTGGAGGAAATACTTTAAATTTCAAAAATGTAATTCACCACACAAAAACAATTTGTCCCTTGACCCTGGAGGAATGAGGAGTCCTTGCCTTTCTCAGCTTTTCAGTGTTGAATGAAGCTGGACTTAGATAGCTGTAATTAAAATTCATTTGCTCTCTTAGCAGCCCCCTCATACCAGCTCTTCTACAGCCTGCAGTATGACTGACCTACCATCCAAGAGTTACAGGGTTGGATCCTGTCTTTCTATCTCACATGACTGATCTTATTTGGAACGATACAGTCATTCTAACTATTAGTGCTTTCTAATTTATCCACACATTGGGAAAAAAGGTTTCCTTCTTAAAAAGAAAATTAAAAAACTCTAGTGACCTACTTTGAGTAAAAGTGTACTTCCTTATTGTCTTTGTTACCATGCACTTACTCTTTCTGGGCACTTGGATAACTTGTTCATCTCAGTTTGGTTAACACCATGATGAAATTGAAACCGAAGTTTTCTGGAATACCTTTATTTTGATCTGATGCTTGCCACATTCAGGAATAGTCACAGGTCTTGAATCAAGGCATTTGTTTTTAGTGAAGAGGTAGAAAAGCCAGACCATACACATTAAGACTCAAACAACCCATTTCTGCTCCATTCTGAATACCTCAAATAAAGCCACTTAGATCCCAAGAGCTACATGAGAGAACTGGGGAAGAATACCTCAGGCATTTGATGATCTTGTCTCACTCTGGATGCTCTGGAGAGAAACAAGAGATGAAAATTCCTTGGACACATTCATGTGTCTGGAATTACAGCCTCTTCCAAGAGTCTACATCAGAACACCCAAGTCCTTGGCCAGCAGGCAGCATGTAGTAGTAAGATATACATGTGTTCAAGAGCCAGAGAACTTCCACCTGGCAGTACAAGCTCTGGGGTACTCTCAGACAAGCTTTTCCATGTCCCTGAGCCACCAGGTTGGGAAGGCAACCATTCCCAGCACATGGGAGTAAACAAATTGGCCAAATGCCTGGGCATAAACCCTTTGCACAATAGGCACACGTTTCTCCAGGAAGGAGAGATGAGAGAAGTTAGCCCATTCATGTGACTGACAGAGAAGGGCTGGAAGCTGATCTGGGAATGTAGCTCAGTGGAGTGCTAATTAAGGACATGGACTCAATCCTTGACATCAAGCAGCAGCTGAACTTCTACCTCTGACTGCCTGGAACCAAATCAGCACCAGTAAAGTAGAAGTGATAATCCTTACCACCCAAGTTTGTAAGATACAAGTAAAAACTGGAGAGATAGTGCGGTGGTCAAGGGTGTTTGTCACGCCTACAGAGAACATGGGTTCAGTTCCCAACATCCATATGGCAGCTCACAACTATTTGTAACTCTATTTCCAGGGATTTAATACCCTTTTCCAACCTTTTTGGGTACCTGTACTCACATACTCACACTCAGACACATACACACAAAAATGCCTTAATAAAATATACCAAGAACTTAAAAAAAACCAAGCCCTTCTCGATCTCTAATGGGGGCTGTGTGTGATGCCCACACAGCTGGGTCAGTCAGGGAAAGAAGTGGCTGAAATTCTGTGACAGTTACAGCAAAACCCAAGGTAAAGAAAATAACTTCAAATGAGCTTACGCCAAATGACAACAAATCTAGGTGGAGAGTCGACACTGTCTGTGTTTCAATTTAGTAGCTATCTGATTTAGGAGCATTGCCTACCTTCTCGGGATTTCTGCAACCATGAAATGGTAACAATGATGATAATAACCCACTTTACAGGGCTGCTGTGAAATGTCTGGATCTATTGATGTCATTATTAGAGCACTGTCACCTTTCCTACTGTATAACTCAAGGAAAAAAAAAGCTACATTGTAATAGAGAATGACACCATTTACTCTCGGTTTTGTGACACGTGCCATCAGTTATCGAGCTGACACAGTGAGGCCACACCTCGGTTTATCCAGTGCTTTTGGGGCATGTCTGTTGGAAGCTCAATGGACAGGACGTAGTTAGTAGAGTGGCCAGTGGTAGAGAGGGTGCCTCTCCGAGCACTTGTCTTATACACTGGACACACGTAAATCTCCTGATGCAGGAATGATGCACTCTCTCCCGGTTTCAGCCAAATGATGGGCAATGGGTCATAGAGGATTTTGGGGAGAGATTCTCCAATCTGCAAGGTTGTCCTGTCCCAACGGGCACCCTCAAGGAAAAGTCCTTTGATGTAGGCCCCATCTTCTGGGCTACTCTCCATCGTTGTTTCTTTTGTTGTTACCTGAAAGAGTGGGAAGCTATGAGTTTCATAAGCTAGTTTCCTTACACGTGGTACTAGTAAGAACCACCTGGCTGCCAAGTCAGCTTCTGTGATAAGTCTTATCAGATGTGAGCCAAATCTGGTTCCTAGACAGCTTCCTGCTCTTACATATGACGGACACAGAGAATGCAATAAAGTAGGAGTCAGGAGGCTACACTGGATGTAACTTAGTGACCTTACACAATTGCTTCTCCCCTCTGGGACCTGAATCTAGGAAATGAAGAGTCAGATTCTGAATCAGAGGTGGGCTGATGAAACAGTTCTGGGGTGAGAGGTTAAGCAGAAGAATAAATTTTTTATTTCCTTTTTGAAAAACCAGTTTCTCTGCTTTAAAGACTTGTCCTGCCTAAAGAACCAGCTCAGAGAATGCCTGAAAAGTGAGCTGGTGTGCTGGTGAGTTTTAAATGTTAACCATGCCTCAGTGAGGAGTTATATCTATGCTGGGCTGGCCTGTGAACACATCTGTGAGAAACTTGTCTTAATTGAGGTGGAAAGGCCACTAAACGTGGACAGCACCTTTTCATGAGCTGGGCCCTGGACTGTATAAGACTAGAGAAGGAGCCAAGTACTAACATGCAGGCAAGGATCCATGTACTTCTCTCTGCTGATGCCTTAAGTCAGCAGTGTTCAACCTGTAGGTCAAACTACTCATTCACTGAGGTTGCCTAAGCCCATCAGAAAACACATATTTACCTTGCAACTCGTAACAGTGGCAAAATTACAGTTAAGTAGCAATGAAAATAATTTTATGGTTGGGGGTCACCACAACATGAGGAACTGTATTAAAGGGTCACAGCATTAGGAAGGTTGAGAACCACTGCTTTACGTTCCTGCCTTGACTTTCCTACCATGGTGGACTAGGAATTGTGAGCCAATTCCTCCACTAAGCTACTCAGCTCAGGGTATTTTGTCATAGCACAAGCAATGAAACTACAACAGCTTCTAGATGACACGGTTTAGATAGAGAAGTGATCATCTTGGATTCCTCCCTGTAGAGCAGAAAACAGTGTAAGGTCTGTAGGGAGTAGTAGAGATTATAATGGACCAGAGGGTTACAAACCCCATTTAGCATCATTCTAATTGTAATATTTTCCATTTCTAAGGACCATCTGAAGCATTCTTCCAAGTGAAGATGCAGAATAGACAGGGGGTAGGGGAAATGCTTTCATTTTTCTTGCCATGATGGTGACAGATTTTTTTCTCTGCAAAGATTAACTTATTAAATACATATTTACTTGTGTGTGTGTGAGAGAGAGAGAGAGAGAGAGAGAGAGAGAGAGAGAGAGAGAGAGAGAATATCAAAGACTAACCTTGAAGAGTCTGTTCTCTCTTCTCACATTCATGTGGACCCCAGGGATCAAACTCAGGTTACCAGGCTTGCGTGCAAGCCTCTTTATCTGCTGAGCCACCTTGCTGGCACCAAATTCCTTTTTCTATGCTCAGAAACAAGGGCTTGGGAGTAGCGCTGTGATTATGTCAAGAATAGCTTCTGGAGCCACCCTGCACTATGCTAAAATCCTTACATGTTCCACTTTAGAAACACTTGTTGCTCCACACAACCAAATATTTGTATTTAGAAGGAAATGAGCAATACCATTTTCTTAGATTGATTCCCCGGGCTGTCCCAACCCACAAAATCCCTACCTCAAATTCAAATCCAATGTGGTCAATGGGGATGGTGTATTTCCTGGCAAAATTCTGAGAAACTCCCGTCAAAAAGGACTGTGTGAAGTAGAATCCAGAGATCCAAAAGACCACAGGGGGGCCTTTGTTAATCCATTCCTATAGATCCATAGAAGTAAAAAATGAGAATCTACAATGCATCAATGATAGGTTAAGTGAAAGTGAGCATGGAACTGGAGACATGGCTCAGTGATTAACAGCACTGATGCCCTTGCGGGGGACCAGAATTTAATTCCTAACACCCATGTCAGGCAGCTTATAACCATCTCCAGGGATTCAACTTCTGTATTCTGGAACTAGCACACACACATGTGCATAACAGGTAAACACACATACACACAAACACATAATTTTTTTACAAGACAGGGTTTCCCTGTGTAGCCTTGGCTGTCATAGAACTTGCTCTGTAAACCAGACCAGCCTTGAACTCAGAGATCTGCCTGCTTATGCCTCCTTCATTCTGGGACTAAAGTCATGAGCCACCACTACCCAGCAAAATTTCATGTGTATGAGTGCTTTGCCTACATTTATATCTGTCTGTGCACCACCATATATGTGATCCATGCTTGAGGCCAGAAGATGGTGTCAGATTCCCTGCGACTGGAGTAACAGTTGCCATGTGAGTGCTGAGATTTAAATCTCAATCTCCTAGAAGAGCACCTGGTGCTTTTAATCACTGAGCCATCTCTCCAGTCCAATGAAATTAGTCTTAAAAGAACCAAGAGATACGATAGATACTCTGCTTTTTCATTTTTCTTGATGAAAAGGCTCCTCTTGGTTTAACTTGCACTTTCCTATTTTTGAAATGAAGTACAAGAAAAAAGCATTTCTACTTTAAGCACGGGTGCAGTACTGAATTGGGACCATAGTAGGGATTGGTAAGGGCCAGAGCGGGGCAATATATGTCTCCTCTGTCCTGAGCAACTAACCCCAGCAAGAGTGGCCGTACACAGATGGAGGTACATTACTTGCTGGGGATGGTAGCTGTTTTCACTGGACAAACATCTAGATTTACCTCGCCTTCCCTGTCTGAGTTTTTTGTTTGTTTGTTTGCTTACTTTTTATTTTTCTCAGGCTAGAGATTGAATTTAGACCTGACAAATGCTAAGCAAGTACTCTACCATAGAGCTGGAACCCAAGCCCTATGTGTAAAATACCCAGTGTCTATATATCATCTCAAAAATGTTCACATTACTACACAGCCTTTCTAAGTATATCCATTGGCCAAGTATGTGCCATAGACCTCCATGTTGTGACATTTTTCTAGTTTTTACTCCTGCCTCTATAGATTAATTTCTCTCCAGACTTTGAAAAGTCTCTCCCTTCCCTGCTGACACAAGTCTGAAAAGGCCACTCCCAAATAATCAGCCAGGATGCTCCACAGCTGCCAACCTTCCTCCCCAACTTCTTCTGCTATCTCACAATGTCTACACCACCTGAGTGAGCTACCAGGCATCCAATTACCCAGACTCCCAGGTACCTGGAAGAAGGCCAGACGAGCCAATAGATCAGCCACGTAGCCCCCCAGGGGCTTCAGTGATGGGTAGGACTTGGCTGCCCACATGGCTGGCACTTTACCCACGATCATACTATTGAAGACTTCCTCCAGCTCTGAGGACATTAAGACTTGCCCTTTGATGGCTCGGCCAAGATCAATAAGGCTTCTGCGAACCACTTTGGTCAGCCTGTAAGGATAAAGAAGCAGACTGAGCCT
Organism: Rhabdomys pumilio; assembly: GCA_030674055.1. Lineage (NCBI taxonomy): Eukaryota > Metazoa > Chordata > Mammalia > Rodentia > Muridae > Rhabdomys > Rhabdomys pumilio. The sequence goes on from JANHMN010000003.1 coordinate 108,199,000, forward strand.
GGCTTTGCAGGGGTTCCTTCTGCTCAAGTACAGCAAATGTGTTCCTTTTATCTTTCTCCCTTTTCAGAGGTCAATGATAGAAAAAGTTCAATCACCCATAACAGTGCCACCTAAAAATAACTTTGATGTGTGTCTTTCTTGTTTTCTTTAGAAACACAACCTTATTTTTAATGAAGTCATTCCCCATTGCCTTTTTGTAATTTATCTTTGTTAGCACATAGTGAAATCTTTCCAATTTGATGAGTCACTGCCACAGGCTCTTGTGCTAGAATTGCAAGCATGTCCCTCCAGCCAAGTTCTAAATTGTGCTGTTGCTGTTTTGTGTGTATGTGTTGCCCATGCTCATGGCAGTATGCATGCATGTATAGAAGCCAGAGGTTGACTTTGGTAACTCTTTACCTTATTGTTTTGAAACAGGGTCTCTCACTGAACCCAGGGCTCATTGATAGCCTAGACTGGCTGGTCATTGAACACAGGGGCTCTCTGCTTCCCTGTGCTGGGATTACTAGCGTCCATCACCAGTCCTAGCTTTCTGTGGGTACTGGGAATCTAAACACAGGTCCCCATGCTGGCATAGAAAGCACTTTACCCTTGGGCTATTTCCCCAGCCCCTGAATTGTCCTTTATAATGACCATACAGCATTCTATTTTATTCAACTACTTCCCTACCATTGAAATATTATTTTTTAAGATGGACATAGTGACACATACATCTCAGGACTCAGGAGGCAGAGGGAGGCAAGAGGATCTCTGTGAACTTAAGGGCTGCATAGTGAGTTCCAGGCAACCAGGGCTACATAGTGAGATCATGTTGGAAGAAAGGAAGGAAGAAAAGAAGGAAAGATTATTTGTAGGTTGTTATACAGCATTGCTAGACAAATCCATTTATAGCTGCTTTTGTGTAAATTTCTAACTACTTTCTTAGTAATAGGTTTTTGATTAATGAGTACCTATGGTTTAGGACTTTTGATCTGCATTGCCAAAGTTGTTCTTTTTACAGACTATGTGGTATATACCTGAGGAAACACAACCTGCAAGTGGGCAAGGCCACCTGCCTCTTTCTGACCTCTCTGCTCTGAGTCCTGCCTCATCCCAGAGGAGTTTACCTGAGTGTGCCCCCAAGCCCCAAACCCTGCTACCTGAAAGAACTTATAAAATCTCAACCAACTGGGCAAGAATGTGAACAAATTCAAAAATTCATAGCAGGAGGAATGCTTTGTGAGGAGTTGGGAGACAAAGCTGTCGCCTGGGTGAAGCATCACAGATTTCTGTTATTCTTAGTTACAGCTTTCCTATTATCCTGTTCTGTTCTTGCAACTATGACCACTGTCACTTTCGAGGTTTTAGTACCAAATAAATTCTTGCCCCAGAAGACACAGTCACCGACCCCTGAATCAGAAACTAAACTGTCACCTAACCATTTTGAACTTCCCCTGCCACTGGATGGATGGACAGAAACTGGTAACATGGAAGGACGGTAGACTCCTATGACAATAGGGATTTGTTGCCCTATTCTCTGTTATCAAAACAGCCACTGAAGATCCTGGCAGCTATCAAGGAAGAGTCCCGATGGTCTGAGGTGAGACTGAGAAACATGAAAGGGAAGACACGAGAGCAAGTATCTGGATGAATGAGGACTTAGCTCATTTTGCTGAGTTTTCTCATCTGTAAAGTAGTGGTGGAAATTAGTTATGTCACATCACACTAATTGTGTCTGGTTCTAATGAGAACTATGAATAGTGTCGGGAATCATATCTGATACTAGGGGTTCATTCAAAAATGCTTTGATGAGTATTTCTGCTACTAGCAGGAGAGAGGAGTGGGCGTGATTTAAATATGTGGCCAGCACACACTGGGGTCACCATTTTACAGCTCTCCCCTTGGGTAGAGCAAACAACTTTCTCTGCACAGCAGTATCTTATCAAGTGTCCCTTTTAAGTACTACCCCACAGGCTCCAGCTTTCAAAAGCCAAGCAAAATCATCAGGCCCACCTGTTGAATCTGATGAGCTCCTGCCTTAGGACAGTGTTCATCGACTCGTTATAGACCACAGGGTACTTCTTCATTACCTCCTCCAGGTTAAAGTCATTGGGAAGCTTGGACAGTATATCCTGGGCCAGCTCTTCAACCACTTCCTTTAAGTGCGGACAAGAGAAAGAAAATGAGAAGTAACACCAGCAGGCTTTATTTGGACACACTTAATGTAAGCATTGGCCCTTCCTGGGAACTTTGCCACAGAAGCCAGTTCTGCCCCTTGGAGGGAAAGAGGGCAATTATTAACTCACTATCCTTGGAGAGGACATTTTCCAGAATGTCAAAATAATGAGCAATGACAGACAGCCCTGTCCTTGCAGCTGTGGCCAGACAGGGCATTCCTTAATCAGTCAGGTAGCCTCAGGGCAGCACTGAACACTGGCCCTGACTTCAAAGTCACCCCCAATGAGAATTCTCCACAGCTCTCAAAGTTGGGAGTTCTTTCTCAATGCCAGTGACACTTGGAAAGGTAGTATATCTGACTCCAGCATTGAGCAAGACAAGCCTGTGGCACTGGGATTAGCCAAGTAGGGAATGAGACAGTAGACCAAAGAGGACAGACCAAAGAGGCAGAGCCAGATAGCCCCCCTATTCTAGTGGGGCTGATTGGTTAGACAACAGTTCCTTCCTAGCCCTATATTAGGACACACCAGCCAGAATGGTGTGATCCACACCAATTACCACTTAAAGTGAATAAACACCATCAGCAAGGTTCAAAACTGACAAGTGTTGGATAGAAGGCAGCTCACAAAGAGAAGGGGAAGGTAGGATGGGAAGGAGAAAGGGAGAGAAGGAAGGAAGGAGGGGTGTGGAGAAAGGGAGAGATGAAGGGAGAGAGAGATGGAGAGAGAGAGAGAGAGAGAGAGAGAGAGAGAGAGAGAGAGAGAGTCTCAGACAGGAGACACAGTTCTGAGGTTCTGAGTCTGGCTTTCCCATTGATTTTATGAAGGCCATGAAGCTGCTGGCAGGTCATGTCATTTCTTTTAAGGTTTTTTTTTTTTTTTTTTTTTTGGTTTTGTTTTTTTTCACTTATACTCTGAATAGGCTAGTGCTTCACACAGTATGCAGTGGGACGGCTAGAAGTACCCCAATCCAACTGTGGTTGTAAACAATTTTGAATTACATGGTAAGAGAATTAACCTTTTCAAGTCTTGATGTCCTTCTCTTTCCATTCCTTCCAAACATAAGGTCACATATTGGTGCTAATTTGACAGTTCTCTAACCCTCAAGGATCCATCCTTCCCTTTAACAAGAGGCCAGCAAAGCCTCAGCTCTAGGACTTTGGCTCTCAATATCACCCTAGAAGAACTTAAAATTCAGTTTGTCTTCTTTTCTTCCTTCCTTTTGTCCCAATCACAACTTAATGGAAATTATATTCGGACTCCACTAATATGATATTTCTGAGCCAAAATACATTTAGTTTTAAAACATATATGTAGATATAGGTGATATTTGATATAGGAGAATCTATGAAGTTTCTTTTTTTTTTTTTCAGAAATAACTGGCATTTTGAAAACTGTTTCCTTTATGTTCTGTATTTAAGGACCTGGCAGTAGGACCGAAGCACCTAGCCCAGAGATAGATACCAGGCCCTCATGTTCCTGCCTTCCCATTTACTACCTGTAGTCTTGAATAACCACCAGAGGGAAGGCTAGTTACCTGAGGAGACTTCCCACTCCCTCCGGACTGTCTTGGGAGGGTCAACAGCACTCCTTGGAAGAGCTGGTTGGTTTCCTGATTGTCCTTGGTGATGTCAGCATTCTCATGGAGACCAAATACTCCAGGGTGTGCTGTGATGGGGAGGGTCCTGAGGTACTCAATGTAAGACTGGAAAGGAAATCTTCAATTGGTATCAGTGTAGAGCCACTGAGGTCCTAGGAGGTGACCCAGGGCTTCACTAAGCCCATCTCAAAAAGGCATCACATTGTATCAGTAGCACTGCTTCCATTTGCTAGTCAGGGCAGGTGAGTGAACCCCAGGCTATCCTTCTGTAGTTTTCTGAAGAGCACCAGAAAGCCTTGAGCAGTTTTCTTCCCACCTTTGGCCTTCTCTTTGTTCCTAAATAGTCAGCTTTAGAGTTACATAGATCTGGGTTTGGATCCCAGCGTTCAATTGCAAACTAACTGTAACCTGGAGCCAGGCATCTTAAAATCCCAATTCTACTTATCTGTAAGTGGGGAGACAGACAAACTCCTAAAGAAGGCTCATAGTGAGAAGAGCACAGTCTTCTACAACCTTCCTCCACAGGTCTTGTTTTTATATTTCTCTTATGTCCTTATCTGGGTGTTCTATCCTTTCTCTTTAGCTATTAAAAAAAGACAATATCTTAATATGCAGCCCAAGTTGGCTTCATACATATCTTCAATTATGGCTTTATGCCGCCATGGTCAGATGTATGTGAGTATGTGTGTGTCTGTGTGTGGTGTATGTGTCTGTGGTGTGTGTGTGTGTGTGTGTGTGTGTGTGTGTGTGTGTGTGTGTGTGTTCAGGCATGCATGTGCCGTAGAGTGCATGTGAAGGTCAGATGATAACCTTGAATGTTGGTCCTCATCTCTCACCTCAGAGGTATGGTCTCTTGTTCTTCATCACTGTTTATCAGGCTAGCTGGACCACAGGCTTCCAGCAATCTCCCTAGCTCTGCCTCCCTCCTGCCATATGTGTTCCGGGATTATAGGTGTAAAGTACTACATTTAGTACATGGACTCTGCATGATCCAAACTCTAGTCCTGACACTTGCACGTCAAGCACTTTGTCCACTAAGCCATCTCCCAATCCTCATAAGCCTTTACTTTAACTGTCACTTTCTCTCCTCACTGCTCCAGGTATCTTGAAAGACCCTATCTGCCCCCAACACTCAGCATTCATTAAACAGTGACACCCGCATCTCTCTTGGAAACTCCATGGAATATTAATGACAGATTATGGACCCCAGTAAAGAAGCCCATGTCTGACTCCCTGGGCTTTCCTTGGAAATACTGTAGCCCCTAGCTTCAGTCCCTCTGAGGGCAAAGACAAGGAGCATCCTTTACCTGGTAGGAGCCATGGGGAGGGATGATGTAAGCCTCTCCAGGAGCAATGTGGTAGTTATCTGTTTCAATTTCCTTACAGTAGAAGGTGGACAGGAGGGACAGCAGGAGACGCCTGTCTTTGTCATCGGTCACTCTGCCTCCATAATTACATTCCCCTGGGGGCAACAGACAGCAGAAGAAGCTGAGCACAAGGAAGGTTGTAAATTTGCTTTGAACAGCAGTTTCTTTTAGCCAAGAAACCCTATTGGAGCACAAGTCGTCTAAAGACACGGGGTTGCTGATACCATATCCAGCCTTGGTTGGAAAAGTCTGTTGGAAAGCATGGTGGTTATCAAAAATAATACATATCCAAAAAAAGAGTCGATCTGGAAGAAACGATGATATAATCATCAAAGATAACAGTTCACGTGAAGGAATATTTCAGGCATTCATTTTCCCAAATATACATATTTTACATATATATATACACACATATATATATATATGTAAAATGTGATTTAAGCTAAAGATTTTGGGATGAGATGGTCCTGAGTACTATTTCCATCCTGACAGTAGCTTTTTCTCATTGGTCAGAGAGCAGTGCTAACTGCAAGACCCAGTGGATAAGATGAGACGATGCTTACAAATACATATTTTAGAAAGGTGAGGTTATCTTCTGCACATACTACTTTCTCAACTCTGAGCCACCCCCTCCTCCTCAACATCATTCTAGGGAACCAAGATTTCTGTTTTCAGATTTCTATAAAGGAATTAGGTAATTCATCAGGTGTGGTAGCACACACCTTTGACCACAGCACTTGGGAAGCAGAGGCAGGGTGATCCCTGTGAATTTGAAGCCAACCTAGTCTACACAGTGAATTCCAGGACAGCCAGGGCTGCATAGAAAGATTGTATATCAAAATAAATAAACAAACAAACAAACAAACAAACAAAAACAAATTTAAAAAATAATTAGGAAATTATTTGAAGGGGACAGTAAGCCCAGATTGTGCGCACACACACACACACACACACACACACACACACACACACACGCATGTGCAGGGCACCCAGAAAAGTGGGTTTATTTTCCATATCTGGGTAGGGAAATTAGAATCAAGTTAGAGAGGAGGGTAAGTGGCCCAAGTTTGCGGAGCCTCATTGCCTAGGAGGTGGATCTCGGACAGACAGGTGATTAAGCTACCAGAAACTCACACTGGGTAAGGTGAACAGTACAAGAACAGCTTCACATAAACCAGGCCATCTGGATGTCTGTAGCTGTAAGAACATCCCCAGGCCCTCAGCAAAGTTCAGTTGGAACACACTGCAGATGATTTCAACCACAAGGAGGTTTATATAAAGCCTTAAACTACATGCAGTATTTAAAGAGAATGAGAGAGTGGCTTTTGAGCTAGGTAAGGTGGCATATGCTTTTCACTTCAGAGGCTAAAGCAGGAAGATGGCAAGTTCATGGTCAGCCTGTGCTACACGGCAAGAGCCAGTCTCATTACAAACAACTTACTCCTCTCCAACAAATAAGAATAGCATCCTCCTTTCCCCATTATCAGCGCTGGATATGCCTGTAATCATGGCACCAGGTCCCATCAAACTTCCTCATCAGTGAATTTTCCTACCCAGGATACATTTACAGGCTCAAGGATGGTGTTGATCAAGGCAGGTTCAGTTCTTTACAGCTACATTTCTTTCTGTAATAAGTGCACAGGTTCCTAGAAGAGCTTGGACCTTTGGCCAAATTATATTAGTTAATAAAACACATTCTATTTTCTTTTCTTTCCTTGGGATTATATTGTGTACTCTTTAAGAGCAGTGAGCAAATTTTTTCCGTCTGAATTCTTCCATATTGTGGACTAGTATATATTGGGTGGTCAGGGTAAAGGAACTGCTTTGATACAAACAGCTTAAACCATCCCCACTTGAAGATCTCATGTTGGAAATACACTTCTTCCCTCCCTACCCTCTCTTCTTCCTTCTTTTTGTAAATCTACTACTGAGCCCTCACATTCAATTCTTCTTAAAACTTCTAAATGTTTTCCAGGGGTCTTCCCCTACTCTGAGATGTAATCATGGTGTTGCCTTTCTGTTTTAGAAATATTTGTCTTTCTTAAAATGTTTTAGAATTCTTACTTTGTGTTCCTGGATGTTCTGCCCACATGTATGTCTATGCACCATGTGTGTGCAGTGCCTGAGGAGGTCAGAAGAAGGCATTGGATCCCTGGAACTGGAGTTACAGACAGGCATTAGCCACTATGTGGGTGCTGGAAAACAAACCCAGGTCCTATGGGGGTGAGCATCCCTGCAAGCATCAGTGGATCTGCATGAGAAGGAAACTTGGTCCAGCATGACTTAGTTAGTGGGTGCTGCTTCAAACTTCTGGAGTCTGACACCAGGTCAGTTTATTTTAGACATATTTAAATCCAATAAAATTTTGGAGAAAAATGTTCCCCAGTAACAATAATCTCATGAGCACAAAAAAGCTTCAGGTGTGAAAACTCTTTTGCAGAGTACACATGACCTCTACCATGAAGATGGGTTTTATAGCTTTATGGGTCTAGGATCTGATGTGGTCTCTAACAGAGATAATATGGAAGTCACTGGGCCAAGTGACTTCCAAGAAACAATGATAAAGAATGAAGACAAAGATAAAGGTCTAGGGAGAGACAGTCTGAGAGAAACATTCTAGGGTGTTGGGGTGTGGTCTGGCTCTACAGGTAGCACAGGTCACCAGGTTATTAACAACATCCACTCAGCCTTCTGAATAGAAACCAGGTATACCTTTCCCTCACTGAGAAGACAACCCTGCATAATTAACATTCCTGGTTTCTCCAGTACTTATCTAGGAATTCTCATGCCTCTACAGTACTGTGGAAAAGCAGTCACGAATTTAGCCCTTCTATCTTTTACATATGTCTGTATGTGCACTTATGTGTGGAGGCCTCAGATATGCCTGCTCAGGCACTGTCCACCTTGTTTGATGAAGCAACATCTTTACTGTCCTGGTACTTGCTATTTATGCTACACTGCTGGCTAGCAAACTCTAACCATCTGTCTCTGCCTCTCTGGCATTGGGATTATAAGCACGTGCCAAAGCACCAAGCTTTTTATGTGTGTTCTGGGTCTTTTTAAGGGTGAGTTCAGGTCTTCATGGTTGTGGTTGTGTAGCAAGTATTTGATGAACTGTATCTTCAACCTATCTCTTCAACCCATAAATGTTTCTGTTAGTGTAATTAACACTCTATTGTCATATATTATATATATTTATAATATAAATGAATAAACATTATTTATTTATATTTTTCTACCATCTTAGACTGTGAATCACCTGACCATAGAAGCCTATGTCTTAAATTCTGGTTTTGTTTGTATCCAATATGACAAAGCATTAGCAAGTGATCAATACTTGTTGAATGAGTAAGGGAGGGGGAGTGCCTAAGGGAGACTAGGAGCTGAAGGGCGGGGACGTGGAAAATGGTACCAGAAGATTAGGGCAGCAAAACTCTGTCCATAAATACCTGTCAGGTAGGTCAGAGCCTCAAAGGGCACCTCTTTGTAATCATTGAGAAACATCTGGATCTGCCGCATGCTAATCCTCAGGTCAGATTCATTGAATTCATAAGGGATGTTCCAACCTAAAAGAGGCAGAGAAGAATTACAGTCTTCAGAGCTGAAAGCTCTTAATTTCCACTCAGAGACTGAGTATGTAAGGTAAGTATCATTATGGATCAAGGGCTTCTTTCAACCCTGTGAATATCCAGCACCCAGCCAACTATTTGCTTTGATTTATTGCCAAAATGGCAGCCATTCTGCCTGAGAAAACATCCATCCTAAAATCGGTTTCCTTATGGATCTCCCCATTTGCTAAGGAAGATGTTAACATCCTGGGATCTGTGAGATAGGATTTATTCAGCCTGCCTGGAAGACTGTGGTAAAGCACAGGGCTCCAAAAATAACATGTAAAGCATAGCTGAGAGCAGTAGTTAAGACTGGGTGGCAGAGTGAAGCTGGCTTGGAAACATCTTCCTGCATCCATGGAGGAACTGTGAACTGCATGGCCAGCCTTACAGAAATTGCATCAGAACTTCCAGGGTTAATGATTTCATAGAGGAATTTTTTCCAGATTATTTATATGTTTCATGTTTATGAGAGTTTAGCCTGCATGTATGTCTGCACCACGTATGTGCCTGGTGGCTGCAGAGGTCAGAATTCTAGAGGCATTGGCTCTCTTGGAACTGGAGTTACAGATTTTGTGAGCCACCATGAGGGATTGAATCTGAGCCCTGTGTAAGAGGGACAAATGCTATCAAACATTGAACCGTCTCTCCAGCCCCTTGCAAAGTTAATTTCCTCTTAAATAAAAAAAAAAGTTAATTTCCTCCTAAACAATGCTATTTAAATTAAAAAATATAACTTAATAAAACTCATATGCTGGGAAAAAACAATAGAACAGTTGGTTTTGATATAAACCACTGCAGAGATTTCTGGAGTTCTGTGTGAGAGAAGAAGAGGTGGAAGGGGGAAGAGAGGGATGGGGGAGAGAGGACAGGAGGAGGGGATTGCTTGGAAAGGGGAGGAAAGGGGTGAGATGAGGAGAATGGCTATATAGGTCAGGAAGGATAGGGGTTGGGGGTAGAGGATAGGATGGGAGGGAGAGGGTGCATGAAAAGCAGGTCAACCCAAAAGAACTGCTACAGTCCCCACAGTGATTCCTTCAAATCTATTGAACAAGATTAAAAGGAGCCCATAGATGAGACAGGTCATCCAACATGGAGGACAGGATGACAGCACTTTGATAGTCTTCTAACAAGGTTATTTAGTTATCTATTAGTCTCCATTGATAAATAAATGCATTATGATTTTTTTAAAGTACAGGCAAGTGCCCAGGTGTATTTCTGTCTTTCATCATTATGCACATGTAATGACAGTTAACAGCTGTAGGTTACTTGGTGACATCTCTCCAGAGAATGCTTATGCCTAAAATAAATATGTTCCTCTCATTATCTACTTCACTAGGCAGAGATCCCTTAATTTTGGAATATCACTTTTGTGTGTGTTTGTGTGTGTGCATGCATGTGGAGGTGGAAGGGTTACCTTGGATATTATTCCTTAGATACCATACACCTTATTTTTTTTTTTTTTTGAGAAAGAGTTTCTTACTGGAACTTTCTGACAAGCCCAGATGGTGCATCCAGTCCCCCTCCCCAGCACTGAGATTACAAATGCATGCCACCATGCTAGCTGTTTATGTAGGTGCTGGGATGGAAGTCAAAGACTCAGGTCTTTCTGCTCCCCAGCTCTGAGTATCATCAATATATATATATATATATCAATACATATATATATATATACACACTTGGTTATAAGTTTGCCAGATTTTGGTGGGAGCAGGGGGATATTAAATGAAAGTTTAATTCCAGACAAATAACAATTCATACTTAGCATAGCATATGTATTTCCTTAGTCATTCCTGGAGCATGTGAATTATTTTACTGGCCACACACCATCTGGGTGCAAACTTCTAGATTCCACCTGTGGTCCATCACAGACCACCTGGACACACTGTCACGTCTCACCTAGGGCTCCATAGTTCCTCCTCTCCTGGACAATGGCATGGAAGAAGCAAAGTCCATACAACAGTTTTTGCCATATGACTGGCTTTGTACAGCTCTGGAAGAATACAGGGTCTGAGATTGGGTCATTGAGGTAGGAACGCAGAAGGTTGGCCCTGAGTCCTTTGGGAGGCTCATTGGTCATTTTTATCCCATTCTGGAGAATGCTTACGGGAAACTTCTCTGATGGATAGCTAGTTAGCCAGAGCCTGGAAATGCAAAGGATATAACAGTTCAGAGTAACACAATAAGTTGCATTGGTAAACTAACAAAAATAATAGCTACCATTATCAACCACCATCACAAATGACAGAATAATGAACATTTTAGACTTTGATTTACGTAGTACCTGCTCAAATAAACTAGACACAGACAATATATGAATAACTATGAGTGTTTTTCAATAAACTTGACATATGGACAACAAAATTTAATTTTTATACAATTTTCATGTGTCATAAAATATTACATTTTTAGGGGTTTTTTTTCAGCTATTTACAAATTAGATGGCAAGCTGTGTCAGAAATGTAACAGGCTGGATTTAGCTCTCAAGCCAATCAAGTCCCTGGTCTGGATTAAGATAAACCTGAGTTAGCCGGGTGGTGGTGGTGGTGGTGGTGGTGGTGGTGGTGGCGGCGGCGGCGCACGCCTTTAATCCCAGCACTTGGGAGGCAGAGGCAGGAGGATTTCTGAGTTCTGAGGCCAGCCTGGTCTACAGAGTGAGTTCCAGGACAGCCAGGGCTACACAGAGAAACCCTGTCTCAAAAAAAAAAAAATATATATATATATATATATAAACCTGAGTTGAAAGTAAATTTGAAGTCTGTCTGGTTGTCTGGTTCTACTCTTCAATCTATGAATGTAGTTGCTATTTCCTTTTGTGAAAACTTCATGAAGTCCAGTAATTCAGATTAGAAGAGTGAGCAACAGTGGTAGAGCAAGCAGTACTTTCAATGATAGTAACTGAATAATTGTTTTTAAAACAGTCTTGCCAAGTCCTACCTGATTGAGCATCATCCCCGGAGCCCAGGCACAGTGACTTACCTAATGCTGTGCAGGTAACATGCTCTGGGCAGTTGCTTGTGAGTGGAGGCTTAATAGGACATAGCCTCAGGCCAATAAGATTGTGGGAGGAGTTGGTTCTATGATAGGATACTGCATCTGAATCCCTCACTGTGAGCCTTCAAGAACTCAGTTGCAGAACTAAGTTGTCTGTGCCAGGAGGTGGTGGTGGGCATTCTAAGTGGTGACCCTGAACCTGGGTTGGCTACAGAAGGGCACCCAAGGCTCTGTGTCTTCTCTCCAGTTCCTGTGGTCCGGGGTTGGACCTCACACCCCTACAGGAAGGCCTCTGTTGTCTAGGTGGTCTGGGTATCAGCGACATGTAGAGAGACTGCTGGTATGTGAGGCAGAGGTGTCCTTGGACATTGTAAACTTGATTGAAAACAGTTCATGCTGAGTGTAAAACTTCTCCCTCAGGGACTATGTCAGCTTTGCCAAGCTTGAATCTATAGACAAGCCCATATGAGTCACTAACCACAGCACTGTGCCTCTCTGCTGAGCCCATCACTGAGGACAGGTCTTCTTGGGTGTCCCACAGCTATAGCCTGGTCAGGCCTTTTATATGTAAGCTTGTCATGACCCCTGACTTTGCCAGTCTACTGCTGCTCAAGGGGAGCTTTGTGAGGGAGTCTGAACCAGTGAATCTGAGGCCACATGCACCATACAGAACCTCCATGTGCTCGATGTCCAGATGCCAGCTCTCTCTTTCTTATTGTTCAGAACTGTTCTTCCTCTGCAGCAGTTATTGGTGAAGCGCTCCTCAAAAGGGCATGGCGAGCTTCTGCCTATGTAGAGTCCTCTCTGCTAGTCAGCCATGCTGACTGTATGTTTGCACTGACCACAAGTTGAACCCCAGAAACTAAGCCTGCACTGTTCTTTCAACATACTCTCATCTAGTGGATCATTAGACCCTTCTGGCCTCTTCTTTTGGCCTCCAAGGATTGTGCTGATCCCTACCTCATTCTAGACTCTGTGGGATTGCTGGAATCTTCTGGGAATCACCTGCCAGGTGTCAATTCTAATGGTTGATTGACCTCTAAGCCACGGCATGAGGGTTTTGTCTGACCTGAAGAGTTCCAGGTTAAACATTCTAGGAAGAACTGGTTGAATGTTGGTGTGAAAGTGTGTTCACCATCTGCAGGGTGCCAAGGAAGGAGGGTTATGGGGGTACTCCTCGGTGACCTTTCAACTGCCCCCACCCCTTTAGCTATTGTTGGAGGGGGAAGGGCCATCTGGCTGGAGTTTACACAGAACTTCTCATTCTCACCAGAAGGGAATTTTCTGGTAACTGTGGCCTCCTCTCTCTCAAATTGGCAGCATTCCCGCTGAAAAAGATCTGCCTTCCTTTAACTCTTGACGGCCTGTGATTTCAAATACAGGGACCCCAGATTAACCCCACAGAGGGCTGGGGCCTTCAGAGTGGGTACAGCAGTATTGTATCATCCTACCCAACGTGGGGAAATACCTTGGTAAATATCACATAATGTGATTGTTTGTTTGTTTGTTTTGAGACAGAGTCTCACTATTTACCTCTGGCTGTCCTGAAAATTCACTATGTAGACCAGACTGGCCTCAAACTCTACTGATTTGCATGCCTCTTTCTCTCAAGTGCTAGGACTAAAGTCATGTGCCACCATGTCAGGCACACTATGTGATTCTTAGGCTGTAACATCCCCACAGCTGGCCTGGTGGCCTCTGTTTTGCAGCCTCCATGGCCCAGGCATTTCATGTGTTCCCTTGGATGACACAGCTACAGGTAAGCTTGGGCTGAACATAGAACAGGAGTGGACATGAGGTCTGGTCTTTTAGGCCTCAGACAGACCTCTGTTGGAGACCTGACAAGACTGTTGTGGCCACCTTCCTTCTGGACACATCTGGCTTGCTGTCTCTGGAGCATCTGGCTTAGTCTGGCCTGTGACCCACCAATGAGCAGCAGGTTGGCTCTAAAGAAGGATATGCTACGGCCTCTTTAGCAGCTTGGATCTCCTTTGTCCCCTGACTCAGTTTGAACTTTCCTGTCCCCAGGATCCAAGCTCCTTGTTGGCAGTAAAGCCCCAAGAGGAAATTCAAAACAAAGCGCAAGGAAGAAAGGTGACTCATCTGTCCCTGGACCATTCCCTGTCCTGGCACAGCCCCAGCCTGACCTTAACCTCTTGTATTGATGAACATCCCTGAACAAAAGCGTTTTTTAACATCTGAAGTCATACCCTGTTTTGACCTGTTCAGGCTTCTGTACCAAAACAAAAGAACGTTAGCAACTGTGTGGTCCTTAAACAACAACTGTATTTCCAACTAAAACAAACAAATGAAACCCCAGAGGTTTTCTGACAGTTAATCTGCCTTCAAGGCATCACTTTCTCTAACAAATTCCCCCAGCATATTCCTCAGAGTCATGGGCTAACTTCTATCCTTCACTTTCAAAAAAAGCTGTCCCTTCTGACCGGAATGTCCTTTGAAAACTCCTATTTATGTGACAAAATCCCAGGCAGTTATAAGTCCTTCAGACCTGTCCCTTTCCTGTGGCCTATGGGTTTTTGTACAGGTATGACAAGAAATTTTAACAGAAAATTTGACACAACCTAGAGATCTGGCAAGAGTGAACCTCAGCTGCATAACTGCCTCAATCATGTTGGCCTGTGGCAGCATCCGTAGGAGACTGTCTTGATTGACGATTAATTGGTGCGCACCCAATTCCACCGTAGGCTACACCTACAGAAGCCTAGGTTATATAGAAAAGCACGAGCCAGAGAGAGCAGGCCAGTAAACTGTACTCCGTTCTCCGCTTCAGCTCCTGCCTCTAGGCTCCTGCCCTGACTTTCTTCCATAGCGGGCTGTTACAGTGAGAATTCTAGAATTTTGACTTCTTTAAAAACACAGAGATAGTATAAGAAAGTGTTTCGTTTTAACCCAGGTGTGGGATATGGGTCTGAGTCTCAGCAGCTGACTAGGATGTGCCTGGCGCTCTAGCAGAAGCATGGTTTTGCCAGCTGAAGACAGTTTCTGTGATTGTGTGACTTTTGGAATCCTGGAAACTTTTCAGATGGTCTATAAATGCTAGAGCCCCAGTAGGTTGGTGGTTGGTGGTTGGTGGTTGTTCATGGGGGTTGGCTGTGGTTTGTTAGTAGTTGTGCTCAAAAAAAACAAGAAAGATTTTACAATCAAGGATCTCTCCTCTCTCTCTCCCCCCTTCCCCTCTCTCCCTCTCCTCCTCTCCCTCCCCCTCTCTCCCTCTCTCCCTCTCTCCCTCTCCCCCTCTCCCTCCCCCTCTCTCCCTCTCTCCCTCTCTCCCTCTCCTCCTCTCCCCCTCTCCCTCCCCCTCTCTCCCTCTCCTCCTCTCCCTCCCCCTTTCTCCCTCTCTCC
>JANHMN010000003.1:108214487-108266096 GCA_030674055.1 Rhabdomys pumilio
GGGGGTCAAACTGGCAGGGATAAAGGGTGAGAAACCAAGAACCTACGAAGTAGGAAAGGCCAACTACACACTGTTACCTGGAAGTGTAAATGAAATAACCTTCTTGCCCATGTTGCTTTTGGCTATGGTGTTTACCACAGCAACAGAAAAGCAAAGAACACATGCATAGACATAATTCTCCCATGAACTGTCTCTGTTATCTCAGGGTTTCTCAGGGGCAGGGCTGTCCCTTTCCTCATTGTACTGTCAACCAGCAGAATAGTGTCTAGACTTTGAGCTGGTCCCAGGACCTTGCCCAGATGGAGCCCCATCTCACCTGAACTCCGAGTTGGTGTTCTCAGGGGTAATTACCTCCTCACAGATCTTCTCGAGTGCAGGCATCCAACTTGTGGCCAGGTGGCAGTTCTGTAGGACCACCCAGGTCCCTTCATGGATGGCTTTGTGGATCATTTTGGCAGCAATAGGACCTTGGCCTTGACCAAGGGAGATGGTCTGTGTTCTGGTACCTCCCATGCCAACATCATCAGCAAACTTCAGCAGACCTGAGACCAGGAAGAAAAGTTTTTGAAAGAACAGCCAGTTAAGACCAGATTAATAGTCATTATGCAAAAGGAGAGACACTTTGACATTTTGGATTTAGAAATAAATTTATCAGCCTCTGTTAAATACTAAATCAGTATCTCTTTTGGTGAAGCTTTAGATATCTAGGGGCCTTGGCAGATGGAGCAACAGTTAACTCTTGTTTGGCATTTTCTCTAAACACACATTATTATTATTATTATTATTATTATTATTATTATTATTATTATTATATCATGGTCATCATCATCATCATCATTATTGTTATTCAGTGTACCTGCTATGTAATAGAGACTAACTCAAACATGTGATCCCTCTACCAAGTGCTGAGATTACAAATATGCCCCATGATGCCTGAGGGCTCTAGCTTTGTACTCTTAAGGAGCAGGAAGCTGGAACTAAGACTTATGTGTAAAGTTAAGATCCTGAGTGGGCTGTGATTTTGAACTAAAAAAGGCCAAAACTCTGGTTCCTAACTCATGGGAGCTTGCTACTGAATTGGAGCTGCAGTGGAAAAACTGAATAGATTTCCACAGAGAAATCAAAACAAGAAGCTCATTCCACATGGAGATGAGGGGCATGAATTCACCATGGTCTCTAGTTGAGGAGTTCCTAGATGAGAAATTTCACATTAAATTAAATCCCTGGAGCACCAGTATCTACAGATACAAATTTGTTTTGTTTTTGAGGACACTCATAAAAATGAACTTATATGAGGTTTTCATAAAATAACATACATTTGGTTATAGAGAAATCACATGCTGGCCTCCAGTTGAACCAGCACCATTTGTTGAAAATGCTGTCTTTTTTTCCACCAAATGTTTTAGCTCCTTTGTCAAAGATCAAGTGACCATAGGTGTGTGGGTTCATTTATGGGTCTTCAATTCTATTCCATTGATCTTCCTGTCTGTCTCAGTACCAATACCATGAAGTTTTTTATCACTATTGTTCTGTAGTACAGTTTGAGATCAGGGATGGTGATTCCCCCAGAAGTTCTTTTATTGTTGAGAATAGCTTTCACTATCCTGGGTTTTTTGTTATTCCAAATGAAATTAGAATTGCTCTTTCTAACTCTGTGAAGAATTGAATTGGAATTTTGATGGGGATTGCATTAAATCTGTAGATTGCTCTTGGCAAGATGGCTATTTTTATTATATTAATCCTGCCAATCTATGAGCATGGGAGATCTTTTCATCTTCTGAGATCTTCTTCCATTTCTTTCTTCAGGGACTTGAAGTTCTTGTCATACAGATCTGTCACTTGCTTGGTTAGATTCACACCAAGGCATTTTATATTATTTGTGAATATTGTGAAGGGTGTCGTTTCCCTAATTGCTTTCTCAGCCTGTTTATCCTTTAAGTAGAGGAAGGTTACTGATTTGTTTAAGTTAATTTTATGTCCAGCCACTTTGCTGAAGCTGTTTATCAGGTTTAGGAGTTCTCTGGTGGAAGTTCTGGTGGAATTAAGTATACTATCATATCATCTGCAAATAGGGATATTTTGATTTCTTCCTTTCAAATTCATATCCCTTTGATCTTCTTTTGTTGTTTAATTGCTCTGGCTAGGACTTCGAGTACTATATTGAATAGGTAGGGAAAGAGTGGGCAGCCTTGTCTAGTCCCTGATTTTAGTAGGATTGCTTCAAATTTCACTCCATTTAGTTTGATGTTGGCTACTGGCTTGCTGTATATTGCTTTTACTATGTTTAGGTATGGGCCTTGAATTCCTGTTTTTTTCCAAGACTTTTACCATGAAGGGGTGATGAATTTTGTCAAATGCTTTCTCAGTATCTAGTGAGATGATCATGTGGTTTTTTTATTTGAATTTGTTTATATAGTGGATTACACTGATGGATTTCCAAATATTGAACCATCCTTGCATTCCTGGGATAAAGCCTACTTGATCATGGTAGATGATTGTTTTGATGTGTTCTTGGATTTGGTTTTCGAGAATTTTATTGAGTATTTTTGCATCAATATTCATAAGAGAGATTGGTCTGAAGTTCTCTTTCATTGTTGGGTCTTTGTGTGGTTTAGGTATGAGTGTAATTATAGCTTCATAGAATGAATTGAGTAGTGTTCCTTCTGCTTCTATTTTGTGAAATAGTTTATAGAGAATTGGTATTAGGTCTTCTTAGAAGGTCTGATAGAATTCTGAACTAAAACAATCTGGTCCTGGGCTTTTTTTTTTTTTTGTGGGAAGACTTTTAATGACTGCTGCTACTTCTTTAGGGGTTATAGGACTATTTAGATGGTTTGTCTGCTCCTGATTTAACTTTGGTACCTGGTATCTGTCTGGGAAATTGTCCATTTCATCCAAATTTCCCAGTCTTGTTGAGTATAAGATTTTTTAAAAAATTTCCTCAGTTTCTGTTGTTATGTCTCCCTTTTCAGTTCTGATTTTATTAATTTGGGTACTGTCTCTGTGTCCTCTGGTTAGTCTGGCTAAGGGTTTATCTATCTTGTTGATTTTCTCAAAGAACCACCTCCTGGTTTTGTTGATTCTTTGTATAGTTCTTTCTGTTTCTACTTGGTTGATTTCAGCCCTGAGTTTATTATTTCCTGCCGTCTACTCCTCTTGGGTGTATTTGCTTCTTTTTGTTCTAGAGCTTTCAGGTGTGCTGTTGTTCATTTTTGTATATGTGGGCTTTCCATTGATTTTATCATTATTGAAGGCCAGCCTTAGTCTGTGGTGATCTGATAAGATGCAAGGGATTATTTCAATTTTCTTGTATCTGTTGAGACCTGTTTTGTGACCAATTATATGGTCAGTTTTGGAGCCGGTACCATGAGGTGTTGAGAAGGAGGTATATTCTTTTGTTTTTGGGTGAAATGTTCTATAAATATCTGCTAAATCTATTTGGTTCATAACTTCTGTTAGTTTCACTGTGTCTCTGTTTAGTTTCTGTTTCCATGATCTGTCCATTGATTAGAGTGGGGTGTTGAAGTCTCCCACTACTATTGTGTGAGGTGCAATGTGTGCTTTGAGCTTTAGTAACATTTCTTTTATGAATGTGGGTACCCTTGCATTTAGAGCATAGATGTTCAGAATTGAGATTTCACTATGAAAGTATAAGCCACACTGAGCAATCTATCATTTAACATTATAAGGGATAGTCAGCACATAGAACAATCAGAGTTAATACTCCAAGAATTAGGTATAGCTTCTGAAGTGAACCAAATGTTGCTCTTAGCTCGTTGAGGTTTCTTTCATGAATGACTGCAGGATAGTCTTTATAGAGGTAACTAGGTTAAAAAAACATCTTTAAGATAGATCCTAATTCAGTATGGCTGATTGATGTCCTTCTAAGAAGAAGGGGGGGGGGGGGGAGGGGAGACATGGATGCACAGAAGGAAGACCATGAGAAAACAGAAGATGGCCATCAATAAGCCAAAGAGAACGAAGAAAGACTGATGCACATCTTCAAATCCAACAGTCTGGAGGCCGAGGCTGAAATATCACAAATCTGTGGCTAGTCTGGGCTACACTGTAACTTCCAAGGCAGACTGGGCTAGAAAGACTCTCTCTTAAGTTAAACAAGCAAAGGCCTGGGGAGAATGGCTCAGCAGTTCAGAGTATTGGCTGCTCTCCCAGAGACCCAGGTTCAATTTCCAGCACCCACATGGGAGCGTACAACTGTCATCTGTAACTCTAGTTCCAGGTGATCCAATGTCCTCTTTTAGTCTCCTCGGACACAGGCACTGCATACATGTGGTATATAGCCATACATGTACGGAAAACATCCACACATATAAAATAAATTTTAAAGCAAAGCAAACAAACAGACTAAGTCTTAAATAAATTGCATTACTTTTAAGTAAAACAATGATTCAAAGAGAGAGGCCTCAGAAGAAATCACCTCAAACACTTTGGTCTCAGACTTGGAGCCTCAGTAACTGTGAAAGGATAAATTTTGTTGTTAACTCATGAGTCTGCTGTACTTTGTTATATAGCCTTAATAAATTAATAGCATAATGAAATTACCATGGAAGAAATAGCATGTGAAGAATAAGTAATGGTGGAATATAACCCACAATGAAACTCAAAATTCTATTTTAAATAATGAACTAATTTAGAACAGAACAAACAGCTAGTAGGCAGGGCATGTTGACACACACCTTTAATCACAGTTCTGGGAGGCAGAGGCGAGGCAAGCAGATCTCAGTGTTAGAGACCAATCTGGTCTATATATCAAATTCCAGGCCAGTCAAACAAACAACCAAACTCTAACTCATCCAACCAACCAAAAATCAAACAGAACTTTTAGAAGTCATTTTTAGATAAAGTCTCAAAGCTCTGGTTGATAGAGTGGACTTGTGTAAGAAATAAAAGCAAGGTGGGGGTGGCATACACCTTTGATCCCAGCACTGGGGAGGCAGAGGCAGGCAGATCTCTGAATTTGAGGCCAGCTTGGTCTACAGAGTAAGTTCTAGAACATCCAGGACTACAAAGAGAAACCTGATCTTTAAAAACAAAAACCAAACCAAAAAAGAAAAAAAGAAAGAAAGAAAGAGAGAAAGAAAAGAAGGAAAGGAAAAAAGAAAGAAAAGAAAGGAAGAGGGAGGAAGGGAGTGAGGGAGAGAGAGAAATCATTATGGTCCATTTTCAGTATGAGAGCTTATCATTGAACTACTGGTATATATTCACAATATTACACCCCCCCCCCCAAATTCTTCCTAGTCTACTCTAGAAGTTGGTAGGGCACTACTTCACTATTCAAACTCTGGTAAAGAAGAGAAAGAATGGAGTATCTGATCTGGTGGTGGCAGCACACACCTTTAATTCTAGTACTTGGAGGCAGAGGCAGTCGAATCTCTGAGTTCAAGGCCGCAATGGTCTACAGAATGAGTTCTAGGACAGCCAGGGAAATCCTGTCTTGAAATCAAACCAAACCAAACCAAACTGAAACAAACCAAAACAATACATACAAAAACAAAAACCCAAGAATGGAGCATCTGTTTTGCTTGCCTTGTATGAATTATACTCAGAGTAAACCAAAGAGTTGATAGAGGAAAATTCTCTATAGAAGAGGTTCAGCTAATGACTGTGGAGGGAAGGGAATAATCAAAATATCACCACTTTGCAGACTCTAATGCAATAACAAATGCCAGAAAAGATTTTTAAAGTCTGCTGCTACCATTAATTCAGAGGTTCCCACAACAGAATTAAAACAGAATGCTTAGATTTCACAATAAATTAGATTAATTTATTAATCTAATTAATTAATTAATTAATAATCTAATTATTAATTAATAATTAGATTGATATTTTAATCTAATTAGTCTAGGATACACCAAGACTTTTCTTAAAGTTCTCCATGTAACTCAGGGACAACCAAGTTTGAGAGCCATTCAATAAGATGGGAGGATGATAGAAAGCCTGAAGGGAGGAGGCAGAGGTTCCAAGGGCTGGCTCCTATGACCATATATGATCATGACTGGGCTACAGATAAGTTGTATAATCACATCTGGACCACAGATAGCTCATATGATCATGCCTGACCCTTCGATAGTCCTCTTTAAAATGTATATGAGTGTTTTACCAACATATATGTATCTGTACCACATGTATGCCTGATATCTAAAGAGCTCAGAAGAAGGCATCAGATCCCCTGGACTTGAAGTACAGATGGTTATGAGCCACTCTGTGGCTGGGAATCAAACCCATGGCTCCTCTACAAGAACAGTAAGTTCTCTTAATGGTTTAGCCATCTCTCTAGCCCCACTGCCAATAGTTTTAATCAGGAAAGGGAAGACAACCAAGGCACAGGTTCTACCAGCCTGTCCTCTGCCTGCAGAACATCACCTGCCAGACTCTATAAGCACCATTGTCATCATCAGACCATCTTTAGACCTTGCCACCTATTTTTCTGCTTTACTTTTCTTGGCTTTACTAGTTTGTTTGTTTGTTTGTTTGTTTGTTTGTTTTTTAATGACACAAAAAAGATTTTTGAGTTAAAAGGAAGTCATCCTATAATGGATCTATATGTTAGCCTACTAGACACCTCAGGCTAACAAATAAAAAGCCTAGTACTAATACTGGGTTATCTTTTTTGGAGTTGTTGTCCAGTGAGGTCCCACAGATTCGCAAACATTACAGGCTGCCAATGCTATTGGTTACTTTCCAGAATTTGATAGCAAGACCCTTTTGCTCAGATCACCACATACTTGAGCCACAGAGCATGGACAAAACAAGTTAGTAATCACCTGGGAGCTTCATCCCTACTGGCTAGTCTTAAAGTGCTAGAAGGTGCTGTTTGTGATGCCTGTGGTGGTGGTGGTGGTGGTGGTGGTGGTGGTGGTGGTGGTGGTGGTGGTGGTGGTTAGCAATTGCCTTTTCCAGCTGTGAATCTTGTACTTTCACTGTGAATCTTTCAATAAAGACTGGACTGACAAGATGGGCCCATTGGTTCAGTGGTGGCACAGACATTATGAAAGTAACCAAATACTTTTAAAAAACTGGATCTAAGTCCCACTCCACAAGCGAAACCCATACCTCATCAGAGTCAGAGGTGGTGGAAGACAAGGAAACGGTGCTTTCTAGGTATAGAAGAGCAGTGGCACACATGAACACGTGAACAATGGTGATGGAATGCACAAAATCTCTGCAAGCTTACACCAGATAAGAACTCAGCAGAGAGAGTGGAAGTAGGCATGAAGTTTCACTCATGACTGAGAAGCTATTGGCAACTGGGAGAGAGTCAGTTGAGCTGGTGATAATAAGCTGGTCAGTCTTCAGTGAAAGGCCACACACCCAAGAATATGTGGTCAACACAAATTGGACTTGATGGGTTTATTTAAAATAGAAAAAAAGGGGGGGGGGCACGAAGTTGAGTAGATAGGAACTAAGAGAAATAAAACTCTCAAAAGGAAAAAAGAAAAAAGGAAAGAAGAGAAGAGAAAATAAAAGAGAAAAAAAGAAAAAAAGAAAAAAAGAAAAAAAAACAGACTTAGGTAATGAAAGCAGAGACACTAGAAAGGGGTTGTGCTGTTTCTGACATGAATGTTTGGTCACACAGGAACCTTGTACCTTGTACCAATTCACCTCTGTATTCCTTCCAGGATCCGGTGTGCTAAGTTTTTCCTTGTCAAAGGCACATGACAAACTCCCTAGCTACCACAGAAAACAACCTATTTACCTCTCACATTCCTTGTACTCTTTCTTCATTCAACAACAGAGAAAACAAGAGTGTGAAAAATCTGTTGCTGGGCAGTGGTGGTACACACCTTTAATCCCGGCACTTAGGAGGCAGAGGCAGGCGGATTTCTGAGTTGGAGGCCAGCCTGGTCTACAGAGTGAGTTCCAGGACAGCCAGGGCTACACAGAGAAACCCTGTCTCAAAATAAAATAAAATAAAATAAAAAATTAAAAAAAGGAAGACAGCAACAACATTCCCCATCTTAGTTGTAACCAGAAAAATGTCTCTACACCTTGTCAAGTGTGCCTAGGGGAAGCAAAATCCTACCCCTGTTGAACCAAATTCTTATACCTTGCTGAAATGAAAAAAAAATTATAGGCAGAATTATCATTCAGTTTTTAAAAATTTAACATGCAATAGAGAAAATGGTTCAAGAAGATGATGATAAACTCAGAGCTAATGTAATCCTGGGCTTGGTCCCTATCTTATTAAAAAGAAATGTGTGTGTGTGTGTGTGTGTGTGTGTGTGTGTGTGTGTGTGTGTGTGTGAAGGGGGTGGGGTCAGAAGTCAGAGGGACAACCAGGAGTTCATCCTCCACCTTGTTTCTGACAGGGTTTTTCGTTTTGTTTTGTTTGATTGATTGAGACAGGGTTTCTCTGTGTTTAACCATGACTGTTCTGGAACTCACTCTGTAGACCAGTCTGGCTTTGAACTTAGAGATCTGCCTGCCTCTGCTTCTGGAGTTCTGGTACTAAAGCTGTCACCACTTCCCAGTCAGACAGGCTCTCTTCTTCACCACTGTTTATTCTAGTCTAGGTGGGAGGCCAACCTCTGTGCATTCTCCTATCTCTGATCTCTTCTCTCCATAGGAGCCTTGAATTACAGACACACAGCACACCATCTGGCTTTAGAAGAGGTTCAATTCCTCATGTGTGCATGGCAAGTGCTTTACCCACAGCTATTTCCACAACCCACCCTTACTGTATTATAAGGAAAATTTTAAAGAGTTATCAACAGTTACAAATAACTGGTTAAGTTTTCCATTTGGATATTTTTGAAAAATCTGATGATCTTGTGCTTGTGGGTTCACTGTCCCAGATATTGTGATCCCAGGTAGTGCTGAGGAGTGACTGTCTTCCTTAAATGAAGTTTTCACTTGCCTTATCCAGTCGAATGATTTGCTTGAGCCAGGCCTTGTGGCATATGTCTATAAGTCCAGTATTTGAAAGACTGAGGCAGGATGATCGTTAGTTCAAGGCCAGTCTGGGCTAAATATTAGAAGCACAACAACAGAAAAGGGAGGGTGAATAGGAAGAAATGAAGGAAAGAAGTCTGGACTATTATAGTTAGTTGTCGCTTAACAGAAGGCTAGCTAGGTTTGAGACTCCTGCTATCAACCACTACATTCTGAGCATTCAGTATTTCTCACACAATGTTCTGCCCTTACCTGCCATTGGGTCTGCACCTGGAGACAGTATGAAAATCAATGGTGCACAACAACTGGAATCATTGTAGGATCCCTGGAGATCAAAGGTTGGGGCTTCGATGAATAGCTTTCCCATGGTTTCACAGATGAAGTCTTGAATGGCTGGGACCATCTTGTCGGGCCGCAAACATCGCAGGATCGCCATCTTTTCCAGGGCTTGAAGGTACATCCAAGGTGAAGGTAATAACTCTTCATGTGGCCAGGCTGAGTCATAGATTTCTTTCCATTCTTTGATATTTTGTGTCATATCGTTCATCAGACCTTTTAGTTTCGATAAGGAAGAAGCTCGAACAATCTCACCCCATGATTTCTCTGATAACCATTCTGGAGCTGGATTGGGGAAAGGATTGTCCAGGGCCACACCTCCAGTTAGAAGGAAGTACCAAACTTCCTCATCAATTGCTTTTTTTTCCTTCAAGAGGCCAACAGTCAGGAGAAGGGAGAAAAGTAGCTTGTCCTTCTCAAACAGTGAGCGGCACACATTATTGTAGATGCTTAGCGTGAAATGTTCGATGATGTACTCGATTCGTAGTTCCAGCTCATCACTCTTGCTGCTATTTGCCAGGGAATGCACGTAGAGGTTGATGAACCATGTCAGAGAATACTGGTACATAGGTTCAATGTTGGCTAGGTCAGAGATACAGAAAAAGATGGCAGCAGAGTGAATAGCCACAGGCTTGTAGCCCATCCGGGTCTCATCAATTTGGGTTTCTGTCAAAGAGGCTATTTCTTGCTTCTCAGAAATCTCCTCAGACAGAATTTTCGAAGAGGACAAAACTTTGATGGCTGTCTCATCTTCGAGGATGTTGCCTTCAGACAAAGATAGGACCTCTAGAATTTTATCTTCAATCTCCTTTAGCTGTTTCTTATTCTCGGCACTTTCTAAAATCAACTTGTTCTTTTTCTCTTCCAGCTCTGGCTTCTCCTTGGCGGCCACAATACCAAGGAGCTGATCTTGGAGCCCCAAGGGTGTGATCATGAAGTTGAGGAGACAGACTTTCACAGCAACTTCAGGGAGATAATGTGGATTCCTCAGACGAGTGGTTATGTAAAACTTAAATTCCCTTGAATATTCAATAATATTTTCACCCAGTCTCATGTACTCCACTCCTTGCTGTTTGAATGTTGCCTTGAGCAAGATGGGTTCAATAAAGGCATCCAGCTCTTCTCCAACGTTTTCCAACAAGACAGGGGTGCCAAACTGCAAGGCATTTTCCAGAGTCCTCACATAATTAGTATCAGAGAACTTGATGACAGATAGCTTGTTTGTTTTTTCCATATTCTTCACCCACTTATTGGCCTGTCCCTGAGGGTCAATCATTAAGGGCCATCGTCTGGAATTGGACACGATGATGCCATTGTCAACAGAGAAGGAGTCAACAGGAAGGCCTGCTATCTGCCAGGCACGGATTTTTATGGGATCCCCTAAGGTGTTGCTGAGGCTGAAGTCAGCGGAGCCTGGGATGACCTTGTCCTTACAGGAAACCAACCACGCATTTTGGCATTGGGCCCGATAATCCACTGTAAAGGCACCCAGGTAAGCCACAGTCCCAGAGGACAACAAAACGTCCCCTGTCAGGTTATCATAGCGAATCCCCAGCAGCCGGGCAGCCTCTGTCCATCTGTCTTTCTCTCCTCCAAGACCACTGATAAGCTTCTCTGCCCTGATGAGCTTCTGAGAGCAGATTTCTATATTTTCCTCTAGCATATTTTTCTTATTGTTCATCAGTTCGAATTCATCATTCAGAGCTTGGAGTCGGTCTTCCACCAGCTTCAGCTCTGCCCGTTTCTGGTTCAGCTTCTGCATCTGTATTTCTAGCTTCCCCTCAGCCTCCCTCAGTCGCTCCCGTTTGGGAGCCACCACCTTGGCCACTCGGTCATACACTTCCATGGCCCTCACCCACTTGCACAGGCCTTCACAGGCAGATGATACATTTTTAATGACAGCTGGCTGGAAATCAGGATGATCAATAAACCTTTCCCGGATCCGCTTCATGATTACTGAAGGGATGTTGTCTTTGTCGTACATCTTGAGACTTTCCAAGAACTTTAGATCGCCAAGGATCTTTCTTGACACACCCCAGTAATCTTCTATCATTTTACCTGTGCAGCATAGGAAACAGAGATGTTTTTGAGACATTTTGATCAAGATGTACAATTCTACATGCTACTTAGATATCGGGGAAAGGGGTGAACTCCAATTTCTTAGTCAGAGAGATGCAGGAAAATTTAACTTCCTCATTTGTACTCTGTTTCCTGGACTTAGGTCTTGAAGGACTTTCCTTCAGTTCTTCCATGATCTCAAATACTTTGCCATGAGCCCTTTGCCCACACTATACATTGCAACTAGTTGGGTCCAGACCGGACTTTAGGCCATGTTGACTGATTGTCTGTCTGTCTGTCTGTCTGTCTGTCTATCCATTCATTTATTATCTATCTATCTTGAGACAGAGTCTTAATAAGTAAGCCCAGGCTAGCCTTAAATTTGTTTGTGATCTTTCTGCCTCAGTCTACTGGGTGCTGTAATATGAACTGAATGAATTCCATCTCTGATTCCTTTATCACTGGGGAGAACTACAGAAGCCACAGCCATAGACATATATTTATTTACAAATCTGGGAAACAGGTTGGATGAAACAGTTCTCCGTGAGTAAGTGAGGAGGCAGTGGTCTTGGAGAAGAAGCTTGCTTGCTTATGTCAAGAGAGGAGGCCACCTATAGTCTGCTCAGAAACAAAGTCAGGCCCTCTTCTCCTCAATGCCCTTTTAGTCAACAACCAGTCAAGTGATTTTCAATCCTACCTTGCAACTGTGCTCCTCTGGCCGACATGTTAGGGAAAAAATAAGAACTTCCTTGGCTTATGGCACATGCCAATCTGGAGCTCATGACAAGAACCATACTTGGGACATAATATGGAGTATAAGGTACCCACCCCTTAGTACAAGCACATCAACCAGCCCAGTGTTTCCTATGGAGGACTTGGTTTGCATTCTGGAAGATTATCTGCTTCGTTTAAATTCAAGATATTCAAAGCTAAGTCAAGTGCTCCTTTGTTCCATTCCATTATATTGACTAAGTTCCAAGAGCTTGGTGAATAAAATACATAGTTTAATGACAGGTTCTGAGCTGATACCTGGAGACCCACAGTAAGAACTGCCATTCATAACCTGGACATGTTCTATCTTAGTGGGTTTCATCTCTGCCTATATACCTTAGAAGCAACCAAAAAACTTCAAACAAACAAACAAACAAATAAAACCACCTGGCCTCAGGTTGCACCCAAGACCAATGAAATAAATGTTTTTAGAAATGGAGCATTGGTTTCAGCTTTCCTGAAGGTCTCCATATGACTCTGTACCCCAGCAGCAGCTCTACAGGCTTCTCCAAAGTCAACTCTGATGCTGGGGAGACTGCCCAGTAGATAAATTGCTTGCTGAATAAACAAAGACTTGAGTTTGGATCTCTCTACTTGTGTAAAATCTGGACTTGGCAGCAAGTCATGGTAATCTCAATCATGAGCCTATGGTTACAGGAAGATCCTGGGAGTTCAGTGACTAGCCAGTGAAGCCTAGTCAGCAAGCTCCAGGTTCAGCGAGGGACCTGGCTCTCAAATAAGATGGAGAACAGTTGTAGAAAATACCTTAAGTAGGCCCCTGGTCTCCACAAGTGCACACAAGGCTGAGTGCATTTGTATGCTGTATGCAAGCACATAAGCACACACACAAAGTCCAGGCCTGCTTTGCCATTTCTTGTCATCTATATCTTCTTCAAACAATTGTTTCCCTAAAGCCAGCCAGACAAGAAGGAATGCTAAGCAAAGAGAAGCAGGGCCAAGAAGCTGTCAAAGGAGGTGTTCGGGGTTTCTGGCATTTCAGAAGGAATGCAGGCCAGTTCTTCCAGGGTAGGACAGCCCAATGGACAGGCGATTTTGAAACTTCACATGCAGTTTGAAGGCACTACTTGTAACAGAAAGTCCTATCTCAGAATCTCTGCTCTCTTTTGAGAACTTCTCATTATGTAGCCCAGGCTGCATAATGAGAACCAGTGACCTCAGACTCCCAGTCCTCCGAGGTGCGGTGCTGGGATCATAGCTGTGAGCCTGGCTATCCCTCATGTCTGCCTCTCAATTGTTTCCCTCCATCTTCTTGCTATTCTTTTTTATCTATTTCTTAATCTCTGCACCCTTTTGTTCCTGCCTTTAGCTTTCCATTTTCAATTACTGTTTCTTTCCCATGCCAACCACTGTGTGTATACGTGTGTACGTGTGTGTGTGTACATGTGTGTCTGTGTGTGTGTATGTGTGCATGTATGTGTACATGCATGAACGCGCTTCTGTCTCCTTTCTTCCCACCTCACTCCCTTTCTGTGTCTTTGTGTCCCTATGGATGGCTCTGCTTCTTTATCTCCATTTCTCTCTCATCCTCAGCATTTTTGCCTCGTTTTTGCTCTGTTTAGTTCCCCCCACCCACCCCGAAGGACACTTCCTATCTTTCTACATCTCCCCCTCCCCCTTTCCCTCTTCCTTTCTCTTTCCCTCCCCTGCTTTGTTTTCCTGTCTCTGCCCTCATTCTTTCTCAGTTCTTTCTCTTGTGGTCACATGTTTTTTGATTCAGTATCATGTGTGTGTGTGTGTGTGTGTGTGTGTGTGTGTGTGTGTGTGTGTGTATGAGTGACTGTGTCTCAGTGATGCCTGGGTCTCTATTTCTCCTCTCTCTCCTCCTCCCTCCTTACTGTGTGTATTCTGTTTCTTGTTCTCTCAGTTTCTGACTTTCTCTTGTGTGTGATCACATACAAGTTTGCACCACCTGACCTCCATTTTCGATCTGCAATCTAAGGCCCTTGATGAAGTTAATTCCCTACACAGATACCTGCATTTTCTCAGCTGACTGAGTAGCTAAAGGCTGGTCAAGAAACATTTACAAGGGGACTGGGAGCTGGCTCACTTAGTAAAATGCTTGCTGAACAAACAGGGGGACCTGAGTCTGGATCCCAGCACCTATGTAAAAAGCCAGGTATGGCAGTGCACACCTGTGGTCCCACTCAGAGCTGAGGAAGCAGATGTAGACAGAATGATCCCTGGAGCTTGCTGGCCTGCCAGTCTAGCTGAATTAGTAAACTTAAGTTTTGGTGAGATCCTTTCTCAAAAAATAAGAGAATGGACTGAAGACAGCCAGTGTCAACCTCTAGCCTACACACACATGTGCACACACACATGTGCGTGCGCACACACACACACACACACACACAAATCACTAAAACCTTTGAACACATATGTATCTGCTAATACTTCTAAATTCCTCTAAAACACAAGGGGGCTGGGATAAGATGGCCTAGATTTGGAGTGGTTACCGGAGCCACTGGGGTCTGGCTTCCTCTCTGGCTTCAGCCCCTTCATGACGCAAATGCTCTCCATAACCAGCTTGACAGGGCCTGGTGGGTTCTGCATGGACTTCACTAGCGTGATATCAGCTGGGTTCAGGGTGTCAAGTGCAGCGAGTGCAGCCTCAAGTGCTGGCATGGCCTCAGCCAGGTCTCCTTCACATTCATTCTGTGGAGAACAGGGACAAAATGAATGGGTGATCAGTGCCTGGTACACAAGAAAAGGCAGAAACGTCCTCTGTGACCAGATGCCCTTTAAGGTCAGGGCCTCCCACTGGGAGTTCTGTTCTTGAAAGCCTGCTTGGCCCCTCATGGCTGCAGTTTAAATGTCCCGAACATTTGAGAACCTATTTTTGTGACCTTAAAAAAATGAGGCATTGCTCAAATTAGGACAATAAATATTTATCTCAAATCTTTTCAAATCTTATGTTTTTATGTGACATGAGACATTTAACTTCTAGGTATTGTGAAATACATAAAAATTGTTGTAGATTATGGCTACCTTTCTATTCTATATAGCATTAAGGATCAATTCTTCCTAATGGGCCTATGCTCCAATTCCTAAAAGAAGGAAGTTTTTTGTTTGTGTTTTGCTTTTTGCACATTCATGTTTGTGTGTATGCACATTTGTGCATGCACGCTTACCACTGAATGCATGTGGAGGTCAATGGTCAACCTATGGGATCTCCATGTGTATCCCAGGGATTGAACTCAGGTCATCAGGCTTAACAGCAAGTACATTTACCTGAACCATGAGTCCCTATTTGTTAATTTAAACATAAAATCAATATAATGTAATATCATGCAGCTATTAAATAAAACAAAGCACCTCTGCTTGCTGTAACATGGATGAACCAAATAAATATCACATTAAGTGAAAGAAGCCGTCTGTTACATGCCTCTGCTTCTATGAAGAATTCCAAGTGGGCAAATCTACAGAGGCAGGTGAGTTACCTGGAATTGAGTAGAGAGGAGTGGCTGCTAAAGGGAATAGATTTTCTTTGGGAGTGATAAAAACATTCTAGAGGTTCATAGGATTAATGTTTGCATGACTCTGTGAATGTACAGAACCATAATGAATTGCACAATTTTTAAGGGAAAACATTAAAGGTACATGCATTATATTTCAAATTAAGAAAGAAAGAAGGAAAGAAAGAAAGAAAGAAAGAAAGAAAGAAAGAATGAAATCTTGACACAAGAGGAATTCACAATTGAGAGGGCTCTTTTGGGTTAGTTAGTAACTCAAATTCTATCATAGAAAAAAAAATTCCAAAAATGTGAAATGAATTAGTCAAAGTCACACAGTGGGTGAGTCACAGAGCTGGTTCCTGGAGTCGCATTTAGTGAATTATCTATTAGTTCACTGAATCTTGGGTGATCACACAGTTACAACTGAAGTGGAACTTCGAAGGAGAATGTCAGCTGTTTGTGGCATGGTCTTTCTGTGCCTCCCAAAATGTCCTTAAATGTGCTGTGTAGCTGAGGCTGGCTTTCAACTCAGGAATTTCTTGCCTCTGCCTCCTGAGTGCTTGTATTATGTGCTGAAGTTTTTGTAACACATGAGTTTATTGTGGATAAGCAAGCAAAATAAAAGTTGTTTTTACTTCCTCACAGCTATCAATCTTCCACACTTCACCCCTCCACAGAGTCTGGCACCTCTGCTCCTCTTCCTAAAGGACAAAGCCTGGCTTGCAGCTCAGTTTTGCTGCAAGCTGGTTTGTCAGGTGGCTCTAAAGGGCCTCTCACATATCTGTAACGGAGATTCTCAGTACTGGTTGTGTGTCAAGTCACCAAGCATCACCGAGAACATCTCCACCCAGAGATTCTGAGTCACTCAGTCTAGGTGGGGTCTGCATTCTTAACTCCATGGGTGACTCTGTCAGTGGCTTTGTCAAGGAATGCTACTTGACATTATAGAAATGCTGAAATCATGGCCACTGAGCTGTCTTTATGAGGGGTTGGGATGACAGCTCAGTTGCCAAAGTGCCTTCTGCAAATGTGTGAGGAGCTAAGTTTGTGCCCTGGCACCCTCACTAAAAACTGGCCAGAGTGGGGCAAAAGCTCATTGCCAGCAGACGGAGCTGAATCAGAGGCCTCCAGGCTCAGTGAGAAGTCTCGCTTCAAAAACTAAAAGTGTAGACTGATCGAGTAAAAGTATTTGGTGTCAACCTTTGGCCTCTACAGTACCCATACAAAGATGTGCACATACCTATAGTAACAAGTACATATACCACAATATACACCATATACATGATAACAACTATACACACATGTGCACACACTCACAAAACATATACTACACAAACACAAAAATGTACATATACAATAACAAGTACATATATCACACATATTCCCAAACACACTATCTAAAAGATATCTTGGAACAATATTCATGGTAAGATGTTAAGAGAAAACAAAGTTCTGTGAAAAATCGCAATCATACTGTAATTGTGTCATATAATACAATGTGTGGACAGGGACAAGGAGGAAGTTTCAAATTAGAGCCAAGACTTTAAAAGGTATCTACATTGAAATTTTCAAAAACTAATTTTCATGTGTTGTTATGACCCATAATAGTATGATTAAAATTAAAAGTGTCCCTTGAGTGTCAGCACTCCAGAGGACACAAAGGCTATCAGATGTTGAGCAAGTATATTTTGACAAAATGAAATCTATGCTGCAGTAATTTTGGAAGATTATCCTCACTAAGAGGGAGGACGTGATTTAGTAGTCTAAGAACTGACTAATTTTTTTGTCGTTGTTTCATTGGTTGGTGGGTATATGTAGCAGTCAAGGCTAGCCTGTCTTTGCCACACAGATGCCAGGATGACTGACACTTGCCATGAGTGCCAAGAACCTGCCAGCTCAAGAAACTGTTGTACTCTTGAATGGAGTGTTGGGAGCTATCTCCATCTCTTTCAGTCTCCAAATCTCTGCACAAATTCTTCTTGCTCCGTGGGGCCTCTGACATGTGTGTTAGGTCCAGTGTTCTACACACCCCCATTTTTAGAGGTTGTAGAAGAATAGAGAAATGCAGCAGTCCACATGTGGAGAGAGACCACAGCCCTGAAAACTTTAGGAAGATATTCTGTCCAAGAAAAGCCTCAGGGAAACTGTGGAGCAAGACTGGGGTTGCTCCCTGGGTGGTTTCTTTCACCTGACTCACCTTCAGGACTTGCAGGATCTGGGCTCAGATGGCACTACATCGGACCTCGCCCTTCCCACTGAAACCCAAGGTGGCAGTTTATGGCCCAGGGTGTGGTGAGAAGTCTCTGTCAGATTCTCATAAACCCCATGACATTGCTCATCTTTCTCCTGACCTAGCAGGTTTGGTGCTTTCCCTGACATTACAGAGCAGACTCCTGGTTGGGATGTTCCCTTCCAGATGGCTCCTACACTTGAGGAGAAGCGAGGCTAACACACTGAGCAGAGGTGAAGAACAGCTATTTCAGAGAACAACTAATGTGCACCTCTGGCACATGCCACATACTTCTCACATTCATTACATATTTGTGTATTTACTTATCTGTATGAGTATTTTCCTGTATGTATATATGTATGCCACATATATACCTGGTGCCTGGGGAAGCCAGGAAAGGGTGACTCTCCTAGAATTAAAGTTACAGATGCATGAAAGCCATCATGTGGGTCCTATGCCTGAGCAACTAGTGCTTTTAGACACTGGGAAATCTCTCCAGTCCACATGTTCTTTGTTTGTTTGCTTGTTTGTTTGTTCTTTATTTTCCTCAGTAACTTCAATCTGTTTATGCAGACACCGAGGCTAGGAAGGAGCAGAGTCGGCAGTGCACTTTAGCCAGCTGGTACAGATTCATGAACAAGCTGCAAAGGCACACACATCCAGGAGCCAGGGCATGGAGGTGAGAGCAGGAACTGAACTGGATGGGGCTTAGGGAGCTAGAACTCAAAAGGTCAGCCGCTTCTTACTCCTGTGGATGGGCACAACCCAAGAAAGCAGAGCCAATGTCGCTAGAGTCCTAATTATTTTTTCCCCTAAGGAAAAGCAAAAATTTCAGAATTTTTACTTGAAATTACTTTCATTTTAAAGAAATAGTTATTTCTGACGTAAAACATCCCTGAGTGTGGTTGTGACGCATACACTTACACACTAGTACTCAGGAGGCTGAGGCAGGGGATCATGAGCTCAAGGTCAGTCTGGGATACATAGCAAGACCCTGCCTCAAAATGTGTCAATCAAATCTTCTATGCATCCCAGGTCACATGTGGTGTCCAGCTGCCAGTCTGCAACTTCTGGATTCATGGTCAAATCCATAGTTTGTGGGTCAAAGAGCTCTAGGTCTGAATCATGTCACTTGGTGGTCACGCAACTTTGGAAAAATCTTGTGTCATGATTTCCTCATATGTCAAATAGAAATGATTTTGTATGATGCGTATTGTAGTATATTGTAGGGCTGTTAGGATTCAAGAGAATGAGTGCTAGAGAATATAATCTCCATGAGGAAAAGGATTTTATTTATCTCATTCATTCCCATGAGCCAGCACATGAGCCAGCACATAGTAGGCATTTAATAAATACTTGTCAAATGTGAGGAGTGTCTAGTATAATCATGTTACCATAGAATGACAAATCGCCCACTAGCATCTGGTTCCTGGCACCTGGAGGTGGCTATATTTTATGGTTTCTATTATGTCTTCTTTCTGAGCCACTAAGACCGCAAGTGAACCAGCTTTCACAATCCAGGACGTGGTGTTCATTGTGAATTCTGAGAACAGGGAGGGATCAGACCCTCTGAAAAACATCTACCAGAGGTCAGGTCTCAGGATTCACTGGAGAGACGCCAATTGGAAGTCCTGTACTTTTCAAGAAAATGACTCATGATCTATTTAGGAGAGATGCCAAATATGGGCTGCCTCTTGCTCAAACTCATGCTTGAAAATGGCTGAAGGGATTCCCTAAGGAATTCCCTAATTCCTTCAGGCATGTGGACAAATACCTTAGCCTAGGTTTCCTGAGCCTTGGCATATAGTCCTGTCAATGACCTACATAGCTCTGTGAGGTCATTTCACCCTGACCCCAATGCTAGCAAATCGTAGATACTGACACCTGTCATTCATTAGGTGCCTATGCTCCTCAAATGGGATCACTTACCAACAGTGCTCCGATACCTATGTAATTGTCATGTCAATGCTAATGAGGCTATCTTCTGTTAACTGAATGTGTGGTGATCCCTTCTTAGGACATTACCAGAGGCACCTACAAATGCGGCCCTTTAGGCTCAATAGTCTGCCATCCAAAAGACATTTGTTCCATACCATAACACACACACGTTAGGCACAACTGAACAAAAATGTGACAGAGGTAAAGTAGACAGCATGGGGATATAGGCAGGCAAACAGAACAGCCAGTGCAAAGCCCCCGGGAAGGAATAACCAGAAGGTTATCGCAGCCAGGGCACAGTGAACGAGGGGAAAGTTAGCAGATGAGATTTCTATGCTGAGTCCCAGTTTTGTCACAGAATGGGATAGAGAACTGATGACCTGAGAACCCTCTTTACTAACTCCTAACAGGTGATTTTGAACACTCACTCGCCCTTTCTGAGTCTCCTTTGTCTCATCTGCAAGGTGGGCACAGTCACATACATTTAGCCACGTTAGCTCCCTCTGCACCTCTCTGCTGGCCGTACCTTGATTGCCTGAGAGATGGCAGCAGCAGCATTAGCCTCCTTCTCATCTGCCTGCACCAGAAGTTTCTTGGCATCAGCTTCTTTTGTCTCCATTTCAATTTTCACCATCATCATTGCCGTATCCTCAGAGGTTTGGATGAGCTGAGGCTGAAGGGCAGTCAGCTCTACTTGCATGACAGCCACCTAGCAAGGAAGAGGGACAGGAGAGACATAGAATCAGCAGTGCCAATGCTGAAAATGAGAAGTTGAGTAAAGCAGGCTTGGTTCTGTAATACAGGGCAAATGCAGCTAGGAAGGATGGCTGGTTTTGATATGTCACTGGGCATAGATTTGTTGGCTGGTAGGATGTCCCCAGTCTTTCAACACTTAGTTACTGAGTCCACACTAAGTGCTGTGGTTTCAAGAGTGGTGCAAAGCACAGGCACACAATGGCAAGCAGAAATGTTGAAGAGATAGTTTCTTCTCTCATTAGGTTTCTGTGCTACTGTCTGGTACAGGGAGAGAGAAACCAAGTCATAAAACCATTAAAAGTCACCGTGTGTGTGTGTGTGTGTGTGTGTGTGTGTGTGTGTGTGTGTGTGTGCATGTGTGCACATGCACAGGGTTGCATTTGGAGGCTAGAGGTTGATGTTAGGTATCTTTCTTGGCAGACATGTTGAGGGAGGGAGGGTCACACAAAAGTGGAGCTGCCTATCTGACTAATCTGGCTAGCCAGCATGGTGCAGAGATCCTCTGACTCTGCCCCCTACCTGCTGGAATTATAGGTAGGCTGTTATGCCCATCTGACATTTATTTGAATTCTGAGAATGTGAACTTTTGTCCTTATACCTTGGTGGGGGGTGGGGGGGAAGACAGAGAGACAGACACAGAGAGAGACAGACAGAGAGAGAAACAGAGAGAGGATCCCAGGCTAGCCTTCAATTCACAGCACAATCAGCTCTTAAGCTCAACCAGTCTCTAAGAGTCTTGAGGTTACAGGTGGGTCCCTCCAGGCTAAGCAAGAAGGCGCTCACAAGGCCACTTTTTCTAGTGTTTGTCTCCCAATGTCTATGTTGAAGCTTAATTCAGAGATAGTGATATTTGGCAATGGGACCTTTGGAAGTCATTGGGGTTAGATGAGGTCATGAGAGTGGGAACCTCAAGATGGAATAAATATCCTTAGTAAGAGGAAGAAACAAGAGATCTGCCCTTTCTACCATGTAAAAACCCATCAAGGTTACTATCTGAGCTAGCAAGATGGCTCAGCAGGTAAAGGTGCTTGCTGTACAGCTTGACAACCTGAGTTAGAATCCATGTAAAACCAGGAGAGATGCCTAATATTGGGTAAAATCACTTGCCATCAAGCCTGACAGCTTGAGTTTTAACCCAGAATTAACGTGGTGCAAGAAATGAAGTGATTCCTGCAAGCTGTCCTCTGGCTTCCATATACAGGCTGTAGCACACACACACTCTCTCTCCCTGCTCTCAGATACATGGAACAATGAAAAAAAAAAAGCTCAAGTGTAAGAAGTAAGCCTGATTCCAGTAATTTGTCATCTGGGCTCCATATGCATCCTGTGGCATGTGAGTGCCAACACAGACAGGTGTGCACGCACACACACACACACACACACACACACACACACACCGCATTAAAAATTTAATCATGGGCTGGAAAGATGGCTCAGCAGTTAAGAGCACCAGCTGCTTTTCCAGAGGTCCTGAGTTTAATTCCCAACAACCACGTGGTGGCTCACAATCATCTGTAATGAGTTCTGATGCCCTCTTCTGGCATGCAGGCATACATGCAGATAGAGCATTCATATACATAAAATAAATGAATAAATCTTTTTTTTTAAATTAACTCATAACATTCCTGTCTCTTTGGGAGGAGAGCCCCCACAAGACAGTAGATCTACTAACACCTTGAAGTTGCCTTCCTGATCCCTAGAACTCTAAGAAGCACAGGTTTGTTGTTTCCAGGCTTCTTACATAGCCAATGCCCTTGGAAACAGTTCTACCACGCATCCTTTGGGTCTGAGTTCCTTCAGTGATGGGAACTCAGCACTTTTTAGGGGACTGTAATTTTTTAGAAAACCAAATTCACTAGGGTTTTCCCTCCCCCAAAGAAGCATTAGAATTTCTCTCCATGTACCTTCACCCCCAGGAGCCTATGTTGGAAACCAGACCATGGTGGGTTAGCCTGGTCAGGAATCCACCATGGGGTCAAGCTTCTTTGAGTTGCAATTCAGGTGTGACTAATCACCAGGGTGAGTGACCATGGGCATGTCATCTGGCCTCTCTGTTGTAGGTTGTTTGTAACAGGAGACCGTAGCAGTGTTTTCTGGCACATAGTACCAGGCATGCAACATACAAGGGTAAAAGCATGGTGACCTCTGGCATCGTTCCCTTTCAGATCTGGACTATTTTAGATTCATTTTCTGTCTCTCCAACAACATAGTTTTCTCTTACTTGTCTAGGGGGACAAGCTGTCAACATTAGACCTAGCAAACATAAGACCAGAGCAGTGGAGCCAGAGCGTCACACTGACAGGTCAGACCACTGTAATTTGAGTCCAGGCCTAACCTTACAAAGCCCTGCTCTTCTCTTGCCCATGGCCTCACAAAGATGCTGCAGTTGAGGTCCTAACTGTAAGGAAGTGCCAGTACTCTGCAGTCAGGATAAATGCTACTTTACTGGCTTTGTTTGTTTTTTTGTTTTTGTTTTTTGATACAAGGTAGCTAGCCTTGGCTGGTCTGGAACTCAGTCTGTAGACCAAGCTGGCCAGGACTTACTTCTGCTTCCTGAGTGTTAGTATTAAAGGTATATGCCACCATGCTCAGCTTATGCAATATTTTGAGAGACCCAGTTAATGCCAAAACTAAAACCCCCACCAATGAACAACAGGGTGCAATCTTAAATACAGACAGGATCACCTGAGGCTGAGATGGAAATGAATTAATCGACATCAGATCCTGTCTTTATCTGTTGCCCTTTTACGTTCTGTATCTAGACACTCCCAGCATATCCTGGCCCTTTGTCCCTGTTCTATGGAAGTGCTTACTTGTGAAGACGCAAATTCCAGTTTCTGCAAGCCTGCCAAGTAGCGGTTCCTCATCATGTCCACCTCTTGTCTCTTGCTATTCAGGAGCGCTTTGAAGGTTAGGATCAATTCAAGGTAGGAGGTGGGGGTCACGTAGTTGTGTCTGAGAAGTGTGTTATAGTAATCAACGGATAGCTTCTTCACGCTCTCCTGAAAGTACTTGCACATGGAGACAACCCTGCCAGGGAAATCAGAGCAGTTGAGACCCAGCTTCCTATAGAGGAGACCTAGCAGTGCTTTAGTAAGGGACACCAGGGTTCCGGAGGTGCATACAGTGACTGGCCCGCTAGAACCCAATGAGTGAACAGAGCCAAAGAGAGAGGGATGACCTCTGACCCTTTTATGAATCGCCAGGGCTTGTGCAAGACTTCAGTTTTCGGTAGTTTGAAGAAGCTTCTGGAGTGCAGAGTACTTTTTAATTGCATTTTATTTATTTTCCATGTGTCTATGTGTGCATACGCATGCCTATGCTTATAACATGCATATAGAGGTCAGAGGACAACTTGCAGGAGTTGATTTGCTCCTTCTACCATGTAAATTCTGGGGACTGAACTCAGATTGTCAGGGGCCTTTACCCTATGAGCCCCAGAGGTGGCTGGGATTTCAGCTTGGAATACCCAGGGTGTTGAAATGAGGCTAAAGCTTACTCTGTCCGAATGTTGTCATCAAGCTCAACGTCCTCCAGGAATTTGTTGGCCACCAACTCTAAGGCATCGGTTGGCCAGGACTGGAACCAGTCAATTGTGCAGCAGTTGATAAGTGAAGGGAACATTCTCAGGCGGGTTCTGAAGGCATCCCCGATTGGACTCATGGCTAACGAAAAATAGGTTCTGTTAGTTCCCGTCCACAAAAGCTTGGAGAAGCAAAGACAAGGTAAAGGTCTACAAGGGGCCGGCAATGCCTCTGGTTGGTAAGTAGGGTGTAGTTCTAAATAACCATGGTGAGGGCCTTGGGAACAGAGGAATCCTGGGGCATTTTTATGATGAAATCTCAATGCATGATGACAGTCTGTTTTACTAATCTCCTTTATACATTATTGTGCTTTTGGGTCCCTTAGTGGGGATAGAGCCCTTTGCTCCATTTGTTCTATGGATGATTTAATATAAGGCAGCCATATCTAGATACCCACAGAAGTTGCCCAGGGCTTGTTTCTGACCCCCATCCCTGTCCAGCCACAGACTCTTGGTTCTGCACCTCAAATTCCATTCATTTTTGTCTAGTGTGTGGAGAAAACATGATGCATAAGTGGAAGTGTGGAGGTCAGTACAGCTGGAAGAGTCTGGCTTGACATGAGGGTACAGGATGCAGGGGTAGTTTGGTACATGGCCTTATAAGATACAGGGAAGAAAGTTCTGTCCTTTGATTCCCATCCTAATGGAAAGTGATTATTTAATTTAATTATTTAATTACATGCACACACACACACACACACACACACACACCATTATCAATCTTGTCTGCAATTAACACTCTGGATTAATGGATCTGAAAAGTCTAGAATTAACAAGAACAGAGATGGGGAAGGACAATATGGAGGTGAGATCTGAGACAACAGTGACTGAGCATGAAGGCAGCGTGGTGTACAAGAGGTGAGTGCAAGAGGATGCTATAAGCACATCCCCTGGCTTTGTGTATCCATTTCATTCACTGAGAACGCTGGTGTTCTGTGCCAGATAATATGCTAAGCTGTGATCTTTCTTAAAAAAGTCAGAGAACTGAAGAGATTAAAACAGGCTCAACACAGTCTGTTTGGGCAAAGACTGAGGACAATTGCCAGAGGAAGTCCAGATTGTGACTGTTGGTTGGTGCCTCGCTCAGATCAGTTTTGAGGTCAGTAGAAGAAACTGGCTTTGAGATATTGAGAAGACCCTAATGACTCCAGAGGACCAAGAACAGACAGAATTCAATTGCTTCTCACCAAGAACAATGTGAAGGTTCTTTCTCACTCTCTCAATAAAGAAGTTGTACATAGACAAGGGAGTGACTTCGATCTTCTCTCCTTCTGTCCTGGCCGCTGTCTGCATCTTTTCCACAAGGTCAGCTTTCTCATCAGCTGGGAAGATATTGGGCACATCACCTGTGTTCAGAAGCATGTTGATGTCTTCCACAAATGACTCGTCCTTGATCTGGT
The DNA here is from genome assembly GCA_030674055.1 of Rhabdomys pumilio. NCBI lineage: Eukaryota > Metazoa > Chordata > Mammalia > Rodentia > Muridae > Rhabdomys > Rhabdomys pumilio. The sequence continues at coordinate 108,239,946 of JANHMN010000003.1, forward strand.
TATCCGAGAAGAGGAACACAGTGCTCTTGGTGGCCACTCCTGACTGCAACATTATCTTTTTCAGGTCCTCTCTCCAATCGCTGTTGGTGTAATTCTTTGTGATTTCAATCTGGTATAGCTCATAGGAGTTCATGAACGTGGACAGTTTGGTGGCACTCTGCCGCCCACTGCCCCCAATGCCCACCAGGAGCAAGTGACCTTTCTTCTGCTTCAGGACTCTGCAGATCCTGGAAATGTGCTCAATAGCAAACTTGAACATGACCAAAGACATGGGGGCCTTGCTGACACTGTTGAACTCGTCCAGATAGTATTCCATCACCGTCGTGAGTGCTTTCAGGTCAATGATCTCATCATAGATTTTTGGGTCACTTTCTGGCTTCAAAAAATCCCCGAAGAAAAGGCTACGGATATTATCATCAGTTATCTTCCCAGTGGGTGACAGGTGGATGAGTACCTGTGGGAAGAATAAGTGTCCATTGGGCTCTGTGCCTGTGGCCCAGGCTAGCTGTAGGTATAGGGACAGAGGAAAAGGGAGACCTGACTGTTTTTCCTAAGCACATCTTCCTAGCCATGGCTCATCAATAGCAAACATTTAAATATAATGTGTGGATGTGATGGTTTGATGAAAGAACAGGGAAGCAGGTTGAGTGGGGCTTGAGAGCTGGCTGAGTGGTTAAGAACATGTGCAGCTCTATAGAGGACCCAAGTTTGGGTCTCAGCACTTACGTCAGACACCTCACAATGGCCTGTAACTTCAGGTGTAGGGGAGCCAATGCCCTCCTCTCGTCTCTGAGGGCACCAGATTCACATGTATATACCTACACATGAGTACATATACATATAGACATATTTTTAAATTTGTATGTATGTGCCATACATGTGTGGGTACTCTCAGAGGTCATCAGAGGGTGTCAGGTTCCTTGGAGCTATAAGTTGTGATCTGCCTGATGTGGGCACTGGGACCCCAATTTTGCAAGAGCAGCAAGTGCTTTTAACCACTGAGCCAACTCCTCATTCCTGACTGAAGTTTTTTGTTTGTTTATTTTTAGGCAGGGTTTCGCTGGGTAACCCGGGCTAACCTGGAAGTAATTATGTAGATTAGGCTATCTGGGAACTCACAGAGATCCTCCTGGAATTAAAGAAGTATGCCACCAAGTTCAGCCTCATATACACATAATAAACAAACAAACAAAAAAATAGTAAAAGTAGATCTCTGTGAGGTCAAGGCCAGCCTGATCTACAAAGTGAGCTCCAGGCTAGTCAGGCCCACACTGTGGAACTCTGTCTCAAAAAACCCAAAAACCAAAAAACCAAGGAAGACCAAGTTGCTCATCTGTAACATATGAGGTCCAGCTCATGCTCACTTTTTGATTAGTGACTCAGTCTCTAGGAGTCCCCAATGGTCCAGGCTAGTTGACTCTGTTGGTTTCCTGTGAGTCCCTGTCCTCTTCGGGTCCCTCAGTCTTTCTCCTAACTCTTCTGTAAGATTCCCTGAGCTCCATCTACTGTTTGGGTGTGAGTCTCTGCAACTCTTTCCACTGTCGGTTGGGTGGAGCCTCCCCTAGGACAGATATGCTAGGTTCCTGTCTCCAAGCCTAATGGAGTATCATTAATAGTGTTGGGGATTGGTTCTTGCCCATGGGATGGGTCTCAATTTGGGGCAGTCATTGGTTGGCCATTCCCTCAGTCTCTGTTCTATCTTTGTCCCTGCACATCTTGTAGACAGGACACAGTTTTGGGTGGAAGGCTTTGTGGGTGGGTTGTTGTCCTTATCCTTCCACTGGGAGTCCTGACTGACTACAGGAAGTGGCCACTCACGATCTCTATCCTCCAATGCTAGGAATCAGCTTGAGTGTCCCCCAAACAATTGGAGTAGGGGCTGACCCTGAGCCTGTTGTCTACCTACCTGCCTGTGGATCCCACATTTCTAAATGGACAACCTTGTCTGGATTCAGTGGGAGAGGAAGTACCTAGTCCTGAAGCCCTTGATGTGTGGGGTGGGGGTAGAGGGCAGAGTGTGGGGGGTAGAGGATGGGATGGGGGTGTCCGAAGGTTGACACCCAGAGGGGGACTTTATCTTCTAAGGGGAATGGGGGGAGGACTTATGTGAAGGGGTACTGAGATGAGAGGAAGGGCTGATACTGAGTTGTAAAGTAAATAAATAAATAAATTTAATAATAATGAAACAAAGCAGACTAATAACAAAGGAGTGCTCACTTCTGCAGCATATATAGTAGAACTGTAGCAGCAGAGAAGATTGGCATCCCTTGCACAGGATGACATGCATGGATGGCATGGAGTGTTCCCTATTATTATTATCTTTTAAATCACTGGATCTTTGTGAAGTAAAAGTAATGTGTTTATAAAAACATAAAATAATTTTTTTTTTAAAATAAAAACAAGTGGGAGCCAGGTGTAGTGGTACACACCAAGAACTCAGAGTCAGGAGTCTCACATGTTCCAGCTTGGCAAGACTCTGTTTTAGAAAAGCAAACAAACAAGAAAACAAGCCAATGACAGCAACAAGGAGGAGGAGCAAGATGACCAGGAAGAGCGGGCCAATCTGTTATCCCCTAAGTTGCTGAATATTGGTGGTCAGTTTGTAAGGCCCCACAGAAGACAGTGGGCGGATGAAATTACTTCCCCACGGTTGGTCCTGCACTAAACAGAGGTGTGGGCGATGTTCCTGCTCTGTACCCTGCCTAGAGTAGGATGCTGAGCTGCTTCCTCCTCCTGATGTGAGGACCTGCCAATTTGCTCTTGGTCTCCAGATGCAGCAAAAAGACAATTATCCCTAGAGAAACAAACAGCTGTTTGGTAAGGCAAATTAAAATGCCAATAGATAGGTTTAAGATCACTTTCAACGTAGGAAAAAGAAAATGCTATAACTACAATTTTTTACAAAAAGAAATTTTTTTTTGCCTGAATTTTACCAGGGTCTTGGTCAAATGATAAAAACGTATGTTTTCCTACCCAAATCCAAATGAATTGACCTGAGGATGTATTTTAAGTTAAATTAGTTTACTTTTTAAATGATGCTTATTCATGTGTGTCTGTGTGGGTATGTGCATGTGTGTGCAAGTGTTTGTGTGTCAGGGGCACTGGATCCCCTGGAGCTCTTGTTAGAGGTAATTGTGATCTCCTTGATGTGGGTTCAAGGAATCAAACCTGGGTTCTTTGCAAGAGCAGTATCTGCTTTTACTCACTGAGCTATCTCTCTAGTCCCTTTAATTAATTTGATATAAATAATATCACATATTAACTATTTTGAATATCCTGAAACTTATGTGTTGCCACAGAAGTGGAGCAAAGTTGGACCAAGTAAAATATCAACAAATCAACTGACTAACGTATGTGCCATTTCCCATGATTCAGGGCAAAGAGTGTTGGTGGTCTTTACTGGAAATAGAATCTAGAGTCTGAATCTAATGTGGGCCCATTTCTCAGGCCAGATGATTCTAGACTAAGGCTTACCTTCTCCATGGTCTGCTTGAAGCAATTGGAGGTGGTCTCCTTCACCAGGTTGAAGAAAGTCTGTCTGTCGTCATTGTCAATCAGACGGTCATAAAAGACTCGGTAAACCTCATGGATCCAAAGCCGGATAAATTTTTCCAAATCCTAAAGGCCAGAGTTAGTCATTTAAATGCATTACGGGTGGTGCTTGTGGTGATGGTTCTCAAAAGGTCTCTAAATCTTGGGGTCAATGTGAGTTATAAATTAGACAAGGGATAGAAAGTACTGTGCCATACACACCACAGAGAATAGTTTGTGGTTAGTAAAAGCCTATTATACTAAGTACACTATCAGTACAGATCCAGGAATATTGCCAAAAGATTTTTTTGAGACAGGAACAGTAGCAGCTGACCTGTAGGTGGGTGTAGGGACACAGTAATACTCCCTGGATCACCCTTGAGAAATCCCGAAGGTTAAAGACATAATGTGATTTGGAAGGAGTTGGCAAAAAGTTCTCCACTGCAGCTCTATAAATTGTCTGGGTTGCTTGGACCAGCATCTTCCCATACCTTAGGAGGAAGAGGGAGGCAGATTAGTCACATAGTCAAGCAGAAATGAGGACCACCCCCAGGTCAATAAGCAGGAAGCCACAGGAACTTCTTACCGTAAGAACATGACATCAAACCCTTTCCCAAAATGCCAGTCAGCGATAGAACTGAAAATTTTGGTTAAGATTTCATCTTCAAAGGCGTTGATGGAAATGATATTCAGATGGCGAGTGAATCGTCCTGTAAACACATGAGTTTGCACACACACTTTCTAGATTCTAGTGACCCTAGTCAATATCCCTCTGCTCTCAAGCTCTACAGTTCTGCAATCCAACAGGTCAGCCTCTAGCCACATGCAGGTTTTTACACCTAATATTACCTATGACATCAAGAATGGGCTTCCTCAGTTTCACTGACCACATCAGATGTGTTTAGTAGCCACAAATGGCTTGCTAAGTGCATGCACAGACCAATCCCTGATCTGCAGAAAGGATGCGAACTCTGCCTCCTCTGGCACACAAGGTTGCTATTATTTTTACGGTTTCACTTTTATTTACTTATTTAGAAATGTATTTCACTTATTTTATGTGTATCCACAAGAGTGTGTATCAGGGCATTACATGATGGCCTGCAGACCAAGGACACCGAATCCCTACAAACTAGAGTTACAGATGGTTGTGAGCAATCATGTGGAGGGCTGGGAACCAAGGTCAGACCCTCTGAAAGAGAAGCCTGTGTTCTTACTTCTTAATTACATGTTTCTATGTGTGTCTGTGTATGGCTTTGTGCGTGTATGAATGCTGGTAGCTAAGGACTCCAGAAGAGGGTACTGGATCCCCTGGAGCTGCAGTTACAGGCAGTTGTGAACTGCCCAACAAGGGTGCTGGGAATTGAACCCAGGACCTCTGTAAGAACAATATATGCTCTTAACTGAATATATCTCTTCAGCCCCACAACATTATTTTTAAAAACTAAAGGAAATACTTGATTACTGTGGAATAGCCAATAATAATAATAATATGATTATAATAATAATTATAATAATAATGTGATTATTATTATTATTATTATTATTATTATTATTATTATTATTATTTTGTAGAAAGCATCTCCTTCACTGACTTCTCTCTCTGTTCCCAAGTTAACCACCATTTACTAACCCGCCCTTCTAGGGCCTGAAGTCTATTGCTCCTCCTGCTTTCTCTTGCACAAGTGCGGATGGTTTTCAGGTCTTGTGACTGTTTGGGGTTTGTTACTAATTATTAGTATTTTGAGAATTGGGGCTCTGTAAACTAGACTCATTATAACTATTATTTAATAAGATTTTAGAATTTTGTTCTCTGGTTGTCTGCCCTTGTATATGGATTTGGGAAGAGGCAAAGCTTGCAGTGCCGTCACTGCTGCCATTTCCCAAAACTCCTCCTCAGCTTTTCATATATATACAGCACATACACATGTAAAATATGTATTCCTATGCATTGCTTACACACATGTAATTATATGTATGTGAGTGTACATATAAGCATGTACATTTGGGGGCTTGAGAATTCATTCAGTGGTTAAGAACGCTGGCTTTTCTTCCAAAGGACCCACATTCTTCCAAAGGAGCCCATATTGGGCTCACAACTATCTGTAACTCCAATCTCAGGGCATCCAATATCCTTTTCTGGATTCCCCAGGCACTGTCTGCACATGTCACACAGGTGTACAGGTAGACAAAACAACTATACATATAAGAATAAACAATAAAAAGTTAAAATACACATACACACACATTTTTTTCTTGACATTTTTTGTGTGTCTCTGTGTGTTTGTTATATATGTGTTCATATATGTGTGTATGTTTGTTTGGCGTGTATGTGTTCATGAATGGATGCATATATGCATTTTGGCATACCTGTGTATGTGTGTATAGGTGTCTGTGTGTATATGGTATTCTTGTGTTCATGTGTGAAGTATGTACATGTGTGTTTCTTGTGTGTAAATCAGAGGTTAATGTTGGGCACTTTTTTTAAAATCTCTTTCTCTACCTTTGTGTGTGTGTATGTTTGTGTGTGTGTGTGTGTGTGTATTTATGTAATGTGTGTACTTGTACATAGAGTCGTGTGCACATATATGTGTATATGTATGCACGTAGAAGTAGACTTATATTTTCTACATTGCTAAGCTGTAGCCATTGCTAGGTATACAAGTTTGAGAACACCATTCAGTATTTTGACGAAAACAATATACTTAACATAAATTCATGCTTTCTCTGTGTTGGGCAAACAGGCTATTTGTTGCCATCTTCTCAATCGCTGTGCTCACAATAACCATAAAACGTTGCCTTGAGTTTCCATTTCTCCATCTGAATGCTAATAACTGTCAATTATAAGCTAGGTTATTGGTTCCCTACTGAATATAATTTCACTAAAAATCATCCATAGGGAATAGAGAGATGGCTCAGTGGTTAAGGGTACTTACTACTCTTGGGGAAGACTCAGGTTTGGTCTCTAGCACCTAGATGGAGACTTACAACTGTACATAACTTCAGTTCCAGAGGATCTGGTGTTATAATCAGGTCTCCACGGCACCAGAAACATATGCAGTACACATACATACATACATACATACATACATACATACAAGCAAAAAACTCATACACATATAATTAAAATAAATCGTTCTAAAAACATCAGCCTCAAATGTAAGCATTCCTTGAGAGTGATGGATTACAATAGAAACAAGATTGCTCTTGCCAACCATGAAGGTAATTCGGCATCCTCTCTCACAGCTAACAGGAGTGACTCAGCTTTTTTTTTTTATCAAGTGACAACCCTGGATTCTTTTAATTTTTTCAGACTTCTGGATAAAAAATTAAGACACTGACATGTCAGATCATCTTAACTTCCTGGGAGGACCCAGTCCAGAGCAGAACACCCCACAAACCCACTTTACTGCCTCAGCTTGCCATTCCCTGAGCACCCATGGAACCTGGCCATTCTCACTGGAGCCATGGCCGTGCTTGATCTCATGGAACCACACACGTTCCCAGCAGTTGTGGGTGCTAGGTTCTATGCTAGAAGCTTTTCAGAGATCCTATTTGTGACTGAACTTGAACTGACCATTGCTGTGGCTTCTAGAAACACACTCCTGTTGGAAATTGGTTATACAACAAGCTCCCTATGGAGTCGAGGTGACTTAGACTTTGCTGTGCTCAGATCTGAGGCAAATACAACTGTGTACCTGCTCTCTTCACACCGTACCCCGCTTTTTGATGAATAGACAAGACTCCTCACAGACTCTTGTCATCGTCCCACCCCATTGCACACAACTTCTAACATGAAGTCTGGAGTTAACCCAAACCTTCCCAGCTCTCACAAAGATATATACTTGACAATCTCTTCTGTCAGAAGGCCCTGAACCAAACCAATTCATCCATGAAAACCAGCTCTGCAAGGGGAATGAAGAGAGGATTAAACCCTCTTCCTAGACATACCAGTGATGTCATTCCTTCCTCCACCAGGGGGACCCATGGCAGTCACAAGCAGAACATCCACAATGTCCAGCCTGTTTGTGTCTTTCTTGTCAAACCAGTAACCGTGGTCAATCCATTGTCTCAGCAGTTCGATGGGAGGCTGGGCTCCATACACCTCTTTGGCTGGCATGTTGAGGTCATCTGTAGAAGGAAGCCACAGCCACATACACTGGAATCATTTGGTTTTACAGGGGTCACCAATGACTGTTCCCTCTATGAGAAAGTCTGTTTCTAGTGACTCCACTCCTATTCCAGACCCAGTCAGTACACAGCCTGACCAGACAGGAAAGGGTTTTCTTGGATTTAGAGTTTGCTTTCTTATTGAAGTCTTTGCCCATCATGGCTATAAGATACATGGGATGACATTAACAAACGAGCATTTAACTTTCCTTCAATTTTCCTTAGCCAAAATACACTGTCTACAATACTACAGATGGGGGTCTGCCAAAAGTTGTTTTTGTTTGTTTTGTTGTTATTGTTGTTGTTGTTGTTGTGCTTTCCGTCTTGAGAGGAAGTCTCACTGTACTGCCCAGGCTTATCTCAAACACTATAGATATGGTGTCTGCCAGCTAACATATTTTCAGTGGTGATGGGGATTGAACCCAGAGCCTCCCTACATGCTAAGCAAATGCTGTATTACTGAGTAAGAACCCCTCCTTCTGAGGGGCATTAAATCAACTTGTAAGAGCTGAACTCCTGTGGGAGCAAGGCTTTGAATTAGGGCCTTTCATGAGCAAACTCAAAATGTCAAGAGGGGTTTACAGGTTCTCTTAATTACAAGAACATTTTCTGCCTGCAACCCACTGCTCAGGCTGGGCACTCAGGAGACACTGAATTCAATGGAGGGGCTCTTTGTTTTTGTTTTCAACAAATATTAATAGACTGATCAGTTTGTGTCAGTAAACATTTTAGGAACTTTAGACAAATTAACTGATTTAATGCAAACATATTCGAGGTAAGGGACCGATCCTTAGATTGGGGAGGCTAAATCAACTATACCTAGGGTTATAAATTAATATAGAACCCAGTTTGGTTTAGCGCAAGGCTTCAACTGGCTTTGGGTATATCATAAAGATTGTGGGAGACCTGGATGGAGGGAAAAAAGGAAGGGTAGAAAAGAAAGAAAAAATAAAATAAATACGATTCCTGCCTTTCAAGAGATGATGAGCATGTGTAAGGATATAAATATAGCCATGAAATGTTTATTATTAATACATGAGTTTAAAATACAGGACACAAGATGATCCAAGACAGTGGAGGCGTTATGAGTACCTCCTGGGTCGGCAGCCATTTTCCAGGCCTATGTCCTGTCCCAATCATGAGGATGAGTAACCTCATGCGGGTCTGAGGCCCAAAGGGGGAAAAGAAAGAGGAAGTGCTTTGTACAAAGTGAATGTTGAAAGTCTATGCTCTTATTTCATCAACATTTTCTTAGCAACTATTGGGTTCCTTCTCTTAGTGATGATCCACTTATCTGATATCACTTAGTGAAAACTCCCATATCTGATGCAAACTGACACAAATGTTACTTCTGGAGGTGTCAGAGTTTAGCTGCCACCACCACAGTCTCTTAGAAATACTGTTCACTATGAAGAAGAAAGAGGAAAAGCAGAGCAGAAAGAATGAACAGTAAGGAAGGAAGTAACAAAGGAGGGGGGAAAGATGGACGTGAGGAGACAGGAGATGTGGTGGTGGTAGGAATGCTAAATCACCTGCCAGAGAGAGATGGAAGCTTCGGCTTGCTGCTGTTTGGATACAAGAACTTGGTCTATGCCAATGCTTACCTACAAACACCACTGCTTTCTTCCCTATGGGAGGCCCAAAAAGGCCTTTCCTCCGACGATCCAGCTTGGACATGATGATGTCCTGGGTCTGGTTGGCTGAAGTTCTGGCAGAGAAATTGATGAAGTTGGGCTGGTAGACATTTTTGGGAAGGTGGAGAAGGAAGTTGTTGGTGATGGCTGATTTGCCGGTGCCTGTGGGACCCACGAACAATATTGGGATCTCGTGGTCCAGGTAGGTTTTTAAGAAGAAGGACTGCCGGGCAGTTTCCATTGTGGGAATGATGAGGTCTGATACCTGTTTCACAAAGATACAGGGAAATCTTGGTTCTGGACCAGGAGGACTGAATCTCAGGATTCAAGGGATCTGGGTTTAACTGTAGCTCCATTCTTTACTCTCTTTATGACCTTCAGCAAATGTTTAACTTTTCAAGGGACCTCAGTTTCAATTCTGAAACAAGGACAATCATTGCATTGAATACACAGTCGTCAGAGATCAAATGGGACCAAATACATAAAGGTGAGTGCTTTGTCCCTGTTTTGTAGACGAGGAAGGAGAGATATAGCAGGTCTTCTTCAATAAGAAGTGGAAAGGCGCCTGGCAGTGGTGGTGCTCGCCTTTAAGCCCAGCACTTGGGAGGCAGAGGCAGGCAGATTTCTGAGTTCGAGGCCAGCCTGGTCTACAGAGTGAGTTCAAGCAACAACCACCTTCCATGTGCCACCTATTGTGGTTCAGAAGGTTTAGCTGTGTTGTAGTCATATAAGAAGACTTATATATTGAAGGTTTGGTCTCCTATGTAGAAATGTTTGGAAGTGAGGATTTTGTGAAGTAATTGGATCTTGACGGTTTTGGCCTCATCAATAGATTAATCCCTTGATGGGTTCATAGCTCATTGGTTTATTAAAAGTTGGCAGACATCAGAGATAAGACACACTGAGGAGGGTAGAGGGGTCTTTGGAGCACATTTTCCAGGCCTATGTCCTGTCCCTGTCCTCTTTTTCTCTCTCTACTTCCTAGATGTTATGAGGTGAAAAGGTTTTTCTCTGCTGAGCCCTTATGTAGTAATGTTATACCTCAATGCTAGTCTTGTGATGATGGGGCTACGAGAGCATAGCATAAAATCAATAGCTGAAATATGCACTTCCTCCTCAGAGCTGACTCTCAGACATTCTGCCACAGTGACACAAAGAAGGCTTCTCTTGTTCCTGATTCCCTTTCCCCAACACTGAGATTCTAGGTCCCAAGACCCACATCCACTGAATCCTCCATTTTTTCCAATATACAGATCAAATATATTCTCCCTGGGCCTCAGATCCTAAGCGGATTTAGACATCCCCATCATAGCTTCTGGAATCCTTATTACTTTGTATAGAATATTTTACCTAAGTTTGAATTCTCAGAGCCTGGACCCTGTAATCATTTTGTCACAACTGATCCCTTAGTGGGGCCAGGCAAAAGTTAGGAAGGTGCATATTATATGTAGAGGTCTCCTCGTATCATTTCTAGTTTGGAAAGGAGTAATGACCTTGAGCTGCTGTTGTATGACACCAGGGAGCAACATTCACACTGCAGTTTGTAAATGTTGCTTCCAAAAACCAGACTTGACCTTGACGTGGGTACCACCAAATCTGTGCAGCTTGGAAGCTTTTGCAAACAAAAGCTTGGCTTCTTTTGGGAGATAATTTGGCTAACTGAAAAGAAGCAGATGGGTATGGCCATTAAAGCATAGAAGAGAACGATCAAGTATCATAAGAGAATGCAGACGAGGATGCCATGCCTGTATTATTCCCTGTAACCCTTTGACACAGATGATAACGCAGGCTGCAAGCAGGTCAGGATTCTCCATGAGGCCACTTGGCCTGTTAGTGATGCTTGAAGACTCCCATTTTACAGCTTAAATCAGGAACTTGAAGCCAGCTGGATTTCACCCAGTGTTATTTTCAGCTACTCAAATGATCATTTGACAAGAGGAAAATACCCATTGGAGCTGAAAATACTTTCTGCACTAGGCTCTTGTCCATATGAGTTTAGTACAATTTCAAATCCCTGGAATTCAGATAACAGATCTGTATAATAAAAGCTGAGGATCTCAGTGCTGGGGCTTCTTTACAGAACCCAGCCCCTAGGATGTTTGTCCCGAGAGCAGCACAATCACCCTTGTCTAAAACATCCTTGTGAGTGCGGCTGTGGTCTCACAATATCCTCACATTTCCATCTGCCCTCTAAGAGCCCACTTGGAAGATCTACACAGTTACCTCAGAAGGATAAATAATGTTCATTAGATTATCCAAATGAAGGCACAAGAGTGCTCATTTTGCATATTACCTATAGGACTAAAATATATGTGCATTAGCCATTACCTAGGAAATCCATTGATTAGAACTCATCTTTTTGAGTTCTGCTGGAGGAAATCTCTCTCTAAGGATATAATGTGGGTTTCTTGGGGTTAGACAAGGTAGCTGTGGTGCTGTAGACAACGACAATGATTAGAATAATAACAAACACCTATCTAACTCCTACTATGTGTTTCATGGGTGTATACACTCTCTTCAGTCTTGGTGATCATCCTTTATTAATTCTTTTCCATCTTACAGTTGGGTAAACTGAGGTGTGGAGCTTGAAGCCTATGTAAGGAATCTAAGTCTCTCTGATATTAAGCGCTATGCTTCTGAGGGTTTGATCTGTGCAAAATACTTCATGGAAATGCTCACAGGGAGCTGATAGTTCCTCCATTTGGAAAGGTACTAAGAAAATTCCAGAAACCACAGCATTTCCTTTACCTTTGCATTGGCAGGGATAGTCTCCTCCTCTTTGGTGATATATTCCGTCCACGCATTCCAGTGTCCACCCCCTTGTTTGAGGAAATAAAAATCATAGATGCTTCCTGCACCCAAAGAAACAGAACACGTCATTAGCAAAGCAAGGTAAGCTTCATATTTGGGGAATTTGAGTGCCCCAGTTATAGGCATCTAAAATGTGTAAGTTCCAGTTTCAGCACAACTGTGGTGACACGTACCTACCTGTCACTGGCAACCAACCACAAATTGGAGCAAAAAATATTTATTATCCATGTAAAATGGTAAGTGAAGATTATGTAAATTCTTGTTTTTAATCTTTGGGATAGGGACCCATTCTGTATTGAACTTGGATTTGTTGTGCAGCCAAACCTAGCTTACAACTTGTTTTTTAAAGTACATGTTTATGTACTGGGTGGTGGGGCAGGGCATGTCACAACATATATGTGGAGGATGGAGGACAGTTTATGGAAGTCAGTTCTTTCTTTCCACCATGTAGGTACCAGGAATCAAACTCAGGTTGTCAGCCTTGGCAGCCATCTGGCCAGCTCCCTGGCTTAAAGTTGTGAGCCTCTTACCTCAGCCTTCCTGGTGCTGGGATGACACTCGAAGTTAAATTTTCTCTTTCTTTCTACCCTCTACCCCTTATATTTATGTGTAATGCTTGTACTTGTGTGGCTATGTGCTTGTGTGCAAGCAGGTATGTATGTATACACATATGACTGTGGGGAGTCAGAGTTGATGTCATGTGTCTTCCTTGATAACTCTCCACCTTCGCTTTTTTGAGATAGAGTCACTCGCTAAACCTGAACTTCATTGGCTCTGATAGACTGGTTGGCCAATGAACTTCAGGGATCTACCTGTCTCTGTGCCCCTCAGCACCAGGGTTGCAGGCACATATTATTATGCTGGCATTTTATGTAAAGTCTGAGGATGCAAACTCAGGTCCTCATGCTTGGGTGGCAGGTATCTTATTGACACAGCCATCTTCACAGTCCCTGAAGCCAAAGTATTTTTAATAATAGAAGTAACAAATTTTTAAATGACAAAAGAAAGTAATAAATCATTCTAAATCTCTTATTATATAGGAATTCTCTTCCAGATAAAACCTTCATCTTGGAGGAAAGGTCATTAAGAGACAGGATGTTAAAAGGAGAGGTGAAATATTGCATCCTGCAGACAAGTTCCATCAGTTCAGGAAATAAACAACTCAAAGGCTTCAGGAAATCCCTGAAACCAGCAAAATACTTTAGATTCTTCCCTTCCCAAGTATATATAAACAGTAAAGTCTGCTGAAAGACACTCTTAGACCAACTGAGCTGTCTGGAAGAGGCTCAGACCAACTGAGGCACGTGGAAGGGACACTCCAGCTTGTCACACTGCCTGCATGCTGTGCAGTGTGCTCAGGTTCACAGCTTTTGTGAGCTGTCACCTATGCTGGGGTGGGCACTGGTGATACAGCTACCTTTTCTGCTCCCAGAAGTGACCCTTATAGTAATTTCTGTTCCTATAAGTAACCCTTTGCTTATAATCCTGTAACTCCAGTAAAACTCATTGCTTCATCAGTGCAGACTTTGTGTTACCCTTACTTTGGTCTATTCTTGGTTGCCCATATAGAACAAGTAGTTGTCTGTTCATATCTTACCAGGAAGAGTACCATACAATAATCCCACATGTAGAAATAAACTTTTGATGATAGTTTCTCTGACCTCTTTTCCAGGCACACTAATATATTAGAAATACAACAACATACTGATGAGCAAGCATTTTATAAGAATGAGGTCATATGACATATAATTTTTAAACACTAATATTCGATTTAGCTATGTGTTGTGGAAAAGTCTGAACTCCTGGTGTTCATAAAACTATGACAGGAGAATTGCAATTTTGAGGTAAGCCTGGGATACATAGAAAATGCTGTCTCTAACAAAAAATATTTAATTTAATTTTTCTTAGTTGTAGCAGAAGAGGGCTATGAAACAGAAGGATCTCGAACTTGAGATACTCGTTATTCACTATAAGGATGCTTGTTCCATATGAGTGTTTAGACCTGCATTCACAGGTACACACATGTCCTTGTGAGCACAGCATGTAGAGTCAGAGGACCAACCATATGGGTTTTTAGACCTCTACATTGCATTTGAGACAGAGTCTCTCATTGGTCTGGAACTTCACTAGGTAGTCTAGGCTAGCTCCAGGAGTCTGGTGAGCTTCAGGAGGTCTTCCTGTCTCCGCTTCCCTTCTTGACATCTCTAGGGTTACAAGTGCCTGCGGCCACACCCAGCTCTTTAATGTGAGAGATTCAAACTCACATCATGATACATGATACATATCACTTTACAAACAGAGCTATCTCTTTAGCCCCCAAGGGCATTTCTTAATTAAAACAAAAATCAAACCTGTAAGGAGTTAACAAATCATTATGCTTTTAAAAATAACTTAATCCAATATTCATGATTGTGGTTTTCATTGTTGTATTGTTGTAAAATAAAAGTAGGCAAAAACAGTGATACTATGAAAACCATCAGGTACCACTAAGTAGCTTCAATGATTATCAACATTTAGCAGCTCTTGCCTCATCCATTCCCTATCACTAGCCATCTTGCTTCCTCCCCTCCCTCCCATGCTCTCCCCTGACCTCTTCTCCCTTCCCTTCACTCTGAGTCCCACCTTTGGCAAACCATCTCTCTTTTTAAATGAAAATAAATACTAAACTTTGCTCTTAGGATTACTTTCATTTTATCTTATAAGTTTTGCTGTGTTGTGTGTTAATTTAATTAAACATTCAATTCTGGGATTTGCTATCACTGATATCTTCAATGATTCAGTCATCATTTGATCAAATTTTAGTTAATCTCCATGATTTTGTTTGTGTTCTTTAGTTTCTCTTGGTCTTGATTTCTAGTTTTATTCCACTGAGTACAGATAAAATACAAGAAATTATTTCAGTCTTTTCCATTTGTTAACTATGGTTCATGTCATGCGATATGATCTATTATACAGAAAGTTTCACGGGGTGCTGTGGAGAGAATATCTTGTGTATTGTATGAATATATCACTTGTTGATTAAAAAGCCCATGGTCTGTGACTTAGGCCAGGAAATGGGAGGTGGAACATCTGAGAGGCAGAGAGAATTCTGGGAGAGAGTGAGGCAGGAGATTCACTTGGGAGATGTGATGATGAGATGGACACATGGTACTGAGCACAGGTAACCAGCCATATGGCAGAGTGTCGGTAAAAAGAATTGGGCTGGGCAGTGGTGGCATACGCCTTTAATCCCAGCACTTGGGAGGCAGAGGCAGGCGGATTTCTGAGTTCGAGGCCAGCCTGGTCTACAGAGTGAGTTCCAGGACAGCCAGGACTACACAGAGAAACCCTGTCTCGATAAACAAAACAAAACAAAACAAAACAAAACAAAACAAAACAAAACAAAACAAAACAAAGAATTGGATTATCTAAGTCATGATCTAGTTAGAGTCGAGCCTAGCTATATGGCCAAGGTATTTGTAAATATAATTTAAGTCTGAGTCTTATTTCTGGAAGCATGGGGATGGAAGGAAGAACTGGACTCTAACTCTACCAGGGTGCTAAGAATACGTGTTTTGTAGTGCTTTGAGGGGTACCATGTCTGTTATGATCCACTTAATTTACAATGTGGCTTAACGCTTTTCTCTTTTCCATCCTCTCTTCTCTTCTCTCCTCTTTCTTT
Source organism: Rhabdomys pumilio (assembly GCA_030674055.1). Lineage (NCBI taxonomy): Eukaryota > Metazoa > Chordata > Mammalia > Rodentia > Muridae > Rhabdomys > Rhabdomys pumilio. The sequence continues at coordinate 108,255,750 of JANHMN010000003.1, forward strand.
GCCTCTATTATCCCCTTTCCCTCTCCTTCTCTACTCTCATCTTCTTTCCTCCTCTCTCTCCTCCCTCTCTTTGACTCTCCATCTATTTTTCTTCTCCTCCCTTTCTCTCTCTCCCTCTCTCTCTCTTTCTCTCCTTGTCCACTGCTTTCCAGTATTTACAGAATTAAGTTTCGATTCTTTCTGCAGTATTTTTTAAAGAGTGCTTTGTTGTTGATATCATCATGTATTAAGGAAGGATGTTTCTGTCATCCTATGTTCCCTTCAGCTTTACTCAGAAGTAACTCTGGTACAGAATTTTTATTTTTTTTAATTATTGTTTTAAAGATAGTTTCTCTGTGTAGCCCTGGCTGTCCTGGGACTCACTTTGTAGACCAGGCTACCCTCAAACTCAGAGATCTGCCTGCCTCTTTGCCTTCTGAGTGCCTGGCTATGGACAGCATTTTTAGAAAGTTATCTGACACTATATTCACTGGGCTAAAAAATTGTTCCCCCCAAAATACTATTTATGGAAATGTATCATGTGGAAATGATTTACAGAGAAAGTAATCCATATGTATGGGTGTGTGACACCATCTGTGATAGCAAGAAACTTGTTGAGAAGGCCTCCTGTAGGAAGCCAGTGAACACTGTGCCTTATAAAATGAAGAGGACGTTTTTTCAGTCATGATACCATTATTTTTAAAAGCTATTAATTAACACAGAAAAAAATTCCTTAAAGAAATAATCACACATGAGAACAAGGTGTGGCAGCTCACCTACTATCTTGGGCAGGAGATAGGTAGAAGTAGTAAGATAAAGAATTCTTGGCCAGCCTAGGTTACATAGTAAGAATCTATCTCAAAAACAAAACAAAGAAATAATCAAAAACCACAATAAAAAAGGTTTGAGGCTGTAGCTCAGTGATAGACCATTGGCCTAGCATACCAAAGCCCTAGCTTTGAGCCTCCACACTGACAACAACAACAACAACAACAACAGCAACAGCAACAACTAAATAGAGTTTTAAGATAGACATATGTCATTATGGACATTATATAAAAGGATGATAAAAGACAATGACAGATCCACAGAAAAATTACATTTTAAAAATGAAAATACCTATAACAGGTTGATGTGAACAAAATAATACTTTTTCATCATTTTTCTTTGAGAGCTTTTTTTTTAAATAAGAAAATAAGAGATACGAAAAGCATATGTCGGTAACATAATTTTCTCCTTCCTTTGTGGGCTAGTTTGTGGTTTCATTCAAGAACATTTAGGTCAAATAACAAAGATTTTAACTAAAATGGACCTACCAGCTATGTAATTTGGCCAGCACTACCATTTTGCACATCTGTGCAGTGGATCTGAGTTTATGCTAAGCCTAGAAAATCACTATGGAGAGTGACTGAGCTCTATCTGTCAAGCATTTGAAGGACCCTGGGCACACAGGAAGCTGCCTGCCAACACTGAGTTCCAAGCTTCTTGTTAAAATCACTTTTTCTTTTCTTTGCATTGTGGCTGTCAGTCAAACTCTGGTCCAGGGAGGAAGGAGAGCAGAGCAGAATGAATAGAGTAAATGCTCTGCAGCCTCTGAACATTTCACCTGCCTCTGGTTTCTTCTCCAGCTGAAGAATAAGGCAAACATCTCAGCTGGTAAGCGCCTGTTCATAGTTCATGCAGTGAAGAGTTGAACAGAGGGAAATGGCAGCCTCATCTGGAAAGATAAATTCCTGGCTCACAAACAAGGATCTCACAGACATGGTTCCTAGATCATGAAAAACCAAGAAAGCAGCATCCCATGAAGTTGGAAGTGGATTTCCTCAAGTTTTTTTTTTCATAGAAATTTAAGCCTGGATGCTTGTGACAAGGCCAGAAAGGCATTTGAAGGGGTTTCAGGTGACTAGAAGGAAGTGAGACTATATGTTACATAATTGTACATACAGGAAATACAAAATCCTTGGAGAATAGGTTAGCAGCTGCCTTCCAGTGGGGAGGACAGAGATGAATTGAATACATGGATGAACGATCTTACAGGGGTGATGGAAGCAGCCTAAAACAGGATTATGATGATGGCCGAGCTGAGTAAGCTTACTAAAAGTCACTGATTTGTATAATTAAGTGGGTGAATTTCATAGAATGTAAGGTATGACTCAATACTTTACATAAAGAAGTACACCTAGCCCTGAAAGGCATACAGGTTTTGGGATAAGTGGGGTCTGTCTAGGAGCTTCTCAGTTTGCTACTATTTAGTAAAGAACAGGAAAATAAAAGATTGGTGTCACTATAAGCAAACATGGAAAGAATCTTAGTAGAATCCCTTTTAAGTAGAAAGCAGCTGAGCTGGATGAAGAAAATGTTTGAATAACATCTTCCAAAGTCCCATGTATTAAAACCTTTGCCTACGGCCCTAGTGGAATCGGATGGAACCTTTAGGGGGTAGGAGCCAATAGATGAAAGCGAGATAATTGGACACCTGCTCTTGTACACACCTGCTCTTCTTACTCTTCCCTCTGGCTTCTGGGTCACCAGGAGGTGAACAGCTTTCTGTGCCATGTGTTGACATTGTAATGTGCTTCCTCAGACCCCAAACTAATGGGCCAACTCACTATGGGCAGAGACCTCCAAAGCTGTGAGCCTCCTTTTAAGTTGACCATCTCAGGTGGCCATAATTTCAGGAATGGAAAACTGACCAGAACATAACAAACCAAGTGATTGCAGAAGAAAGGAAAGGAAGTCTGGGCCCTTCCCAGTGGCTTCTCAAAAACTGCCCTGAACATTAAGCAGCTTTCCACCTGCCTGTCAGCCACTGTTCTGGGAGGATGATAATGTCATCCTCTCCTGTCCCCTTCACTTAGCCATTTTTCCATAGCTGAGAGGTCAAGAGGGTCATAGAGCACAGTGAGGAAGGAGATGGAGAGAGTCATAACAAATGGCACTTTAGATTCAGAGAGGTGGCCTTCAAACTAAGGAGCCACAGAGCTTTTATGCATAGATTAAACAAATAGAAAAGTCTGCTTCTCACAGATGGCATTAGTTGATCATATGTTGTCACTGGATCTCTGCCATCCAACTCTTCCTTAATCTAGAGCATGCAGTACTTCGGATTCGTTTTAAAGATATATTATGAATATTATTTATACTAATCATAACAAAGCAATGGTAAGTTTGAAAACTATCAGGAAGAAAGTAGATATTTATCATGGAGATGAAAGTAAAGTTAGACTTTCTAAGCATTTGCCCATATTGGTGACCTGAGGAGTGCCATTTTAGTCTTGCCAACAGCTTTTGCTTGCTTATCTCTTTTATGTGTTTGTGTGTGTGCATATGCTCTCATGGTTGTGTGTGTGTGTGTGTGTGTGTGTGTGTGTGTGTATACAGATGCATGTATGCATGTGGTCCAAAGTTGCTTTTGAAAATCATACTTGATCACCCTTCTTATTAACCAATAAGTTGATTAAATTCTCTCAATCAAACCCAAACTTTCCAAGTCTTGATAACCAGCTTGCTCTGGGGATTCCCTGTTTGTCTTCTGAGGCTGAAATTATAGATGAACTACTGCATCCATTAGGTGCTTTATGTATGTTTTATGTCTGGGGACTCAAGTTCAGCCCTCTTGCATGTGAGACAAACACTTGAAGCACTGAGCCATCTCCCCAGACTACCGAATCTCTTTCTGAGTCAAAACTACTAAGTAGGTTCAACCAAAGATGTATATAAAGAAGTCAGTTGGCAGTGAATGCTGGGAATTCTGGTTTCTTCTGTGCTATATCAGTTGATAGGACAAAGAAAGAGGAGATGAGATCACCAGAGTGCACACAGACATTGTGAAGGAAGTTACCTGGAAAAAAGATTGGAAACACTTCATATCACTGGCCCTCTTGCTGCAAAGATGAAAGAAAGATGTCATTGCAGAGTGGTCCAAGAGTGGGATCAAAGGCAACTCATGAACCATGTCGTCTGCACGCACAGAGAGTAAACAGACTGGCCTGGAGGGCTAAGGAAATCAGAAAACAACATGTGGAAATGCAGTGTGAAGAACAGTGTGGAGGCCAACCTGAAGAGTATATCTCTAAAACATGGTCAGGGTGTGCCTGGCTGGCGTTAGGGCATGGCATCCTCAGGAAGGTGCAGAAGGCATCAGTTTGAAAAAAATGAAACAGGAACAAAAAAACCACTAGGAGAAAACAGGCTGAGATGAAACAAAGATAAGATCAAAAATGAGATGCCCAGTCTCTTTGGAACAATGACAAAACTATTACTCTATATCTCTATAAAACTATAACACTATTATACTGTATCTATAGAAAACTATAAAGCTATTATACTGTAACTATATAAAACTATAAAGCTATTATACTGTAACTATATAAAACTATGACACTATTATACTGTATAGAAAACTATGACACTATTATACTGTATCTATAGAAAACCATAACACTATTATACTATATTATTATACATATAACATCATTATAGTATAATTTATCTTAGGTGTTTTTATATGTACTCATTTAATAACTTCCAGGAACACCACAGATATGCTCTATTATTGTTGTACATATTTTAGAACTGTGAAAACTGAGAGGGGCTGAGGAATTTGCTTCAAGTCTGCCAACTAGTAAGTGTGGGAGCCAGAATTCCAGCCTTGGGTGTTTTATTCTGGAGTCTATGCTTTTAACTGTTACGTTAAAAAATGGCAGAAAGCTAAATATGCAAAGGTTGATTAAAATTACTCAAGGTGGACAGATTAATTGAAGTTGAGGATGACTGGTATTAGAATAAAAATCTGCTTTAAATGGACATAAAACAAAAACAAGGAAATATGGTATAACAGATACAGAAGCCAGAGAATACAACTTTCCCTTGCTGACTAAACAGAGGAATCAGATTCCAGGCAAAATAAATAAAAAGAGACCTATGTCTAGACATAGTCTGTCAAAACAAAAACAAAACACAACCTACAACAGAACATTAAATAAAGAACACATGAAAAGCTAGCTACCACTATATATAGAATTTAGCCTAACTTCTAGCTAAAAAGAGAAGAAATTCTAATTACATTCTGTTTCCACATTTCAGATGTAAATAGAATGACAAAACATGAAAAATAGAGTATCAAGAAGAAATGGGCAAATCTAGTATTTTGATTGGGATAATTCCATGACCTCTATCAATGAGAAAATGAGTCAGAGAATAGTTACAATGAACACCACCATCACAAAGCAACTGAATGTAAATGACACTTAAAACTTACCATCTGAGAACATCAGACATGCATTCTTCTTAAACTCACATGGAATGTTCACCATGAAAGGCCACATTCTTGACTATCAAATGTTTTCACACGTTTAAAGTAATAGACACCATACAGTATATACTTCTGGAGCACAGTAGAATTGGAATAGAAACCAGTAAGAGAAAGATAGCTAGAAAATCTTAGTCCTTCAAGCTTAGCATACAAATCGAAAAAGTACAAGGTTTTGACACACAAATCAAAAAGTATCAAGGACTAAGGGGACAGCTCAGACCTCAGGGGCTAAAGCATTGCTGCACAACCAGCCGTGAAGACCAGAGTTCTGATCACCAATACCCACATAATTAATGCCAGGTTGGGCTTTGTAGCTATGGTAGTTTGTATAGGAATGGCCCACATAGACTAATGAGTTTGAGTGCTTGGATCATCAGAAGTGGCACTATTAGGAAATATGCTTTGTTGGAGGAATAGTGTTACTGTGGAGGCAGACTTGAGGTCATATATTCTCAAGCCATGTCCAGTGAAACACACAGTCCCCTTATGCTGCCTGCAGAGCAAGGTGTATATCTTAGAGTTTTACTGCTGCGAACAGACACTAGAACCAAGGCAACACTTATAAGGACAACATTTAATTGGGGCTGGCTTACAGGTTTAGAAGTTCAGTTCGTTATCATCAAGGTGGGAGCATGGCAGCAACCAGGCAGGCATGGTGCAGAAGGAGCTGAGAGTTCTACATCTTCATCTGGAGGCTGCTAGCAGGATACTGGCTTCCAGGCAGCTAGGATTAGGGTCTTATAGCCCACACTCACAGTGACACACCTACTTCAACAGAGCCACACCTACTCCAACAGGGCCACACCTTCTAATAGTGCCACTCCCTGGGCCCAGCATATACAGACCATCACAGTGTAGAACTCTCGGTTCCTTTTCTAGCACAGTGTCTTCCTGGATGCTGCCATGCTTGCTGCTATGATGATAATAGGCCGAACCTCTGAAACTATAAGACATCCTCAAGTGTTTTCCTTTATAAGAGTTGCCTTGGTCATGGTGTCTCTTCATGGGAATAAAACCCTAAGACAGTAGTTTGTCTGTAATTTTAGCATTTAGAAGTTGGAAGTGGGATCGCCACAGCAAACTGGCTACACAGACTAGCTATATTGTTTAAACTCTGGGTTCAAGTGGAAGTCTGAGTGAAATAAACTCTTCCTCCTTTAAATTGCTTTTGGTCATTATGTTTCATCATAGCAGTAGGAAAGTAACTGAGACAGAAATTGGTATTGGGAGAGTAGAGTATTGCTTCTGCAGTCCTGACCAAGTTGTTTTGGGGAGGATTGTGGAAGAAATTTGGAACGTTGGGCTAGAAAACCCATTGACTGCTTGAGCACTCGGTGGACTGTTCTGTAGGAGCTTAGAAGGCAATGCTGATAGAAATGCAGATGATGGAGGCCTGGCTTGGAAAGTTTAAAATCTCTCTCAGGGTCATTGCTAGTTTGAATAGAGAATCTGTGGTGTCTGGTCAGCTGAGGCTGAAGAATCAGCTGTGATAAGAGACCAGCACCACTAAAGTAAAACCTCTGCTTTGTTGGACAATGGATGCCGGTTAACTAGAGCTGAGAAATTAGTGGTGATTAAAAAGAGCTCAGCACCGTTAAGGTGAAATCTAGGAGGTGTTTGTTCAGGGTCAATGAGTGCTAGAGGCTGCCTAGGTTATAACTTGTGCTGGCAGCCTAACTTGGTAGCGTGTAAGAGTCTTTCAGGTGATACTCATTTTTGGCATAAAGGGGTTATTAGAGAGCATTTGAGAGTCCATACCAAGAAGAGGGCCCAGAAGAGGCTATTGGTGAAAGTGCAGTCCAGTTGTAAAAGATCCCAGTATTTTGGAGATGCTGGTACTATGAGAAGATTTCCAAGAATAGCAACAAACCATGTAGAGCTGGCTCAAGCCTAGAAGATGAACAGGGTATGCTGCACCAAGTGGAGGCAGAGGAGTGACCCAATCACTTTGGAGAAGCCCAGAAGATCTGTAGTGAACCCCAGATATTGGACATTGAGTTAGTTACAATTGGAATTGGTTTTGCTTGGTTCAGATTGTGATTGTGCCCTGCTTCTTCCCTCATGAAATAAAATATTTATTTTTGATTTTTGCTGGAGCTCAAGAGACGTTGAACTTTTAAAAAGAGTTTTGGAGGTTTATTGAGACTTTGGATTTTAAAAGAGTTTTACTTTTTAAAGAGACTGAACTTTCAAAGTGTTTGACTTTGTAAGGTTGTGGGACTTTTTAAGTTTGTAAAATGCTTTATATTATAATGTTGATATTAATGTGTGATCTTGGGGAATGAACAAGAAAGGAAGGGTTACAGCTTAGCAGTGATGTGTTTATGAGTCACAATTGTGCTCACTAGTTTAATGCTAACTTGACACAAGCTAGAGTCATCAGAGAGGAAAGAGGATCAATTGAGAAAATGCCTCCATAAGATCAGACTGTAGGACATTTTCTTAATTAGTAGTTGATGGAGAGGGCCCAGCTTATTGTAGGTGGTACCACCCTGGGCAGGTGGTTAGGGTTGTATAAAAAAGCAGGCTGAATGCATCAGAAGGAACAATCCAGTAAGCAGCACTCCTCCATGGCCTCTGCATCAGCTCCTGCCTCCAGGTTCTTCCCCTGCTTGAGTTCCTACCTTTCCTTCCCTCAGTGTGCTGTGATTCAGGATATGTAAATCAAATAAACCTTTCATCCTCAAGTTGGTTTTGGTCATGGTGTTTCACCACAGCAGCATAAAAAGTAACCAAGACACCCACTCATGATCAAACATCTTAGCAAATTCGGAATAGATGGAACATGCTGAAAACAAACACAGATGTTACGCTTAAGGGAAAGGACTAGATATCTTCCTCCTACGTTGGAGTTTTTCTCCTTCTAGGATTCTAAGGTCCTCTTTCATCACTCCTGCTCAGAGTCATACTAGGATGGCTTGAATGGAATAAGGAGATAAAAATTAGGGAGGAAGAAATGAAGCTTTGTGACATAAAACGATGACATGGAAGAGACTCCAAAGAAAATTTTTCTGGAACTTATTAGTGATTCATCAAGGTTTTCAGGTGCAGGGTCAGTTTCTTTCCTGCCTATCAAAAATGATCACATAGACCATAAAATCCAAAGCATAAAACCATTCACACCATATCAAAAAGAAATAGTTATAAACTTTATAATGCATAGGATCTATATGGTGAAATGACAAAGGTCTGATAAAAGATTAAAGTGTAATAGGAAGTTAAGTCAAAGCCACATATGGAAAAGAAGACTCAAAAGTCACAATGCCAATAAAACTCTCAAGTAAGTTTATGCATGTATGTGTGTATGTATGTAGAGTATTATGCATTTTTTCTCAGTTTTGTGTGTGTACATGTGAGGTCAGAGGTCACTGTCAGGTGTCTTGCTTAGTCTCTCACCATATAATTTTTTTGAGACAGGGTCTCTCAACTGAATTGGAATTTGCTGTCTGTCTAGACTGAATCTACCTGGCTGTCCCCCTCAGTTCTGGGGTTGCAAGCCATGTCACCACATCTGGCTTTTTCAGGGATGCGAGAGATCCAAAGCCAGGCCCCCACTTGAGCACAGCACTTTGGCCCCAGAGCTAGCTTTCTAATCCCGAATCAAGTCAACCTTTAAGCAACCACCACTCCTTTATTAAACATTCACATCAAAGAATATTCGTGGTTAGTTCAAAGATAATATAGCAAGATTGGAAATACTTTAACATGTGACATTATAATGACAAAGTTAAAAAGAAGTACTAATGTCACAGTCACCAATAGGAAGCACGTGAACAGACAGAACAAGACTGGAACCATCAAGAAGAACAGTAGGGCTGGTAGTTCTCATTTTTACTGGGAGGTGAAATGATAGAAAATTTTTACAAAAATAAAATAACATCCCCAAACACCTCCCCAAATAAACTATCATTGTGGTTTTATATTTAAAAAGTAATTAAATGTCCTCAAGGACCTTATTTTAGGGCTACTTCTTACATGGGGGTAGGAGGGTCAGCTCTGAAGAAGCAATCTCCTCACTCCCTTAGTTGTTGAGAAGATCTTACATGTTCCACACAGTCAGTTGAGTTTGGGGCACATGATTTAAACTTACACAACAGGGCACTAGTACCTCTTTCTGGAAAGATGTTGTTTTTGGTGAGTTTCACACTCTTGGGCCTTGGGTTATGATCATCCATGCCCATGATCAGGTTGCGGAAAAACACATCAAATTTCTTTCTGCTCTCAGCATTGATGGTACCGGACACGGTCCACACCAAGGAGAAAAGAAACAGGCCTTGCAGCCAGAGGAAGATCTGCTGGCTTGACAGACCTTCATATATCTCCATTTCCTCCACCTGGATGTCCCGGATTTCATCTGAAAGTGAAACAAAGTGAAGCTTGGGTTGAGAAAAGTGCTGGAAATGCAAGAGATGAATGCTGGGTCTGCCTGGGAAGGCGACTGATATGGCTGAGAATCCATTCCATGCCCTAGAGCCTTTATCATATACATGTATATACACACACAGTGACTACAGGCTCTTATGGGTGTGTATGTCTGTATGCAGGCTCATGTGTGTTCACATGTCTGAGGGTACAGGTGGAGGTCAGAGTTGGATTCTGGGTGTCCCTTAATTGCTCTCCACCTCTCTTTTTTAAGACAGGGACTCTTATTGAACCCAGGACTTGTTAATTTGGCTAGATTAGCTAGCCAGTGAGCTCCAGGGATCCTCTGTCTCCACCTCCTAAGTACTGGAATTAGAGGCAATAGCTACTATGCTTAGCTTTTACCTGGGTGCTGGAGATCTGACCTCAGGTCCTTATACTTGCATGGCAATCACTTTATAGACTGAGCTGTCTATCTCCCTAGCATATGCATATATATATTATAAATATATATATATTTTACATATGTATATGTATATATTATATATATATTAATTATTGTGCATATATATAATATATATATTATAGACTGAGCTGTCTATCTCCCTAGCATATGCATGCATATATATATATATATATATATATATATATATATATATATTATACCCACTTCAGTACATTCATGTGGGCAA
>JANHMN010000003.1:108271096-108305623 GCA_030674055.1 Rhabdomys pumilio
TCTCCCTTCTCCCTTCTCCCTTCTCCCTTCTCCCTTCTCCCTTCTCCTCTCCTCCTCCTCTTTCTTCCTCCTCCTCCTCTTCCTCTTCTTCTCCTCCTCCTCTTCCTCTTCTTCCTCCTCCTTCTTCTTCCTCTTGCTCCTCTTCTTCCTCCCTCTTTCTTTTCTTCCTTCTTCTCTCCCTCCTTCCCTCTTTTTCTTTCTTCCTTCCTTCCTTCCTTTCTTTCTTTCTTTCTCTTTTCTTTCTTTCCTTTCTTTTCTTCTGCCTTTTCATTCTTCTCCTCCCTCCCCTTCCCCACTTCCTCATTCTCTTTCTCCTCTTCCTACTCTTGATTAATTTTATTTTTCCCTTCATGCCCAAGCATGTGCACCCGTATGAACAGAGACATACCAAACATGCCAGCTCACCTGCTCACGGTGGCGGGGGAGGCCTGCTCTAGATCTGCTGGCTCAAAGATCAGACTCATCTTGGAGCTCATCTGTATGATCTCTCCACTCATTAAACACAGCTGTAAGTGTAAGGTTTGGGGGAGCACAAAGTTAGATTCTCCATCTACTAACCACAGCTGAAAGTGTAGGGATGGGGACCAACCTAAAATTCCATCTACAAAGGAAAGGTCACAGTGGAGACAAAATTAACTCAATGGAACATACTCATATGTGTTAAGCACCTACGACATGCCATGCATCATTCTGAGTGCACAGAATGAAGCAGACAATAATTCTCATCCTCTTTACATTATGCTAAGAGGAGGAAGGTGATAGGCAACGTATAGAGTGATAAAAGTGTTCTGGAGACATGGAGAGCCAAAGGCTTGGGGACTGCTGTCATGGCTGAAAGACTTGTAATTTTAGGGACAGAGTATCTGGCCTCACAGTAAATTGCAGTCTGAGGTAAAATTGAGGCATTATCATTGCTTATGAAGTGATTTGATATTTCTTTGTATTACCACAAAATTGTTATTGTTATTATTATTACCATTATTATTTCACATTCTACTTTGAGACAGACCTCACTATGTTGCCCATCTTAGCTTTTAGATCTCTTTTTAGTCCAGGCAGACCTTGGACTGGTAATCCCTGTCTCAGCCTCCTGAGTAGCTGGGATCATGGGTCTGTGCCACTAGGTCTAACTTAACATACAATTTAGCTGCTTATCTTCACGGGCATATCTTCTGCCTGCTTTGATTGCTCAAATTTCTGAGAAACTGCTGATTTTGAATCATCCACAAGGACTAACCCACAGCTGGAATGAAGAGAATTACTTGTTAATTCCCTCTTAGGATGGAATAAGAGACCACTAGAGGTTGTCTTGTTTGGCAGGCACATCCCTGAAGCACACAGTGAAAATGGACATGTGAGCCTCAGAATATCTACTAAAGGCATAACTTCCTACTTGGCAACACAGACTCAAGTAAGACATCTTAATCCTGGGACAAAACCTGAGCCCTGGTCACTCAGGGGGGATTGAATGCCAGATATCCCCATGGTTCATCCAATTTTGTGGTTAAAAGACTCTGTGAATTCCTTGGCCCATGCCACTGTATGTGTCCTCAGAGACGTTATAGCTATTATAGGACTGATGCCCCACCAGTTTATATCAACTCTAAAAAAATAAAAATAGACTCACATCAGTGACCTAGCTTGACTTATTCGTTTAGACTCTTTATGACTGCTTAAAATGTTCATACTTTTTGTTTCTTTGTGGTGCTTGAGACAGAACCTTGGCCCTTGAGGTAAGTGCCCTGTTACTGAACTACATCCTCAAACCTTTCTATTTATACTTTTAATCTCAAATCTTACTGACTGTAAGTACAAATGGAATCATAATTAATGAACTGATAACAATTGTTTCTGTGAGGGGCATTTATGCTAGGGTAACAAGTCTATGACTTTGTAAAGTTTTGATTATTCATGAATTAGTTTTTAATACACTCACAAGTAAGTAATGGGCTTGGTAGCTACCTTTTTATTGTCATCCAGGACAGTGTTCATATTTTCAATCCAAACAGCATCTACTGGCCCATCAAATATAATCCATTTGCGGTCATCAGTTATGGAAGATGCTTGCTCCCGGAAAGCATTGGCCAGGACACCATCTGTCCACTCATGGCTCACTGCATCAAAGCAGCCATACAGTTGCCCCATTGTGATGGCCTTGGGGTTGATGATCTTGAACTCCACAGCAAACTCCTCCATCTGGTTGGCTGAGTGAGAAAGTCCAAACCATTACAAAGGCATTGGTGAGATCAGGCATTAAACAAAAAACCACCAACTTGGGGAAACAGCAGTCTAAGGAGAATCTACAAAATGACACTCAGTCCTTATAGAGATTGGAGTAGTGGAATAGATTAGGCCTTTTGTTGTGTGTTATCACAGGCATCAAATTGTAACCATAATTTCTTCAGAGTCTTGTTTCAAACTGGGCAAATATCAGATTCATAACTAAAGAAACCTACTTAGTCTGAGAAAAATTCAAGCATTAAAGAAAAGAACCAGCATTCCACCTGCTCTTCTTTTGTGCCTGGGATCACAGCCACCCTTGGCTCTAGCCTGGGATGATAAAACCCCTGGTAGGTGAGATGATTCTGGAAAACAATCGCTGTGTTTCTCCATCTGAAGGAGAGTCTAAATGAATAAGTCAAGCCAAGTCACTGATGTGAGGCCATTTTAATCATTTAGAGATGATAAAAACTGGTGGGGCATCAGTCCTACGATAGCTCTGACCTCTCTGGGGATACATAGAGTGGTATGGGCCAAAGAATACACAAAGTATTCTTAAAGTTAAAACATTAAAGTTTATTAGGAAATGGTTTTAACCTAGGTGGGGTGATACATACATGTAATTTCAGCACATGAGAGACTAAGGCAGGAAGATCATGTATTTTAAGACCAGCCTGGGCTACAATAGTGAATTTCTGTCTAAAGATTAATTAATAGTTTAAAACTCCAAAACAAGTAATAAACGAAAGAAAACTTTTTTTTTTTGAGACAAAGTCTCTACTTTGTAGATTTGGATGTCTTGAAACTCACTATGTAGACCTGGCTAGCTTTGAACTCACAGAGATCTGCCTGCTTCTGCTTCCTGGTGGGCTGGGATTAAAGGCATGTGCCATCGTACCTGGCAAGAAAACATTTTTTAATGGAACTTAGGTCCTCTGGAAGAGCAACAATCACTCTTAACCACTGGAACATTTCTCCAGCTCCCAACCCCCCCCAAAACCAATTTTAATTTAAGTTCTTGTATAAACTCATGTGCAACATAGGCACATTTTAAAGAATGACATACTTGCATATTATACAGAAACAAACATACAAATGCAAGAAAAGAAACCTAGACTATTTATTTAGTGGTAAATATAGCTTCCATTTGTTGAATATCTACAATGTTCTATGTATTTAACTATGTAATCTAATTCTCAAAGCAATCCCATCCTAGAGCTGGGAAAAGAGAGGAGAAGATGTTAAATTACTTTCCTAAGTTTAAGTATTTATTCTAAAGATGAGCTCTTATCCTCTATTCTAGGAAGAAGGGAGACAAGGAGGAAGGGAAAAGAAGCAAAGGATGGGAAGAGGAAGCTTGTGTGGAAAGAACACAAGGAAAGGAAAGGAAGCATGCTAACTCTTTTGTTTTTAAACTGATTTTGTTTAAGTCAACAACAGTCTTGCTATTCTCCTTGGGGAACCACCAGGGAAACCACTGTTAAGTATTTAACAGTATCATTCCAGCCTCCACTCCACGCACAGCAAATCTCTTGTTGGAAGATCCTGTGTCCCAGCTTTTATTTTCTACCTGCAGACATTTGTGTGCTGTCCTCTACTTTTAATGCATATATCAACACCCAGGTTGACAAAGCTCATGGCCTGGCATTGTCTCCACAGAGTCAGGTAACTGGGCAGGAAGTCCTGACTTCCCTGAAACAGAGGGTGCAAGCTTTACCTGCATGTAAATCACCCAGAGCTGCAGCCAGAACCTTATAAGCTGATGTCTTGCCACCCATAGGATCTCCAACAATCATGTAGCCATGTCTTACCAGCATCATCTCATAGATCTGGGAAGAGAAGTCATATAGTGAGTTAATTCTGATGCACTGCCCTGTACTACAAGTGAGAGGTTAATGAAGGGCAGATATCAGATTTTCCAGGCCACATTAACTCTTAGGAGCTGCAGTCCTTTTAGTGGTCTATTGTTTAGATGTGCCTTAGACTGCCTAGGACATAGGGGGACTATTTGCTTTTTTCCTATCTAGATGCTAATTTTCACACTATTACTCAGATGACCCCACTGAATGCATCCAACCCCTGGTGGAAGGAGAGAACCAACTTTAGAAAATTGTCTTCTGACTTCATGGCTCATGTCCCCAGAGAGGTCACAGCTATCATAGGACTGATGCCCCACCAGTCAATAAAATGAAAAAATAATGTTTTATATTATATGAAATAATTATATGTATTTTTGGGTACACTGAAATACATTACACAGATAATTATTACACAAATGAATAATTTGGGTACACAAAAAAATCATTGATAAATTTACAAAATTATATTGATCAAATGTCTATCTTCCAAAATAATGATTATTTTTATAAAGTCACTATACCTAAAGAGTAGATGGTGGCCACTAGAGGCAGGAAGGGAAGAGGAGGAGTTGGGAATAGAGAGAGGTTAAATTACTGACGTCCCAAAAATTAGATTGGAAGAATTAGCTGTAGAATTTTGTAATGGGATAGGGCAACTGTGGTTCACAGTACTTTATTTCTTAAAAATATATTTACATATATACCATATTCAAAATGTAGTATTATGGAATTAACCATTAAAGAGAGAAAGGAAATAGGAATCATTTTTGCAATCTGCATTTTCTGTTGGAGGTCTATGTACTGTTCTAACCTGACTGGAGCTCTCAGCTGATGAAAACTATTCCTAGATCCAGGCTCCAACACATTAATAACATTCCATGTAATTTCAGCTCCTACCTATAAGTATGATAGTGGTTTGAATGAGAATGTCCTCAATAGACTGAAGCATTTGAACACTTGGTTCTCAGTTGATGTTGTTGACTGGGGAGGTTTTAAGTGCAACCTTTCTGGTGCAAGTATGTCACCCGGGTTGGCTTTGAGAAGATAGAGACTTTTAGTGCCCGTAACTAAGATGTGAGCTCTCTGCTTCCTTGTCCTGTTGCCAGGCCTGCTGCCTGCTGCTGTAACTCCCTGCCATGACAGACTCTCATCCCTCAGGAATTGTTAAGCCCCAATAAACTCCTTTTACTCCAAGTTGCTTTATGACAGCAATAGAAAAGGAACTAATTCATATATCAACATCAGTTTTCATAAAAGCTCATTTAAAAAATGTCTTGATCATTATTTTTCCTGTGACAAGCAGCTCATAATATTTAAAATAAAAATACTCCAGTCATTTTTATTTATGTGAAAAATTTTCCCTTTAGACTGTGAGCTCCTCAGAGGAAAGCAACAAATGAAGCTTTTTATCTTTTTTTTTTTTTTTTTTCCGGGACAGGGTTTCTCTGTGTAGCCCTGGCTGTCCTGGAACTCACTCTGTAGACCAGGCTGGCCTCGAACTCAGAAATCTGCCTGCTTCTGCCTCCCAAGTGCTGGGATTAAAGGCGTGCGCCACCACTGCGCTTTTTATCTTAAAGGTCAAATTCTTATTATTTTTTCACCTTGGAGGAGAGTGATGAGAAGAAGCAAGGGAGGCAATGATTATGAAAGTGGTAGACAGGGAGAAAAATGCACACCAGCAAATATTTATTGAGCATCTACTCATGCCAGGCACTGCTCTTGGTGTGTGGACAGAGAAAAAACAAAACAGTAAATTCCCAACCATCAAGAAAGATTTATGCTCAAGCATGTTTGAGAGACACTTATAATGAATAGAGGTGAAAACAGGACAGAAGGCATCCCTGACTCGGAGCCTCCAGCCTTCCTGAAAATGGCTGTGAAGATATCAAGATACAAAAAGGCAGGGAATTCTGGATATCTTGTTTTTGAAGATTTAACTTTACTTTTGAGAATTGGCACTAAACGACACCAACATTTGCCTTTATGCCTGCAAATACTTTGAAATGCATTAAAAGCAAGACTGATGGATGGATAGATTGATGAGGAAGTGGCTATATGGTGAAATAGGTGAGTGGCTGGGTGGATGTATGGGTGAGTGCATACGTGCTTGGGTAGACCGACTGATGATAATGGGTGAGAAAGTAATAAAGCAAAATTACAAAATGTTCATTGTAAAATCTAGGTGGAGAGGGGATATTTATTCATAATTTTTTCACCTGTTTGAAGTTTAAAATATTGCATAATAAAATATAAGAAATGAAAGCACATGCCTAGTTAAAAGGATAGGCCACATATAAAATAAAAAAAAAAGGAAAGTCAGATTCAATATTAGGTCAAATGAAATATGTAAAAAAAAAAATGAAGTTTACCTGATGATATAGTGGGGAAAAATTATTAGTGCAAGCCAATCTGACCACAGAGTCTGAAGCCTTGACCTTTGCTTCAATTAACATCATAACTGAAAAATAACAAAGCTGATAAAGCTGATGATGACTGAGGAGGAGACACAAATACGGCACCATGCACTGTCTAGTACTTTCTATGCATCCATGCTCTCTCAGAACCCACTCTATAGGGAAGCTTCTTCTCCTTGCATTGTACAGCTGAGGAAACCAAAACCCAGAGAAGTGAAGTAATTTGCCTTAGATCCCACAGAAGGATCTTACAGGAATGAGATTTGAACCTGGGTCTATACTAATCCCAAATCTAGTTCCTCTCTGCACCTCACTGCTTTGTGGGGTCTAGATTAGCTTGTATTTTTGAGTCTCTGTGACTCCGTTCAGAGTGTGCAGTTGAATCACAGTTTATTGAATTTATTACTGTTTTTCATGAGTCAGCTTTGCATGGAGTGGTCCCAGAAGGGAAACACTTCAACTAGCAGGAAACTATATGGATGCTTGTTATGGTCAGGCTGTACAGAGTAGTGCTTTCTGTCTGTGGCCTACTGATACTACAACCTTAGCTATCATGACTGGGGTGGGGCTAATTTCATCTCCACTTGTTTATGGTCTAGGTTTTATCTCTGTAATTGGTTCAGAGTTGGTCATGTGATGTCATCATACTCATTCACACTTTAAGACATGTATTTGTACAGGTGTGTGTGGATAAGTATATGGAAGCCAGAGACTGAAATTAGGTGTCTTCTATTGCTCTCCACCTTATTTTTTCCAAGCTCCTTATTTAGATAGACAGCTGCTAGTGAGCTCCAAGGTCCGCCCCATCTCTGTTGGCTCCTCCCACTACCAATTCCACAGCCGTGAGCTGCCACCAGATCTGGCTTTTTCATGGGTGCTGGGGAACACAACTTGGTCCTTATGCTTACTCAGCAGCACTCTTCCATGGAATCACCTTCCCAGCTTTGAGACATTTGATGGAGCCACTTGGAGCGGGACGCCTTCTCCTTAAATATGGTGAGGGAGGCTGGGCTCACAGACGAAGAGAGCAACACTCCCAGTGCAGTTATCCAGAAACCTGTATCCCACTGTGTCCAAGGCCAACACATTCCTGTACTTTTCAGACTAGGTGAGTAAATTCCGTTTTTTTGAGGACTAAGGCAGTCTGAGTTGGCATTTTAAGTCCAGAGTAACGAAAGACTCAGTGTAACCATACAGTTTTCCCCTAGAAAGATGACCATAGGAAAAGTGCTGGTGTTTATCTTCTTTTGCTTTGTTGTTGTTACTGTTTTGAGATTACAAACGTCCCTCCTGGGGATTACACGTGCATGCCATCTCATGTGGTAGGTAAATGTTGGGACGTACACTTGTATCTTGTAGAAGCAAAGGCTAGCGGCACCAGAGTCTGTCGAGTGGGTCTTTTAGCTCCTTTGCTACTCAGGCTTTTCTACTCAGGTTGCTGTTAGTCCAGCTCGAATCTGCTCTAGGTCTTTCTAGTTCCTGACTCCAGCAGACAGTAGGTATACTCACATTTGGGCAGAGGAAACTAACCTGGATAATCTTCCCAATGAACCAGGGCACTGGCTGCAGCTTCATATTTCTGATGTTTTTGTCCAATGCTTCCAGGAAAACTTCGTAGTCTGGCTTTGGAAGAACAACTCCAGGAAACAGATCTGAGATAATTCCCTGTAATACAAGAATTCAAGAGAAATGGGGACAGGGTGGGGAGACACCTGTTACAGGTTAGCTCACCTTCTCTTAAAAGGAGATCTACAAACAGAAGAAATGTTAGAAAATTGGAACACTTATTTTTTTTCTGGACCGAAAATCACAAATGCCAAGTTTATGAACCGTGATTTCCCTCTCGAATAGTTTTAGAAGCCAGAAGGGATTTGACAGGCCCACAGTGCTGTTTTCTGGTCATGCCACAAACTAATGAGATGGACAATTCCTGTCTTTATGACACTCACAGCCTGATAAAGAAGATAGACCTTAAGTTAGTTATAAAAGAAACTAATTCCATTAGATAAAACCCATAGTCCAGATCTAAAGCAAATAGTGAAAACAATTTATTAAAATTTGGAACTAAATAGGGCTTTTTGCTTTTTTTCTGTTATTAACATGAAGGGCAAACAGTGTTAGTCTTAGGGAAGACTAAGTCATAAAACTGCTTGCTGTGCGAGCTTTAGGGCCTGATTTGGATCCTGAACACTCATGTAAAAAGCTAGATTGGATGACATGTGCCAGTAATCCCAGCTCTGGGGAGGCAGAGGCTGGTGGGGTCTTGAAGCTTACTGGCCAGCCATTCTAGCTGATTTGGTTAGCTCCAGGTTCAGTGCAAGACAGGATCTCAACAACAGAAAATGGTGGAAGGTCACTCATGGTGGCCTGTGCCTTAAATCCCAGCACTTAGGAGGCAGAGGCAGGCAGATCTTTGTAAGACTGAGGCTAGCATGTTCTACACAGCAAGTTCCAGGTCAGCCAGAGCTACAGAATGAGAATCCGACTTTAAAAATAAAGGAACGCATTAGGCAATGGTACCTGAGATTAACCTGGGTCTCTGCATGCATGGACACACTCTCTCAAAGGTGGATGGCTAGAATGAGAAAGCGTACCAAGAGGAGGAAGATGTGGGGACGTGCTGAAGAAAATATTTTATTCTCCAAAGTTGAGCCTGGGTCCCTGACCAAGGCCCCAAGACAGCATACCTGAAACAAGGGGACATCTTGAGCCAAGAATTTGGCCAGGTTGACATCCAGCAAGGCCCGGAGCAGCAGAACACTCTCATTCTCCTCAGGGTACTTAAGCTTAAGATTGCCTGCAGCTGTGAGCACAGACTTGACAGCCCGCATGCCATAGTCATAGTGGTGCTGGGACGAGAGCTGCTCAGAGCACAGGCGGTAGGTGGCGACAATCTTCTGGGCAAGACTGTACAAGGGCAAAGACATGACTGCAGGTCCTCATTGCAGTCCCTTAAGAAACTACGCTTGCCCATGGACTTAGTGAGCAAGTCTTTTTACCAGAATCACCATAATGAACTAAGGAAACAAACTCCTTTCAAAGATAGGATGAAAGCAAGCAAATACAAATATCATACATTCTAATGAAGTCACATTATGTATTCCATGTGTGTGTATGAATGCATGCGTACATGTGACGGCATATACAAGTTTGAAATAACGAATCAAACTATTAACTGTGTCAACCACTGAAGAGCAAAAGTAAGGTTTACTGGGAGACATTTGCCTTCTCTACTTCTGTGACATTACAATATTGTTTGATATCTGTTTGTATTTTAATACAAGAATGCTAATTCTTGTATTAAAATGCTACATGACTCATGCTGTAAGAATCCCAGGTTTCCAATTCTCCCACTGAGGAGCAATGCTCATGATTAGAAATATCCATTTGCAATTTTGAATGAGTGCAAAGCAAATATTTGTAATGCTCTGCCACTGGGATTTGGACATCAGGTTTACCCTAACTAATACTCTCAAGCACATTGTCCTTGTGACGATTCCCTTTAGAAAGTGGATTCACTTAAAAAAAAAAAAACAAAACGAAAACAAAAACAAAGACTTGTTCACACTGTAGTACAGGGCTTAGCAATAGACAGATGGTGAACTGAAGAGTCAAACCAATGTGATCCAGGTCTACCATAGGGAAAATATAAATCTATTGCTTGGGGGAAGCCTTTTGCCAAGGAAGGGTGATATATTCTGTGAAAAATTCTTGGGCTACAAATAAGAAACACCTATACACTCTGTATGAAGAATAAATGTAGAGACATTCCAATAACAAAATTGAGGGAAAGACAAGGTAAATAAGAACAATAATGAAAAACAAATGTAAAACTTAGGCTGGGTCAGTATAAGCCATTTTATAATGATTCATAGCTCTTGGTGTGTGCTGTTGTAAGCGTGCATGTGCACACATAGAGACATTGACCACTGAGTGCTTTGGAAAACTGGGAGATGCCTGAATCAGAGATAACTCCATTAGTTGGAGTCACCAAATGTTATATTGCTAGACTTTAACTAAACCGTTTCATTAATTAAATAATACTATATTTCTCTCTGTCACTTTGGAATAATTTTATGTTTTATAGTCTTCTTTTAAGCCATTCAGTATTATGGGGGTAGATGTGTTAGCATGAGGGGCAGGAAGGATATGAGTAGCTACAGTTTTTAAACAGTGTTTGGGTATGTATAAGTGAGAAGAACCCCTCTCAAGAGTATCTGGGCCTGTTCTCAGGAATGGAGTTAGGAGCAAAGCCAAGGCCATATGTTCTCAAGTCAGCTAGAATAAAGTTTCTTGAGTTTTTATTCTTTTCTCCCAATGATCTACCTCAAATCTACCACACATGAAAAAAATTGCTCTTTAGGGCTATCTTGGACTCACTGGAAAACAAATGTAACATACCTCCTGGAGTCCAGAAATCCCATAGAATAGAGGGAGATTTCTCCAATAAGAGCATAGTCTGGCACCATCATGGCTACTGTTCGGAATAAGGCCTGGAAAAGAAATGATCAATTAGAACAAGAGCATACAAAATAAATGCTTAGGGAAGGCACATCCACAGAGACAAAGAGAAGTCTTGTGATCATCCAGTCAACCCAGTGACAGTCAAGGGAAGAAGGGCTAGAAGACAAGTTAGCTCAGACAGACAACCTCTGTGCTGAGTTTGACCAAGTTACATGCTATTGCATTGGGTATCATTGCTGTACGGAAGGCTCTAGATACTGATTTTACAATTATGTTTCACACTTTGTCAATTGAAGACATCTTATAGCATTACTCAACTTCCCAGAATTCAGTAGGATGTCAGATGCCATTTAAGAATGCAAGATCAGGGCTGGTGAAATGGCTCAGTGGTTAAGAGCACTGACTGCTCTTCTGGAGGTCATGACTTCAAATGCTAGCAACCACATGATGGCTCACAACCACCTGTAATGAGATCTGATGCCCTCATATGAGCGAGTGGAGGCCCAGAAGGAGTGGGGCTAGGGTAAGAGGGAGAAGGGAAAGGTGGGGGAGAATGCAAGACCAAAACACAAGAATTCTGAAATCAAGAAAAATCTGATTTGATTTCTGTTCTGATGCAGACCAGTTTGAGCAAGTTATAGAACACTAGATTTCAGCCTTTTCTTGTCAAAATTAACCAATAGCTTTAGCTCTTCATAGAAATATCCTGAGAATAAATGATATAGTATCAGTGAAGTATTCACAAACAAATGTGGCCCATAGTTAGTAATCAATAAATATCAGCTAGTCTATCATTGTCTTAGAACTTAGAGGAAAAGGGACTTGCATGATTCTTACAGTTAATTAGCTGGAGAACCAGGACTAACTCAGACTTCCTCACACCATTGCTTACTACTTCCTATCATGCCTGTCTCATGTAAGTTTCTTGTGCAGGTCTAACATGGCCATTGGCTAAGGTTAGTGCAAAGAGTGGTTACAACAACTAGGTATAAAAATGAGAAATGGCGGTCCAAATTCTATTTTGATACTCACTAGCATATGTCAGCTAACCTAGACAGATCTTGTAAAGGGGAATCTCAATTCAAGAATTGCCTCTATCAGATTGGCCTTGTGGGCATGTCAATGGAGACATTTTCTTGATTTTTGATCTATGTGAAAGGGCCCAGATCACTGTGAGAGTGCTATTCCTAGCCTGAGCTATATAAGAAAAGTAGCTAAGTAAGCCAGGGAAGCTAGTAAGTAGTGTTCTTCCAATGGTTTCTGCTTCAGTTCCTGCTCCTAGGTTCTTGCTTGAGTTTCTGCCCAGACTTCCCTCAAAGATGGACCATGACTTAGAGGTGTATGCGTAATAAGCACTCTCCTCCCACAAGTTGCTTTGGTCAATGTTTTATCACGGCAACAGAAAGCAAACGATGTCAACCTACAGGGGAGGAATGCTCAATAGATCTTCTTGTTTATTTTCTACTCAGAGAAAAGTGGTCTGAATAAGATTTCCTGGATACTAATCATAATGCACTTCTAGCAGGTAGAGCAACATGTACTAAAGTCTGTGTGTGGCTACATCTCTCATCACTTCCATCTAAGGGGTAGAGAAATCCATAAACAAGTAGGCCTAGAACTAACTCTCTCTCTCTCATCACTCTTTTCAAGCAACTGGGTAGAAGACATTCTTTCCATAGAAGACATAACTGTCTTATATTCCTTGGGTTTGTGCCTTCATGAAAGCAGCATCCCAAGATGTACATGTCCGATTGAAGAGAGCCTATTTATCTTTCTTACTTCCCATTCTGAAGCACTCTTCTTCTTCCACTAGCAACAGGGCTTGTGGATGTCACAGTGGCTGTAGCTCAGGACAGATCACCAATAAGCACTGGGTACACATACTCTGGTGTTTGCTCTAGTGGGCCAGAACAGCATGCTTTCTAAAGGAAACAACTTAGGCTTTGCCAGTTTGGTAATAAAGAGGGTTGATGGACATGGGTTGCTCTAGGTTTGCCAGATTTCTCCACATTTAAATTTGGTGTTTTTTCATAAGAAGATCTTTGACCTTAGTAATTGTCTTTTTGCCATAAGCCAGGATGTAAAACTTAGATGGGTTCATGTAACAGTGCTAAATGTCTATTCTTTCCTAGGAAAAAAAAACAATGAAATGCAAGAGTCCTTCTCAGCAACAGTAAGGTTGATGATGTTGCCTCAGCATTCACCTGTCTTTACCATGCCTAGCCTACCTCTCTTTATGTCACTTGTCTGGCCTCTGTAGATAATTGAAACACTGACTCTTACTATAGTTTTACTGCTATCCACTTGCCATTTGTGTTTGTGTATTTATCCCTCCTCACTGTGAGACCTTGTTGGGAAGGTAGTCTGGGACCAAGTATTATCTTAGGGCCATTGTCATTCCACTAGTCTTTCACCCTGTTCATAGCTGAGAAATATTAGCCATTTCTACTATTGGGCTATCTATGAGATCTTTGGTGGCATACATCTAGAAATTACTACACTGTAAATATATCTATGCTATATAAATCAATGCCAATGTTTACCTTGAGATTATCTGGCAACTCAGCCCTGCCAGCATACCCAGGGTTCATGG
Organism: Rhabdomys pumilio; assembly: GCA_030674055.1. Classification (NCBI taxonomy): domain Eukaryota; kingdom Metazoa; phylum Chordata; class Mammalia; order Rodentia; family Muridae; genus Rhabdomys; species Rhabdomys pumilio. The sequence continues at coordinate 108,284,647 of JANHMN010000003.1, forward strand.
TGATGAAGACAGCACAGGTTGGGTTCAGTGAGAGCTCAGTGCCTTCAAAGATGAACATCTTCAGCTTCCGGATAATGGCTTGTTGGATGCTGAGAATCTGTTGGGCTACCACTGACAGTACTTCCACCTGTGGAGAGAATCCACAGCTACGGTGTGCTCTAACGGTGTGCGCCCTCACGCACACTCAGCAAGAAAGAACCTCAGCTACCTGAGAACTAGAGCTTTATGTTCCAAATGATGGCCATGAATTAGGGCTTTGGTAAAGCAAAGGAAAATCTCTCTCTTCTCTCTCTCTTCTCTCTCTCTGTCTCTGTCTCTCTCTGTCTCTCTCTGTCTCTCTCTCTCTCTCTCTCTCTCTCTCTCTCTCTCTCTCTCTGTGTGTGTGTGTGTGTGTGTGTGTGTGGTGTCAGCATCCACCAGTTGAAAACTCATGCTTTTATTTCTGAATTTCATTCTCTATCTAAATAGTATTAATTACCCATTCTTTTGTGATATGTTTTTTAAACCACTACTTTAGACTTACATCATATTTTGTTTGTTTCATTTAATTTTTATTCCTTTTATTGTGTTGAAACTATCTGAGATCATTTCTTTGCCTCGTGAACTCATGCAATTATTGACATGCACCAGCCCCAGATAACTTCTGAATGAGTCAGTGAATGGATGAATATAATAGGAAGGTTGGCTGTGTTTAAAATACACATGCTGTCTCCTTGTGGCCCTTTAGGTTTAGTGTATTAAATACTAACTCCTTACAAGGGCCATACAGAAGACACAGACTTTATTACTAAGAGTTGAGAGCCCAGAAAAAGACCCCTTCATGTCCAACCCCTCTGTCATGTCCTCTAGAAGAAATGTTACCTCAATCCTGTTGAATTCATCAAAACAAGCCCATGCTCCAGCTTGGGCCAGCCCCTTGAAGAACTTCCCCATGGCTTTGTAATCCAAACCGTCAGAACAATTGAAGACCACACACTAGAAAGAGGGAGGATTCAGGATTAGATTTCTTATAGCTGAGTAACCAGAACCAGAAGCCAGGATCAACGCTTCTCTTTTATTCTACCAAATGAACTGGGGTCTCACTTTGCCTGTTAAGCTAAATCACCTTGAATTTCATACTCTTGGGATCCAAAGAGTAGAGTGGTATAAAGAAAGGGTAGAAACAAGTGGCACTTCCATACCTGCTTGGCCAAAGCTTTAGCCAGATCTTTGGTGGTCTCTGTCTTGCCTGTCCCAGCTGGACCCTCTGGAGCACCTCCAAGGTTCAGCTTCAAAGCTCCCATTAGGGTCCTGACAGGAAAAAAATCCAGCAACTTAGTTATGTAAGTCCTGAGACACAAGAAATTGGGTTTTGTTTATTTTGAATTCTGCAAATAGTTAGATGTCCCCTTCAGTTGTATGATCAATGCACAATCAATGCACAATGTACAAAATTTTACAATTTGTAAAAAATTGGTTTGGTTCAGCATTGTGATCTCTGAGCCCTACACAGTACTTGGTGAATGGCAGGGTTAGGGTTAGGGTAACCTAACCTACACAGTTGTCTGAAAGAATGACTGAATGAAAAATGAAATACTTGAATCTAAACGAACTAAATAGAAATTAAAAAACACTCTAATCCTACATTCCAAAGTTCATCAACACGGATGGAATGGAGACAACGGATGGTACACGTCTCACTGGGTTATGACCTGAGCTTAGGAACCACATTTTAATTCAGCTCATATCCTCAGTGGAATGAATATAGTGCTTGGCAGGTGCAAGACAGATGTTAGAAATGGATGATGTGGAAACTGATCCCAAAGTCCTTGGTATAAGTCTCTGTAACTTCAGTAACACAGTAACTTGTTATTTTCTGAACTTGTTTCCACAGCCCTAATTAGATTTGAGGTGGGCTGATATCATGCATGGTGCAAAGGGACCATCAACACATGACTATTCTTCATGACTGAGCTAATAATAGTATATGGTGGTCAGGATGTTTGATGAATGAGTGGATTATAGCTGTTCCCAGCACAGGGAGGGGGATGAATAGTTACGTCAGATGATGGACTTTGTTCTACTGTCATAATCACTCTACCATGTGTGTCATTTATAATATGCTGAAGAGCTGAAGGCTGTGCGATAGAATGTATCTGCAAAAGAAAATTACTGGACAATCAGCAGAACGAATGAGTGATGAATTAAATAACAAATCACAGAAAACAGGGGATTGATAATAAGTGGGTAAATGAATGGACAGTACTCAGTTCTCAAAATAGGTACAAGTGTCAAAAGAGGCGGGGCAGGGTAGATGCCTTTAGTCATCAAGGAAGTCCACATGGAAACTATACTGGATTCACTCAAATCAGAACAGCTGTCATCAAGAAACAAAAACAGCAAGTGCTGGCAGGGACTAATATGGAAGGATAGGGGAATTTCGAATTCATACAGTATTGGTAGGAAATGCTAAATCAGTGCAGCCACTCTGGAAATTAGTATAGAAGTTCCTCAAAAAACGGAAAGTACCGCTGTATGACAGAGCTCCAGAACCACTGGGCAGACACTTAAGGAACCGAAGCCAATGTGCTTCAGAGAGAGTCGCACGTCCATGTTTATCGTCATACTATTTAGAGAACAAAGTTAGAAATCAGCCTTGGTGTCCATCAATAGGCGAGTAGATGAAGAATATGTGGTACATATCACAAGACAGAATTTTATTTAGTTATAAGAATGAAGTTTTGTTATCAGTAGAAAAATGAAAGGAACTGGAACCTATCATGTTATGCAATTTAAACAAGATTCAGAGAAAATACCATGTTTTTTCGACTGTGAGAAATTTAGACATGTAAGTAGAAAAAAAGACTACTTAGAAAAAGGAGAAGGATCAGAGAAGGTTGTTGGAGAGACAAGGTGTTCATAAATATAGTGTATTCTTGTATGAAAATATAACAAAACCTGCTGTATTGTATAATTAATATATGATATAAAAAGAAAACATATGATTGAAAAAATTTTAAAGAATCTTAAAGAATAATACTTTGAAGTAAAAGTCTGTAATTTGTACCATAAGGGAAAATACAAAAGCTAAGAAAATCCAAACATTGACAACATCGGAAAATTGACATAACACAGGGACCTAATATTAGGAATTGAAAGGAAAGTGGCCAAGCACTGGCTGACAGAATCCACTTTTCTTCTATTGGACTGGATGCAAAGCCCGGACGATATCCTGCCTGGGGTTATTGGTTTTATTTTCTTGCAGTGCTGGGAATGGAATCCAGAGCCTAGTCTGCTTGCTAGTCAAACCCCTCTCCCTCATAGCCACATCCCTAACCTTGTTTGTCTGTGTCTTGACCTTTGTGGTGTTTTCTATGGCCATGGACTCTCCAGGCACCACCTTGAATTTTGTTATTGCTGACCTTTCTGCTTAAGCACCATGTGACTATCTTACTCACACACCAATGTTCTGCTAACTGGTTCCAATACATTAATCCATACTGGGATTCCCACTGGGTTGCCATTTCCAGCCAATTCCATACCTGTTTGTAGTTGGTGCTAATGACTAAGGGAAAATTTCTGAACTGTAAGTTTGAAACCCAAGAGAGTAAGGAAACCCAAGATAACACAACCTTCCTGCCCAGTGCCTTTTCTTCCTGAATTCTCTCCTTGTCCTTTTGGCTTGGGGCTCCAGAGTTTACCTGTAGCAGCGGTCTGTGAGAGGAGTGATCACCAGACGGGGGGAGTTTCCCAGATACTCATAGCCATACAAGGCTTCTGTGGTTATCATTTGCACATGAACGTTGTTATCTGTCCAATAGTATCGCAGCTGTGAAATCCACTGGAAGTCATTTAGACTGTCGATATGATCGTTCGCCAGCTTGGCCACCACATCACGAGCTAAAGGGATACCAAGCAGACACACACACACACACACACACACACACACACACACACACACGAAGTCATTAGAATTATTTATCCCCATAGACTCCTCAGTTAGAAGAAGAACTTAGAAGACTGAAGGAGCAGAAAGGGTTTGTGACCCCAAGAGGAAAGCAACAATACCAAACAATCCAGAGCCCCCCAGGGTCTAAACCACCAGCCTGGTAGCACATAGGGAGGGACCTACGACTCTAGTGGTATATGTAGGGGAGGACGGCCTTGTTGGGCATAGGTGGGAGAGGAGATTCTTGGTCCCATGAAAAACTAACACAGAAGTGGGGGGATGTGAGGGTGAGGAGAGGGTAGTGGGGGTAGGGGGTAGGTGCGGGCACAGCCTCATAGAAGGGATATAAGGAGGGGGGATGGGATAAGGGGTTCCGGGGTGGTGGGGGAAATGGGATAAGAGGATAAAACTTGAAATATAAATATTATAACCAACTACATAAAAGGGGGAAAAAGTTGTTAGAACCAACATCTTTAAAAAAAATAATGTCAGCCCTCTAGGAAAAAAAAAATTTTTTTCTTGATACTAAAACTTGTCCAGAGAATTGTATATTGCATAATACACAGCCTTGGTGTATCTATTCATCAAGCAAAACGAGCAGAAAACCTCCGGTGTCTGGGAATTCCATCTGGATGCAGTGAAGACACAGCGTCAGAAGCTTATCAATTTACTCTTCCCCCCCACCCCTCTTCGAATATCTCAACGCCCAGTAATCAGCTTGAAGAAGTTAAAGAAGAGTCAGCACTCCTATTCCCCGGGCTTGGGGACTAAGGTGGTTAATATGGGGCTGTCTCTCTGGGGAAAAGTAGTGATTTTGTTGGAACAGGGAGGATTAGCTAGGATTTATGGCATAGCCATAACCTATTGGTAGAAATCTGTATAATTTAGTATCAAGATGAAGTTATAATTTCTTAAATGGTACAAAATTCACTTGGATTTCAAATTTAAGGTTTTCAGTGGTATAAGCTTCTTATTGATATGAAAGTGAAATGAATATTGATACTCTCATTGGCATTGTGCCTGTATAACACATTTAGAAATACAAGGCTTAGACCCAGTCCTTCTTTAACTTTTTTAACTGACTTGGAATGATTAGCCTGTGAGTTAAGGGACTATATATAGCAAATTATGACTTTGAGTTTATTGTTAGGGTGTTTCTATATTTTATTTAGAAATAGCTGAGAGGAGATAACAGACAACAGTCCCGGTTACCTTACATGGATAGTTGGATTTCAAAATGTCAGAAATCCATAGAATTGATGTCACAAATATTTCTATATTAATGTTCATTTTGATTAGAGACCTGTCTGCTCCTGACAGCTTCCTGTCTTGGATTCTAAGAAGAAATTGAGCATCCTTGGAGTTACTCCTGTTGTGGTGAGACAGCCACCAGGCAAGAATTGCCTCTCTCCGTCTACAGACAAATTACTGTCCAGAAAAGGACACACTTGCAGAATAGTCGACTGATTATATCTGCCTAGACAGAGTAACCAGCCCTTAATAATTCTGCAGCACTAAGGTCTGTCAGATGAGTTTGGGCCAGAAGGCTGAAGATTTGATGCTCCAACGTTCGGTAGTATAGAGTTGTCCAGGTGTTCATCAGTCTCTATAAATTGGCTAAGTTTTAGAAGCTATGCTTAGTGCTTCTCATAAATTCAGTTAATTTAGTCATTCTGGATTTCTGACGGCATTGAAGACCTATAGTCTCATAGCCAATCCTGGCTATTTACCTTGAGAGAAAAGATCTGAATGGAGGGTTCTCAGCTGACATTCATTCTAAAGCCAAGAAAAAGCCAGGTTCAAAACTAAGTGTTCTAGTCAAGAGAGATGTCAGAGATTCTGGCTAGTCAACAAAAGGATGGACTGGGTATTAAGACTATCTTGTACCTCTCTGGTACAAATAGGAATAATTATGCTCTAATTGTATTCTGAGAGAAAAGCTTTATTTTAACAGGAAGGGTAATGTGTAGGAGGAGCTAAGGGGAAAGGAGCACCGAGAGGAAAAGATGGAGTAAGGAGAGGAGAAGATGAGAAACTTAAGTAATGAGAGAGAAAAAGAGAGAGAAAGAGAGAGGGGGCATGGAGGCAGAAGTTCACGTGTCTCCACCAGTCAAAGATAGTTTACATAGCTAGGTTGGGTATTAGGTTACACTTCTGATTGAGCATTACCATACTTATAAAGCCCTTGATTAACATTTAAAAAAATTGTATAAAAGCCAAATGGAAAAGGGGGGGCACGGGATAGGGGTTTTCTGGGGAGGGGAAATGGGGAAAGGGATTGGCATCTGAAATGTAAATAAAATATCCAAAAAACAAAAAACAAAACAAAACCAACCAACCAACCAAACAAACAAAAAAAGAAGATGGTGTCAAGGTCCCCAGTCTCCACAGTATTTCAGGTTCCAACATCTTTCTGGCCTACTTCTAGCCTGCAGGTAGTAGGAGCTCTGACAAGCTGGATTTTGATTTCTTTTTCCCAGGGAAGGCTGAACTGCCTTCTCTCAGGGAGTAGAGGTACTGCAGGTGTACATTCTGAAATTAGATTGCCTGGTATAGTGGTTAATACTGACTGTTAAATTGACAGGATCTAAAATCACCAAGTTTCTGGGCATGCCTAAAAAGATTACCTACATTAGGTTAACTGATGTGTAGCTCAGCACCAGTGTTTGCCGCTATCTGCTTCTTGGATGCAGAGGTAGTGTGGCCAGATGTTACACATTCCTGCTGCTGTATCTTCCCCACCATGGAGGTCTGAACCCCCAAACTGCCAACTGCCAGTTGCTTTGCCAGGTACTTTGTTGTAGCAGTGAGAAAAACAACTGATACATCTGGGCTCAAGTACTGCTGTTTTTTTTCAAGTTGCTCAATTTCTCTGTGTCTTAGTTGGACAATCTGTATGATATAGTATCTTATATCACCTGCAATAGTTATGAGGACTGTGGTGGTTTGAATATGCTTGTCCCATGGGAAGTGACACCATTAGGAGGTATGGCATTATTGGAGGAGGTGTGGTCTTGTTAAAGAAAGAGTGTCACTGTGGAGGTGGGGCTTTGAGGTCTCCTCGCACTGTGGAAAGAGACCCTTTTCCTGGCTGCCTGCAGAAGACAGTCTCCTTCTGCTTGCCTTCAGACCAAGATGTAGAACTCTCAGCTCCTCGGGCATCATGTCTGCCTGCACAGTGCCATACTTCCCACCATGCTGATAATGGACTGAGCCTCTGAAGCAGTAAGCCAGCCTTAATTAAATGTTGTCCTTTTTAAGAGTTTGTCTCTTTACAGCAATGAAACCTTAACTAAGACAAGGATTAAATGTAACTGTGTGTTTAGACAAACAGTGAACATGAGAGAGGGTCAGCACCTGAGACAACTGCCAACACATAAAAATATTACATAAATATGACTTCATGTAGCTATTCTGAAACTCATGAGGGTGAGGGTGGAACAGACCCAGAGGCTTTGCAATACAGTCACCCCAAATGCTCACACATCTCTAATATGACATTTGGGGCCTCATTCCAGGTTTCTAGGACACCCTAGGTCAATGGTATCATTTCAACCTGAGACGGCATGGGGAAATATCTCATGAATTCATAATTAGAGAGGGTATCTTTTCTTCCAGCCCTAAGAACCAGCTGGGTAATACATTTCTAAGCTTCTTTCTTCCTCTCATAGGATTTCAAGGCTAACTTACTTACAGTGATGATCCCTGAAGTCGAAGAGTGGCTATAGGCTTGTGGAAATCACTAACTTGCTTTTATGAGCTGATGGGATGAGTAAGTTGTTGAGATCTCTGAGCTAGTCTGTATGAGGGACCAGCTTGGAGTTGTCTTCACTATGCAGTGTGTGTGTGCAAATGCATGTATATGTGTGCATGCATGCTTATGTTTGTGAACCTAGCCACTCAAGGAGACACTGGGCTATAATCATGCCTGCCTTCCTTGCCTCTACCAGGTGGGTATTAGGCCATGTGTGAGGAATAGATTCTTCCTCCTCTCTCTGACTTTATAGGCATCACTCTGCCTGAAATCATACTGAAATGAGCACTAATCCCAAGGGAATAGATACTGTGACACATTAGTTAGCTGGTATATGAGCAAGAAAGGCCTTGTTCCTAGGCAACCAGCCTGGTCCATCCCTAGTTTCCTTGGTGATGATAGAGTCAGGGTGTGGAGGTGGTTTATTTTACATAAAGACCCCACTTCCTCCTCATCTTCCTCCTCTATTTTCTTTTTGTTTAAAGAAGAACAGAAAGGCATAGTCTCTCACCACCTCTCCCTGCACCACTGCCAATTTCCAGGCCCTTGGGTGTGGAAGCAGTCGGAGGAAGCTTTGTCACTTTCAAATGCATTATCTCCTAACAACTGGTTCCTAACATGGGAAATGTTTGTGAGAATAAAAAGGTATAAAAACTTAGCACAAAGCTCAGCCCCTGGTGAATATTCAGCATCAGCAGCTGTATTTAACCAGAGGGAATCATTCTCCAAGCTGGTGTCTCTTGGAGACGAGAGTCCTGCTTAGTGCATGGCTGTGATGGGAGAGCCTTTGGCATTGGGTTCTTCTCAGCACTCTCCTTATCTTAGATGGACTGGCGAGCCCCAAGACATCCTATTTAGGAGAATCAAGAGACGTGTCCAGCCAGCCACCATTCCTGGACTGAGCAATGCCAAGAGTCTGCATTCTTACCATGGACATCGATGACAGTGAGGGCCCCAAGAGTGAGCCTCGCCCCACTGCTCAGCTTCCCTCGCACCAGCTCGACAATCTGTGCAATCTGGTCATTGCTCTTTCTCAGAAAGTCCTGGTAGAGGCACAGGAAGAAACATTCAGTCAAAGTGGACTCTCCCCCAGCAATGGCAATGCCTGTCTTGAGGGCTGACATCATGTGCCCTCCAGTGGTCCAAGCCAGATCTGGATGTCATCCCTCGAACCATCCTTTTCCTCACCCTATACTTTAACCTCAAGATGAACCTTGTGCTAATTAAAAGAGGCCGCACTACCTCTTCTGTTTTATTTTTATAACATTGGGGGAAATTTAGAGGCCAGAATGTACAACTGCAAATGCTTCAAGTAAAGAAAAACTAACTGTGGGGAGCAAAGGCATGTGGAGCAATGAAGAGCTGCTCCTCATCTCGGACACAACCGTGCTTACATGGTTGCATGCACTTGTCAAAAACACAGAACTCTGTGTTGAAATGGCTGAGTTTTACTAAACATGAATTATACAGTGTCAGATCAAAGGAGACACAGGGAATAGGACATCCTGACCTTTACCTACGAATCACAGCACCTGGGTAACTGAGGCAGGAGGGGAATAACCTGGGCTACATAGGAAGACACTCCCTCAGTTAAAATAAGATGAGGAGGAGGAAGGGGGAGGAGGGGGAGGAAGAGGAGGAAGAAGAGGAGGAAAACAAAAAAAAAAAAGCAGACAGAACCCTGGCCTTGGGCAGAGTCCAAGCCTAGGACAAAGCTAGACATTTAACAGGGCAACTGATTAAACTGGCAAAGTTAAAAGGTCTATAGACATTAATAGATCAATGTCGATCTCTTGATTGGGATCATTATAGTTTGGTTATCCCTGATAGTCATATCTGAGAAAATTTAGATGAACAGTATATGAGAATTCTTCATATTGTTTGTAACATTATATATAAGCCTTATATTTCAAAATCAAGAGGCTATAAAGTAAAAAAAAATGGATCTTAAAAAAAGAAATAAAAATAAGAAAAACCACCTGAGTTCAGATTTCACCATTTCAGTTTTCCAGCATTGTGCTTTTGAGCCTGTGAGTCCCTCCAAGTGTGTGAAATCTGTATCATTACAACTAAGCTGGAAAGCTCTCCTGAGGGTTGAGATAGCGTTTGAGAAGCATGGGCACAATGTCTGATATGAATAAAACTCCCAGTGAATAGTGATGCTATTGTTAGCAATAACGTGCCCGGCATGCAGAAACGCATAAGTTCCTAATGCCTTCATTGTCCGTGGACTGCTGTCTGATGCTGTGGAGATGCCTCCACTGTGCTCCAAAGCTCCCCTCCCCGCCCCACAGCTGTTCTCCAAGCCAGGCCGCAGGTACACATCAAGAATCTGAGACTCCTTGATGCTTGTCGCTCAGGTTAGTTATGGATTCGAGCAGACTCAGCCTCCCTTACTGATAAGTGACAAAGAATTCTCAGGCTTAGACAGTGCTGATGGTGGTGCAGCAACTTATTTTCAGGCCTTTTATCAATATGTCATGTAATTATGTTCCCTCATGTTAAACTGAACAGTGATATTAATGGATTTTATGTAAATTATATAGTTTCAATTTGGAACTTGTACATAGCACAAGATAGGATTGTAATTTATAATACTGTGAGTTGAGGCAGTGGAAGGATTTGAAAAAAATGACAAAACCAATCAGTTAATTTTTCATGCAATATTGCTGTATGTGATGATGTATACAGATTTCCTGTTCACATAAAACTGTCAAAACTTGAATTTCTACTGCTTTTGTGTGGAATGGTATTAGAAATATTAAAGCAATGTTTTAAAAGGCTAATTCAATGCACCATGCCTTTCCTTTCTCTTTCCTGGGCTGGGGATGGAGCTCAGGCTTTGTGTATGCCAAGCAAATGCTCTACCACCGAACTATACCCCAGAATGCTGTGTTTTCCATCTTTAGAGTTTTGCACATTCTAATTCCTCTCTCTGGAACAATCTTCCTTGTATTTTCTACTTGGCTAGTTGTTACTCAAAGTTCAGATCTCTTTTAGACAATGATTTTATGGGAAATCATCCCCAATACTAGCCCCTCCCTGATTCCCTCTCTCCTCCTACACCTCTTGCATCTTGTTCCTTCATCACAGCTCTAAACCAGGGCCCTTTTAAGCCCCTTATTCGACTGATCATAAATCCATGGAAAGAATGACAGTATGATTACCTTATTTATCTCTAGTTACTTTTGCCTAGTAGCAATCTCAGCACAAAGAAAATACCAAACTGATATTTATTAGATGAATAATCAATGGATATATGGACAAATGTGTGGAGTGATTGAGAAATAGATAACTGAAATAATGAACATTATGTGGGTAGATATATGAGTGGATGGATAGGTGGGTGGAGGGATGGATGGATGGATGGATGGATAAATGGATGGATGTATAGACAGATAGGTAGGTAGATAGATATAGATAGATGGATGGATAGACAGATAAATGTGTGGATAGGTGGATGTATGAATGGATGGATAGATAAATGGATGGATGGGTGGATGGATGACTGAATGGATGAATAGATGAACATACAGACATGAGCAAATGAATGGAGAGGCAAAGGGTCTCATATATGAGACTCTTTCATATCTATATCTACATCTATCTATCTATCTATCTGAATGGATACATAAATGGGTAGGCAAATAGATGGTTATTTTGTGACAGCAACTGATTCCTGTAGAAGACTATGTAGGGTGTGAGTGTGTGTGTGTGTGTGTGTGTGTGTGTGTGTGTGTGTGTGATGAAAAACTTCCTCTCTGTCTCTTGTCTACAAATCAAAGAAATAAAGGGATATAGACATGCAGTTACAAAAGTCCAACATTCTCTATTTCTGAAGTTTGGAATAATGTCATGAATGAAGCTTGTAACCCATCTATCAGGCCCTAGTTACACTGATTTCCATAAATTTTACCTTTGCTAGGTACCAATCTTTTAATTTTGATTATTTATTCAAATCATAGTAAATTAAGATATCTTTTGATCCACATCCAGGATTCCATAGGCAAATATTAGGGGTCTGGTGAGGTAATCATGGGAAATTGTCTATGGTTACAAGTGGAGTTGCTATTCATTCACTGAGCACATAGTTATTGAGTACCTACTATGTGCTAGGATTGCATTAAATCTTGGAACTATAACTGTGAACAGAACGAGCTTTATATCTTCCTGATCCAAGGTCATAGCCTAACATCTAAGCACTGACTGATTCACTAGCATCTGTTTAACACTATGATGCAATGTGACAGTCCCTTGCATTTTATAAAGAGGATGGCTGGCACTTGGCTCATGGTCACATCATCAACAAGTAAGCTGTAAAGCACTAGCATCAACTGGAAGTACAATGTTTGGATCTGAGACTAAGCTGTCATGGAATTGAGCTGGGGCTCACAGGGAAAGCAGGAGGGAGAGCTGGGATGGACTTGTTTGGGATTGGGGGTCATTGAGAAGGAAGCAGCGGCATAAAGCAGTGGCAAACAGTGGCCTTCTAGCCCAGGGAGAAGAATTGTTGGAAAGTTTGTTAGGTAGCCCCTGAAAGCAAAAGCTAGCAAGACTTAGAATCATGCAGTTCAGAATTTCTATATAGGAAAAACCATGAGACTAGCACTGTAGGTTCTCTGGAGACTGTCGGAGATTGTCAAGTCCAGAGTTCCCACTTCAAGGTCTCCATGGGAACGCTGGCATCTGTGGTCCCTATTCTAAATGACCCAAATGGCTACTCTATACTAGTTCATGTTGACTCCCCTCTGCTAGCTTTAAGGTGTGCTCACTTACTGTAAGGGTGTCTTCAACTAGGGCTTCAGACACTTCCTTGGTCCAAAAGATGGAGGAGACACAGATAACTACCTGACCAGGCCACTCCAAGACCCAGGCATTACGAGGCACCTGGGAAAGAGCAATGGGGATTACCATAGAATCAGTTCTTCATGTGTGGTTTAAATTGATTTTCTACAAGTAACACCCTTCTGGACACACACACACACACACACACACACACACACACACACACATACACACACACACACACACACACCTCACCCAGACAGTAAAACCAGAATCATCTTCTGTTGTCCTCAAACTTACTCTGTAGACCAGTCTGGCCTTTGTCTCCAGAATACTGGGATTAAAGGTGTGTGCCACCAAGCTGCCAGATTTGGAATTACTGATTTATGTCTTTGCCCCTCAAATTTGTGCCAAAAAAACCCCCCAAACAATCCCAACTCTGCATGATTTTATAGTTTCAAGACTGATTCTAATATATGTTAAATATTAAATATTAACATATATGGTCATATACAGATAGTACTCACACCTCCCTTTTTAATGACTGTATAATATTGTGTTGCTGTGTCATGGTTTTCTTAGCCAAGTCTTCTTCCCCTAACTTTTGTTTCTAAAACTCAAGATTAGGGTGCAGCTCCAATTTCACAAATACTGGGCATGGTGGAGCAAACCTGTAATCCCAGTACTTGGGAATTGGAAGTAGAAGCATCAGAAGTTCAAGGATGTCCTTCTCTGCATAGTGAGTTTGGGGCCAGCCTGGGCTCCGTGAGTTCTTGAGATATAAATAGTCTTATCAGAACAAACTTTAGAACATAACGATGCTTCTTCTCACTTATATATTGTTTACTCTGCTTTTGGGCTGCAAGGGTAGCATTAGGTCCTAAAGCCAGAGTGTGGCCCACAGGTGGGAGAGTTCACTTGATCTTTTATAGAAAAATTACAGACTCCTGGTTGTTAACACCACACTGGTACCTCTTGCTCTGTAATTCAGAATTTGTCATAGAAAATGGAAGTTACGTATAATTTGAAACCTACCATAGGGGACAACAGGGTTGGTCTGAGAACCTTTGGGTAAAAACATGAATTGAACATGTCTGTTTGACAGAAGAAGTCTTACAATGGGGTAGGGCCTGGAAATAAGACACACACTTAACGAGGGAGAAAACTCAGACACTGCCAGATGAGCCTGGCAGGGAGCTCTCTGCTGAAGATTTGTCACAACAGGTTATCATCCTTGTTCCCATAAAGTCTTTGGGCTCTTAGAATGCCAGTCACTGGTGATCCAAGTGAATCCGTACCTGAAAGGGCTGCTAAATGGACCTTGAGCCATCAGTCCCATGTGACAAGATGCAATCCCACCCCTATCCACTCCTGTAATCAAAAAGGCTCCGGGTAACTCTTCTATCACCTGCGTCTACCAGCAAACTTCATCAGAAAACTGTTCAGGGCTCCAGGATTTCCAGATAAAGGAGCCAGAGGCTTGGAGAGGTCGGTTTCAGCAGCAGGCAAAAGGTCCAGCTGAATGGACTCATCCAGTGGATTTCCCCGGAGCTTCTTTTATAGTCCCAGTACCCCGGCACAGTATGTCACTTCCTTTTTACCTGGACATAAGCTTCAATCCCATTTTCAATAACTTGCCGCATGCTGGCCAGCATCACCTGTTCCACCTGCTGCAGCCACTTTTCCACCATGCCCTGTGGGGAAGTACAACAGTGGGAGGCAACAACTGTCAATCAAAGCTAGGCAGAGACTGTAAGAGGAGCCTAAATCTTTCTCTGGAAAAGACTGGTGCAGGGTGAGGAGATGGCTTCCTCTTCAAGTCAGTGTTCTCTTGCCAATTGCTTTATGCTTGCTTACATTTGTCTAGAAATATTTAACTCACATTTCTTTCATGGCATTTCCTCAAGCCAACAGCTTCTCAGGAGGCAAATGAAATCCCTATTCCAATTAAAAATCATGTGTTTGCATATGTGTCTGTGCGTAGGTATGTACATGTGAGTGCAGGTGCTTATGGAGACCAGAGCTGATCACCAGGGGTTCTAGGAACTGAACTTGGGTCATCTGCAAGGGCAATACACCTTCTTAGGTGCTACTCTGTTCCATGGGACTAGAAGTCACTGAAGTTTTACTCAGTTTCAAAGGATTTATGGCTTGGAGTCATGGCACCCACCATAATCTCAGCACCCAGGAAGCTGGAGCAAGAGGATCTGAAATTCAAGGCCAGCTTGGGCTATGTGAAATCACTACTACCCCACACCTACCCTCAAAGCATGTACATATGAAAAGCTGGGTTAGGTGATAAGATATTTCTCATTGATTCTGTTGTCTGACTGGGTCATTGTTTATCTGGGTTTTTAAAGTGTCACCAGGTCACCTGCAATATGATTCCTGCTACTGAATCAACTTTGTGCCAGCCTTTCCTACAAGTTTTAGTTGTCCCATGGCCTCCAGTATAATTCTCATCTTAGAAATGGGTAACTGGGGCCTAGAAAGATGGAGTAACTTTTCAAAATGACTTAGTTATTAAGTTACAAACCCCAAATGTTCCACACCCTAAACTAGAGCCCAAAAGCTTAACCCAGGGAACCACTCCCTCCAGTTTGTTCTGCTGTGGAGAAACCACACAGGGGGATTACCTTGGCTTTCACTGGGTAGATTGTCTGTATGAATGGAACAGTTTCTTTTTCTGAGCTGATCATGCCATTGATCTCCAGATTGTCTGTAAACTCCAGCTTGGCAATCCCTTCGAAGCACTTCTTCAAGTGTGGCTGTACTCGGAGTGGGTCCTTGGTCTCTGACAAGATCTCCAGAAGCTCGTCATTTGACAGGAAGAAGAACCTTTTTCAAAGTAAAGAGAATGTGGTCACAGGGCATTCTTCCACTAAGGGGATGCTCCTGGCTGGTGGATCCCACCATGTGATTACTGCCTGCATCTCAAAGTCTTTCTAGGCTTGGCTCCTTTCCTCCATCATCCTGGTGCACAAAAGGTGAAGGTCATTCTGACTCAGAGAGGGAGAGAAAGGTTGGGAGTGGGTATGATGAGCTCAGTGCTGTGGGGACTGAAATGATCGCTCGGTTCTCAGCAATGAGTATATACTTCAGGACTGCCCGAGGAGCTCCTACAAACTTCAGTGCCAAGGTCTCAACACAGAGTGTCCCATATATCTGCTATCTGGCAAGGTCTGGGGAAATCTGTAATGTCTTAAATTCCAGTTGACTCTAACATGCAGTCAGTGTCAAGAACCTCTGGATGAGAGCAGAGAAATTGGTCTTCTTTTTCTCTAGATATACTAGAAAACAAAAGTAGAAATAAAAACATGTGTGAAGTAGATCATATACTTGCATGAAAATGCCCTTACATAATCCAGTACCGTGGAGAAAAATAGAGTGTTTGTAATGAACCTGTGTGCAGACAGAGACCTCTTCTGTCTTTTAAGTGGAGGTGGTAGCCACTTCCCTGCTTGCTCAGGCTCTAAAGACACAGAATCAAACTTTCAGAAAACGTTCAAGGCATGAACCTCTTTTTTTTTTTTTTTTTTTTTTTTTTATAAACCCAAGACTGAAAATTCTATAAAGAAGGGACCCACGGATCATGGTCTTAATACATGGATTACAAGTTACACAGTGTTTGGTGAAGACCATAGAGCCAACCCCAAGCTTAGGGGAACAACTGATCTTGACATCTCTTGATACTAGGCTATGTCTCGCTTTGGCAGAATCTAGTGAACATCAGTATGTGCAAGTTCCAAGCCTTAGGCACAAGGAAACTTGCCATTGACGTTCTTTCTGCTCTTAAGAATCCTGCAACCATGTGAATTAGCTTAACTAACCTTTCCAGGGTCCTACCAACAGGAATCCAACCACCCAACAAATGATTAGGGTCAATGGCCAGTTGATTGTAGTTACAGTGAGTGAGCTTCAGATGGTAGTACCACTTAGTTAAGTACAGCCCAATGTGCCATATACCATACAACTGCGAGCTAAATAGATTGCTGTTGACTGCTTCTAAGTTTTGGAGTGTTTGTTATACAGCAAAACAAACTGATTCACTACTGGCAGTATTGAGAAAATAGGGAGAGTTTTTGGCTGACTAAATAATTAGTACCTAACAAGATGTTAGTTCCTACCCTTCCTAAGTAATATTTAAATGGGTGATTTCTATTAGTTTATGTTACTCTATTATATGTAAGGCCCAAAGACAGAGTAATAATGTAAAATCATTTAATATTCTGTATTTTTAAGGTAAAATTAATTTATGTGACTGTCACCAATGGTTCAAAATATTCAGTAGGAGTGCTTGATTTTATTTTACAAAAATGCATGAGCCCTTGAGATATTTGTGTGTTTATGTGTATTTAACTTATGTAGGAAAGTAGCTCAAAGAGATTAAATGATTGAGTATTACATGCAGACTCCTTAGGTCTGAATTGCAGTTTGGCCATTGATCATTTTTATCTCTCTCTGGGGGAGATCATTGTTTTCTCTCTTATAAAATCAGTGGTGATGATCTCAATGTTACAGGACTATTCTAAGGATTACATGAGTAGAAAGCACTTACTGTGGTGTCCTGGCACAAGGTGCAAATGCTGCATTAGTGTTGACTATCAGCGTTCTTACTAGAAATGGCAGCAAAAAACTAGAGGCCAGGGGGCTGAAGAGGCAGAGCTCAGTGGTTAAGCATGTTCTCTTGTAAGAGGACCTGGCTGCTCACAACTCCCTGTAGCTCCACTTCTAAGGGATCTAGTGCCCTCTTCTGGCCAGTGTGGGAACCTGCACTCATGTGCATGCTCCCGCATATTACACATATACATACATAAATAAAATAACATCTTAAAAAAATATTGATGAAAGCCCAAACCTCAGACTTCTAGAGTTTAATTTTGTCTCAAAATTGTGCCTCTCAGTTACAGTTCCTTTGTTTAGGTTGTCCAAAGCAGAAGCCATTGCCACAAGCGGCTATTTATGTTTAAAAGTTAGTATTAAATAAATTAAAACTTTGCTTTCTGAGACTCTTTAAAATGTTCAGTGGTGGTCTAGAGAGATAGCTCAGCAGTTAATGGCACTGGCTGTTCTCCCAAAGAACCTGTATTCAATTTCCAGCACCCACATGGACGCTCACAACAGTACCAGATGATCTGACACCCTCTTCTGGCTTCCTTTGGCACCAGGCATGTAAGTGGTACACAGACATAGATACATGCAGGAAAAAAAAACCCATGTACATGAAACAAAAATAAAAATAAAAACAACATTCAATGGCTATATGTGGCTAATGGTACCTTATAAGACAGAACAAATACAGAATATTTGAGTCATTGAGAAAAAAAATCTATCAAAGAACACAGTGTTGAACAGATACCAAAGGAATTTCTCCCACAAAACAAACAAAACCATCACTACTATAACTATAAAATTCTATACATTTTCTTTCTTGGTGGAAAGTAGAGAACTAACTTTGGCTCCATATAGAGCCACATTATAATTTTTTGTTGTTGTCTTTTGAGACAAAATCTCATGTAGCCCTAGTTGACCTCCAGATTTGTAGCTGAGAATGACCTTAAACTCTTGGCTGTCCTGCCTCCATCTCCCAAGTACAGAATTTTAGGCATGAAACCCTACATCCCAATTGAGTTGAAGGGCACAGATGACAAGCCACAGTGAAAGTGACATGGATAGATGTTTAGGAGTGATGCCTTGGCAGTAGCACTCTAAACCCACATTGGCTGTTACATAGAACATGAACATTTCAGGGAAAATACAGTCACATATATTAGCTGACAGTCCTCAAACACTAGTTTTACATGGAGTTCACCGGTCTGCACAGAAAACCTAAGAACTATTGCTATTGGTATTATTATATCTCAGCTTCATACTGGAGAACCTGAGGTTGCTAAAGGTCTTCAAATGAATAAGTAGAAAAGCTTGGATCCCAGGGGAGATAGTTTTTTGCTCTAGATACCAGGTCTTAAGTGTGATTTCTATGCCTCATTAATCAACAGAAATTGGCCAAGTGAAGATGTAACCCATGCCAAGTCCATTTAGCTTCACTCTAGATGATGGCTTGTGGAGGCATGTTAATTCCTAGGTGCCATCTCTGGGGAACAGGGAAGCAGGAGTGGGTTAGAATCCAGATCTACCATATGGCCTCAGAGGGTAGGTCCAAATGAAAGCGCAATCCTGGTTACCTGGGGAAAAAGAGCCTCTTCTTCTCCAGGTAGTCATTCAGCCCCCGCTGGATGTCTTCCAACAGAACATTGGCTTCCTGAAGCTTCTCAGTCATTCTTGGCTGGTCAGCTGCCACCATAACCCTTGTATCATTTACCTAGATAACACAAACACACAAACACACACACACACACACACACACACACACACACACACACACACACGAAAATCATTGTGTGTACTCAAAGTTTTTGAGATTGGTCATGGTAATGATTTCATGACCAACCCATCAACTTGTGATACTTCTGACCCAGGCACCCACTACCTAATGTTCTCCTAGTCCCCAGGGGTGACTGCTCACTCAGCATGCTTCCATTCCTTCAATCGTGGTTAGCTGGGTAGAGGGTGGGCATCACAAACTAACAGAATCATTTTCATCTGAATATTTGGGGGGGGTGTCTAAAACACAGACCATGACATTGTATTCCGGCCTGTGAGGAACCCTTGATCAAGGAGCTTTGGGGCCATGTAAGGATCACCTCCTGCCATGCTACCCTGTGGCAGAGCAGGCCACTCTGCAGGGAAAGCCCCAAGTGGGCATGGAAAGAGGAGCACAGGCAAGAGTATAAAAAGAGTGCTTATGGGTGCTGGAGGGTTTTCTTGGCTCTCTATTGGCCCTTCAGGAGGCCTGGATGTTCTTCTGTCTTTGCACTCTGTGGGTCACCAATAATATTGCTCAGCCTACACTAAATGGGTTTCTATAACATGCAACCAAAGAAAGTAAACAACATAAAGTCTGCTCCACTGCCTGGGCCATATAACTCCTTCCCCAGCCCTTGCCCTTATAATCCAGACCACAGGTACTACACTTGATCTTAGCCAAAAGGCTGAGAAGTGATAATCCAGACCAAAGGTAAGCCAAGCAGATACACTCCTTGGAGATAAATTCTCTGATTATGTACCACAATTAAAGGGAAAAGATATATCCTCTCAGGGGAGAGACAGATTACACATGGTGAAATGTGTCCTTCAAGATTTGGTTCTAACACCACCTGCTCTGGAGGTCTCCTCGACACTCCGAGGCAAGTGCATTGCTCCTTATAGTCTACACAGTTAACAACGTACACCACACCTTGTGTTTATTTAAGCCTGTGCTCCTCATAACAGTAAGTTGTAAGAAAGAAAATCATGTTTGTCTCAGGTGTTTTCTGATTTCTGAGATCACATCTGGGTCATCATAGGTACCAAAATCCATTAAATAACAGAGGTGATTCACAACCTATAAAAATGTTATTGCATTGTTCTATAACAAAGTCTCATTCAGTGTGATAAGCAAATAATGTAAACTGCTAAGAGCTTTTTCCAAGGAGGTAAGATTTCAAAAATGTTCTCCTCTCCATATCCCATATTTCCATATTTGAAGCTTTAATAAATTATAACAATGACATAAAACGTAAAATAAAAATATAATTTACTTGGTCATTTCAAGGGATGTCGACACAATGCATCTGCTAGTGCGTGCTAATAGCCAACTGATGAGATGCCAGAAATAAAACTCACCGCCTGAGCCATGAGTGATTTCCAGTAACCATCCACAATGCCAAATTTCTTGCCCTCTTCTGGCATCTGGGCTATGATATCTTCTGAGCTGAAGATCGGTTCCAGGTACAGCCAAGTGACTTGGCATTTTAACCAGGCATCCAAATTTTCTTGTACCCGAACTAGCTTTTCTTCCCATTTCTGTGAATTTAAGCATCCAACATCTGAGTGAGTAACCTGCCACGCTGCAGCATTCCCCAGAGAATGAGCTTGCAGGTAGATGGGTGCATTCATTCAATCATTCACTCGTTTAACAAATGCTGAAGTGTATCTCATGTGGTACCTGTTCCAGAAAATGCGGACATAATGAAACAGGGAGTCTTCTACCTTGTGGGTTCACATTTTAGTTAGATAACAATAATAGAGCAGTTTTTTTTTTTTTGATACATGATGGTCAGGTGGAGCAGCTTATGAGATACTAACAAATTTATGTGGGTTGGAGAGATAGCAATATTAATAAAGTTCTTACATCTGTGACAGAACCCAGGTTAAAAAACAAAACAAAAACAAAAAACTTGTGTGTGGTGGCATACGCTTGGAATCCCAGTGTTGGAGAGGTGGAGACAGGCAGATGATATCTGGGTTCACTGGCCAGTCAGCCCAACCGACTCGGCAAGCTCCAGACAAATGAGGGCTCTTGTCTCAAAAATAAAAGGAACAGTAAGATGGTTGGTGCCCAAAACTGTCCTGTAGTTCCACCTCTCTCTCTCTCTCTCTCTCTCTCTCTCTCTCTCTCTCTCTCTCTC
>JANHMN010000003.1:108305633-108339762 GCA_030674055.1 Rhabdomys pumilio
CACACACACACACACACACACACACACACACACACACACACACACACTAAAATGAAGATATTAACAAATCCCATGTTTACTATAAACACAATAGTTCAAATAGCTTCCGAAGTCCACACAACTAAGCAGAATATGAACCCAGAGGTCTGGACCCAGGAGGCCTATGCCAGTTTCTCATTTTCTTTTGTGCTCCACCCCTAAGATGTACTCCCTACTCTGACCTATTTCACTTCTACAGACAAAGAGCAATGGAGGCTAAACTCCTACAGTCATGTGGCTCATTTTATAGATCACTGTGTGTTCTAAAATCCTTGGAAAGTATCTTTTGTTCCTTTTGTTTTTGAGACAAGAGCCCTCATTTGTCTGGCGCATTCAAGCCTAGTCTGCTTTCAGAAGACTGCTGTGTTGGCTTGGCAGGTCAGGAGCTTGCTTATGCCATTATTGCTCTCAGCCTCACATCTGTCCATCCTCTCAGGGAAGTTTATGCTTTCATTGAATTAGACCCACTTCCCTTGAGGAACTGAGACCTAAAGGACACAATGGCTATTTTCTTACCCGACACTCTGCTTCGATTGGCTTGATGAATACGGAGCCACACATAGTCTGGGTCTTTATCACATGATCATCAAGTACTAATTGAATGTCATCAACTGCACACAAGATGCTGGTATCCTGCAAATAAAGATGCCCACTCAAAGTCAAAATCATGAGACTTGGTTGCTTTTCCCATCCCATTATCCGAGCTGATTCTAGAGGATTCCAGAAACCCTTGCAGTACAGAGTCCTCACCCCAGGGAGACAGGCATCTATCTCACATGAGATTTTCTTAACATGAAATATTTATTTATTTATTTGGAGACAGGATCTCGATATAGAAGTTCCTGCTTCAGTCTTGGAAGCACAAATGTACAGCTGCCTCACACTGGTTATTTAAAATACTTATTGTCAGTGGGGCAGGAGTAGTGGGGCATGCCTGCTATCCCAGGACTCTGAAGGCTGATGCTGAAGGCATGCTATGAGTTTGACACTAGGCTGGACTACTTCATAAGATCCTGTCTTAGTAAACAAAATTAAATAAAAACAAAAGAAACAAAATGTATTGTCTGACTCCTTTGCAGAAATCAACCTAACGCAAAGGTACAGAGGCTGTACCTAGAATCTGTTGAGGCTGGGGGAGCCTTTGTCCTTCTCCCTGCATTTCTGCCTCTCTGGGCTCTTGCTTTCCTGGTTCTTTCAGGGAGCATCAGCTTTATTTCAATGGATAAGGCCTATACTCCTGTACTGCACAGCCAATTCATAGGGGCTCTTGTAATTTTTAAAAAATAAATTTTAAAAATTATTTTTTATTTCAACTCATGGGTTCTTTTTAAATGTCTACTAACAATTAGGACACACTTATTAAGTTATTTACATGTAGTCCCTTCATAAGCAAAGAGTTGTTTGCTTGTTTTGTTGTGTGTAAGAGTCCCATAATAAAAGTATATAGACCTGGGACCCCAGCTTGGAAATTTTCATCTTATACATTTGGTGAGTTCCATTTTGCTACCAAATAAGGGTGCTGTGTCTCCAAAGCCAGCTCCTATGGATGGCATTTCCCCCTGTTTGTGGCAGCTACACTGCTAATTAGCCTGTCACCTTCAGCAAACCTGGTCATTGTTTACTTCCTTTAAGATTGCAGACACAGATGTAGATGTAGATAAAGATGATATAAATGCAGATATGGACTAAATGTGGCTTGGGATATATCCTGTCTTTTCTCAGTGTGTCTACACTGACAAGCTATTCTCATAGACTGGCATCATTACTATCATTTTGCCATTGCTCTTTGTTGATAGCTACTTCAGTCATAAGATGTATGAGGGATAGTGGGCCTGCCCAGAGGCCCCTAGCTGAACTCCTCAGCACATCCCAGCAATCTCTAAAGCAGTGTCTGATCCAATGAGAACACACAGCTCACAGCTCCAAGTTTATGGAACCCATGAGACCTGGCCTTGTTGGGAGAGACCCAGTAATGAACTCACTTGTCTCCAGTTCTCCTGCCTCAGATTGGCTCATGGATGGTTCTTATCCAAGGGTGAAACCGAGACCATCAAAATCAAAGGGAGAAAGAAGTCACAAGATGATGTGTCGCTCAGAGGGAAGGGAAGTGCTCAGGTTTTGGTTCTATACAGAATATTTGAAAATTGGAGTACTGGAAATGTGGTTAAATGTTAGCGAGCTTCCCTAACATGAATAAGATCCTGACTTCAGTCTCCAGCACTATGGAAAAAAAAAAACTAGGAGGGCAACTGCTCAGGCACTCAGAGGGTAGAAGAGCAGGGGAAAAAATCAATTGATTTTTTAAGTTTCCCAAATGATTCTGCTGCGCAGCTAGCATTTGAGATGCTGTGCTAAGGGCCAATGGGCTGCAGTGACTGTCTACTTGTACCCTCCATAATTTACTAAGCACCAGTCCCCATATCTACCCTATGCTTTGTCATAAGAGCAAACTAGACTTTGGGGTTATAGAAGCAAACGTAACTCCATATTCATCATACAGACTCACATGCTATCTATATATAAAGACTGTAACAATAAAGAAATCCATACCCTTATAGTTCAAACTTGTGTAAGTGTCTGGGCACTTGCTAGACCCGGAGAACCTCAGCCTCCATTCTAGTTTCCATGAATCAGTTTAAAGAGATCCCAAAGGAATTCTTGTATTTAGCATCTAGGAAGTAGCATATGTTCTTGTTAACTTCAGCTATGCTTCTGAAGGTCCTGAGGTGGGACGTATGTGTGTGTATGTTTGTATGTGTATATTACACATGTCCATGTTCTTCTTGAGACAGGTTAATTTAGGAGACTTGCTCCATTTCTTTGCACTAGGTCAAAGGACCTTTTGATTTCAAGATGCACAGCTTCAGTGGAGGGTGAGAGCAAGGATGACGAGTACAGGATAGGCAGGCAGAGGCAATCCAGATATGGAGGGTTATTCTCTCATGAGGTCTGTTGCAATGCCGAGTGAATCATGTCTGAATCTACTACATAACATACGGGACAGCTTTTAGGGAGTTTCCTCTGGAGGGACTCACCGTGTCCCTGTACTTCACGAAACTGAAGCACATATTGACCCAGTCTGCCTTCATCTTCTCCAAGTTTTTCTCCAGAGAATATTCCTTGCTGGCAGCTGCCCCAATGGGCTCCAGCCTGAGGAGAGAAGCCATCAACAGCAATAGCAACAGGAGGTGAAAGGAGAAACACCCAGGAAGGATCTCAGCTCAGTCTTAGGAGAATTCCAAAGCTTTAATTTCACCAAAATGTTTTCTCTAAGGTTTACCAACTACTTCCAATGTGTTTCTTGCTCTGAGTACCACAGTCTTTGGGGGTTGCTATAAGTTGAGTATGTTTCCCCCAAATTCGTGTCTAATCCCCAATCACTCAAAATCATGCTTTGAACTACTGCTTTCTGAGCCTCGCTGTCAGTCAGCCTGTGGTAATTTGTTAGAGATATTACAAAGCACCACAGGCTGGGTGGCTTAAACAACAGAAATGTGTTTTCATAATTTTTGAGTCTTACAGTCCAAAATCATGGGCTAGTCTCCTCTGGGCCTCTCTTTTGGTATATAGACAGGATCTTTTCTTTATATCTTCACGTGCTCTTCTATTTCTATGTGACTGCCTTAACCTCTTCTTACCAGAACACTAAGCCAATGCTGGATTAGGCTCATCTCTCATGGATTCACTTTAATACAATTACCTAATTAAACACTCTCCTTTCAGAAGGTCCTTGTCCCTTAGCTAGGATGACAAAACTAATGCTGCACACAGAAAAGGTATGGAGAATATTGGGAAGTCAGGCCATGAAGAATTTCCCTCTCCTAGTCTGTCTCCATGAGTTCAAGATCCCTTTTTCCAAACATATCTCTAGATAACCATTCATTTTCATGTAATCTAAGCATAAAACAAAGCAAAGGATTTTCTTTGGGAATCTGGGTCACTTCAGAAGGTTCCCATGACATGTAGCTTTGGTTAAATACATTTGTCATGTTTTTCCTTTGTTAACCTATCCTGTTATGGCATGTTGAATATGACCCTTCTGGTAGGTCAGGAAGGGGATCACACCTTTTCTGCCTCCACATTAGATACTATTTTGTCGTGGGAGGCTGCTCTTTTGTATACAGGAGGACGTTCAGCACCATCATTGGCTTCTTTTATCTACGAATAGCAAGACTTCCCAACTTCACCCCCACTGCTCATTAGAATGTAATGTGAAATACATGTGTAAATTTAAAGCTTGTTAGCCTTAATAGAAGAATGGAACTTATTCCATTCAAAATATCATTTTGGGTAATGAATATTTATAATTGTCAGTTGTCTGGATGTAGTAGTATATGCCTTTAATTCTAGCACCTGGAAAGCAGAGGCAGGCAGATTTCTGAGTTCAAGGTCAGCCTGGTCTATACAACAAGTTCAAGGCCACTCACAGGTACAAACTAAGACTCAAAACAAAACAAAACATGCCAAAATTATCAACTACTTACATTCTTTTTTTCTTGATAAGCTTTTAAAAATCTAGCCTGTATTTTCAAGTTCCAATACATTGAACCCAGACTAGCTTAGTAGTGGTGTTTGGCTTGACTCCTGCCTTGAACAGCACTAACCCAAAGGGTAGAAAAAACAAAACTAGCTGGGCCCATCCTTATAATTTGAGAAACAGGTAGAGTGTGGCCTGGTAACAGTTTTCTCAGTGGATTCCCCCATGATGAAGATGCAGCAGCCCTGGATGCCACACCGTGAGGGCCATGAACATCTTCCTAGGTACCATCCAAGTTGTCTAATGGACTTAAGTTGAGGTAATGTAAAGTTTCTCTATCTATTGCTTTAAAGGAAATGTGGAAAGCAAATAGAATTCTGAACATTACTGTTTTTAAAAATAGTAATTGAGGGACTGGGAGATGGCTCAGTAGTAAAGTACTTGCCACACAAGCATAAGGATCTGAGTTTGATCCCCAACATCCAGATGAAAAAATATTGTGATGAGTTGTGGTGGTACACTCTTAAATTCCCAGCACTGAGGAGGCAAAGACTGGAAGATCCCTGAGGTTCCCTGGCCAGAGAGCCTAGCCTACTTGGCTCCTAATGACACCCCAGGTTGACATCTGGCCTCCACTTGCACGTACACACATGCATGTACACTCCCTCACACATTTCTATCCTCACATTCCCACAAACAGAACCCACAACCCCCTCCCCACAAACACAAACAGAAATAAAAATAGCCATTCAAATGACACAAATTCTCACATTAGGATTCCAGGGCACATTGGGAGGGAGAAAAACACATTGTTCATTATAGTGTGCTTCCTGGATTTTAGCAATTGGAGAGTCATTCCTTGTTTGCTGTTTGTTTCAAGAAAAGGAAACTGAAGCCTATAAAGACTCAGTGATTTCTGCTCTGAGTACTAAGAGCTGGGCAGAGTCTCAGAATCACAGTCGATTTTTAGTTTTCCTTTGAAATAAAACCTCTGACTCTTTTTCTAATTCCCACTACAGCAGAAAAAGAACTAGCCACTTGGCCAAGTTAGCCCAAGTGGGGTTCATTAATAGTTAATTCACCTTGAATCAGGAAATCACAATGATGCCTGAACCAAA
Source organism: Rhabdomys pumilio (assembly GCA_030674055.1). Taxonomy (NCBI): domain Eukaryota; kingdom Metazoa; phylum Chordata; class Mammalia; order Rodentia; family Muridae; genus Rhabdomys; species Rhabdomys pumilio. The sequence goes on from JANHMN010000003.1 coordinate 108,311,268, forward strand.
ACCCATCTGGAAGGGAGGGATAAATTCTTACTTGTCAACAAATTTGCCGAATCCATATTCCAACATGTTTGCGAGGCATGTGGTCTCTGTGGGCTTTATCTCATAGCCAACAATATCACTGATCTGCAGAGAAAGGAGGGGAAACTATAACATAGTGCTGTCCAATAGAAAGACTATGAAGATGGGAGCTTCGTTATCAGTCCTGTCCAGTATAGTACCACTAATAACCCGGGAGGTGTCGAATACTAAAGCTGGGACTGGTGTTTGAAGGAACTGAATGTCTGTGTTCAATTCATTGTAATCAGATTACATTTAATTAAATGGTCATATGGAACTAGTGGCTGTTGAGTCTGACACTGTAGATCTGGGCATTCCAGAGGCTCACTCTATCTGCTTTCTTCTGAGTTTGTCTTCCTATCAATTCACGAGCAGCCAAAGTCTGGAACAGGGCCTCAGTTGTACTTCAGGGGCCTATGGAAAGCTTAGTCTGTGATCCAAGCACAGTTAATATTTGCTGAATATGGGGGATCATCTGTCAGACATGCTCTCCAGTGCTCTGAGCTCAGAAGGATTCCCCTTTAAAAGTTCTCTCTACTCTGGGGTTGTGATCCCAGCTAATCAGGAGTCCAAGGAAGGAGAATCAGTTTCTAGGCTAGGCTATAGAGTGAGTTCAAGGCCAGCTTGGACAGTTTAGAGGGATCTTGTCTCAAAATTAAAGCAAAATGTGATTTGTGGCACAGTAAACCATAGTGCCTAGGTTTAATCCCAGGATTCTCAGAACACAACAGAATAAGAGAAGCCCTCCCTGTCCTCTCCAGGGGGGCTATTTGTCAGAACCTCCATCTGGCTGCTGTGATACTTCTGGCTTACCTCTTCAGTACAAATACTCCTGAGAAAGTTCTGAGCTGAATTTTGCCACTATTAGGCTGCCAGAGGATTAGAAAACGCCAGAGCAGAGAGGAGTGTGGGCGCCATGTCACATCCTGTCTTACCCTGTGTCCTTGGCACCTGACATTTGGTAGACACCCATAAGTATTTATGGAGGAAAAGCCTGATGAAATCTGAGAACTCAATTGGCTTCCAATCTGGGTTCTGGAGACCTCTGGAAGATCAGTATGGTAATAGACTAAAAATAGTGAGTGTTTATTGGGGGCTCACTATGAACGGTATTGTTTCAAGAGCTTCACACATTTATTTTAGTCTCATAGCACCACAGATAGCATGTAATGTGTTACCTTCACTTTACATCCAAGGGATCTGAGCTGGAAGAAAGATCTTGTCTAAGACCATCCAGTTAATAAGTAGCAGAATTGGGATTTGGATCCAATTCTGACTCTAATAAATGTTTTCCATAAAACTCTAATGTCTCCTAGAAGATTCTTATGTATAATTGTTTGTATTTTGCTCTGAAGAGCTCTGGACAAAAGTAATATTTGGCAGAATTTTACAGAGTGCACACTACGTAAGTGTTCCCGGTAACCTTGACCTTTCACTTATTAGTAAAAACATTTGTTTATTTTGTGTGTGTGTGTGTGCGCGCGCGCGCACATGTCTGTCTGTGTGTGTTTGTATATTACACACTCTTGGATGTTGAGGTACACATGTGGAGATCAGAGAACAATTCATAGGAGTTGGCTTTCTTCTTCTGACATGGTTCCTGGGCATCAGACTCAGGCTGTCAGGCTTGGTGGCAAGTTCCTTTACTTGCTGAGCCATCTTGTTAGCCCCATTTATTCTTTTATACACTAAAATACAGCAACACCTTGACTATCTCTGGGGTAAATTACACTTACGTAAAGGACTTAGCATAATAACTGACCCACAGTGAGGACTCTGAGATTGGCAGGATTTTAAAATTCTTTTTAAAAGAATTTTTAGCATTGACAGGACATTTGTTTCTCTAATTTTAAGATCCTTAAACTATACTGTCTATGTAGATATTAGTCCCTTGTGGCCTCTGAGAATCTCAAACATGGCTTGTCTGCATTGAGATGTGCTCTGAATGTAGTACCAAACATTTCACACTACTGGTATCCAAGCTGGTGGATACATAGATGATAATATATACTCGTTTGGATAGCATACATCTATAAAATTTATTTTGCTCATTTCCCTTTACTTTATATGTAAGGTATGGACTGGGGATGTAGATTAGTGCAAGAGAACTTGCCTGGCATGTGTAAATTCCTAGATCCAAACTTCACTATAGCAAACAAAGAAAGGAAAAACTTGTAACCTTTTAGTGTGGCTACTAGAAGCATTAGTATGTATGTGCAGCTGGTTCTAGTCTTAGGGACAGCACCTCTGAACTTTAGGGCCAGTTTTGGTCCATAGCACTGGCTACTCTTTAATGTGATGTGTTTCCTTGTCCTGTCTTGTTTTAAATGAAAACAGCAATACCTTGTTGATATTTAAAGTCTATGGCTCAAACACAAGGTAGTAGTTTTTCCTGTGAAAGTTCAAATGGCCAGAAACCATACCCCAGCTGTACTAGGACCCCAGAAGATCTGTCCTCAGGCCTTGAGAGATGAGAGGTGGCTTAGATTTGTAGCCTTTTGCCAGAACCAGAATCTATGTAAATAGGTCTCCTGAGTGAGGTATTAGGACAGTTGATGGTTTTGCCAGGTCTGGGGCTGCCACAGGTGTCTCATCCCAAGTGGAGACAATCTATAGTGTATCTGGTGACACATGTCCTTTCTTACCTGCTCAGCCTACTGGGTATCCACTTTAGAGACTCATCACTTCCTGCCTGGGGACACTATTAGTTTTAGTTTCTGTTTTCTTCCTCACCCCTAGGAGTGTCTAAACCCTCATGTCGTTGTTTGACGTAAGCCAAACAGACCTGAATTCTAAACCCCTCCTAGTCCACTAACTAGCTACATGACAAATTACTTAATATTTCAAAGGGTTGTTGAGAACGAAATGGGAGAATTCAAATAAAGTGTGTAACATAATGTCTGGGGCCTGTACCTGAGCAGAGAGTGCCTACGGGTGGTTGGGGTTAGTGTTTACTTGAGGACAGCAGGGTAGCAGAGAACACAGGAGAGAAAGAATGGAAACCCCTGGAGTAATTTTTGGTATTATATTTGATATTATTGAGTTGCTGGGGCTCCAACTAAGAAGTTCGTACATACTAAGCAAAAACTTTATGACCAAGTTACATCCTTGGCTCTAAGGAATATTCTTTCAACATTAATGAAGACACTTTGAATAGCACCATTGCAAGGAGAAAGCTGACACTCTAAGGACACCTGTTCACCCAACATTCTTAGCTCCCCACATAGGTCAAAGGTCTAGGTCATCCACACCCATGGGGATAGAAGCCCCATGAGTATTCTCAGGGCCAGATGCCTTTTGCAGACTTTCTTTAGGGTAGTGACCCATGTGATGACCTCTCACTTGCCTTCTTGCTGGGGTCCTGAGTCCCGTGCATTACTGTGACATCGAAGACAGATCCTCCCTATAGTCAGACCCTGAACTCACATATCAAGACTCCTGTTTTCCTATAGAGATCAGTATGCTCTCATCCACAGGCTTGGGGGTCCACTCAACATGATGTGCATTGAGAGACTGGCTCCTTCCAGGGACCAGGTCCTCAGACTTATGCATATTTCTGATAGGAGAATCTGCCTGTGTCCGGCATAGCAGCTCCCCAGTGGAGCACACATTTCAAGGCCACTTGAATGTGACAATCGCTTTAGAAACACAGCAAGCCTTCCTTTTTGGGTGAGTGTTCACACCACACTTATCACCCTCACACTTCTTTGCTTATAAAAATCCTAACTATTTTTAGGGAGACTATTTATTATTCTAATTTATAGGCTTAAAGAGCTTAAAGAGTGCAGCTTACTTCTTTGTTTTTCTATTTGAGACAAGGTCTCACTCTGTAGCCCAGGCTAGCCCAGAATCTACTATGTAGCCCATTTGAGCTTCTCAAATACTAGGATTCTAGGAATATGCCACTGCATGCACACAGTATGCCAAACTCTTTCTGAGCTTACCCTGCTTGATCAGGAAACTCTGCCAAAGGCAGCCTGCACAGGGAACAACTGGACTCATTTTCAAGGTAATTTTTTTTGTGTGAGGAGGAATCAATGATTTTCCATTGTGTCTGTAACCATCTAGACTATTTACACTCCTTAAGTGGGGGCCCAACAGAAAGCATCAAACTGGTCATGAGATGGGAAGTTCATCTCGTGATCCACCCATTCCCTTCCTGAAGGCCAGCATGCCCTGTACAATCTCCTTGGCCTCAAGTAGATTCTCTTTTCCTACTTTCCCAGGGATCTCAGGATGGGACAGGCTGGACCACACCAAGAAGGACAAGAACCTGTTGCCAGTGCCGGTCCTTCATCCCGGGGTTGCAGGCAATGGTGAGGATGGGTATGTGCTGCTTGAACTTCTCAATCTTCAACTTGACGTTCTCGGCTAAGCGCTTGGGTGCAGGCACATCGACCAAGGTCTTCGTCAGCTTATAGGTCGTCCTCCACATATTCCCTATCTCCTCTGCAATTTCCTCAGCATTCAATAAAAAGAGGGGGCCTGGAACAAAGAGAAGTTCAGACTGTGATGGAGACGGTTGTCATGTGTTAATTCCCTGGACTTGAGAACAGTGTCAGTTGTACTGAGATGGGGCTTGGGCCTGGATTGGAAGGAAGCCTCTGCTTAGCCAGTAAAGCCTTGTCCAGACCGCCACACTATTACCTGCCATCCAGTATAACAAGAGACTCCTGGAAGAGTGACGGTGGAATCGACGTGAGACCATATAAACAAAGGGCAAACTTCATGCCTGGCATATGATGGTTGTACACTCGGGGGCTAGTTGTTTAATTATTGTAAATAGTCTTTAATAATCATTAAATTAATTTTAAATGCCATCTCAGTAGTACTAAAGGGAGTTTCAAAGTGGTATGAAGTAACAGCTTGAGAATGGACGCCCTCTACAGTTCTAAGAATGTAATAGAAATTTGAAATTATTAAACCACCAAACAAAGAAATACAAAGAATATGGCTCAGTGGGTGAAGTGAAGGCCTGAGTCTGGGTCCTCAGCACTACGTTAAAACAACAAACAAACAAACAACATAAACAAGCTAGGTATGATGTCATGTGATGAGGTGGGGATGTGGGGGAGACAGGCAAATTGTGGGGCTCTCTTGACAGCCAGTTTAGTCAAGATGGGAAGATCCAGGCTCAGTAATCAGCATTTCTATCCCCTCTTTGTCCTCTGCCCCCAACGCCCAGACATTTTAAATGAATGACACTTTAGTTTTTAAAGTACTTCAAAATATTAGTTTCTTTTGGGGGTGGGTAGGTAAGGACTTTTAGCATCCGGCTCTCACATTCAGCCCAAATCTTCCCATGGTACTGCTCCTACTTCCTGTTGGAACATTCTAGATTAGTATTACTTAGCTGCATTACGATACAGCTAACTGACCCATAAACACCTCCAAGTCCCCAGGGCTGCCTCGATCAAATGCAACTTCACAGCTCACTTAACACGTATTAGCAACTCAGTGTTTTGTCACTAAAACTTAAATCTTACAAGAAAAGGTAGGTGCTGGCAGACAAAGTTGGAACAGAAGCCACTTCCAGGATGAGTGGCCCCTTCTTCCTTCCTTATGTGTCTATTATGTTCTGTTGATTCTGCCCACATGATGCCTCCCTAGACTCCAGAGTTAGAGTGAAGGGTAGATTTTAGATGCCCCCATGGCGCTCTGACCCTTTTTAAAGCAGCGCCACAGAGGAGCAGTTCTCAGTCTCTTTCCTGCTTCTTGGAATCATCGGTATGACAAAGACTGTGGGTGCTGATCTGATTTAAATCCCTTAATAGGTTTCTTCCTTTTTGGTTCCTTATCTTCCCTTGTTATTACATCTAAAAACATAGATTGTGGCGGTCTTCACCCAGAGGGTTGGAATCCAAAGAGCAAGTCTGGTTTCAGAGCTAGCTGGGGATACCCGCACACCCCCATCTCCATCTCTGCTGTCCCAGCAGGGCCAGAACTTGGCATACCATTCATCCACTCCTCTGACTTGGTGCTGAACTCATAGGCTGTGACCCACAGCTGCTCGTAGGGAATTTTGTTGACCATCAGGGTTTGCAGAAGAGGGAAGGAGCTCTTCTCCTTCTCCAATAGCTCCTCTTCCTTGTTGATCAACTGTGAGGAAAAGAGGAGGTTGTCTGTTGGATAGATGGTTCTCTTGAACCCTGGAAAACTCCATGACAAATTCCTCAGCCCCAAGAAGGCCAAGTGGAGTAGGCAGATTCTCATTCAATGGGCAGACTTAGTAAGAAGATCCTTTTGCTGCCTCTGAGGGCCATGGTACCTGAGGTCTAGCTGCTAGAAACTGATAATGTGATGCTTGCTCTATCATCTTTATTCCTAAAACCCAGTAGACCTGTCTCCATATTCATAATTTCTATATGAAATCTACATGTTCATAAGACTGTTTACCAGTCTTCTTACAATAACTTGCCTAAAAGGTAAGAATTTCAGTGTTTAAAAACAAAACAAAATGAAATAAAACAACTTGTTAGTTGACCTTTGGAGAAAGTAGTTTAGTGGCTCCATGTCTTTTCCCCCCTACTTTAAATGGGGCTAGGGATAACAAACCCCAAAGGTTTGTCCTAGGCATTGAAACAGCGACACAACGCCCTTTCCATATCACTCAGCACATAATGGATACAGAACAGGCGTAAGCACTTACATTGCTCTAATGTCTTTGGGTACTTCATGACTTACAAATACCTGGTGAAATATAGACAACATGTGGGGAAAGATAGCTGAACATACTTAAGATAGAATGGGCCATGAAAGCAGTACTGTGCATCCAATAGCTGTCTTATGCGTAAACTAGGAACTAGAATGACCAGCCCTTAGTGTCCCAAGTCCCTACCACAAGGTTCCAAACCTCAAATTCTGTCAGCGCCAGATCTAGGTTCTTTGAGAGGTCGTTAAGCTTTTCCACGTTGTTCTTCATTTCTTCGGTAGTCATCACTTCACGCTTTCTGAACATTTCTAGCTCTTTGCTGTAGCCTTCGAGTCTCGACTCAAATTCTGAGCACCTGAAAGCAAAGACAGCCCATCAAATCAGAATCTCCCATTTTCTGCTCTTCCCAAGTTATCATCCTGGGAAGGGTTTCTCCTTTTGATACTTCTCTGACTCTGCATCTATCTAAAGGCAGGCAAAGAAGAAATAAACACAAAACAAGTTTAAGCACCTATGATCCATGGACTGGAGCTGGGATGATATGAGCCAACTGGGGACTAAACATGCTGAGAAAATTTTCCTGTTCAGGTAAATACATGCTCAGATATATATTTTATGCATTGTTTATTCACTCTACCATTAGACATTTATGATTGAGGCTTGATATATCCCAGAACTGGGCATCAGAAAATTATCTTTTAAGTATGCTATTAACATCTATATCATCTTGGAACATGCATTTTAGTTGGGAGGAGATCTAGATAATAATAATGGATGAGTGAGTGGGTCTGTGGGAGGGTCGGTGGAAGGATGGATGGATGGATGGATGGGTAGATGGATAGATGGGTAAATCCCTAGATATACAGACAGAGGACTAAATCTATAAAGATGCTTCTGATAGTAACAAATGCCCTAAGGGAAATAAAACAGAGTAGAGTGCGTAGATTGCCTTGTGTTGTCCACTGTAGCTGGACTGATTGGAGAGATCTTTCTAGATCTGTCTACCCTATCTATATAAGCAGCAAATCTGGTCTCAATTTGTTTCTTCCTTTACTCAGCTTTGGTAAGGTGATCTATAGTTTAGTGGCTAGGATCTAGAGCCAGGATGGCTTGGCTCAAATGTCTACTTTGATATTTAATAGCTATGTGGTCTTTGGGTACATCACTTCAGTTCTCTACACTTCAGTATACAATAAAGAAAATGTATGAACTTAATAACACCAATATAACATCAATCAGTACTGAGTTCATTTATCACAATCGCTATTCAAGTATTTCCTCTCATTGACTAGAATGTAAATCTATACATCTTCTTCATTAATTCCACATGTTTCCAGCTGTTGCAGAGTGTCAGGCATGCAGACAACAATCAATATTCATTGAGTGGACAAGAGAGCTTGTCACCAATACCAGCACTGGTGGCAGCCCACAGATATTGTTCTTAGATGCGTAATTCTCTTAGGGTAATTTTAAATATTCTTTTAAAATATTTTAACTTTAAATGTTTCTTTTTCCTCCTAAGAGTACGTTAAGAGGGTTACTTTTCAAGTGATTCAGTTTGCATTTTATCCCTAATTACACCATGTGGGAGGCAGCCTCTGATATGATCCCTACATCCTGTCTCATACACTGCATAATTGGCTCCCTCGAGTTTGGGCTAGATGTGGTAATTCACTTCTTATAAACAAAATATGACAAAAGGGATAGGTTGTTCCCTCCAAGAAAGTTCACAAGAAGGTTAGTTTCTATTTCTTTTGCTTACTCTTTCAGTCTTAACTCTGAAGAAAAACTACTCCCCAGTGGAAAGGCTCACTCATGTGGTGAGGACCAATGACATGCTCAAACTGGCTAATAACCATGGAGCAAGACCAGAATTAGATGTCAGCCAGTGAGACCTTCAGACTAGCACACAGCCTGAGCTAGTATTCTGACTCCAGCTTCACACTTCACAGAAGACCCGGTACCAGAAACATACGACCAGACATGCAGCTGAGTGGCTCTTGCGAGTTCTGACCCAGAGACACTGTGAGATAGTTCCTCCTTGTTTGAAGATGCTATGTTGTATTATGTCACAATAGATATCTAGAATATACAATTATATAATTTCTGCTCCTTATAATTTTTTTCTGAGTCTTGAAACATGGCTAGTTATTAATGAATGTCTGTGGGCATATAAGAATAGGCATTTTATATCGTAGGACTTTTGATGTGCCCTTATGAATGGAAGCCTTTGGAAAGAGTCCCACATCTCACTGACCTTCTCTACAAAGCTGATTAACTGAACTTTCCGTGATCATGGACAGATTGAGATACTGCAGGTCCCTTAGTCTAATTACAATTTTTCCTGGGCTATCTTTAGCTCTTTTGCTCACCTCTGTGTCTTACCTAATATCCTTGTGACTAAGCCTTTTGGAATGCATTAGCCTTGCAGACCACTGGATTCCGGCAACCAAATGCTAAGACTGTTGTTGGCATCTGGGCTGGCAACATGGATTTTTCTACTTTTGCCATAACACGATGTTTCTCGAAATGTATCTGAAAAGTGCCTCAGTCTATAAGTTTCTTTGTTTTGCCTCTGTAAAAGCTTCATCTGACTGTTACCAGATGGGAACACAGAGCTTAGGGGTAACCCGAATCTGTGTTCCCCAATATGGGCACTAGCTTTTAGCTCCAGAATAAACTCCTCTTATCCCCTGTGAGATAGGAGCTGTGTTTTCATGTTGACATTAACTATCTGAAGAGAAAGCGAGAGACACACCCTGCTGGTGAGTCAAGACTACTGCTTCTTCCATTATCTTCATATTCAAGTCACTCTATTTGAATTGTGCACTAGGCATGTAATTTATATGTAAGAGTTGGTGTCTGCTTTGCTTTTATTTTACCTATCTGGTAACCATCTTTGAACCACTGATTCCTCCTATCCCCAAATGTTATTAGTCAACTCCAAATTGATCAGACTTCTTGACGTGCTGTGTCATTTTATTTTCTCTCGCATCTCAGTCCTCTCCACAGGGTCTAAGGGTTCCACTTGATTGTCCAGCTCGCATGGACAGGCAGTCTTTGCCTTCACACAGCAAAGGTGGCCACTACCATAAGGAGAGCAGAGGAAGAAGTCAGGATGCTTCTGGGAGTCCAGACAGACAATGACGGATAGGATGTGCACCACCTCTTCCTGACCCTGATATGGTGCTGGTGGAGGAGCATGCAGGTGTGGTGGATAGACTTGGCCAGGTACATCTTACAGGCCTGGACCTGGAGCTGCTTCTCCAAGAAATCCTCCGTCTTCAGGCCTACATATAGTCCAGTTTCATTTGTCCTCACCCAGCACCCGAATGCTAGTGGATCACTGCAGAAGGACATTGCACTCAGGATGAGCCCCTGGGTCCTATTAGTCCAGTATCAGCAGCTTCTGGAAGACCTTGAGAGTCTTGACCAAAGTAAATTTAACCCTCAAGACCTCATGTTTGTTCCAGAGCCTATATTGGCCAATTAGCTTCAGTTTCTGATTGGGATGCAATTTCTCAAAGGGTCTCTGTGGAGTCACATAGGTTTTATGTCAAGACTAACATCTCCACTCCCATTAATATTGTTTACTCTGATTAACATTTTATTTTCTTTGTATTTTTTTCAGTTTTCCTCTGTATATGATATGCATGTATGTTGGCACACATATCCATGTACACGTGCATGTGTGCACTCCTGCATGTGAAGCCAAGGATGATATGAGGAATCATCTTGGATTTCTTTTCCACCTTATTCATCAAAGCTGGGTTTTAAAATGAAATCCTGAGATTGACAATATAGCCAGCTTGTTCTGGAGATCCTTGAGGCTGAAATTAAAGGTGGCTGCCACCTACACCCATCTGACATTTTATACGGCTTCTGGGGATTCAGATGTCAACAAGCATTTTAACCACTGAGACATCTCTCCAGTCTCTGCATTTTTTAGAAGTGTGTGTGTGTGTGTGTGTGGTGAATTTCAGGAGCATGTGGTCATCAGAATACAACTACTTTCAGGACTTGGCTTTCTCTTTTAACCATATGTTCTGATTGAACTCAAGTCATTGGTTTTGTGTGGCAAATACTCTTATCCAGTAAGCCATCTTCCCAGTTCATTTTTCTTTCTATTGCATATGGTTACATCTTGGTTACAGACAGTTCAAGTTTCCCCTGAGATCCATAAGAATGGAAACTATATAAGTAGCAAGATTAAATCAACTTTTAAGACTTCATGGGAAACAGAAAAAGGTAGACAAGCACAGTAAAAAGACATCTTGGAGGTACAATTAGAAAACTCTAGAGTTGTTGCCACACAATCCAGTTTCTCAAAAAAAAAATTGAAAGGAAAAAGTAGGAGTTGAAGGCAGCCAGGAGACTCTTAGAATAAAAGAAACTGGAGAGGGATAATGCAGTGCAACATTGTAGTCACTCATTGTTCAGTTTCTCATTCAAGTAAATAGAACATAAAAAGAAAACATTACACCCTTTCTGGTCCCAGGTTGAAAAATCTTCAATAACTTTCTACTGTGGTTATAAAATAAAATGCACACTCATTACTGAGACCTTAAGCATCCAATTCTCTGATTTTATGACCTCTTCTGAACAGCCATCCTCCGAGCACATCTTCTCACCGGGGAGCCATTGCCCAGTGCTGTCTATGACATTCTCAGCTCTTTCCTTTTCTACATCTTCCCTCAGGTAGTTCTCATCAAGCATCTTCCGAAATGAGCCCTCCTCTGACTTACAATAGGTACTACAACCACCATGCTGTTTCCTGCCTGTTTTCTTCATAGAGCATCTGCGTGTTCCTGCTGTCTTCCATTTTCCCTTCTGCCCGTCACTCACACAAGGGCAGGGACTCTGAGATGAGCAATGACAATGGATCACAAAGGGAAGAAGGGCCATTGGCCTTTGCCACGCTGTCTTCTGCTTGATTGTCTGAGCTGCTTAGAAAGACACCCTACCTTTGTTTTTTGTTTGTTTGTTTGTTTGTTTTTTGTCTGATTTCTCTTCCCAGCCTTTGTTTGTTTGTTTGTTTGTTTGTTTGTTTGTTTTTGCTTTGTAATAAGCTGTTATTTTAGACTCTGGAAGACATCAAAAGTATCTTAATTGTGAACAAATCTCACCAAAACCTCCAGGCACCTGCCACTTGGAAAGCACAGTGCTATGCCTAAATCCTTGGGGCTTTTTGTGAACCCATTTGCTCAGCCATCTTCCACTATACTCCATGGGAGAGAGTAGCTCACATTCCTGTGTTGTCCAGCATTTGTACTCATTTGTATTACATCTACCACAATGAGCAAGATGAGGGACAAGGTGGACTGTGCTAGCATCTACACAACTACAGCTGCAGCGTAGCTTTTTACATCACCGAGTCTCTAAACACTGTATCTGTGTAAAAGAGAAAGACCCGATAAGAGTAGTTACGATTTTTGCTAGAGGACAACAGTACACAGACATGGAGACCACATGAAAATATTACCATGATTATCCTTTGTGATTTTGCATAATGGCTTAGCACAGTGTAATGTCTGTGTTATGTTGGGGACCAAGTGAAGACAATAGAGGTATTTAATGGGAGTGATTGGCCACAATTCTGGCACAAAATAGAATTCGCTCTGAAGAACAAAGTAAGTAGTCAGGCAGTGGTGGCACACACCTTTGATCCCAGCACTTAGGCAGCAGAAGCAGGTGGATCTTCAAGTTTGAGGCCAGCCTGGTCTACAGAGTGAGTTCCAGCATAGTTAGGGTTATACAGAGAAACCCTGTCTTGAAAAAACAAACAAAGTAAGAAACTTCAAAATTTGAACTAAGGACTCCTATCAGGAGTAGATACAGGTTGAGTCTTAAAAAGTTTTGCTTTTGGTCTACAAAGCCCAGCACAGGATGCTTTAAATGCTGATACTTCAGTTGGTGGCACTGTTTTGGGAGGCAGTAGAACCTTGAGAAGTCCAGGCCTAGCTGTTGGAAATAGATATTAGAGGTAACCCTTGAAGGTTATGCTCAGCCCTTGGTCCTCTTTCTGTTCTCTCTGCTTCACTGTCTATCATGACACAGACAGCCTCCATCACTTCTGAGCAGTTCTGCTTTACCTTGCCCCCATATTTGGCTCAAATCCTCTTAAACTACATGTGAAATAAATCATTATTCTCTTACATTGTTTCTGCCAGATGTGTGGTTGTAATGCAAAAGTAACCAACACAAACACCAACAAACAACAAAAGGTTAACTAGCTACTAGCACTGAAGGGAAGCTGTTATGACCCCTGTGGCCAAGGGGAAAATAAGAACTGGAACCCCAGAAGAGCAAGCACTGACATTCAGAGAGATACTGGTAATGGTATGCAGGGTCAGACAGGGCAAGAGACGAGAGAGGAAAGAAAGCCCTTTGATCATATTCCAGCTTCCTGAAGGACTCACCATTGCTAGAGCCTGGCCTAGATTCAACAGACAATGGAATGAGGGGTTGTTGCCTGGAAGTGATCCTTTCAGGCACTGGGAAGACACTGGACAGCAGCAGGAGATGGGAGAATGCTTGACACTGAACCGCAGAATTGATGTGAATTGGAAAGTGAGGTCTGCTGCCTTGAAGATGAAGCAAGATTGTTTCCATAGAAGATAGATAAGCACATGGCAACTTCTCAGCCTCCCTCACTCAGGTTTGATGTGGAACAATGAGCAGTCAACATACTCACAATAATAATCTTATTTTATCAAGGACAGGGTCTCTCTTTGTAGCTCTGACTGTCCTGGGACTCACTATGTAGAGCAGGCTGGCCTCTGACTCACAAACACCCTGCCTACTTCTGCCTTCTGAGTGCTGGGATTAAAGGCCTGTGCCACCATGCTTGGCTATTATAGTCTCATAGCACACCCACAGTGCTTTGGAGATTAGAAGGCATTTCTCAGACAACAGAAGTCACTGTGAAAGGAGGAGGAAGCATGTAGTTTTGAAATGCTCACACCAGGCACCAGATTTGATGCGGGCATAATCAGCATATCTCACCCCATCCCTTCAGGATGGTGAAGTAGACTCTAGTGTACCCTGCTTCTCAGATGACAGAAGTGAAGCTCAAGGAAATGACAAACATCATGGATTTCTTCACCTGACTATCAAAAACTGGCTTTGCTTTTTTGTTAACCTTAACTGTGCAGGCTTGGGAGATGCTGCCTATGGCTGCATGTGGCGGGGGGACGGGGGGGATACTGGAATTCCTTGTGTTTTTCCACAAAATTCCAATTTTTCTGAAAATCTAAACTGCATCAAAACATAATCTATGAAGTTAAAAAGAAGTCAGTCTGCTCAGCAGGCTATGTTTTAGGATCTGAAACATGGTATCTAGTTAGATAGGAACAAAGCTTTAGGTAGAAAAATATCCTTAGTCTCCTGTGACTCTTTGTCCCTGGGTTAAAACATTAATTTCATACACACACTCATGTCTTGAACACATAGTAAGAGTCCATAATGAGTGCCTAGGGCACAGAATAAAGGGACACACGTTTTACAGCTGCATTGGCACCGAACAGGAGCAGCTGCTGAACAGACAGTGGCTCCGCCCCTTACCATGGTTTTATTCTCCCTGTTCTGATATCTCACAGCGCCTGGTCTCCAGGGTAAGGTTGACACTTCTGCTCTCATTCCCACAGAGGCTGTTAGTACAAGCCACTGTTTCGTCTTTTCTCTCTCTGTACCATTCTCACTACTCAAACCAGGGAGGAGGGGCTTATTATAGTGAAGCAGTTTAGGGAGAGCAGTCCTGATTTCCTTCTCTACCAAAACCCTCAACCATTGCCCACACACCTCTGTGGGAGCTCTAGAAGGAACCAGAAATCTTCCGAATGTGTGGTTGCTTAGAAAACCTAGCCTCATTCCCAAAGTAACCCCAGGTTCTCCTCGTACCTTTTAATGAGGTCCATCTCTGCCTGATCCCTCTTGCTAATGAGCAGATTTCGGCTATTTTCAAAGACGTCTTCTATCTGGTCAGGCCAGAGGAAGAGGTTACTGTTCAGTTTGATATCTTCATCTGCAAAACATACAGAGTCTGCTGCAGGGTGCTGTCAGGGTGTGGGCAATCAACTGAACAGGCAGAGGTCATCGCAAGTCCCACTTCTGTGGGGTGGCAGTAAATGAATGGCTTCCTACGGATGAATGAAAGCTAGTGTTTACTGGGCACTTACTAGAGATCATGCTAGCATGCAGACAGCGCTGCTATAATTCTTATTGTCACAGATGGGAGACAAAGCAGTGCATCTGCATGGCCATGGTTGCACTGCTCGATGACAGACTTCAAGTCCAAGTCCAACCAACCCCAGGGCCGATGCTCTAGCCACTCTGCCTGGTTGGCTTCTGAGAACAGTTGTGAATAGAGGGTGGAGTTCCTCTTTTCTACCTCTTAGAATCTCACCTCATCTGCACCAGTGGCAGTAACAGTTTCAATGCTATACATACACCATGTCCATCGTAGCTCTGGTTAATGAAGATGTCCCTGTGGCTTTAGGAGGTAGAGAGCCACTGAGAGTCTAACATGTCTCCATGCAGTCGATGGCACAGCGTCTGAATGTATGGGTGACTGCTTAGGCAATCACTTTGCATTCCCAGTCTCTGTCAATGCTCCATAACTGAATACAGTTTGAACCATGTAGTGCATAAGTGTTTTCAGCTGGAAATGATTTCTGAGGAACAGGAAGTCTTCTCTTGAAATTTAGTCCTTACTTTAAAACTTCAACTTGGTACAAAAAAGCGTTTAAGAGGCTTAAAGAGCCTGAACTATTTTTCCGTCTAAAGTACACAGAAACAGGTTTTAGCCCTTCACAGGTAGAACCATATTATGATTATAGACAAATGAAATGACCAGTTTATCAAAAGATTCTGCATTTGATAATAACTGTTCATGGACATCAGACATTAGATGCCAATATAGGGAACTAAAAACTGCAGGCTCAAGCCTCTGTATGTACTCTTTTTGTTCAATAAGATTCCTTTCGTGAGATTCAAATTCTTGTGTATAAGAGTATGAATTAATGTGTCTAAGATTTGGAAAGCAGATTTCCTAATACTAAGTAGTGGGATTGCTATGAACCAACCTACTTTCTCCCAAGTTTTTATTTTTAAAATATAAATACAGCACATTTTCATACTTTATATAGGAACACAAGCACACATGAGCACACATATGGCACAGACTTACTGGGCAAGTCTGCATAATCCATCAGGAACTCAAGCCGCTCACTTGCATCTCTGAGTTGCCTCCTGAGCTTGAACACAGTGACATCACTGGATTTCTTTAAGTATTCGATGAGGGCCACTAGCTCCGCGGTGTTGGCAGGGGTCTCACTGACTTTGTCAGCAATGGTGCTATATTGATTACAAATGCTACGGAGAAAGAATGGTCATGACCATCATCAACGCCATCACCACCACCTCTACGACCACCATCACCACCACATCATATGGCTTACTACCACCACCACCCTCACCATCATCACCACCATCATCATAGTGTGTACATCTGGATTTAAACCAATGTGGAGGCTCGAACTTGATGTGAGAATTCATCCTCCATTGCCTCTCTGCCTTCCCAGGCTGAAAATACACCCAGGTGGCACGTATATGGGTTCTGGGGAATCCAAACTCTAGTCCTCACACTTGTGTGGCAAGAGTGTTAACCACTAAGCCACATGTGCAGCCCATTTTTTCTCCTAGAGTTTTTATACCTGGTATTGGTTTCCCGGTTTACATCCACTTGATACTGAATCAAACGGTCTTTGAGATTTTGGGCTCGCTCACAGAGGTCATGATTTAGGAACAAGGCATCAAGACAGAACATGGCCAAAGGCACGGTGACATGCATGGATGCAATTTCATTTCTTCTCTTTTTTATGCTATTGATACGCTATAGAAAGAAGTACATTCATAGTTCAGTCAGTGTCTGAGCTCTACCTATTTCCCAGAGCCTTCCACTTGCTCAATCCTAATCCAACACTAAGTTTGGTGCTTGGAACAAACCATCGATTTCTCAATAAATGGACTGTAGCACATGTTACCAGGGCGTGACACTCTAAGTGGCATCTCTTACCGTCACAAAGTCCTCAATTTCATGTTTTTCCTTCAGGAATACACCGATGTCCTGCTCTGCCATGTTGTCCAGCAAGTCGTCATACTTTTTGTATACATTTAAGTATCTTTCATGTTGAAGAACATAACACAAAGCACATAAACACAGGTCAATGAATTAGATGGGTAAGGGAGGAACTAGAATAGATAATAGCATTTAAAACATGAACTCAAACCAAGAAAGAACAATAGAATGGAAATATAACTAGAAAGTCAGGATTTTAGCTTCTAATCCCAATTTTTTTTATTATTTATTTTTATTTATTTTTATTTTTTTTGAGATGTGAAAATCTTTATTGGATATTTTATTTACACTTCAGATGCCATCCCCTTTCCCCATTTCCCCTCCCTAGAAAACTCTTATCCCATCCCCGCTTCTCCTTTTTGCTTTTATACTATTTTTAAAATGTTAATCAAAGGCTTTATAAGTTTGGTAATACTCAATAACAAGATGCCCATACAATTAAAAGTATAACCCAATACTCAACCTAGATATATCAACTATCTTTGACTGGCAAGGACACGCAAACATCCGCCTCCATGCCCCCTCCCACCCCCCCACCCCCCGTCACCTAGCTCCTCCTCTCCTTCTCCTCCTCCTCTCCTTACTCCTCTTCTTCCTCTCCTTACTCCTCTCACCTTAGCTCCTCTTACATATCACCCTTCCTGTTAAAATAAAACTTTTCTCTTAAAATACAATTAGAGCATAACTATACCAATTTGTGTCAGTAAGGTACAAGATAGACCTAATACCCAGTCCATCATTTTGTTGACTAAACAGAACCTCTGTCATCTCTCCTAACTAAAAGACTTAGTTCTGAACCTGGCTTTTTTTCTTGGCTTTCTAATCCCAATTTTGTGACTTCCTTGCTGCAGAAATTTACAGAAGATACTTAGCAGGTTTCTTTTTTTTTTTTTTAAGACCAGCACTGCATTTTTATTTTAAGTTGCTATAATAAACCATATTTTATAAAGTTATTATAAACCCGAACAATAGTAAGATGTGTAGAACAATTAATGCTATGCTGACTTATAGTTAATGTAAAGTAAGCATCAGCACCCAGCCTTCCTTCTAACCACCAAGTTCTATGCCTAGTTTTCAGATGAAAATTAGGAATTAGGTAACCTATGGCATATGGAATTTTCAAATCATGCAGGAATGGTTGGGTAACTCTCTTCCAATTGAAGGATACATCTAGGATGGTTTAACTTAAAATAAGTTTGGGTTAACATAAAGATGGTACTGAGTAAGTGTGCAGAATGGCTTGGTGGAACTCTGAGGTACACTTCCAAGTGTCAGGCAATTCCACAGACACCCTGGGACTAAAGAGCAGTCAGGGCACTGCTGTCAGTCTAGAAAGAAGCGGATGTGTAAGACCCACGAGCAGGGAAGCCCCCACATAAATACATCAAGGCAGGATTCCAAACATGAGACTGATTTCTACAAAGTTAAAGCAATGTTCTCAACTGAAGGGATTTTGCCTCACAGGAGGGTTTTGGCCACCTCTGAAAACACTTTCAGTTACCACAGCTGGGCAGTTCCTCTTGGCATATCATGGGTACAACTGGGTATTCCATTACACATCCCCACATACACGGGATGGTTTTAGCCCCCGCAACAGAGAATTCTTCCCTCAGAATCATGAACTAAACACATTTGCATCAGGTTCATTTGGTGGCAAACTGAGTGATCACTGGTTTAGGGTGATCTCATCATGTGACTTCCAAACTTAGGATGCATTTAGAGGGAAACATTTCATGTGGAAAGCTGTCCTACACAGATGTAGGCCTATTGACCATTCATGGGTTTCTCTCTGTGTGCTAGTTCACATCTGCAATCCTGTTATTCAGGAGGCTGGGGCAGGAAGATGATGGTTTGGGGCCTGGATGGGCTACATAGTGAGAACCTGACTCTAAAACAAACAAAAAACCCTGAAATATAATTTTTATATTTTATAGGAGAAATACAAGTTTGTTGTCTCAGATCTTACAGGATATTATTTTTCTAAATTCTAGAAATGTCCAATGGCCCTGTGGATATGGATTTTTTTTAAAGACCAGCAAGAGCTGCACCTGAATTTGAAACCTGGCTTTCCTATTTATTTCAGCCTAGCAGTGGGAAAATTACTCTCTCCTGTCTGTAAAATGAGGATGAAGTCAGACAGTCAGACAGTGCAGGTAAGCACTGGCCAGTGTTCTTATCTATGTGTTTAGGTGTGTGTGGGGACAGGAACTGCTTGATGACCAGCATTAAAAGCTTTGTAGCCAACTCAGTTCTAGAGAGAGTAAAACCAACTTACTTGTGAGGTCCAACTTGATTTTTATTAAATACCTCTAAAGTCTGATTCAAAAAATCTGAAACAAGGTTTTCTTCGGGATCAACAGTTCCGAGGATCATGTTGTATCCTTTCAAATCTGGGAAAAGTATAGATTCCACCTAAAGAACAGAAGTCACTCTTAGGTGTGAACTCGCAGACAGACAAGAAGCCAAAGGCATCCTACACAGGCTCTCTCGACTTGGACTGGGTTCAGGGTGTGACTATGTGTAGCTTTGCTTTCTTTCCTCTTGGCTAGTGGTGGAACTGCCCCGCTGTCCCCTCTACCTCTCCGTCTTCCTTCTCCTCCTCCTCTTCCCCACTTTCTCCTGTTCCTTCAGCTTCTGTTCCTTTCTAGTGTCATGCTCTTAGAGAATTCTTCTGGACTCCCAAGGGATATGTGTTTCTGTGTTTAACATTCACCATCTGATCTGCTTAGTACTCATCGGTCTTGAAATTAAATGACTACTTACGCTATTCTAATAAGCTTAAATAATAATAATAATAAGTAATAAGCTATTCCAGGTGTCCTCAAAAGTATAAATACATAAGGGAATAATTCGTGTATAAATGCTTATGTGTGTCCATGTGTGTGTCCGTGTGTGTGTGTCCGTGTGTGTGTGTGTGTGTGTGTGTGTGTGTGTTTGTGTATACGAGTGTGCAGGTGTATGTGGAAGCCAGAGGTCAACCTTGGGTGTTATTCCTCAGGAGCCATCTACCTTGTTTTTTGGCACAGGGTCCCTTACTGGGACCAGGCTGTCTATTAGACTAAGGATGGCTGGCCAGCAAACCCAGCTGCAGCACTTGGATTACAAGCATGTGTCACCATGCCTAACTTTTTACATGGGTTCTGAGCATCCAACTCAGGTCCTCATACTTAGGCAAAAAACACTTTAACACTTAAGCTATTTCTCCAACATCCTACGTAGCTGGCTTTATTTGACATGTTCATTGTTGTATTCTCAGGCCTTTGTACTGAGTAAGTACTTTGTACTTTGTAAGTGCTCAATAAACAGCATGGAGAAAATGAATAGTCCTGTGGTACTTCTCTCCTCTCCAGTACTTCATTTACTCCTCTAATGAGAGCTGGGGACTGGGTTCAAAATCTGACTCCATCACTAACCAACGCTGCACTCCAAGGAAAGCACTGCTCAGTGAACCTCTCACCTGTAGAAAGCAGAGGGGCTGGGTTGTACTCTTAGCTTAGAAAAAACAAAAACAAATAAAAGAACGATGCCCCTATCTCTCTGGTGTATGTCTGCATTTGTGTAGAGTGTGTGCACTTGTGTGTATATGGGTGTATGCTCACAGAGGTCAACATTGTTTTCCTTGATCACTCTCAACTTTATTTTTTGAAACAGGGTTGTTTTTTGTTTTGTAGCCCTGGCTAGCCTAGAACTCACAAAGATCTACCTGCTTCTCTGCTGGAAACACAGGCACGTGCCACTATACAGCTTGAGACAGGGCTATTTTTGAGCCAGGGTCTCTCACTGAACCTGCAGCTCATCTATCAGGCAAGCTAGCTAACCAGAGCATTTCAGAGAACCACCTGTCTTTGCAAACTCCCTCCTCAGCTTTGTTTTGTGGGGCAAACACTTTACAACTGAGCCACCTCCCCAGTTCAACCTCTACAACTCTCTAATAGTGTCTGCACGTGTGTCTCCAAGAGTATTTTCATGTGCATGGCTCCAGCAGGCTGTAGAGTCCCTTCTGGAGACTCACTGCCATATCACAGGGCCTTGTCTGCTTTGATAATGTTTATCGACTAGACTCAGCAATGATCTTCAGACTGTTCTCTGAGGTTCTATGCCTTATAAATTGTACGTCTGCCTTTTCTGAGAGAGAGAGAGCGAGCAGCAGGTTAGACAGGGTGGAAATGAGTGTGTGTGATCTTGGTCCTCCTTGGGTGACCCAAAGTCTTTAGACTGATGGAGGACAACTTCTTGGTTGTGGATGTGTTGTAGGCAAAGCCAGAAAGCAAGAGACAAGACTATCATTGGTCCAGGACCTGGGTAAAGGGGCCCCAGGGAAGCACAGCTGACATCCCCCAGGCCTTTCAATAGATCTCATATGAATGGGATTGTGGAGCCTGTGTTGGGAAGAAATCTTGAGTCAGAGAAAGAAATTCTTCTTGTGGGGTTAAATGTGGAGGTTCTCATATGTCCTGTGCACACTCTGAGATGGAAACAATGATCCTATTCTATTCAGGAATTGTTACTTTCTACCTATCCCTTCGGCTCTCTGATTCTGCACTCTTGATCTCCCCACCATGTTCAAGGCTTCCCCCATGTGTGTCTCTGGTGTTGATATTGTCTACAATGGTGAGTGAGTAGATTCTGACATCAGGGCAAAGGTTGGCCCAGCAGCCCCTTCCCATAGTTATGTATGCACTCTCCTCATAATGAAAGGAACACAGGAGAGATATAGGGGAAACTGGGGGTGGGTGGACTTTATTTCATTGTATACATATACAGAATCCTCAAAGAATAAAAAGTTAGAATAAAAAGGTAATATGGTGCCATGGGTAAAACACCCACTGCAGTTCTTTGTTACATTTCCCCTCTCATTTCATTCAACTTTGACTTCTGCATCTCCTTCACCCCTTTCACTTGAGTCTGGATTACACCAGCCTTGTCTTCCTGGCTTGTACTGCTCAGTATTTACTTTGTTTCCTTCAGTAACTCTTTCTCTTTGGCATGCTTTCCTTTTTACAGCTGGAATGCTATTTATGTTTTGAATTATTGCTGGGGTCTGGGGAGATGGCTCAGTGGGTAAGGTGTTTGCCACATAAGCTCAAGGACCTGAGTTTGGATTCCCAGCACCTATGTATATGCTGGGTACAATGATGCATCTGTGATTCTAGTATTGGGAAGGCAGACAGGCAGAGCTCACAGGCCAACCTGCCTAGCTGAACTGAAGAGGTCCAGGTTCAGGGAGAGATTCTGCCCCCAAAATAATGTCCAGATAGATTAAGAAGACATTTGACCTCTGTCCTCCTCAGACATGCATGCACACTCATGTATCACATGTATGTGTACTTATGTAGATATGTGCACACACATAAACACACACACACACACACACACATACACACACACACACACACACACACACACACACACACACTTGTAGCTGAATTTCAGCTTGAAACCTTTTCAACTTAGTATAATCCCTGATGGGAAACCCCTGAAGAAAAGGTTTTCTTCTCTTCCTTGAACTCTACAGTGGCAAGCAAACCCATGAATGCCATGGAACTTCAACACAAAACGACATATCTATTTTCGCATAGGAGATGTCAATTCATCTGCTGCTAGTTTTACATGTATGTCATAGACATTTCACCCTAAGGACTATAATTTAAAATTTTGCAATTAAGTTCAATGCAAAAAAAGCCTGAGGTTTTGGGAGGAAGGTGGTGCTGCAGATATCATTAAGAGGAGGACTCGGTGCCTGCATTACCTAGTAACGCCACTTGTATGTGTGCAGGGCTCATTTTCCAACCTGGTACAAACTAACCTCTGAGCACAACATCTTGGCATTGTAATACACTCAGTCTCGTACCAGTTCCTGCTGGGCTGTTTGCAGTGCTGCTGGAAGCTCAGAAGCTGACTCTCCAGCTCCAGCTGATTGTAAGCACTGTCACTCAACAGCAGAGACACAAACTCAAGGGGTACTTTATGCGTCCCCAACCCCACATTTATCTCTTCAAACTACAGTCTTCTTTCATTTCCTTCATAGGGATGTTGTTTGTAGGAGAGGTGCCCACTCCTTCCCCTTCTATACACTCATTTTTGCGTTCAACCAAGCTTGGTTGTCATTAAAACTCCAAGCACAGGGGTTTCTGGTGAAATTAGAGCCTTCGTGTCACAGACTTCTCTATAAACCTAAGCTCTGTTTACGTCTGTGTATGCATATGTGCATGTGTGTGTGTGCATGTGCACACACGTATGTGTGTGTATGTGTCTTTTCCCGTTTCACTCAACTCCTTTTCATTTCTCTGTGTGTGGTGCATGCCTGTATGTGCAGAGGGCATGGTTGAAATCATGTGTGTTCCTTTACTGTTCTCCATTTTATTTTTTGAAACAGTGTCTCTCACTGAATCTAGAGCTCACTAATTCTGCTAGTTGAGCTGACAGCATGCCTCAGTCCTGTCTCCAACTATCTATCCAGTGCCAGGACTCTAGGCACATGGTACTACAGCTGACTTTTACAGGGTTGCTAGTGATTGCATTTAGGTACCTTACTTACCAGACTGTCTCCCTCAAACCTCAGCTTCAAGTGTGTGTGTGTGTGTGTGTGTGTGTGTGTGTGTGTGTGTGTGTGTGACAAAGAGAGACAGAGAGACAGAGACAGAGAGACAGAGACAGACACACAGAGAGAGACAGAGAGACAGAGACAGACACACAGAGAGAGACACAGAGAGATAGAGAGACACAGAGAGACCAAAACAGAGATCTATCTTATAGGTCCCTGTGTGGAACTAGACATGAGTCCTCTTGTCATACCAGCTACCCAAAGGGAAATGGAAAAATGTTAGGACATGTGGACATCTTGCCTAGTAGACAAAGTTTACCTGTAATTTCATTCTGGAAAAGAAGCTCAGGGTAAAGAGCTTGAGCCAGGAAAGGAAGGGTTTGCTTCTCTTCCTAGAACACTACAGTGGCAAACAAACCCATAGATGCCATGGAACCCCAAAACAAAAATGAGATATCTATTTTGCTTAAATCTTTGGCAAATTCATGCCAGCTTATTTTCAATGAATTTTTAACCCACATAGGATGCCTTGGGATTTGTCTGTCCCTTCTAGAATAGCATACAAAGGCAGAAAATTAGGAGGGATGTAGGAAAAACCTATATAATCATCCTCAGAACAAGGGAGTGCATTGAGGATGAATCCCAAAATTAAACTGCCTGCCTGAGTACCACGTGGACCATGATGTTGCAACCAGCCACTTGATTATTCAGTAACAAACTCAACTATAAAAATATAAATGAATGATTAGGCAAATACTATACCTTGGGGATCCCGTCAGAATTCTTAATAATTTCCAAGAAGGAATTCTTTATTAATTTCCAGCACTCATCAAAAGTTGGGTTGAAGACAATAACAGGTTCATCCACTTCAAGTTTAATCATGATTAGCTGAGGTATAAAGAAGTCCATCTCTTGGTAAGGCTCCTTAAAATCATTTCCATCCTTTAGGAGATATGAGACATATCAGGTGCTTCTATCCATTCATAGTACTGTCCACGCACTGAGAAAGGATGTCAGCATGCTTAAAATTGGGTCTACCCTGTCGGGAGATTATGGCTTCTCTAGTTCCCAAGGCCTTTCCACAGGACAGTTTATTTTAATCCAGGTCTCCTGTCCTATTTCTAAATCGTTCCTGCCTTTCAAAATTATCTCAAAAAAATAAAAATCTCTTGTAAGTCTTCCTGCTTCCTTCACTTCTGAATTTCCACATTTCTGCTTCTTTCTATTATTTTATCTTCCACTTAGAAGAATTTTCACTCTCCTTCCCCCTTGTCCGTTATAAACTTGAGGGGAGGACCTATGCCTTGTTCATCTCTTTGCTTCGAAATACCTAAGGCAGGTATTACCACCTAGTGGTATATGCTTCATAAAAGCATATAGACTGAATTCAAAATACCTAAGGCAGGTATTACCATCTAGTGGGTGCTTCATAAAAACATATAGACTGAATTCAAGATTTCTAAGGCAGGTATTACCACCTAGTAGGTGCTTCATAAAAGCATATAGACTGAATTCAAAAGAATGAACAGTTGTCTGTACACTTTAAGTGACAATGACCCTGAGCACATGGTGCACTTCAGTCAAAATGTCAACTTCCCTAAACAGAAGCATTGATGAGGAGATCCACGAGGCTCTGTGAGACAGGGTTACACATAAACTACAGAGTTTCATAAACGACAGTGCTCAGTGTGGTCCTCATATAGCAGCAGCTGTAAAGACTTGTCTAAGTTGTTGGCTTGAGAGCTTTTTAGACTGTCTGAGGGAAAACTAAAAGTGAATCAAACACTCACAAATTTCTGCTTCCCTCAAACAAATATGTTACCTCCCTCTTTGTGTGGATCCCACACATGGGGTGAAGTAAAAGTTATTTTATTTTATTTTATTTTGTTTTCCCATGTGCCTCGCAGAGTAGATGCACACCACCGTGGTTGCTATGGAATAGACATCTCAGGGGCTCATCACAGCCCAAATTCAGCATCGTTGGCTTTTATATGTTTTGAGCAACTAACATATATAACATACCTGCCTGTGCCTCTTCCTACTGAGATAAAAGAGATAAAAGGCATGGGCTTTTACTTTTTTTGGGAAAATGCTTAGAATCTGACTTTTTTATAATCAGGAAATTTAAAAATATTCACTATATTGTAAAGGTGAAATAGGTACACAGCATAAGCTTTCAAACATTCTCTATGATCCTTCGGCTGTCTAAATCTAGGGGGCATTATAATGCTTTGAAAGCCAAGGCTTCATGCATTAAGCTTTTATCTCTTCTTTACTGAAGCAGTTTTACAAAGCTGTTAACTCGGCCCAACTAGCCTTTCATTCTTGGAGATTCACTCTCAAAGACCAAACAATGAGCCACCTCTGGCAATAAGTGCGCACAAGAGCTCCTAAATGTTAAGACAAAGGTTGATAGCAAAAGGTCACAGCTCCGTCTTTGCACCAGAGAGGATGAGAACAAGTGGCCTCCCCAACACTGAAAGAGGTACATCCTCCATTTTGTGTATCATTCTTTCATTCTCTTAAGAAAACTTTTTGAAAGTTTGTTTCCAGAGATATTTTTTTTAGTCAACTTAGTAGTGGGTAATGATTTGACAAAAGTTTGCTGTGCATTTTAAAAAAATAAAACAATAGTCACCAGTGTGTGTTCAATTCAGCATCTCACCGTCTGGCCTGGCTCGCTGCTGAGGACATACACGAGCTCAAACTAGGCTGTCTTACCTCTAGAGGGGGCTGGGTATGGATGCCTCTACAAACCTTGTGTATCATGAAGAAAGAAACGAGGTCCCTGAGGGACTTAATGACCAACTCTCTGAGCTGTAGGGACATGAAGGAAGCAACGGAAGCAAAGTATTCCTCAATGTTTCGAGAGGAGTCATAGTCGTTCTTGGGAGCGAAGTGGACCCAGTGTTCCTTCTGTGTCGCAAAAAGCTGGGCACAGGTGGGTATCCATCTACAGAGATTGGAGAACACTCAAGTAAGTGGCTTTCTGAGCTCTTGAGCCTCAGTGGTTACTAAAGCACACTTCTGGGAGTGACTGTGTTTCCGTGAGGATTGACTGATGGGGAGGAATGTTAACAGTGTAATCCCACAGGCTGGAGGCTCAGCTAAATGCGCAAGAAAGAAGAAGCCTTCAGTACATTCTCCCTCTCTGCTCCTGGCCACTGTGTTGCGAGTCACTCAGCTCTAACAGTCCCACCCCATCATGATGGGCAGAAACCTCTGAAAATGTGAGCTTCTTCCTAAGTTCACTTTCTTTGGTATTTGTTACAGTGAGAGACAGCCTGACTGATAAACTCATCACTTGGTAATGTCTTTGGTTCTGGATATAGCACTGTATGCATTTGCTAAAGGAAAGGAATTGCTAAAGGATTGCCTAATGTCTGAAACCTCCCTAACTTTGGACCTTGAGGCTATTCATTTTGGGTCACCTCAATCCAAGACATTTCAGTATCTTGTGCCTTAGCACCAAGACTGAGAGGATCATAAGGAAGACACAATAAGAGTGGTATTCTGACCAAACATGATTCTGAAAAGGCAGAGGGAACATGGGAGGGATTGGCAGAGAGGACAATTGGATATAAGGTTGCCAGATGATAGTCACAGGATTGGGACAGGACAAGAAGGTATTGTGGAAAGTCAATAAATTTCCTGTTGTTTCTAGGGGGGAAATCAGCTCTCATCTGGGGGAATTTTAAGTCTTTACAATACT
Organism: Rhabdomys pumilio; assembly: GCA_030674055.1. Taxonomy (NCBI): domain Eukaryota; kingdom Metazoa; phylum Chordata; class Mammalia; order Rodentia; family Muridae; genus Rhabdomys; species Rhabdomys pumilio. Next base: position 108,338,371 of record JANHMN010000003.1, read on the forward strand.
GGGCTACTGCAGGAGACACTGACTTGGTGAGTAGAATCTGTCGTGCATCCAGGCAGTGCTTCTGTATCACCTCCTCATACTCGTGTGGCAGCAGAGGCAGGTTTCCAGCCAGTAAGTCTGCTGTCCGAACAAACCTGAGGTTTTTAAATCTGCCAAAAAGGAGAGAGAAATGCCACTGTAAAAAACTAATCCATCCTGGGCAAGTTCAAGGGACACATGTTCTCAGTTTTTTAATTCTTAAGCTAGAATAGCACCCCCTAAAACTAGTGATGCTGGGCAGCTTCAGGGGGTTGAGAGGGTAGTGGGGTGGGTAGAGAAGAGCAGAAAGCAACGAAGAGCCCCAACTCTCCATTCTTTCAGCCATCCAAACTAAAATACTGTCCAGTGTTGCTCCATGGAACAATGACAGAGGCACCATTCACAGTCTGCTTTGTGTGAATGGTGTGCCCTGGAGTTGAGCAACATGTGAGAAGCAACAGAACCTGCATGTTCACAGACCACTTTTATTTTATTTTATTTTTATTGGAAATTTTATTTACATTTCAGATGCCATCCCCTTTCCCCATTTCCCCTCCCTAGAAAACCCCTATCCCATGCCCCCTTTTCCATTTTGCTTTTATACAATTTTTAAAACGTTAATCAAAGACTTTATAAGTATGGTAATGCTCAATCAGAAGTGTAACCCAATACCCAACCTAGATATATAAACTATCTTTGACTAGTGGAAACACGTGAACTTCTGCCTCCATGCCCCCTCTCTCTTTCTCTCTCTCATCACCTAGCTTCTCCTCTACTTCATCTTCTCTCCTTACTCCATCTTTTCCTCTCCATGCTCCTTCCCCCTTAGCTCCTCCTACATATCACCCTTCCTGTTAAAATAAAACTTTTCTCTCAAAATACAATCAGAGCATAATTATTCCTATTTGTACCAGTGAGGTACAAGATAGTCTTAATACCAGTCCATCCTTTTGTTGACTAACAAAACTTCTGTCCTCTCTCTTAACTAAAACACTTAGTTTTGAACCTGGCTTTTTTCTGACATTTAGAATGAATGTCAGATGAAGACCATCCACTCAGATCTTTTCTCTCAAAGTAAATAGCCAGGATTGGCTATGAGACTATAGGGACAGACCACTTCTGATTCTTCTCTGCTACAACTCAGCAAGCAGTTAAGCCCAATGCTTCATTCATGATGGCTTCAATGAAGCTCTTTGGAAGTCTCCTCTCCTTCTCCCTTCTCTTTCCTCTTTCCCTTTCCCGTTTCCCTTTCTCTGTTCCCTACCTCTCTCTCTCTCTCTCTTTCTCTCTCTCTCTCTCTCTCTCTCTCTCTCTCTCTCTCTCTCTCTGTGTGTGTGTGTGTGTGTGTGTGTGTGTGTGTGTGTGTGTGTGTGT
>JANHMN010000003.1:108339772-108363432 GCA_030674055.1 Rhabdomys pumilio
TGTGTGTGTGTGTGTGTGTGTGTGTGTGTGTGTGTGTGTGTGTGTGTGTGCAAGCCAGAGGTTAACCTTGGCTGTCTTTCCTTGGGTGAGATCTTGTTTTTTAAAGACAGGGTCTTTTATTGGCCTGGAACTTCTTGTCTCCACCTCCCCATTCCTAGGTTTCCAAGCATGTGACTTCATGCTGGCTTTTTACCTGGGAGCTGGAGGATGAACTCGGGTCCTTATACTATGTGCAGACTTTGCTAAGTCATCTCCTCAGCCTTGCTGCTGGAGTTCCTGTGATGAGTTAGGTGTAACTTATATTGCTCTTGACCAACACTGCTCACCGTCTGGGCAGGTTCACCACACAGCCCTCATGTATCTATGCTTATACTGTGTAGACACTCTGAATATTTGCTGAATGAAGGGATGACCTCTCATTCTTTCTACATTGCTCCTTTTTCCCTCTCCCATTATTTTTGGATCTATGGACACTCTGCCACTTGCCACATCCCATAATTTTCACCATTTCTTTTCCAGAATCCATTCTATGAGTTGCTCCTTTCAGTCATGACTGTCTGTTACTTCTCAAACTAGATCTTTGCCCTATGTCCTCAGCTCATCCCATTGCTGGCCTCTCAATGTCATATCTATTTTAGTGATCTATCAGATACTCTTCCTTCTAGAATGCCACTGCCTAGGGTGCTTTAGGTAGATGTAGTGAACTTTGTCTTCTTTGTATGCAACCAAACACAAAACACTTCCAGGACAGGTGGAGCCTGAAGACCTTACTCTCCACATAGACATCTGACACTCCTTCCTCTTTAATCAAATCCTAATAAACGTCTCCTATTGGTGGGAGCAGCTTCTCTACATTTCCCTCAGGCCAATCTCAATACAGCCCCCAAATGCACAAACTTTACCAATAATGAAGACATCTTAGGTTAGTAAGTTTTCTCCTCTTAGAATTTTTAAAGTTGAATAGTTTGGGTCACACAGGAAAACCAGCATGTAATTTCCTTGACAAATCTTTCCCCTTGCTGACTTTGTGCCCCTGATTTTTCTAATGAGCTAAAAGTGATCCATTAGCCTGAACTTTCAGTAACCTTTCACATCTGATCTGTACCCTTTCTTCAAGAGCCCATTTAAAAAAAATAGCCACACTCTCTCCCCTCTTCCAGAATAACTACTAGAATGCTTAAACAAAATATGGTACTGCCAAATTATGGAATATTATTCAGTTATAACAAGAAATGTTACTGATATTTGCTTCTCTGTGAATGGATGTTGATAACATTGTATTTAATTCAGAAACCAGACACAAGGGACCATGCATTGTATGATTCAGTATATATTACACATCTGGAATCTGCAGATCTACTGAGACAAAGAAGATTAGTGGTTTCTAAGGGCTGGAGGGGTGCATCGGATGTGAATGACAAACACATCCTTTAATTAGATAGTGGCAAGGGTGACACAAACTTGTGACAAACATAAAAACTACTGTACATTCACTTTAAAGGGGCAAGCATGGTGGTTTGAACGAGAATGCCTTTCACAGGTTCCTGTGTTTGAACACTTAATCCCCAGTTGATGGCACTGTTTGGGAACAATGTTGAATACCAAGGAGGCAAAACATTGCTGGAGAAAGATTATTGCTGTGCTGAATAGTTTCATGTCAACTTGACACAAGCTAAAGTCATCTGAGAGGAGGAAACCTCAATTAAGAAAATGCCTCCATAAGATCCAGCTCTTGGGCATTTTCTTATTTAGAGATTGATGAGGGAGAACCCAGCCCATTGTGGGTGGTGCTATCTCTCTGGGCTGGTGGTCCTGGGTTCTATAAGGAAGCAGGCTGAGAAAGCCATGAAGAACAAGCCATAAGCAGCATCCCTCCATGGCCTCTGCATCAGGTCCTGCCTCCAGGTTCCTGCCCTATTTGAATTCCTATCCTGACTTCCTTTTGTAATGAACAGTGATATAGAAATGTAAGCCAAATACGCTCTTTTTTCCCCCAAGATAGCTTTCAGTCATGATGTTTCATCTCAGCAGTAAGAAGCCCGACTAAGACAATCACTGTGGACAGGTTTTGAGGATTTCTAGCCTCACCCCACTTTCTCTTCCCTCTGTTGCCCATGTGTGGATGGATCATGATCAGGTGACCTGATCCTGCTGCTATGTTTTCCTTAACTATTGCCATGTCTTCATTGCCATAAGAAGCTCTATCCTTCCGGAACCACAAGCCAACATAAACCCCTTCTTCACCAAGTGATTTATAATCATGACCTCGATCACAGCAACAGAAAAGTAAGTAATACAGTGCGTTTTACAGTTGCTCTTTTGTCTGTGGGTACTGCATGCATGTATTCAACCTATAGTGTGTATGGAATTATTCTGAAAGAACACTTTTGTACTGAATAGTACAAATTTTGTTCTTGAAATTGTTTCCTAAACAACTCCTACAATACCTACTCACATAGCACTTCCATTGTACTATACAAGATAATTGTTCTGGAAATGATTTCAGTATATGGGAAAGTATGAGCCTCTGAAGATACTAGAGTATTTTATATAAGAGGCTTGAGAGTTTATGAACTATAGTATCTGGAGTCCTAGAAATAATCTCTCCATATAATAAGAGTCAACTGTATATCTCAGGTTTGGAAATTTGAAAGGAAAAAAATGGTATCCTCTCCATCTCATCTAGATTCCTATAATTTCTAGAGTGAATATAATTATTGATAAATACAACTGAGAGACTATAACTTGCCAACTAGACTCCATAAAGAAAAACAGATGCAAACCTTTAAACATCTCAAAAGGAGAGACAGATAAGTAAACATAGAATTGTAATTTAGGGTGACAAGTACCACCATGCAGGTAATAATGAATTAATTTCTCTTGGGTACTGAAGTTTTTATCAGGTACTAAGGGCTTTGCATGTACTGACTTACCTATTTCTCTTAATATCCCTATAAAACAAAAACATCTTCTTATTTCAAACTTAAAGACCAAACTTAGACACCAAGAAGGCAAGGTCCAAAGGTGAGAGGCAGCACACCCATCTACCCGCAAAGCAAAGAGAAAATTTGGACACAAACTGAACCCACCATGCTCCAGGGCTTATAGACAGAGGAATGTATTTTGGGAATGCAAAGGAGAACTTCTTATACCCGTAGGTAGGCTTTCATTCACAACTCACACATTCTGTCTAGAATCTCAGTTGAGCCCATTCTACTGTAGAACAAGAGCTGCTCGCACTGCTCTTCATACTGAAGAGGTTTGTTCACTTATGTTCTGAACAATAAAGAAAGGAGACCAAAAGGCCAAGGGCCAATGCCTTACTCTGCAAACCACAGTTCTTTGAGGGTGTACATCATGGGATTCACTGTGTGCAAATGCTCCTCATTCCACTTCTTGGCACTTTGGTAGATATTGTGCCAGGGCACAGGGGCCCGGATCACTCTGTGAGGAAACAAGCGGGGGATGCTGGTGATGAACAGCCTTTTCTTCTCCATCGGGTCCATGAGGATGTAGTCAACTAGAATGAAGAAAAAGGATGCCCTATTAGGAAGGATCTTTAAACATCCTGAGCTCCTGGCTTCATACACTCCAAATGGAAATGAATCTCTGGCCATTTACACCCAGAAATGCCTCCTCATTGGCTGGGTCAGAAATAAGCTGTTAGGTGTGACTTAACTGGGTTCTGTTGGTATATGTTGTTTTCTTTCTGAAGATATGTCACTGGAAGAAGTGTGACTTCCCAGTATAGAGAGCTTGGATTCTTTCTTTTGACAGTGCATTAGCATTTGCTGGTACTCTATTAGTGGTTAATTGACTTCTCTCACCATGAGAATTACACAAACATATAAATCAATACAGTAAGCAACAACAGATACTTATAAATGAAAATTTAGACATCAAATGTGTTTTGTTAGAAAAGAAAGATTGGTGAGATCTTTGTCAGGTGACAATTATGCTGCACCATGAAGAATGAATATGAGTTTATTAGAGGAAGAACATTGGGGACAGGGGGATGTCTCATATGGATGTGAAGTGTCTGCTCAAGGAGCTGTAAGCTAGGCTGCAGCAGACATGTCAGGTGCTGGTGACGACACTGAAGATATACAGCTGGAAAAGCAAGTTGGAGCTAAAAGCAAAAGACCTTACATGTTTATTCTTAGAAATAATTTCTGTGCGATAACAGGCAGCCATTACACTGACCTCATTAGCCAGGAAAACAGAAATTGCTAGACATTTTGGTAGACATGCAATAACAAGGCAGAAAAATAACAGGATCACCCTTCCTCTTTCTCATATCAGCTGTCATTAAATGCTTCCTAGTGTGATCTGTGTTCTGTACAAGACAATGGGCTCAGGATAGAGAGGAGCAAGGAGCAGTGATATGCCTGCCACTATCCAAAAGCTACTGATCTAAAAAGGAGCCCAAAGCTACAGATATGAGAGGACAACAGCACAGAAACAAAGGCCCAGGAGGACTTGTAAAGCAGGATGAGCTGAAAGTAGAGAAACAAGACTACAGAGGATGAAGGGACCACAGAGGAGAATAGGGAAAACTCTTAGGAGAATGGGCAGGTCTTGAGCTACATTTTGAAGGTTGGATACCCACAGTGTAATGTCTGTGTCTATTACATCCATGTCATCTGAAGCTTGTCAGTCATAAATCTTGGGTTTTACTCCAGATGTACAGCTACTAAATCTGCACCTGCGGTTTTTTTTTTTCCCCTAAATCATCAGGCCACAGGCATGCCTATTTGAAGATGGTTAGTTCAAAAGTAAACCTTAGTAATGGTGGCTGGATGGACATTTGCATCAAAGGTTACATGGTATTCTGGGGTGAGTTCAGTGATATCAGGATGGTGACTGATAAATTGGCCATGTGATGGTCCATTTTGATTATCAGTTTGATTGGACTGACCAGTGCCTGACAGATTAGTAAAGCATGCTCCTGGGTGTGTCTGTGGGGATGTTTCTAGGGATGATTGGTATGTGAGCCATTAACTGAAGAAGACCCGTCTTGGTTGCAGATAGAGACTATCTAATAGGACGGAAGCCTGGATAGGACAAAATCCAAAGAAAAAAGCCTGTTAGTACACACATGTTCTTTCTATTCTCTCTGCTCCCTGGGTGGGATGAGGTGAGCATCTCAGCGGCACCACATCCCCCTACTGTGTCATACTCTGATCCATCACAACCTACAAGCAATGGAGGTAGCTGATCATGTCCCCAAACCTCTGAAACCATGAGACAAAGTGAACTATTCCTCCTTTGAACTGATTTTTCCAGCTATCTCATAACAGCAATAACAAAACAGAGACACACAGACAGGAGAAAGACAGTGTCCTCTGTATAGGAGCTCCTTGCCCACTGAAGCCCAGCCTTACCAATGCTTTTCATGAGGCTATAGTAGTAGTCACTTTCCTTCTCAGACCTAAGCAACACTTGAAGGGGTTCGAGGGCTGGAGTTGTCAGCAGCATCTTAGGAATCAGCTTGTAAATTCGCACCATCACCTCCTCGTCCTCTGGGGCAATCATGTCTTTTCGGATACCGTTGGTCAAATAGTAGTAATATCTCTTCCAGAAATGAAGAAAGAAAAGGTAATGACCAAATGGCAGTGCCTACCTATTCCACCCACCAGCCAATCGCCATCGGGCAGCCAACGGGCCATTCACACGGCAGCCATCCACGCCTTTTGCAGGTCACTTCACACACATCACATGTGACAAGGCCATGGGCAGGATCTTCTCACTAAAGAAGAGAGCTGCTCAGCTCTGAGTATTTCAGTTTTCCGTATAGGAGCTGGAGATCCTATAGAGATTCCCCTTATTTTCAAAATGCATCCACAGGCTACATTCTGCTTATGATTGATAGGGTCGCCAGAAAAAAAAAATACAGAACACAATTGGCTCACTCACACAAAAGATCTTCTTCACTGTTTATCTTAAATCCAGATGTAACTGCATGCCCTTCTGTGTGTGACAAAAGTTTGCCACCCACCCTGGGCTGCCATGTGAATAAACTATGCACTCACAAGCCCCATTTTTAAAGGTCTGCACCTCCATGTGCCTCTCCCCCTCAAGTAGAGAAAGCAAACATACACACATTCAAATCTTCATTCAGTGCTCTGTGGTGGAGTTTGGACTTCAGTATTCTTTTTAACATTCCGCAGGTGACTCTCCCATTTGCTCTTTAGAATCACCCAGGTGCTGAGATACTATTTACCAAGTTGGGAGTCACAGGAGGAAAGTACGTACCTCCAGGTCTAAGTTAGACGGTTTTTTCTCTTTACTTTCCATTTCCATCTCCTGTTGCAACATCACATTCATCTGCTGTTCTGGACTCATGGGTCTGCTTTCTGGGCGGGTCAAGCAGGAGTCCGTGGTATTCTTCATGCTCAAGGAGGATGAGTATTTGCAGGCAAATGGCGTCCTAAAAAGTTGTTACAGCTCATCTCTTAGGAGATGAGACCTTAGTAACACAGAGGCAACTATACTTTGTCAGCTCTACTTTTCCAACCTGAGGATTGCAAATGACGACCCTCTCCTTTACGCCATCTAGTGACATCTAATGTGTGTATGTCGGAAGACCCAGATATGTAACACTTCACATTCTGTAAGCACTCAGTCCATCAACTTACTTTTATAAAAGTAGAGCCTTGAAAAATGTTGGAGGAAATGTACTGAGTGTGTGACCATGCTTTGAAACCAAGAAGCAGATATGACTTGAATGAGACCTGAGAGCGCCTTGCTTCAGTCCAGTCTCCTCTACTCTAGGGCACCCACAGTGACACCTTACCCAGTAGCATCATCCTTGGCTTTGAGGTAGAACTTCATTCTCTTCTTGGAGGGCTCTGTTGAGGTTTTAGCCGCTGTGAGAGTAAAGAAAGAAAGACATCAGGTATGGGCAGCCTTGAGCCATTCTCTATCTGGAGGGGTGCGGCCCTTGGGGATGGCCTTAGAGAGCAGTAAGGGGAGTGAACATGTTGGAAAGTGGGGAGGTAGAAAGGGTGGGCTCCAGTTACCTGTGAGGCTCTGAAGAAGCCACTTACCTACTCCTGGTCCCAGCTTCTCAGTTCTACAATGAAGATGAGCGTGCCTTCCGTTCATCCATAAATTTAACAACTACTAACAATTTCCTCCTCGATGCACCATCTAACATTCTATATCCTATTTTCTAAGCATCAGTCATATTATTTAGTACTTGTTGTAAAGTAGACTCAGGCTTTTATACTCAGTGGATTTATATTTTTTAAAGGAAAATTTTATAACACTCACAAATTAAAAAAAAAACAGTATCATCTCTAACAAGTATATAATGGCTGCAAATAAACCAAAGTCATTTGCAACAAAATTAGGTAACTACAGATAAATTTAATATTTGATACAAAAACAATTTTAGTAAAGTTTAGCTAGAGACCATTTACTTGCTAAAGATGTTAGCCTGAGGAAATTAAATATAGCATAGAAATGTTAAAGACATACTTGTAACTAAAGTGACACTTTGCCCTCCCTTACAAAATGGAAACTCAAGAAGAGATCCCTCGATTTCTTTCAATATAAAAAGCTACTCTGAGAATACAGCAATTTCTGAATAGAGCCAGAAACAGTGATCCTGAGTGAGGTAACCCAGACACAGACAAATGTTGCATTCTTTCTTGTGTATGTGTTTATTTAGCTTTTAAATTTCAATACCTATATTTCCACCCAAATAACCATAGAAGTTAGATAGATAGTAAGGGCACAGGAGGAAGGAGGGGATCTTCCAAGGAAGGGGAAATAGGAAATAGGAAATAGAGCTATAAAGAGAAGAAGAGGAAAGTGGATTAGAAGGATCAAATTGGGGAGGGAATGGGAAGGCAGGGTAAAGGAAGGAATAAGGGAAGGGACAACACTAAAAGACATTTGAAAGGCCATACAGAAACCCACTACTGTAGAAGCTTCCTACAATGTTTATGAAAGAAGTTTAAAAGGAGTCACTGTATACTAGTGGAGACAACACCTCAACTAAACATACAAGTAAAACCTCTCATGTTGGAAATGGATGGTATCGTGTTGAGTTTTAAACCAAAGGTGCCCTATAGACCTCCAGAAACACTGCAGGCCATCGCCAAGACTACTGTCATTCTCCACAACCTGAAAGTAAAATCCTTTGCTGAGGATACCACTTACTTATGTCATCAAACATGGAGAAGTAAGACTGATGCCCAATTAGAAGCTTAGCCCATCCTGAGTAGTGTTCATGAAGCTACAAGTTACCCTGCATGCTACTGGAGGAGAAAATCAACAGTCAATATTATCCAGCTAGAAACCTTGTAACATAGAACAGAAACTTGCCTACAAGATATAGTGGTGTAGAGGTGGCACAAATGTTTTAGGAATAACCAACCATTTTTTAAAATAATGGATTTAAGGTCAATTCTATCAGGTGAAACCCATTACCTAAAGTGGCGAAGAACCCAAGACTAGCTAGGTCATGGGCCCTTTGGGGAAAAACCTGCTACCATTATTCTACTAAAGGAACATAGATGTAAAATGTTTAATGACACAGTGCTATACCCGTAGATGAGTGCCTTTCTCAAGCCTCACCAGAGAAGCTTCTTCTTGCACGAGATGGAATTAACACAGGAAGACTCACAAGGAAGGAAGAGAGGGAGGAGAGAGGAGGAGAAAGAAGATGGAGCAGAACCTCATGGCCAGGAGAAATTGCAAGTAGCAAGAGTATCTGGGGGTTATATCTGGGAGTTAGGTTGCTGTAGTGGTAGAGCTACCCAATCTAGGCCTATAGCTTTATATTAACAAAGGTTTATTGTGGGTAAAAATTACTGCAACATGTAGGTGTGATCTCATGTGTTTAATGTTTGTTCTATGTCCTTGAAGCTTGAGTGTGTAAGGATAAGACCCTAGAGACAGGCACGTGTATTCAATCAACAGCAATGATGCTAAGGGCTGCTTGCCAGAATCCTCCAAATGATATTCACAGGGCTAGAACCATAAAAACAACAACAAAGACACTAGGAAAATCACAGTAGAACCTATCAGAATTCTGAAAGTAGAAAGATGTTGCAATCTCTGCTGGTTTATTTGAACTGTCAGCTTGACAATCACCTGGGAGGGGAGTGTCTTACTGAGGAATTGTCTAAATTAGGCTGGCCTGTGAACATGTCTATAGGTGTTATTATGATTGTTAACTGGTAGGAAGATTAACCCTGAAGGTGGATAGTACCATTTCATGGGTTCTGACTTGTATAAGAGTAAAAAAAAAAAAAAAAAAAAAAAAAAAAAAAAAAAAAAAAAAAGCTAGCTGAGTATGCAGCAGACAAGGGCCATGTTTTATTTTCACTTCGTTCTGACTGTGAATCTGATGCTTTTAGTTACCGCCTTGACTTCCCAACCATAATGGAGCCAAATATGCTTTTTCCTCTCTGAAGTTCTTTTGTTCAGGGTGCTTTATCACAGCAATGAAAATAAAACACACACCAAACAAACAAACCAGCAAACATAGTAGCATGTTTTAGACATGGTGTACTTGATATTGAGCAGAGTCAAAAGAAAATTAGTGAGTTAGAAGATAATAGCTGAGGAATTTACTTATATCACAGAGGGGAAATGAAAAATGTGAAATGATTTGAGACAGAAAACAGACTGAATGACTCCAAAGTGTATCTAACGAAAATTACAAAAGGATTCTGTAAGCAAATATATGTATATTTGGTGGTATGAAATAAGCTAATGTCTGTAAGACACTGTGATAAACAGTTTCCAAAATACATGCCTCCCATGATCCCCATTTCCTGATATGACCTTAACATGAGCTGGACCTGGTGATTAATTTTAATAGACTATGGTAAAAATGATAAGACACCAGTTCTAAGGCTAATTTTCAAATTTTCTGTGGTTTCTGATATGTTGGCTCTGGCTTGTTTCCTCTCTCACTGATTCCAATGGAGGTAATGGTGTCAGCTATCCTATATAGAGGCCATGTGGCAAGGGACTGATAATAATGGCCAACAGTCAATGAGAACTCAAAAATGGACACAATCCTGGAGGAGAATCCTTTCCTGTATACTTAGGTGACTATGGTCTTGGCTGACACCTCGATTGCATGAATGTGAGAGATCTTGAGCTCCAACTACCCAATTAAACCAAATACAGAGATCTGATCTGTAGAAACCCAGCGATAATGACTAGGGTTTGCTTTAAGTCATGTCATTTTGGGGTAATCTGTGATGTAACCATCCGTGATGTAGTTTAAGTACATTCAGCAGTGCTGGCGTTTGCAAACGATGCAGAAACTCTAACCATTGTAGTAATTTCCATGTCACAGGTAGAGAAAGTGAGCTCTATGAAATTATTCAAGTTTAGGTTCAACCAAGGGCAGAACCAGGATGAAAACCCAGGAGTAGAAGTTTCACTTCGAAGCCCCATACTGCACAAAATATGGCATGCTGTTACAAGTACCTAATGGCAGTCCTTGACTGGTCTTGTCCCTTGGGATACTGATGGTGACTGGTTGATAGACCTTCAACAAGTCTTTCAGCTTCATGTCCCGAGCTGTCAAGGAATAGTTGTTGCCAATAGAGTCACTGGGTCCACGGTGTTGGTCCTGTTCTTTGAAGGGCACAGCCAGGGTCCAGGATGTGCGTTGCATCAGTGGGGGATAGAAGCTGTGTGACATGACAGTCTGTGAGGGAGATAATGTAAAGGAGACAGAGTCAGAGACATGTTTGTGAGCCTGGGCTCTGCTCCCATTGAGACTGAGTTTCACAGACTATATTCTGTGTTTCTACCTTATGCTCTCTCCAGGGAAATACTTTGTGCATGGATACTTCTCTACACAATGGAAGATCTCTGAAGCCAAGGAAAACAGCTAGCATTCAACACCCAAGAGTTAGGTAACAATATGCTTTTATTCTTCATGAACATGGTGAAAGGCATGCAACTACTCTCATTTTATAAGTGAAGCTGCTGAAATAGGTTTCTCTGACACAGTGGGTATAGGAAAAGGCCAGATGCAAACACACCTTCATGCAAGCACAAACTCTTTATCCCATATGGCTGTAATGTCTTCTGGTGGCAAAATGGCGAGAGCTATTGATCCCACTTGCCAAAACTCTTCACATTTACTAGAACCCAATGAACACCCCAACAGGTGAGGTGCGTTCTTCAGATCTCTTCCTTCAGTAGAAGAGCTGTCAGCCATGGGCACTAACCTTATAGAGTTCAGATGGCTCCTCATTGGCAGACACAGGCAGAGGGGGCAGCTCTGGCCGAGCCTGGGAGTGGCTCATGTGATGTATGGAGTCACTTTTGTCAAGCTGTGGGAACGGGAACAAAATCACTCTTCAGGAATTAGGACAGGTTTCTGGGCTCTGGAGAGGGTGAGAGCTGCAGAGGTTCCCAGTTGTTTTATGCACACAGGGCTGCTCTTCCCCCTCCATCTGCATACATGACTATTTCCATTTTTAAATCATCAGCCTGTCTCTTCTCCAACACCTCCTCTTTGGCTTTTCCTCTATGGACAATCTGTTTATTTTCCTACCCCACAGGGAACCCCAAGTTTTGAGTGTGCCTATTACCCAAGCCTGGGTAGGGTTAAGGGTGAACTTCTTTTAATTTTTATTCATTTATTATTAGTATTAGTAATAGTATTATTGAGTATGTGCGTGGTGTGTTTGTGTGTGCATGCATGTGTGTGTGTGCACACTCGCGTGTGCATGATTTGGCTGTGTATGTGTGTGCCATGATGTGTCCTGTGTTATAAATCAGTGGGCAGCTCTGTGGAATTGGCTCTCTCTTTCCACCTTTATGTAGGTTTGAGGGATTGAATCCATGTCACCAGGCTTGCAGGTCAAGCTCCTTTACCTGCCGAGCCACTGTGTCAGGCCCCCAAAGTGGATAGCTTTTAAAAGTTGACTCTTGGATTTCACATATACAAAGCTTTGATTAAAAACATACTCAGACAATGGTTTGGTATCCTCTGTATGTTTAACAAGCATGTAAGCAACTCCCAGTGATTCCTTTAAGTGTGGGAGTCACCTTTCACCACTAGGGTGTGAGCCTCAGATGGGCGTAAACTTTTATCTCCTACAGTCATTCTCAGTCTCCATGTGCCTCTCCTGAACAGAGTTGAAAGTGACTGTAGGTTGAACAGCATTGTATGGGGTTTGTGTCTGAAGACTCAGCCCCATTATGCAAGACAGGCCCTTCTTCTGAGGTGTGACAGAGACATGTCACTTCATCCCATCACTGGGGGAGAAACTGCTGGGTTGATGGAGAGATTTTGTTGTTCTTCACTTTCAGGATAATTTGAAGAATTTTTAGAAAGCTAATGTTGGTTCTGACTTTAGCCCTAAAATGTGACTTTGGACTAGCTCTGGTGTAAGATGAAATGCTGTGTTAGAAATTTATTTATTTGGGTCTGCACATTATATCATGCAAGATTGCCAATGTAGGCTGGGGTGGAAGAGGGACATAGGATTCCCTATTAGCCACGAATCACCAAGCCTAACCAACCCCTTACTGATAACCCCTAACCTCCATTAACCCCTGAGGTTCCTATATCATTAAATAAGCAACATTATGTACCCAAACTCCAAATGATTGTATGACAGCATGCATGACCTTAAAGGATTTTTTTTGGTAGCTCATTTTAGCTGATCAAACCAAGACCCAGAATGATGGGTATCACATCCCAGACACTTAAGAGGCAGACTTGTCTTCTAGGGAAGTGGCTTTTAAATGTGCATCATTCTTCAACCCAGAAATGTCAGAAATGGCAAGAGGCCCTTAGTTGGCAAATTACTCTAGGAAGGTCATGGGACCAAAACTTAACTGAAAACAGGCAAAGCCATGATCACAGATGTGCTTTAAGCTTGAGATCTTAGAAAACATGAAATGAATTCACTAATCTCACAGCCTAATGCAGTGTTTCTCCAAAGGCTGCTACACATTAATAGTTGGCCAATGGGTACTTATTCAGAGTAGAACTGCTTGGTCCCTACCCCAAGCCTCATGCTCTTGAGAACCAATGACCTTGTTCTTTCATCTTATAGAACTTGGTGTACTGACTTATTTTTATTGTTGAATGATTGCTTTTTTTTTTTTTTTTTTTTTTTGAGATGGAGCTTTTAACTTAGGCTGTCCTCAAACTCAAAATCCTCTTCTCAGCTTCTGAAGTGCTGGGGTTCCAGTCATCAACCATCATACCCAGCTTTAATATGCTCATCTAAATCACTGACTGCCTCTGTCCTTTGCTTCAATCTCAAGTACCTGAGAGTTCACCAGTCATCCAAGAATTCTCTCTTTTGTGACTGAAATCTATGCCATCTCTGTATCAATGAGGGAAACAAAACAGGAGAAATCCCCAAACCAACTAGAAATAAAATTCATGATTCATCATCCGCATCAGGTACAATACCATCCAAACAAGAGTCTGGCAAGGGTGCTTTCAGGGATATGAAGATACTTATTGTTTCTTTCAAGGTCCCAGATGTAGAGTATATATGGATGAATAGGTTAGGGCTGTCTGCATTGTGTCTTTGCATGCAAGGAGAATTTGTGGCCAGTGGAAAACTTCTTCAGCTTAGATTTTAAAATCTGTTTTAAATAAAAACTTCATTAGAAGAACAACACACCCCACCAGAGCAGAACATCTTGTGTAAGTTACAACAAGAGCAGGAATGAGCAATTAAACACAGAAGCCCTGACCCTGTGGAGTCAGAGAGGATCTTTGTATCTGGAAGAGGGCTTGGTGGTTGTGTTTCTGCTCGCCATGGGGCAAACTGGATTTCAGTGCCAAGGGCACCTGGGAAGCTAATCCTCCCACCAGAAGAAAGTAGAATATAGTCCTGGTGGGAGAATCTGCCCTATCCCAGTGTCAAGCTATGTGGCACATTGTGGCCGATCCTAGCCTCTGGCTCTGGGCAGAGACCAATCAGATGGCTCCATGTTCCTATCTATGGTGATCGGCTAGAGGATGGCATGTGAATCAAGCTTTTGAGCAGAGTATTCCCTCATACGTTGGCCAGAGCTACAGAGAAAGGCACACCCCCTGTCATTAGGGTCATTAACTGAAAGGCAGCTTATGCCCAGAACTTCCAACAATCATCTCTGTCTGTCATAGGGAATGTGTGCCTTAAAATACAACAAAATAGAAGCCAGCAGGTCACCAGAAGGAGAAAGCATCTCCATGGCATTAGCAGGAACCCTGTGTCTAACTTGGACTTCTTGGTTATTAAAACCTATAAATTCTTTGAGGTGTGGGGCACACTGAATTATGCTTCTATCTTCCCAACCTGAGAAAGGGTCAGTCTAGTGACAGACGAACACAGTTGATTCAGAAAGCTCGAGACAGAGAAGAATGACACCCTAGCTCAGAAGCAAACAGAGAAACTGTTCTCCTGCTTGAAAAAAAAAAAAAAAAAAAAAAAGCAAGCAGTAAGCAGGTTGCAGAGCAGGAGGATCTCTGCTTTCATCCTTGAGCGAGTTCCTGGGCGCAGACTAAGACATCCATAAAAAAGCTTATGGGACAAGAACACAGAGCCATGGTGAGTAATCAGTACAACCAGGAAGGAATCCACTCCGAAACACAGTAGGGAGTTTTCTTGACTAATTCTGGCTAAGACTTTTCTGAGGGAGAGTTTCTGATGGGAGTGGATAAAGGGTCTTATAGCCGCTTGCTCACTATACAAAATGATTTGCTAACAACATGAATGTCTAAGTGTCCTCTTTGGTACATTTTAGGGAGTTTTCATTTCAGAGCACGGGCTTGGATATATAACACGGGCTTGGATCTAATTTACAAAGTGTCTACCTTAAATGCTCCTCTGGGTACTTAAAGTGACGACCCAGTAGGTCTTAGTATCTTGGACTTTTTTCATCCAATACCCTTGCATCTGGATTGGGTAGAAGTATGACTTTAGGGCAGTTTGTTTTTAAGGTGGAATCCACTAAGCACCCCCAGCTAGTCTCATCTGCTCAGCTTCCTAAGTGCTGAGTCTACTGGCATAACCCAGTACAGACAGTTTATTTCTGAGCCCACATTATGGCTTTCATGGATCTGTTGCACTAGAATCATTCTATCCCGAGTTAAAAATAAAACTCTTGGCTCTCCACCATCATGCTCCAAATCTGGATCAGAGTCTTTGCAGGTGATGGCCAAGGCTCTGATTTCTGATAAGGTTGTTATTGTTGTTTTGAGACCATGTCATCCAGACAGCCCTGGAATGTACAGTTTAACCTGCCTCATCCCTCAAAGCGATAAGATTACAGGAGTGAACCTCCATGCCTATGGGATACTATGTTTTTTTTTTAATTTAAAAAAATTATCTTAAAGATTAGTAATGTCTATGCAGGTGTCAGGTGACCTACTCCATCACTGTCCATCTTTTCCCTGGAGACCAGGTTTATCACTGAACCTGAACTAAGATAATGGCCAGCAAGCCTCAGTGACTCCCCTGTCTCTACCCCTCACACCGTACCCATCCTCCGACCCGAGTGCTGCAATTACAGTTCTATGCTTCCATGCCCATTTTAACATAGGTGCTGGGGTATGAATTCAAGTCCTTCTTAGTGAGGCAAGCATTCTTATCCACTGAGCCATTATCTTCCCAGCCCAAGATGATGTCAGAATATGCCCCAGAATACTTGGATGTGCAAAGATGGGACCTGCCTGCTAGGCTATGGAGTCTAATGGTATCAGAAGGGAAGGAAGAGAACAATAGGTTTTACTTCTAAAATCTCAGAGTAAAATTTAAAAACGTGATTAACATATTTTCTAGGTCAAAGGAATCTAACACAGCAACCTCTCTGTGTGAAACGTCCCTGCTCCCACATACTCATTCCCCTACATGTTGAAGACACAAGTACAGAAAAACATGCCTTAAACTTCACACCCACCTGCTTCTCTGAGCAATTGGTGTTGCTCATGGTGCCTGTTCTAAGGGTACCAATTAAAGAAAGAATACAGAGTTCTCAGTTTCTCTGAGGATCAGTCTCTCACATCCAGCTGCTTTGAAATCTGTGGTTCTTTATGGCAGAATGGGGACGAAAGCCGCAGAACGTTCAGACACTCTGGAAGTTCTGATACAGAGCTGCCTTTCTGAGGTCATAGACTCTGGTATCTCAGAGAGTTCCCTGGCAGAAAGGGAGAGAAGGGAAAGAGAATGAAGAGGTAGCCTGGCCTTCTGCAGGAAGTCCTCCTCTAGTCCCCACTCCTCCTCATGGTATTTCTTCTTCTTTTCCTCTCAGTAGGTTTCTTGGAACTTCCCAGAACACACTGAAGTCTCTGCAAAGGGCAAAATCGAAGCACAGTTACATATCATGTGAAGAAGAGGATTTGCTGTCCTAAATAACACCCTGGGAGTCTAGGTTCCTCTCCCTCTTCCCTCATCAGTTCTGAGAGTAACGGAGCTTGTATCCAGGCCCAGTGGCAGGTAACCAGGTTTTAGCGTCTGTTGCTAAGAGGAGGGGCCTCCTCTATGTCTAAACACAAGACTGGGCTTGACCTGCTGGCTCCCTTTGTAGGAGGCTGGGCTGAGCAACCGGAAGTATTAGTGACAGAAGGGAGTTGGGGGTGCTTAGTAAGGGCCCAGGAATGTAGCAATAAGAGATCATGACCTAGGAGAGGTCTAAAGGCACCCAGGCTGGAATCGAGTCCTTGAGGTTTAGAGTTGGAGCGGTCTAACCCAGACCCTGCACTTCTCATTAGATGATGTGAAAGTTGTGCAAATCCCTTTATCTCTTCAGTGTCAGCTTTCACAAATCCTACGTCCTTTTTGGAGGAGGTAATAGTGTGAGCACCTATCCCATCAGGTTTGTTTGAGGGTTTAATAAGATAATATATCTAAAACTGTTTGCACACTGTAAATGTATCTAAATTTGCCTAGGACTTTTACACACACGCATGCATATTTTGAGACAGAGTCTGAAGATAACTTTGAACTTCTGATCAGTTGCTTCCACCTCCTCAGTGCTGGGATTACAAGAGTGGACCACCATGCTCAGTTTATGCAGTACTGGAGACCAGCCCAATGCATGATCATAGATGTGATCTGCTGGTGTTTGTGTTCACCACTTAAGAGGAGAGGTCAGCTGGACTTAGGCCAGGTTCTGACTCTATTAACAGTTAAGGTGAATGTATTGTTGAAGACCCCTCCCCCCATCTCTTATTCTTTATAGCCAAGTGCTCAGGATAGATTTCAGAGGGTTAAACAATTGCTTAACTGGAACAAGTATATTGGACCCATTAGGGCTTGTATAACAAAGTACCATAGGCCAAATGGCTTATTAAATATAAACAACAAGAAATATTTCTTATAGTTCAAAAGACTGGAAGTTTGAAGTCTGGGTGCCAGCATGGCGAAATTACAGCGGGGAGTCTCAACTGCCAGCTTTTTATTTGGTTCTTTCCTAGTACCCTAGTAGAAAGAGGTAAGAAAGTTCTCTCTCCTCTCCTCTCCTCTCCTCTCCTCTCCTCTCCTCTCTTTTCTTCTTTTCCCCCTCATAAGGCATTGATCTTATTCATAAAGGCTTCATCTCCTTGACTAATGACCTTCCAGAGGCCCTCACTCTACCACAAAATACCATCACATCAGGGGATGAAGGAATAAAAATATTCAGTCCACTGCTGTAAGAATCTGTGGAAAGGCCTAGGAGACGCTTCACATGGGTTTATTTTATCAATCCTTTGAATGTTCTTCGAGAGCCAAGTCCTTGATGCTACAGAGATGCTAGACCCCCAGATGAGAAGTAGAAGCAGAAGCAGTGACACTCCAGGACAAGTACAACCTACTGATCACTAACAAAGGACTTGGCTCTCGAAGCGCTTGGGGGAGGAGGATTAGAGGTTTCAAAGAGCTGCCCCTAGATGGCACCCTTAAGCTGAAATTTTCCAAAGAGAAATCTCAATTTTCCAAATCAAGGTTCCTGCTGATGGTCTAAGGAAAACTAACCCATCCCTACCCCCTGGATGAGGAATGTGTCATACTGCAGCTACAGACAGTGTGTAAAGCCAGACAAGAGGGCCTGAAACTAAAACCTTCAGGGACACACCCTTGTCTACCCATAATCCCGTGTGCTTCATTTCCACTTTCTGCTGTCAGTGGAGTTGGAGTGAAATCCCTTAAACTTCTCACCACTCCCATCACCATCTCCAACCTCATTTCTTTATCTACCAACTTAATTATTTTTTGGAACATAAAGTGGCTGAAGTAACATCAATTTCCCCCAGTGATAGGGATTGGATACACAGCTCAAGGGTATGCCAGGAAAACACCCTACCACTATTCCCCAACCTCATGAAATGTATGTGCAAAGCATTTACTTATTTACTTACTTACTTAATGTATATGTGTGTGTAACCCCCCCACCCCCCATGAAGGGAGGACCTCACCCAAGCTTCAGGAATTTGTGGCCACCCATTAACTCACAAGACACTGAACTTGATGCAATCAGCAAGAGGTATATTTCGATCAACATGTTGAGGTCAAGACCCACGACCCACGAAGGGGCAGTGGGGTCTGACCCCGGGGCTTTGGAGACAGAGGGATTTTAAAGGCCAAAACCACAACCCGGGGGGAAACCACAACCCAGGGGGAGTGAAGGAGGGTTATTGGAGAGTACCTGTGGAAAGTTCCAGCCCATTATTCAGTTTGTGACAGGGTCCAAGGAACAGACATGGGGAACATTTTGTATAGACTATTCTCTAAGAGCCTATTTGTAACCAACTATCTATCTTGTGGTCAGCCAAGTTCCTGAAACACAGAGCTCACGACCAAGCTGACCTGCACTCTTGGTTCTGCCCAGCCTGCTAGGAGATTTTGAAAATTTTTAACCCTTTCATGTGTTTTGTCCAAGAGTATGTTTTTTCACCACATGTATGCAGTGCCCACTGAGGCCAGAAGAGAGTGCCAGATTCCCTGGAACTGGAGTTACAGATATGGTTATGACCTAGGGCTCTTAACTGCTGAGCTACCTTCCTAGCCTTTCCTCTCCTCCCATGTAATATTTTTGAGTCCCTATTACATGCTTGATAGGTACTTAGTTCTTTAAAAGCATCTTTTCTGTTGTCCTCAGTAAAACCCGTGGTTTTCTCTTTTTACCGAAAGAGGAGAGAGTTGCTCCCGGGATGCTACCGATGCACACGGGGAGAGGTGGGCCACTCCAGGTCTTTGGGTGAAAAGAGCCTGAGACCTGTTTAGTAGCAGACAAGTATCTGGGCTTGCCCTTCTCCCTATCTGATGGGTGAAGAAGACGTGGTTTAGACAGGTAATTTGAGCAATATTGCACAGTCACAGCCAGACTTGGGCCCTGAGATGGGGACTCCAGAGCCCCACCTTTCTGCTGTAAGTTCAAAGGCAGTGCTCCTGAATACCTGATGATTGTGCCCAATCCCCAACCCCTTGGAAGCATTTTAAGTTATCACAGCTGGAAGGAGCTGTTTCCTTATTTGCTTTTATTTCGTGGGTAGAGCCCAGGAATGCTACCAAGCAGCCCACAATGCTCACAGAACATCTCGGAAACAGACTTGTTCCATCTCAAATCCCAGTAGTACTGATGAGTAACTACTAGGGCGCCTCAGACCTAATTTGGAATCAGGAAACATGGTTGTCTCTACCACGGGTCCTTGAGAAGAGGATTTGAGTTTATTTGTGAACCTAATGCTTCTAGCTCTTCGTTTGTTTTTGTTTTTAAATCTGTAAAATGGAGATAATCCATCTCTAAGATTCTCTGGCTGCCCACATTTGCACTTGCGTAATGGTTAGAACCCTCCAGAACAGGAGGTACCAAACTGATTGACTAATGTGACTTGAACTCTGGGGACGAATCCAGAACTAGTTCTGTCTCTAAAACCCCACCTTTGCTTGCCAATCCTCCTAAGATGTGGCCCCAGAACTTTCACTCCAAACCACCGCTGTGGGAAGAGACTGTCTCCAAGCACTCACTCACTCGTTAGTCATCCTCTAGAGTCTAGAAGTGTGTGGGGGTTGTTCCTAGAATGTGTAGGAAGAAGCGGGACCCGCCTAGCAAAGGTGGCAGCCGCGCGGCTAGACGCCTGGATACCCGCTGCTTCCTGGTCCGGCTGGGAAGGCGGGGCCGGGACTTGAGCCTGGGCGGGAGGGACCGCGTAGGTCCTCGGCAGGGGAGAGACGAGAGGCGGGGCCTCTGCGAGGGGCGTGGCAGCGGGGCGGGGCTTCAGCCTTGGAAGAGGAAGAGCGTTTGGTGGTGAGGAGGGGCAAGTCCAGCTCTCACCCCAGTCAGGCCTGCGTCCCTTCTCTTCTTCCTTCCACTTCGCTTTGCCCTCTGTGGCTGCGGGGCGGGTACCGCGTCAGCCAGCACCAGGTGAGAGAGCAAAGCAGGGGTGTGGAGTAGAGGACCCTGGCTGACTGAACCCTCCTAGCTCTGCCTGGGAAGCGGAGGAGTTCAGGGGCGGCCGCGGGAGAATGCACTAGCCTCCTTCGCCTGTTGCCATCCGCCTCTGGGTTGATGATGAACTTCGTCGCCTTAACTTTGTCGCCTTGAGTTGCTGAGCGCGGGTAGGAGCTCACGGGGAGATCTTATCCACCATTTCCAGCCATCCCCGTGTTTACACACTGGCAACTAGATTGTGGGGGGAGGGAATGGGGGAAGGAACCACTAGTGCCAACCCACGCGCGAAGCGCGAAGCCCTACCTCCATTTGGGAAACGTGCATGGGAAGATGTGGAGTCTTGTCTCCGCATCTGCATCTTCTTCCTAGGATTGGTCAACAGGGGTGCCATGCTTCACAGCAGGAGGGAGCTACAGGTTGTCAAAGGTGGGTTTGCCCCAGGTGACAAGATGCCCAATTCCCCTGAGATCCGATCTCCTAGTTTCTGTGCCCCGTAGTCTTGGTCAGATTCCCCATCTGCATCGCACCAGTTTCCTCCGTGGATCCCTGGACTTAGAATTGAAAGTCTCAACCCTCATAGGAAATGGGGACAGGATAGATTCCCAGGCGCTTCGAAGGCCCTGCCCCCATGGGGATTCGCCCCTACCCGCAGCTGGAACGTTCGCAGTGGCGGTTTGCTTGCAAGATGCAAGAGTCAGGAGCCAAAGCTGTATTTGGAACCTTAGAAGGGGCGAGGTAGGATCTCAGAGAACCTGGCTAAGCCCCCTAAAACGGCGAGTAGGCGGGGCACCCCTGGGCTGATTGAGGTGCCTTCCCACTCAGCAAAGGATCCTAGAAGGAGTAGATAGTCAGAAAATTGGTGGCTAGGTAGATGCATGTGCTGACCGCGGTCCTCTGCATTCTTCCTACCCTTCTTTCAGCAGACTCCCCAGACCGGTTCGGTGGCATTTGCCTGTTTCCCAGGCCAAAGAAGAGTTGTAAGGGCATAGTTTGACTTGTAGCCCGCTATAGAAATGAGATTAGGCAAACTGAAGCCTGGGGCCATCCTAAATTGAACATTAATGCCAACTGCTGCTTTAACAACATAATAGTGGTGTAGACATTGGCTCTCCCCTGACCTAGGGGAGAGAATCTGTAGCTGGTGTGCATACTAGACTCTGTAGTGTAGACACACCGGTAAGGTGTGTTTCCTCATTATAACACATAATAGAAAAGTAATATATCCAGTTATGGGACACTGTGAAGGAATCTAGTGAGCACAGGTATATAAGACCAGGAGGTTAGCTGCAAGGAGATCTTATGCTTTCCAACCGAGACATATTTTGTGTCTCCTAGGAGACATAAAATAATATATTAATAAGAAGAATATTTTTATTTGAAAACTCAGCCAGGGTTAAAAGCATATCTAGTCTGACACACTGTCATAATAAAAAATGCATAAGCGATGTGAGAAAGAGACTATCTTGTAAGTTCCAGGCTGTTATTGAGTCACAGAAAATAATTGTGCCAAGGCCTTGGGGACAGGTCTTATTAGTGACAAACTCACCACACATAAAGTGTGGCACTATACAAGGTTCTTGGGAGCCAAAGAAAGAAGAGAAAGCACCCCAAGTCCCTGTTGTAGGAAAGAAAGCCTAGAGTGGTCGGGTGTATAAGGAAGGGGGGTGAGATTTGAAATTAAATGGATTTAGCTTTTTCCTGCTATCTTGCTGGTCAGTTTATATTATAAACAGGAATATGATATACATCCTTTGGGTATATCTTTCATATATCCATTTATCTTATTTAGGTTTGTGAAAAATAAATTGTTGGATCAAAGTGTGTGCAGCTTCAATTTTTGATAAATATTGTCAAATTATGTCCATTTGCTTGCCTATTGTTAATATATTGGGGATGGTCTTAGCTCTTGGAGATTGCTAGTAATTCAAGAATTTTTTTGTTTCAGTGATAACAAGGGACAGGATGACGTGAGCGATTGGGCTACATGCTACAGTAATGCACTTCCTGGGAGAGGGCTTCCTCTAGAGTGAGACTAACAGACATTTCAAGATGGCCAAAGAAGAGACCCCAAGTGTTTCCAGAGACTTACAGGAGCTGCAAAGGAGGCTGGGTTTGCTGTTAGAGACTTTCCAGAATAACTCAAAGGTCAGTGCCTAATGCCAAATACAATGGGAAACCTGAATAACACTGGTCTGAACAAGACCAGACATTGTTTCTTTCTCAAATAGGAGTCTACACATCAGGAATCTTTCTCCTAGCCCCTGCTCTGTCTGAGTCGTGACCTTCATGTCCATGTTCATTGTGGCTGCTAAACCATCAGCTATCATAGTGACATTCAGGGCCATAGCCAGCAGGCGAGTGGGAAGGATTATTTTCAAGGCACTTCCAAATTAAAGACAATTCCTGGAAGTCACAGAGAATCACAGACTACTAATTACATCCCATATAATGCAGAATTTGGTTAGATAATGACCTCTCGTCATTATTCCCAGCATCCTCACAAAGATGGGTATAAGAGCACATCTCTATAGTCCCAGTGTTCCTATGGCAAAATGGGAGGTAGAGATAGCAGAATCCTGGGATGCTTGTGGCTAGCTATCCTGTCTTATTTAGTGCCAAAACAACAACAACCCATAGAGAGAGACCCTGTTTCAGATAATGACCAAAGAACTGCCATTCTTTGGCTGGATCTAAAGAAGCCATTAGTCTATACAGCAGACACTATCCTTTTCTTTGAAATGTTTGAGTCATCTGTTCCCCTAAGGAAAGAAGCCAGCCAATGCCTAGTTTAAGATCTGAGTTTTGTGTTCCACTAGAAATCTGTCATCCAGTAGAGATGATACCTCAGCCATGTGTGCATTAACATTTTCTGGTACCCAACCCTAACTACAAAGAAGCAATGGGTTAATCTCAAGAATATATCTTAGTTAATATATCAAAATAGTATCATTTCAGCATGTCATCATTATAAAAATTAATGGAAAAGAAAGTATTTCACATTCTGTTTTGTACTAACTCAGAAATCTAGACTGTTATTTACCTTCACAAGATTATTGTAATGCACTAGCCATGGTTTTGGTGTTCAGTCACCAATCAGTGCGGCGGGATTTGAGTTACTCTTATTTCTTTGTGTATGTATCTTTGCTGTTTTCTGTATGCCTTTCAGCATTTAAAGGGAATGCAAGGGCTGGGAAGATGGTTCAACTGGTGCAGTCTTCTCTGGCCATCATGAGATCACAAGTTTGAATTCCCAGCATCCTCACAAAGATGGGTATAAGAGCACATCTCTATAG
>JANHMN010000003.1:108363442-108381993 GCA_030674055.1 Rhabdomys pumilio
TTAGTGCCAAAACAACAACAACCCATAGAGAGAGACCCTGTTTCAGAGAACCAGGCAGAAGGTGAGGGCCAACACCTGAGGTTGTCCTCTGACCTCCACATGTGCACCATTGCATACATGTACTCACATACGTGAAAGCACACGCATGCACTTACACTGTATATGCATACTCACAAAAGATTGTTAGTAAACAGTACTAGCCAGCTAATACTATTACCATTTTGTTGTGTATCTTCTAGATTTCTATGCCATGTGCACATAAAAGTATGTATGCATCTAAAGTGATGGGAACTGTTTGGTGATTTTCTTTCCCTATTGGACAGCACAGTGTTACCAGCTTCTATAAAACACAGACTTCACCATCTAAAACCATATGTTTCACAGAGGTCTTCATTGGACTTGCTTCAGAATGCAATTGGCATATTGCCAATTTACCAGGCTATTTTTAAGATGAACAAGCAGCTTTTAGTTAGTTGGCTGAGACTTTTTGATGTGTTAGCTCAGTAAGAAAGGTCCTCATGGCCTTTGCACGTTTATAGTTCATTCTCACGACTTGTAGGAGATCATCATTGACACTGGATTAGCAAGTACTGAGCAAACCACGATTCTGTAGGAAACTAGGAACTCAGGTCCTGCAAGGTTCTAGCCACAGTGTTTTCATAAACAGATCAGTACATGTCCTTATTTTATGTTTATTTCTGGAAAGATGAATTAATGTATATATTTGCTGTTGATTGTTGACATTGAGCTTAGGGCTAGCAGGAGGCTAATTCATGTCTTGAGCAAACATGCATGCATTTTCTTCCCAAGGAACAGTAATAAAAAGATGCTGGTGGTGGTGGTGGTGGTAGTGGTGGTGGTAGTGGTGGTGGTGATATTTTAAATAGTGGAATTGTCAACCAGATGTCAAGAATGTGAAGTTTGTGGCATTAATTAGGCCACTATGGCATAGTTTGGCTCTTAAGTATCCCAGAAAGGCTCATGTGCTAAAGGGTGAGGCCAAGGTGAGGTTGTGGGGAGGTGGTACAACCTTCCAAGATGGGGCCTCTGTATCTTGGGTTCACACATAACAAGCTGGGAATGTTCTTGTCAGATGACTTGATATTGACATCAAAGATTCTCAAAGGACTGATTTTAAGTTCGAGATAAATGTAAGTGAGTAGAAAAATCTTCAGACATAGTATTCACATATGATAAGAACTGAGTGTGTTATTTATTAACCTGATGGAGGCCTTACTAAATCCCAGTCCTGTACCAGGCATTTATCATGGTAGTGAATATGTATACCTACCTTCTGAGGTAGGCATTTCAAAGCAGGTGAACTTTATTTTATTCTGTCCTTGTAACAACTTAGCTGTATGTAGTGGAGTAGATTTGTGCTAAATTAATTTCCAGGCTAGCCTACTCCCAGAAAGGTGGGGAAATGGTCAGTTCTCTATGGGCCTGATGTTCTTAGGTAGTCTTGATATGGAATTATTTCTCCTATAAGTTTATAGTATATTGAGGTAGGTTGATTGTCATTTTAAAAATATTTAAGTAATGGTGTATGTATGTGCTGAATGGTATGTGCCTGAATGCATGTGTGTGTGCCACATGTGTGCAGTGCCTGGAGAGGCCAGAAGAGGGCGTCGGTCTCTGGAACTGGAGTTCCAGGCAATTGTGAGCTGCCCTACCTGACTTCCAGGAACTGAACTCAAATCTTCTTCAAGAGCAGTAAGTGTTCTTAACCACTTAGTCATCCCTCTAGCACACAGATAAAGTGATTTGGGAGAAAGAAGGAAAGCAAAGCACCTATAAAACTTGCATCCCTTAGACTTTCTGTTGTTTTGACAAATATCTGAGAAACAACTTAAGGGAGGAGAAGGCATTTATTTTTGGCTTCTGTGTTTAGAACATCCTGGTGCCAAGGGCAGGATAGAACAGAGTAATTAGCTCACATCATGGTAGCCAGGAAGCAGGGGCGGGGGGGATGAGGATACACAAACATACAGAGAGACAGAGAGATTGCTTCAGGAATACATAGGGTAAATACATAGGCATGGCCCTGTGACCCTCTTCCTCCAGCTAGGCTGGAGTTTCCTACAGTTTCACAACTACCAAGAACAGCACAATAGCTGGGGTGGGAGAAGGGGTGGGAGGCCTCAGACTTCAGGACGTGAGTCTGAAGGAGCCATTTCATATTTAAATCATAACAAAACCCATCACTGACAGACAGTGGTGGTGGTCCGGGTGAGGATTATGAACCTTCAGTGTGTAATATTTGCTTGATAGTGTGACCACAGCAGAAGTAATTGTGTATTATTTTTTAAGATTTATTTATTTTATGTATGTGAGTACTCCATCACTGTCTTCAGACACACCAGAAGAGGGCATCGGATCCCATTACAGATGGTTGTGAGTCACCATGTGGTTGCTGGGAATTGAACTCAGGACCTCTGGAAGAGCAGTCAGTGCTCTTAACCACTGAGCCCTCTCTCCAGACCCCAGTAATAGTGTGATCACAGCAGAAGTAATTGTGTATTTTTAATTTCACTTGGTTTGGTGCTGCTTTTTTTTTCATACTGAAGTGTGAGTGTTCAGGATAATTTACATGTGCCACATCAACAAAGGACAACAGATTGACATACAGTAATTTGTATAGCACCCCTGTGTCTGGGAAATGTAGATAGTTTCTTTCCCCTATGTAATTTGTTCTCTTCCCTCACAGTTTAATGAGGTCTTTGAACTTGAGATGAGACTGGATAAGGACCCAGATAGAATGGGAGTGACACTGACCCATCCTGTCTGTAGTGTGGCCAGGTCTTAATTGTCTTACTTCTAAAATTCAAGAGACAGGAACCTGCTCAGTGTAGTTTTAAGCAAGCAAACAGGTAGAACCTTCCGAGACTAGGAGAATTTAAGACTTCCTTAGGAATGATAGGAAAAGGAAAACAGGGCTGTCACAAGACTAGAATGAGCCAGGCTCAGGCTAGTGGCTGGGGCCAGAAGTAACTCAGCATATTCTTTTCCTGGGACTGTGTAGCTTCTCATGTCAGCTCTCTGAGTATTTGCTTCATTTCCAGATTCTGCAGCTCATTCTCCCTGGTTTTCTGTTCATGTGGGCAAACGTGGGTGCCCAGCCTGGTACCCTCCTGCCCTCACCTCTCCTTTAACACCTGGTGAAGAGCTAAGAGTTTAGTTTCCTAGTCATAGAAAGAAGAGTTTGGTTTATGTTCACCCAAGGCTGTGGAGGTGACTGTGGGTCTGGAGTCTTTATTTCATTTGAAATGCACCTGGTTTATGGGATGTCCTCCGGCTGAGGGGGGGGGGGAGCAGTTTCCAGGGAAGAGGAAGACAGAAAGATCACAAGTGAGCAGGTGACCAGGGTTGAATTGTCTGTGACTGATGATTTTCTGTTTATGTTGGAGCTTTCCTGATATGAGGAACATTTTAGAACCCACCTCCCTGGGAACCTGAGCTCCATACCTGGATCATGTGCCAGCAGGTATCCAGAGCCTCTCTGGGAGAGGCCGTCATTGCATAGTGCCTCTGACTTGTATTGCTTGTGCAGTGTCCCTTACTACTGTCTGGGTCCCCTGAGCACAGTCAGTCAATTGTCTTATATTCTCACAGCAGAGTTTCCTGGCTGTGAAATAGCCTCAGGTAGAACGGTCCCATCACAGATCCCGGCCACTTGGACCCGACTCTCCAGGCTCTCATGCCAGAGAACATTTGTAAGTAAATCACTCTTGTCTGACCTTGGCCACATTAACTCAGTTGGTCTCTAGCTCCTCTTATCCGGGATAAACAGCACCAGGCCTTGGGCTGCTGGGGGATTGTCTGGGATGCCATTTGAAAAGGCTCTTTCCCTGAAATGATGGTGCTGTTTTCTCTCAGTCTGGCCTCCTGGGTTGTTCAGTGCAGTCCACATCTATAAAGAATGGGTAGGAGGCCCATTTCTTCCTCCAAGTTAGCAAAGGAACATTGCAGGAATTGCCACTGCATGCTAAGCCTCTTCCCTTCTGTCCTGCTGGCAGAACAGTGAAGAGCTGACCGAAGCCTTTGGACATGGACGTTGTTAAGCTGTTCCTCATTATCTGCTCTGAAACCTTGAAGGGGAAAACACGTGAAGATCTATAAAATGTTAGCTGCTAAGCCAGGCAGGCACCTTCAGGAGAAAAGTCCCAGACGACACACTCGCAAAGCAGCCTTTGCTTTTCTTCAGTTAAAACTTACTGAAGAAAATGAGGCTGAGGAGATGGTCGGCAGGCAAAGTGCTTGAGGGCTTGAGTTGGGTTCTCAGAACCTTCATTAGAAAAGAATCCAAGAGTGATGGCTTACACTTGTATGTGAGCATCAGGAACTGGAGACTGGTGGAGGGATCCCTGGGCCTTCATGGCCTGCCAGTCTACCCTACTTGGTGAGTTTCCAAGCCAGTGATAGACTTTGCTTCAGAATAAAGGTGGCTAGTGCCTGAGGAACAACATCTGAGGTTATCTTTTGGCTTCAAATGTGTGGCCTACACATGTGCACCCAAATGAGCACACGAGTGTGCGAGCGCGCACACACACACACACACACACACACACACACACACACACACGGGGAGGGGGCATGTCCAGAGGAATTCATGTCACTGTGTTTATGACAGTCTGCTGTTTTTATCTTTTGAACATGTACTCTGTGATCTTGAGCTAAGCATGTCCCCAAATCTGTTTGCAATACTGACTTCTTGAACTGAGCCTGCTCTGGAATGTGCTTACCCCTAAAGTGTTTTTCTATATGGATATATGTAGGCTCTCTGAATAAAACCCCAGGCTTTCTTTGTTTGAAGAAGGTTCCTCCTGTGTTCTCCTTCCCTACTGCAGGTAGTAAGCCTTCTTGGCCGTGCTTATTTTGACTTTGTACTTGGCAAGACAGAAGCTATTGAAAAAGTACCTGGAACGTGTGTTTAATGGGTATAAATATTAGACACGGATGAGCTATCTCTCTCCACAACACTGTGACCTACCTGATCATGACCATTCTCTCCCAGAGAAAGCAATTCCTGGGCTGAACAGTTTTGTCATAGTTACTTTTCTATTGCTATGATAAAATACCATGACCAAAACAACTTACTGAAGAAAGAGTTTTATTCAGGCTTATGGTTCCAGATGGCTCAGAGTCCTTTACCACTGCATCCAGGGAAGCATGGCAGCAAGTGGCAGGAATAGCTGAATGTTCACATCTGGAACAGCAAACAAGAAACAGCAATTTCAGTTTCATAATGGTGTAAATCTTTAAGCTCTCAAAGCCTGCCCTCAACAACATACTTTCCTTTGGCAAGATCACACCTCATACATCTACCCAAACAGGGCCAGTAGCTAGGACCAAACACTCAAGTATCTGAGTCTATGGGGGTCTTTCTCATTCAAATCACCAAATGGTGAATCTATTAGGGTATGGGATCATCTTTCCTTTTCTTTCTTTTCCTTTCCTTTCTTACCCCCCACCCCAAATAAGATCTCAATAGACAAACACAATCCTCCTGCCTCAGCTTCCCAAATGCTGGGATCAGAGCTATATCTGTGTGCCACCATTCCTGCCTTAACTGTCAGACTCCTTAAAAACAGTGTCTTTGCATTTCTAAATGGCCTTCTGTTTTGGTGATGTTTAGAGGTTCAGATTCAGAAGAGGCTCTTACAGAGGGGCTATTCTTTGAGGACTAGAAGTCTTTTCCTTTTCCTTTTGGATCCCCGTGTCAGACTGTCCTGAGATCCTATTGGGTGTTCTTTTGTCATCTAACCTTCAGGCTACATTTCTCCCCTCCTCCACTGGCCCAGATTTGGCCAGTCATACTTTTGCCCGATTTCCTGAAAAATCTCCATTGCCCCTTGCACACTCACCCCCTGAACACTCACCCCAGGTTCATGTAACTTATATTGCTCCCTTGTGTCTGTCACACCCTGGCCTCATGCTCTCAATTTCCGCCTTATTTTAGTCACTTTTCTGAGATAAAGCTTACGTAATCCAATAGACATATTTGCGTCACAGATATAATCTGAATGTTTTTGTTTTAAAATGAAATGTGTCACGGGTGGTGGTTCTCACTTATCGTAGCACTCCAGTTACAAGGCAGGAAAACTGCAAGTTCAAGGCCAGCTGGGGCTACACAGCAAACTCTGTCTCAGGTTGAAAATAAATAAGGGAACCCATGGAATTAATTTAATAAAATAGCTCAAGAAATCCAATATATCCCAAAATATAATTTAATAAGACTATAGTTATAAGAAATTGTTAATGAAATATTCTAGTTTACTTCTCCCCTCCCCCACCCCCCAAACACATAGAACACATCTCAATTCAGGTGCCAGATTTTCATGGAAAAGACTCTGTCTTCAGCATTCACAAAATTTAGTTTGAAAGAAAAAAAAAAAACAGATTCCCATAAACAACCTTGAAGCCCCCACTCCCATGACTGAATTCAGTATCAGTGAAGAGGCCCAGCTATCTGTCACACTGGCCACATGTGGTTGATGTGTTGGTGTCTCATTCCCTCTGGCTCTTAGCTCTTCTGCATAGCTCCCTGAGCCCTGAGAGGAGGGGCTTGGCGAAGACATCCCATTTAAGACTGAGTATTCCAATATCTCTTATTTTCTGTACATTTTTCAGTCATGGGTCTTTGTATTAGTTCCCATATACTGCAAGAGGATGTTTCTCTGATGACAGCTGAGTGAGGCATGGATCTGTGAGTATAGCAGAATGTACTTAGAAATAATTTTACTGCTATGTTTCTTTAGCAGACTAATAGTATTTGGTTTTCCCCAAGGCCCACAGTCAGTCTATCTAGTCAAGGCTCTTGGCCATGGGAGCAGTGTCAAACATAGGTTCCATCTTGTGGATCGAGCCTTAAATCCAATCAGAGAGTGGTTACTGCCACAGCATGTGTACCACTATTGCACCAAGGTATCATGCAGACAGGTCACGGTTGTAGATTGCAGGTTTTGTAGCTGGGTTGGTGGTTACTTTTCTAGAGGAAGGTTTGCGAATGATGGGATCTTTCAAGGAATGAGCTCCAACACCAGTAATGAAGAGAGAGGAGCTCTGAGACCTGAAAAGTAAGGAAGATACACATCCTTGTGGGATTGACTAAGACCAGCTCTGCACTGAAGTATCCTTCACCGTGGAGTTTGGTTCTCCATTCCTTAGCCTTTTGAAGCAGAGTAACCTGTTTATTAAAACAACATATGGCTGCCATCATCAGGCCGTGGTCCACTATAACACCCAGGTGGTACCATAAAAGCATTGATGTGGTGGCAAGCCATTGCAGGAATTTGGCATTTGGAATCAAAGATCTTAGCTTTGAATGTCCGGGCTTTGCCCCTTGGAAACTGGGTGACTCCAAATAAGCCATTTAGTCCATTGCATCTTATATGTCACAATACACACAAATCCCCTGCTTTTGTTGAAAAACAGGATTGGACACAACAGGTACCAGACCTGGCCTCATGTTCTACGTCTCCAATAAGCTCTTGAATGATGCTGAATATCTAGGACTTAATCCCTCTGTTCCTTGGAGACCTTGACCGTGAGAACCTTGCCTGAGGAACAGTAGGCACATCACACACACACACATGACACACATAAGAGGGTGTCTTTCTGAGAGGGCCTGTGTCAGGCAAGAGGGTGGTGATGTGACCTTTCCTCTTCTCACAGGACTTGACACTGGGTAAAAACCTCACACTTGCCACCCTTCCCACAGCTGCCTTATATTGCTGCCAGGTGCCTCATGTCGTGGGAGATGTTTTGTACTGATGCCCTTGAGCCTCTGACTTGCCAGAGGCCTCTGAATATAGCTTGAACTTCTCATAGCTGGCGCAGATCAGCTCAGTCCGAGATGTTGACACAGCACTCAACCCTGGCTCTTTGTCGTTTGCCTGCAGGTGGTTGCCTTTATGAAGTCCCCGGTGGGCCGGTTCCTGGACAGGCATCCTTTCCTGGCTCTCACCGTTCTGATGTTTGTTACCATGTCAGCCATCCCTGTTGGCTTCTTCCTGCTCATCGTGGTACTCACCTCCCTGGGTGCTCTTATGGGGGCCGTATTACTGGAAGGTATGCTACTCAAAGCTGGACAGTATTTACTGACCATCTGCCGTTTTCATCATAGGCTTCCCTTTCCAGTCTAAGACAGCTTGTCAGAGTGGTTAGAACACAGGCTCTCGTGTGTATCCCTCACACTATTGTGATTTGAGACATAATTCACTCCTTCTCAGCCTTAATTGGACAAGCAACAAAATGAGCAGAGAGACCCCAAGCGTAATAGTTTGTCAACAGAAGGGAACTAGGCAACGAGAGGCTCAGCTCATTGATGCCTACTCAGGTGTTGAACTTATAACTATTTTACATGATGTCAGAAATGTGAATTTTTTTTAATGGGCAATCTGCTGACTTCAAAAAAAAAAAATCTGACTCAGCTGTCATTTTAAATAACCTGGGCTGGGTCTTCTCATTCTCAGCCGGCTTCAGATGAAGGCACCTCCTAACCACGCTCTCCTCCTAGGCCTGGTCATCTCTGTTTGTGGTCTCTCACTGCTCTGCGTCCTCTGTGGCCTGGGCTTCCTGTCGCTTGCCTTGTCGGGGATAGCCATGATGTCCTATGTGGTGGTCTCCTGCCTCATGAGCTACTGGTTTTCTCCCAGGTAAATACATGTCAATGGAATAACTTAATCTTGGCCATTTGGGGAATTCACACAGATAACCCTTTAATCCCACTTGATGTCTAGAAGCCAAATTATAAGAAAGAGGTGTCCCTCACAGTTGCCCGTAGACATTGCATGGCAGCTACACATTTACAGCAGAGTTCCATACATACATACGAACATTACTACCCACCCCGTCCATCACCAATAAAGCTCATCCGTTGCTGTAGTAGCTTCCTAGGCAGTTACTAATTCTGCTCAGAGGATGTCTATTTAAATTACAAAGGCCCAAAGGGACCAGAGTTTAGGAGGGTTGGAGGGGAGGTAAACAAGGAAGAGGCTCACCTATCAGGCTGCCACACCTGCCTTCCAGGGTAGTTCTGGAGTTGGGAAGCTGCTGTCCCCAGTTTACCTTGGTCTCCTCAGCTCATCACAGTGTGAGCTTCCCAGCATATTGAATATGGCTCACGTTTACTATGTAGGGTTTCCTCCCCCCGCCCCCGCCCCCACCGCAGTGTGGTGCCTGGGTCTTGACTGGAGGAGCGAGTGGTGATCTTTTTAGATACTGGAGGGAAACCCAGCAGCATTGGAGTGCTTGGAAGACAAACTTTTGTAATGTGCTACTCCCTGCTCCTCAAGAGATTTTCAAAGGCTACTTTTTTGATCCTTGATTTTTTGTGCTGTGTATAGATTTTAGATTCTTAGGTTCTCATGTACTGAGTCTGTCTTGTTCTTCATCTACGCTCTCACTAATTTGATGGCTGTGGCTAAGGCCTTTTGAATACTGACTTAGTGCCAGAGTCTCTCCTGAACACTTTCCAGCCCCATGTCATGCAACTCTAGGGGTGAGCCTCATTCTGTGATATGAAAATGAAAACCAAGAGCCTTAACTCTAGCAGTAAGTCTGGTAAGACTCTCAACCAAAATATAAAGTGGCTGTAAAGCATAGGCCAACAGTCTCTGCAGAGGGACACATGGTAAATATTCTAGGCCATTTACACAATGGCCAGCCTCTCAGCTCTGCTGTAATGTGAGAGCAGATATTAAACAAACAAACAGGTCTGGCTGTGTTGCAATAAAACTTTATTCAGATTTCACAAAGACAGATGGCTTGCCAAATATGCCC
Source organism: Rhabdomys pumilio (assembly GCA_030674055.1). Taxonomy (NCBI): domain Eukaryota; kingdom Metazoa; phylum Chordata; class Mammalia; order Rodentia; family Muridae; genus Rhabdomys; species Rhabdomys pumilio. The sequence goes on from JANHMN010000003.1 coordinate 108,373,226, forward strand.
CCTCTGGCAATGATTGATTTGCCGGTCCATGTTCTAAAAACCCACTAGTACCCTGCGCTTCGGTCTTCTTACAGGATAGCCCTTGAGCATCTTACCATTTGTCTAGATGGTCAAGGGCCTGGCTTTGATCGCCAGCATTTTTCCTCTTTCCCTAAAAGGCTATCCTATCATTTCCACATGTTGATGGATCTGTGATCTTAAATTGCTCAGGGCCTGTTCTCAGAAGATTGCTTAATTGATAATCTCTGGACTCACAGTCAGCTTCTTCTAGGTTGCTTTGATCACTATCAGTTTTAAAGGACACACAGCGCCCTATTTGGCTTATGGAAGGTAGTGCTTTGGAACCAAAATCCCTCCCTGCCCTTGAACTCCACTTTAATTGGGCTCCAGGCTTAGAAGCATAATGAGGTACTTGGTGGAAGCTGTGAGCCAGAGGATCTGAGTCAGGAGTCCCAGAACCAACATAAAAATGCCAGACACTTGTAATCTCAGCACTGGGGAGACTTAAATAGTTAGATTGCCGTGGCTTGCTGACCTAATCAGTGTTCTAGACCAATGGGAGACCCTGTCTCAAGGATGGTAGACTGTGTTCTTGAGGATAATACATGTGAAAGTGTACCTGTACACACATATGTGCATTCTCTCTCACACAGGTTTGTATACACACACGTGTATCTACATTCACACACACATGTATACATACACAAGTGCATGTGTCTTCACATATGTGTGTGTATATACACGCAAGTGTGCATTTTTTAAAAAAAGAAGCAAAGTCAGAATGGTGTTTGTCAGTGGAGAAGCTTGACTTGGCTCTCCTCTTCCCAACTGAGCCATCAGGCCCTCTGTTCCCATCTGAGCAGAGATTCTCTACTTGTTCTCTGGACTTACTTTACTTTCTCAAAGGATATTGAAGCATCCAAGGAATGGGTTCAGTACTTTGATAATAGTCCCACTGGAAATTATAACAGCAACTACAAAACTGACTATTCACTTAAAAGGAAGAATATTACCTATCTATACAAAATATATTAATGAAAGGTGGTTGTATTTTACAAACAAAATGAATTTATCCAGGTCACACTGCCTTATATTTTATCACCAGCTTTCTCTATTTTTTCCCACCTCCAGCTATATGGCTAGGGCTGATATAGTTTAGGCTAGCCTCGGTCTTTCAATCTTCCTGCCTTGGCGTCCTCTCCAAGGGCTGGAACCTTAGATGCACAGTGCCACCCCTGGCTGTCATAGATCTCCTAACTCTGCTGGAAATAACAATGCCAGTCCTTATACCCTGCATTTGTACCACTGGAGCATGCTCTAGAGGGAATCTTTGAAGAGTCCTGAGCTTCCCTGGGGAAGGGGAAACCCTTGTACAGAGGACTGTGGACATTTCTCTGACAGTATGCCTGTATTCCATAATGATGCTTGCTTCAGTTAGTGAACATGTGATTGTTTTCACTCTTCCAGTAATACACTCAAACAATATCTGTAGCATGTGTGGTTGTGACATTATGTCTTGGAAATGAAGAGTTGTGGTAAATTAGGTACCCTTGGAGAACTCCTATATCAGGAAAATCTTTACTCAAGATAAAGATTGACTGACCCAAAGCACAAGAGAAGAAAGAGGAGTTAATAATTCATCCCATGACTTAATGACTTGACCTTAAAATATGAAAAATGACATAATTCTTTTTCTTTCCTCCTCCTCCTCCTCTTCTTCCTTTTCTTCTTCCTCTTCCTCCTCCTCTTCTTGAAAACTGAAACAAATTGTAAGATGGCCTTACTTAGGAAAACACACTAGACAGTTTGTAAGCAATTCATTATGGTCATCTCTGTAGATAGTTTTAATGTCAAAGGACCTGGAGAGACTTCTTAGAGCCTGCAGGCTGGGGAAGGAAGAAGTGAAGTGCTTGGGCAGCTTGTGTCTTCCTGGAGCCACTCAACTCATTCGCCCTATGTTACAGTGGGTCTCCCAAAATAGCCAAAGTGGACCTGGCTTCGTCTCACCTGACTGAACCCAATACCACATTTAGAATTTAGAATTCAGGCATCTGAGGCAAGCACTCTTTAGGTCTTTAAAATCATCATTATTATTATTATTATTATTATTATTATTATTATTATCATCATCAAATTTTTAGACAAACGCTTGATAAATTGATCAGGCTGGCCTTGCACTCACTCTGTTGCCCAGGCTGGCCTGGAACTGCAATCTCCTTCCAGCCTTAGACTCCCAGGCAGCCTTAGACTCCCAGGATTACAGAGCCTGTCAGACTGCCCAGTGCTTCTTCACATCTTTGCTTACAAAGAGTAAGAAGAGTAAAAGTTTCCTGTTTTTGTGACCAGATAGGAATGCTTTTTAATAGCAATTAATTAAAAACAAAATCTCTCGAGGTAGATACTAACTCAAATAGAGTTTTGTTTTTAAGAGATGGAGACAGCCCAGGGCTGGTACAACCACTGTGTGGTGTCAGCAGCATACCCAGCGCCTTCTGCCTTTCTGCACTGCCATCCCTAGCCCACGGGTTTGCCTCCTCGTGGCCGTAAGATAACTGCTACAGCTCCAGGTATAAACCTATGTTCAGGGCTGGGGGAGGGGCCCCTGTGAGATGGCACAAGCTGCAAGGGAGCACGAGAAACCCTTTCTCTCAAGTGAAACCTCTCCCTAGAGCTCTTCCTCATTCTCCCCCAAAGCACATCATTAGCTGGAACTTTGTCAGGTGCCAATTCAGCTTGAAGAGAGAGTTCAGCTGTCTTACCCTCTATGGCAGGAGCTCACAGAAAACACCAAAGTGCTGCACATGTGCTGGGCCACTCTCGGTGATGCTCCTGAGCTAACTATTTTGTCTTTTTACTTACCCAGCAGGCCACCAACACAACAACATGCCAACATCGACCGTCAGCTGGCTATGAAGTTCACAGGGTCTGAGAAGCCCGGACTTTGAGGGGCATGACGAGGAATGACCAGCCAAATGGAACCAAAGATTATGTTCTAAGCATCCAAAGGAGAGCTCTTCCCCTCACCTCCCAGGACTGTAGTGCAGAGAGAGGGCTGGATGGGAGCCCTGCTTCTCCACTCACTATGTCCAAACTCCTGCAGCAGCCAGGGTGGCCTCCCCACCCCCACGGTTCCCCAGTATGAAGCCTTGACCTTAGCAGAGTGGTGGGCTTCTAGAACTGGGGAGCTTGACCATTAGAGCCTCTGGGTTGAGTCCCAGGGCTCATCTTCGGGTATGGTAGGTTGTAGTTGAAGTTTAGTTGCAGTTTGGGGGTGGGGCAGGGATGAAGAGGAGGTTTTTTCCCAGGATTTGAAATAAGAGGTTAAAAAAATAATCCAAAGAGAGCCAGCTCTTACTTAAGTTTTATCAGAAGAGCAGCAGCATTTGGAAATCGTAACCTTTTAAAACTTGAAAAGCTGTCCTAACCCTGAGGCCAGGAGTCTTTTAGGAAATGTCTCAAGGCCTAGTCTATTGCGTGCCTCGATCTTTGACATATTTGTATTTGATATGTTAATATTGTTTAAAGAGCTTGCTTCTGCCAAGCCATTTCTTAACAAACCGATGAAACCAAACACATACTGAAGACTACAAAGCAAACCAAAGCCTGTGCGATGATTTCCACTTCATTTACTATGGTATTTTATTAAATATTTATTTGCTTCTTGCTATGTTTTTTCCTCCTACCTATTCCCATATGTCAAGATAGACATTAATCCAATTTCTGCTATTGTGACAAAAGACCAGAGATAATCATCTTTACAAAGGACAAAGTGAGGCTCATGGTTTTCGAGGTTCCAGTACAGAGTCCCCTAGTCCTGTTGATTTGGGCCTGTGATGGCATAGCACATCGTGGCTGGAATGCATGATGACGACCTGCTCACCTCATGGTGGCTAGGGGTCAGAAAGAAGAGGCTGGGATCCAAATAGCCCCTTTAAGAGCAGTCCCCAATGACCTAACTTCTTCCCCTTAAGCCCCATTCTTCTATCCCACTAGCAACATGGTTTGGTAACCAAGGCTTTTCCACATGGACCTTGGGAAACCCATAAAATCCACCACAATTTCTGTGTTGATTTCACAGTGGTTCCTGAGTATTATGGGACAGTAATTACTTTCCCTCTTTACTGTGATCAAATACCCAAAAAGTAGCAACTTTAGTGAAGGAAGGTTCATCTGGCTACAGTTCATGGGGCTGCACCCCATTGTGGTGGGGATGGTATGTCAGCAAGTCATTGCTCACGTGGTCAGGAAGCACTTAGAGGACTGGAAACTGAGCCCAGCTTGACTACCTCAGGGGTGGCCCCTGGCAAGCACTAGTAGCTGAGCACATGAGCCTTTGGGGACATCTCACATTTAAACCCCCGGCACAGAGCTTTTTCAGTTGCTAGAGACCACACCTAACTCAAAGCTGTTTATAAAAAAAATCAGAGTGACGTGGAGAGGTTATGGTTCATTGAATCAACAGTGTGGAAATCATTGTTAATGTGTTTGAGACAGGGCCTTGTATATAGTTCAGGCTGTCTGCAAGATCCTCGTGCATTGTGAGGAGCTGGAGCTCATGTGATCTGACCCCACTTTCCTTACTGTGAGCTGCTTTTTCAGCGGGTTTGTCCCACACAAGAGTCTCTGTAGATCTTTGTTGTACTTAGTACTTGACTAGAACTGAGTACTTTCTATACCAGTAGCACATGCAAATTTTAGGCTTGGCTCTGATTGGACAGATCAGGGCCATGTGACCAACCTTGAACCAATTGCAGTGGCCAGTATTACATCTGCTCAGGTGCCCTATGTGTGTGTAAGAGCCGGGAATTGGGAGAGGGGGCAGATCAGCTGCTTTGGTCCAACAGTTGGGTGGGGTCTGAGAGAAAGAAGGAGCCTCTCAAAGGAATATCAGAAGAAAAGGAAGTTTGCTGGGGAAAAACAACTGATACCACTGGCCCTAGCAGGACAATAAAGCCCTCAACTTTTCTGTGTCCTATGCTGTCCAGCTGCACTTGACCCTAAAGGGAGATCCATCCATTAGAAAACAAGAATTGTTTAATGCTTTCAATATCATGAAGGCTTAGTTACTATTAATAACAGTTACTGTTTATTGGACATCTCTTTACTTCATGCAAGGGTCTGACCTGTGTACACTGCTGGTCAGTCTTGGGGAACATGGAGGTCCCTGGCCTTGCTCCCAAGATTGGGGTCAATTACCAATTGTATTTGTGGTTTATTTATTATTGATTAATAACCTGCAACAGTTATTGGCACAAAAGAACATACCAATTTTAGCAGAGTTGCCTTGGGTTCGTCTCTGAGGCTTGTCTAGAAAAGGATCTACATCCAAGTATACGTGGCTATGGGTCACATCCAATTCCTTGAGGGCCATAGATGGAGGGCCCCAGTTCCTTGCTTCATGTCTGCCTCTTCCTGCCAGCTCACAAAGCAGCAGCCTTGTTTTCAAAACACCAAGGGAACAGAGACTTGTCAAGACATGTATTGCATTTCTTGAGTAACACTGCCATGTGTATGCGCAATCACATATACCTTGTCATGGTTCCTATTCTTTAGAAGTAGTCTTGAGAATGCCTCACACTAAGAAGAAGGTCACACAAGGGCATGGGAACCAGAGATGGATCACAGGCTCCCTTAGAGTCTGTAAGAGACTGTGATAAGTGCATAGAGTAGAGGACAAAGGGTGCCAAAGGGTGCTCTGTGGCCACTGCAGCCACAGAGATTAGGGACTGCTCTGTGACCAAAAGAATGTCACCCTGTGGCTGTGGTGGGAGGTGTCCCTGGAGGTTGGCACAGTGGCCTAAGTCTTGAAGGCAGGAAGGAACTTAGTGTGGCTGGGCTGGGCTGGGCTGGGCGTGGTAAGAATGCCTGTGGAGAAGGAACAGGGTCCACACCACAGCACTGAGGGGAGATACTGCAGGCTCCTAGGTGGAAAAACGCTATGGTCAGGCCTCCAGGTGGTCATTTCTTTTTTCATTTTTTCTTTCTACTTGCCCGTCTCCTCCCTCGCCCTGTTCTCCCTGTTTTCTTCCTCCCTCTGCCTTCCTCACTTATACCTCCCTTCCTCCACGCCTCCCTCCCCTAATTCCTCCCTCCTGTCCTTCTTCCCAATAGGGTACTGCTATAATGAACCTGGAACTCTGTAGTCAAAGCTGACTTCAAACCACCCTCCTTCTGCTCCACCCTCCCAAGGGTTTGGATTATAGATTATATTGTAATCTATGCCCAGATCAGATGTAGGATTATTGTGGCTCATAGCCGAGGGGTTGGGGATAGGCAGGCCACTTAAGAAGTCTGCAAAGTCTGGGGATACAGGATGACTGTGGATTCGACTTCCACTAGGCTGAAGGGAATGAAGACCTTTCTTGTGTGAACATCTAGAGGTGTTGGTTGGTGGGTTAGTGTAGGCAGAAAAGAAAAAGGGAACACAAAGTTGATCAGTAGATATTTAGCTTTAACCAGTGGGTGGCAGTAGCTAGTGATGCTATTTCCTAAGATGGGGACTGTGTGGAAAAGCCCACATCCCAAATTGCCCCTATTAGTCCAGCTGTGTCATTTGACACCAAGAGGATGTGTCAAGTAGATTGCTGGCTTAGAGCAAGGTCTCAGCTGGGATACAAGATTTGGGAATATTTGCAGTGCTTTGCCCAACCCTTCTGAGGGGGGGGGCTTTCCAGCTACTCAGCAAGAGCTTTTCAGAACACATTTCTGATTATGTAAACACTCTTGCTCCAAACGCAGCCAAGTTCAAGGTGCTTTCCCACAGCACTTAGAAGCAGTAGACCCTCCTGTTCATGAGCAGACTAATTAGTTTCCTCTGCCTGCTTATTATTCCTAAGCACCAGCGTTTAGAGAAGAAGCCAAGGTTTGGAGATTAAGTGACTTGCTGAATTCATCCAGGAAGCATGGCATCTAAATCAAAGCTAGGTTAATTTAGCCTCATGCCATAGAAGCTTCTGGCCTTTTATACACTGTTGAAGGAATAGCTCACTGGAAAGGCAACCAGGGCCACACCACAAGAACTGTAGCTTTATGCAGTAAATAATTTTATCTTCCTGTCCAGAAAGCTTTGTTTTGTTTGGCTTTGAGCACTTGCCGTGTGCTGAGTGCTGTCTTCAGTCTGCATGCTTCCAGTCAATCCAAACTCCTGTCCACTTTAAAGGTGAGGTGAGGAAGTGGAAGACTGAGAGCTTCCACTGCCTAAGAGCAGCTGGGGAAGTGGGACTCGAACACAGCTTGCCTGCTTGAAAAGCTCACCCCGAAACCAGTATGCTGTTAGTGTGAGTTCCTTCACCTGCCTTTGAGGCCTTCTGGGGTGGGCCCTGTTCCTGGGTATGTGAGGTTAGCAGGCAGCAGAGTACCCATGTCCTTTGTTGTTGTGCAGAATAGCTCCAGGGGTTACTTGTTTCAAATTGTAAATGTTTAGCCTCCTGTGGAGTAGTACCCAAAATAGCAGTATGTAGAACACCATCTCTTTGTGGCTCTCATTGAAGCCATGAGGAATGGGAGTCCCTGTGACCCTTGGGTGCATGGAACTTCCACACTTGGAGATGTTAAAAAGAAAGGAAAACAGGGAGGGAGGGAGGGAGGGAGGGAGGGAGGGAGAGAGAGAGAGAGAGAGAGAGAGAGAGAGAGAGAGAGAGTCAGAGTCATTCCTGCCCCCCTCCCCAAAGTTTGTTTTTAAGCCAGTAGAGGGAGCCAATATCACAGTCACAGCCACCAGGATGGATACTCAGATCAGCTGTGAAAGCAGAAGTGGCTGACCCTTCTTTGACTGTGGCAGGCAGGATTTGAGCTTTGGCACTGCCTTCAGCTTCCAGATATACTCCCTGAGAAGCCAGGTGAAAAGCATCTTCTCCACCATCCTTGCTGTCATCAGCAAGCCTGAGACCCAGAGAGGATAACGATTTACCCAGGGCCATGCTGCAACTCTGCAGTAGCCAGCCTCAAGCCCAGGTCTCCAGAATAAAGCACCGACTTTGTGGCGTGTGTTTCCTGATTCCTGAATTCAGGATCTAAGAAACTACAATACTGTCCGCTCTGAACTAAGCTTCTTTTCATGGTTGGTATTTGTGGGTTCTGTGTCCTTGGATTCAACTATGCACAGATGAATATTTGGGGAAAAAAATGTGTCTGTGCTGAACATACACAGGCTTTTTATTGTTATTTCCTAGTCAATACAACAAACCTTTACATAGCACTCACAGTAATTAGGTATTAGAATAGTGTAAGGAGGTATGTGTAGGTTTTATACTAATATGGCTTCTTCTACAAGAGTGTTGTGTGACTTTCTGGAGAAAATGTCTGTGACATAACGGTTACATTCTAGGGTCTGGATTGGGTTCATTTCCTCTGCCAGTTAAAGAATTAAAAGGCAGGAAAAAAATTGAGCACAAGAGGAAGCAGCAGAAGAAATCTGAAAATCAGCTGGTGCAGAAAGAATTTTATTAAATGTGCATGCGCATGTACACACACACACACATTTGTGTGTACACATACACACACAGAGCAAGGCACACAGAAGACAGGCCCTTTGTAAAACGGGAGGGGGGACTTGGCTGCTAAAGACTTGCCTCTCCTGAGGAGCTGGGGGCTTTAAGGGTCTTTGGTTATTGGGGTGGGATATTCTTTCCTTAATTTAGGATTGGTCAGTTTAAACAAAGGGATGCTGATAGGCCCACAACTTTAAGCATGAACTTATCAGACTGGCCTGCTGCTGCTGCTGGTGTGTGTGTGTGTGTGTGTGTGTGTGTGTGTGTGTGTGTGTGTGT
>JANHMN010000003.1:108387052-108410002 GCA_030674055.1 Rhabdomys pumilio
CCTTCTGGGCCTAGAGGCCCTTTCAGCTTTTGATGTCTACTTCTCCGGCTACAATCAGGTTTTGGGTTATGATGCTACCCCACCCCACCCCCATCACAGGTGCTGTAAAAGGAAACAACAGTCATGCCATTGGGACTAACTTTAATCTCACTTCCTGGAAAGCTTCTCAGGTAACCAGACCCCAGGAAAGGACAAGCCCAGTGCTGTGACCCTGCAGCCAAAAGGTCTTTCTCCCACACTTAGAGAAACCAGATACCTGAAGGTGCTATAAGCTACTTATTTTACACGTGCATGGGCCCTTCCCCACATTCTGAACCAGTAAGGGGAGACCCCTGATTTGTTCATGGGCCTGAACTTTTAGTTTCTCATCATACTGCCTGAACATTACTGGTACTAATAACTCCTAGTAAATCTTTTACCCAAAAATACAAGCTGAATCCATGTTCCTTTCTTGAACCCAAGACCTTACAGTGTCCTCTTCTTCCATCTTCAAAATGCTCCACTCCAGTCTCTGCTCTCCTCACTTCCCTTTTCCCTTAGTCAGACTTCCTCTCCTCTTATAGGGATATGTGTGGTTCTATTCATGTTCTACTTCAATGACCCAGGTACTTTCCTCATCTTAACCCTAAGTTTATCACGACAGCAAAGTCCTTCTTGCCAAGTCAGGAACATACACAGGTCCCAGAGATTAGCCCACAGATATCACTGGGGCCATCATTTATTCTCCTGTGTTGCTTAAACATCCTCAGACCCAGTCCTTCAGGATTCATTTAGTGGGTGAGTACAGGGCATATGTACTTGTAAAATATGCCATCTAAGGGTCTCTGGTGTCACACATGGCCGTAGTCATCCTATAGGAATGTATTGTCACTGAGGTTTTGTTTAGAGTTTAGTACTGTCAGTATCCTTGTGCTCAGATGCTTCAGGCTTGGCCAGGCAGCTCTATATCAATGCATTGATAATCTGAACGCTTCTCTGCTTCCCTGCCACAAAATTAGGACATTGATTGGGAGTGTGGAAACAGACATAGAGATTGCTCTGTCTGCTCAAGGCCACACAACAGGGTATATATCTAGAACCCCACCCTTCATATTCTGAAATTCTGTGTACCTAAATAAACTATAGTAGCCACAGAACAGGTCAGGGAAGAAAAGTAAGGGGTCTCTTTCCACAATATACAAGCCCATTCCCAGCCTCTGCACCCTTCACTATCAGAACCAACAAAAAAACCTTTTATCCTATTTCTGACACCTGTTTTACAATTACAACCCATTGCTACCCAATTAGTAAGGTCGCAAACCCAGAGGGGATGAAGGAGCAGCCTCTTGGGGTTTGAGCTCAATTTCTTGCCCACACACTTACTGAATAGGCTGCCTCCCCCACACACTGTAGGATGTGTACTTTCAAAAGTTGAGAGCCCAACTTGAATCTATTGCTCCTTGTACTTGTTCCAGGCTACCATGGCAACAAGTGTCGTCTGAGCAGCTGCTCTCGGCAAGTTCTACTTTCCACTCTCCGAGTTCTGCTTTAGTCCTGTGACAAACACTTCAGAAGGGAGTTTGCTGTAGAGAAGTCTAGATGCCCAGGAGATCTTGATGGCAACACGCATGGGCCAACTTACAGGTGAGGGTCTACCAAGAGCTTAAGGGACTGTAACATCCCGAGTAACTCATGTGAGCGTTTTCAGTGTGTTTTTCTAATTTGTGGGTCATGAGTCATTAGAGGGTGGACTGGTTTCCCTTAGCAGCTTCAACAACATAAACTTAATAGTTACAACTCCGGGGGCAAACTCAGAAGTGAAAACTGGGGCAGTAGAGCCGACTCTGGAGGTCCCACCACAGTTCCTCAGCTGTTCCTCTGTTAGAGTCCACCTGGGCTCCTTGGCTTGTTACCCTCCAGTACTTAGACTCTGGCTACCAGTGTCATATCTTCTCAGAGCCCAGGTCTCCTGTGTCCTTACTAGGACCCTTGTGATTGCCAACCTGCCTCATCTAACCATATAAAGACCATCTACGAATTCCATGTCTCCATGGGAAGCTACCAAAACTGATATTTTTTAGATTAAGATGTGGACATGAGGTGCCAGAGACAGCTTAGTTTTGCATTTGCTGTGCTGGCTGCTATTAAAATGGGTTCATTTTAATGTCATTTAAAGAGCATAGCACATGAACATTTTATTTCTGATTCAAATGTGCAGCAGCCTAGAGATATAAGGTTCCACACTGAAAAGTCTGAATCCAAGATCAAGTCTTGCTGTAACTTCTTATACCCTTATAAAGTTGGGTCCTAAGAGTGGCTTTGATGACTTGAGCTTCTAACCCCCGATACTCTGGACACACCAGATCTTCCACACAGTGTAATCACAGGCTTTCTCATGTCAGGATGTTTTACCCTGTACAACTCTTAACAAAATTATTTGAGAAGAAAGGCTGAGGTGGTCTGAAGTATTCCCAGCTCCTATGAGCACTTGGGCCATCGGTAGCACTGTTTCTATACATTGTGAAAACCTTAGGATGTGAGGCCTTGCTGGGCAGAATAGTCCTGGCAAGGAGCATACCTTTGAAGGCTACCCTTGGTCCTGGATCCCTTCACTGTCCTCAGCGATGCTAGATCTTCCTCTGATAGATGCCTCTTCTGCCATGACATCCTGCCCAAGGACCAACTTTAACTTTGGAAGTTTAACCCAAAAAAAATCTGCCCCCCCCCCCCCGCCCACCTCTCCACACATTGTCACAGTATGCAAAGTCCAATGGAGTATGTTGGAAGAGTATTCAACATAAAACTTGAGACCTTCTATGTACTACAAAATAGACCTCCAGGTTAGGTTTTCCATAACCAATGGTCAAGGATACACAAACACACTCACACAAACATTTCCTGGCTAGGAGCAAGTATACAGTGGGATCTTGTGTTGGTTAGTTTGTCAACTTGACACAAGTAGAGAGTCATCTGGAAAGAGGGAATCTTAAGAGTGTCTCTATCAGATTGGCCTGTAGGCTAGTCTGTAAAAGCATTTTCTTGATTGATGGGGGAGGACCCAGCCCACTACAGGTATTGCCACTCCTCTGCAGGTGGGTACTTAAAGCTGACTAAGCAAGCCATGAGGAGCAATCCAGTAAGCAGTGTTCCTCTATGGTCTCTGCTTCAGCCCTTATTTGGACTTCCTTCAACGATGGATTATGATTAGGAAATGTAATCAAATACCTCCCCACCCCCAGCAAAAATTTGTATTTCTATTTGAACCTCTTCCCAATAACAGATTGAAAATGTTTTGGAGGGGGGAATATATTTTCTAGTCAAAGGGTACCGATGAATTTTTGTTAGATATGTGGAAGGCAACTGAGCTCTAACATAGGACAAGATTAGTTGTGTGGATAACTTTTTCCAAGCAGTCTAGGGAAAACTAGGGTGGCTCCAGGAAGTGAGCCTTAGGAGGAGCTGAGCACAAGTGGAGATGGTCACTAGGCTCAGGCTCAGTGTAGAGCCTGGATGCCAGCGGCATTGCACTTAAGCTAGACCTCACAGTGTCTTTACCTCTCCCCCAGGAGACAGATCTTTAAACAGGAGTTACAGAGATACAACTCAATCATTTTAAAGTCCCAGAAGTCTTATTTGAGGGAGTGGTTCGAGTTAGGAATACTTTACTGTGAGCAATTTCTTTCATTAAAGGAATATTTTTGGTCAAATGGTTAAGAATGGTGTATTTTGATTGTTTCCCCCAAAGAGAAGATATACAGAGTGGGAACATTGAGAGGTGCTGTGGACATTTTAAGTTAGATGGGTTCAAGGGGCTATGTCTTTTACCTGGGTCCACATTCCCATCATCTCCCTCCACAATGGGACCACCCAGACTTGGACATGAGCATCCACAACAGGGAGGTGGAAAGAATCCCTAATAATCCCCAAAGCCTCTTTACTTAATACCCACATTTGGTATTTCACTATTGTGACAAAGTTAGACACAAGTGGTTTTCTACTCCTATCCCAATCCTGTGTCCAAGTGAGAGACTGAGGACTCCCAAGTGTACTCTTTCAGGTAGGCTGCAGCCCTCTTGAACATAAATGACATGTGTCAAGTATAGAACTAAGAGTCACGAAATCTCAGTTAGGAAACAAGTTGTAAATTTACCTTTTCCTGTTCAAGTTGATAAATGCCTGCCCAGGGGATTGTGAACATGCCCCAGATTTAAAGAATGATTGAAGGTAACAATTCTTAAATATTTTTCTAGTCTTAAAACAGAAGGCAACAGGCTGGAAAGATGGAGAGATGGCTCAGCCAGAAAAGTGCTTGTCTGGCAAGCATGAGAATCCGAGTTTGAGCTCCATGTGGTTTTTGCTTTGTTTTTAAAAGGCTAGTCACAGTGGAACACACCATATTACTGGTGCTAGGGAGTCAGAGATGGGCAGATACCTGTGACCCTTCGGCCAGCTTGGCAAGTTTCAGGCCAGTGAAACCACTTCTTTTTCTCCCCCACTCTCCAAAAAAGTGGATGATACCCAAGTACTGGCCTTACCCAAGTGCACATATGTGTACGTGCATGAACATGTAAGACAAGAGTTTTACTGCAGCCTCTTTATTTGCAAGTCCAATCAGTAATTGAACCTTATAGTTCTTTTCTTACACAGGTAAGATGAAGCCTATAATGACCGCTGAGCCCACTAGGGCAGCCACAGCACCCAATGTTTTAGAAGCAATATCCTTGGTAATCTCATAGCTGTTGGGGTCCTTAACACCTACAAAGAAAGCAAGTATTCAAGTCATAAGGTCAGGTTGAGCCCTTCTGTAAGATTTAAGGCTCCATCACTTGTTTTTTTGGAAGTTTGCAGTAGGATGCAGCCTCACCCTCTTCAGCCTAATTCCTCTTCCATCCTCCCCTGCTCCACACTTCCCTCTGCTATAACCATTTGCTCTTTCTATCTCGAGCCAGATGGGCCAATCGCACAATCACACGATCCTGCTGGCGATTTTTAGGAGAGCACACAAAAGGTTCAAGGTTCCCTGGGTAGGGAACTTATTGTTTAGTTTTATCATTCAGCATCTTGAATTTTTGGCAGAAAAAAAAAACCTTGCATTCAGAAGTACCCTAGATGTTAAATCTTTACCTTTGGATGAAGAGTCATCTGACAACAAGAGAATAGGTCCTGGAAGGCTAACTGTCACTGTATCTTTGCTGGCCTCTGTGGTGGGAGACAGATCATCAAGGTTGTATTTGACACAGGCATTCATGGAGTCCCTAGCAAATGCTCTATGTAGTATCCTATGACATGGATTCCTTCTGTCTGTCATGGATAGATTCTCAAAGGATGGGTTCATTAGGCTAAATGAAAACCTGTGTATCTCAGGAGTGCCACACTAGTAAAAGACTGGGTGGAGGTGTTTCTTGGGATTAGGTGGAAAACAAGTTATTACTATCCTAACATGTACTCAATTCTAGAAAACTGAGGCTTGCAACAAGAACAAGGATTGAAAAAAATAATTTTTTTTACCTCGTTTGCTCCTCAGTGGTGCAGGGCAAGTCACAGAGCACAGAGGGGAGTCAAGAGAGACTTGGTTACAGATCAAGGCACTGCAGTGGAAGTAGATCTGGAAGAGGAAGAAGAGCATCAGGGAACCCATGCACTCTCAACCTGCCCCAGGAAGAGGAAGAAGAGCATCAGGGGGAACCCATGCATTCTCAACCTGCCCCAGGTGACTTATTGATCACATACCAGGCTGGAGAGCCCCCGTGTCTCTGACACAAAGGCAAAAGTCTTCACATCAAACCTCTGGTAATGACCAGAATGGGCTGTGGAGGAGCCAGCTGGATGGAAAGTAGTGCGGTAGTTGTCCAGTTCATACTCACAGCTAGGAAACAGGCACCAGGATGAGGGATCAGCCACAGGAACCCGCACATGCCCATTTGCACAAGGTGAGCCATATGTGATACCACTACGCTACAGCTATGTCTATATCCTACCAGTGCTTCTGTTTTACTTACATTCTTCTGACGGGACCTATCCATCAGTAATCACAAAGTTCTAAGTGATGTATAACACCTATATTCTTCTATAGGATACAAATGCATATTTGTTTAACCAAGTGAATAGATTCACCAACAGATTCAAGTTGTAACCACAACTTTGGTTATGAATTCCCTGAATTAATCTTAGTGTGTGTGTGTGTGTGTGTGTGTGTGTGTGTGTGTGTGTGTGTGTTACTTAAGATACTAGCTTACTTATTACCCTAACTTGAGTTTCAATTTGGTCCTAGGACAAACAGTTACTACCTAGGTTGCAACAGAAGTAGAATCCTTGCACACTAGCAGGTAATGATGGCATTTAGGTCGAAAAGAACAAAAGGCATGAGAATTACACAGAGGGATAAAGGGATAGGGGCTGGCCTCGTGGAGAAGGGATGCTCGGGCAAATCTTCAAAGGTAAAGGGATGGGTTGTGTGATTGAATGGATCTGTATGTGCTCAAGGCAGGAGACTAGCTGCAGGTTTGGAGTCTCGTGACATATTCCCACAGATCCAAGAAAGCTAACATTATAGCTCTTTGCAGGTAAGAAACCCTGGAGGAGACATTTCAGGCAGAGCTGAGAGGACACACACTATACCCAAGAGCACTGTAACATTTGTTTAGAGTCAAGTGGGATTTCTAATCTGTGCTCCACCACTTACTGTTGGAAGTAACTCATGTAAAGCTTGGATTCCCTCGAGTTGGCAGCCAGTGTTCCTCAGGTGATGAGATGGGATATATGACAGCCTGGCATATGGTAGGCATATGGTAGGTATTCAGTAAACAGACACGAGCATTCTCCCTCTCATGATAAAGATGCAATAGAGCCAGACTGTTTTGGAGAAAAGCCCATTCCGTTAAGAGTTCAGGGTGATAGAAAAGCAGTGTGAGCCACCCAATTAGATCAAGTGCTGATGACTACAAACAAGAATTAATTCAGGGAATAACCAAAGTCTCCATTAAGTCCCAGAAGGATTACTTTCAGTCACTAGTAAGTTGTATCTGGATCAACTCTGTGGTATAGAGAGAACATACCCATCCATGACAATCTGCCACTGGGGGACAGAGGCTGGGTCCTCAGAAGAGGTTGCCCAGCAATCATCCAAGACCAGCTTGATGTTGGGATCATTCCTGTTCAAGACAATCACTTCCATGTAGATTGGCTGGCGGAGGTACCTCACTAGAGGATACTCATCCTTCCTGTAAGGTCGTTGGTAGGATTGGTCTGCAATTAACAGAAACTTCTTAAGGACTGAGGTACAGCTGCAATGTCCACTAGACTGACAGCACTAGATAGTGCATTTTAGGGGAAAATCCCCACAAAGGGTTTCATCCATTAGCTCAAGTTACAACACCTCACCTGGGTAGGTTTGTAGGACCAACAGCAGTGGACCTGGTTTTACAGAGGCCACTGGAGAAGAATGGCTTTTGATATGGGCATTTAGTAGCATACTGTCTCTGACGTAATGGCATCTCACTGTCATCCTGGAAAATTGTGGGTAGGTAGATAAGAAATCATGTTAACAAAATTCCCGTAGTTTAAGCTAAAGCTTAAAAACAAAAAAAAAAAAAAGACAAACAGAAATTGTATCCTACCTGAACTCACTGTTTCTGAATATAATGTTGGATGGTGGGCTTTCCCAGAGAGCGTGTATTTCATTCTCATAGATAACTTTATCACCTTCAAACTTCAATGTTGGAATATTAGAGAAAGTTGGCAATAAAACACGTTAAAAGTAAATCTTAACTTCTTACCATGAATTGATACTCACTTTCTGTTGTGTTCCACATCCACTCAGAGGTATGCGAAACCTTGCAAGCCCCAGAGACTGAACCTTGAAAATAGGCTGGCAGGAGGAGTTTCCCACCAGGAGGGTCTCCAGGTTCAGTGCAGGTTTGGTTTGGTGGCTGTAGACCTCAAAGTCCATAAACCCATCCTGTGTACACAGTTCATCTGTAAGTGGACAGCAGCAAACGTTTAGAGAAAATTAAGCTTACCCTGTGACATTACTTGTCAGGCTGAAAGCATTAGGATGAGTCAAGCAACTAAGTCTGAGTTGTCTTAAGTTTTTGGACAAACACTGATGGGCCAGCTTGAGTTATAAGAGGAACGTAAGTTACCATTATCAGTGTCACAGTCACTGAAACCTAAAACTGAGGCTTCTGAGCACTCTGGTAAGGCATACTCTGACTGAACTCGCTAATCCCAGGCAATCTGAGAAGAAACTGAGAAGGCAGCTTTTGAGGATTGGCCTGACCTGCTTGAGGTGAGGGAAGAGAAGCAAGGCTCAGCTAGAGAAAAGTGTCCACTCGGGAATCCTTTTCAGAGTTTATAGGAGTCTCAGGAAATCTAGAGAGTTTTAAGTAAAAGCTTGAAGCCTTTGTCCCTGGATTGGGGATTCTGATATCTAACTCAGTATAACCAGATTTCCTAAATTCAGCAGTTATACAACGATCTCCCCTCATGAATGTCTGCGAATGGTAGCACACTTGAGCTCCCATCCTATGACTTAAACTGCTCTTTCTGATAGGACTCATCTTAAGTCTGAGTCATAAGCACGAAGCAGATTCTTGATGTCTTGTTATATTTTCCCACATGCATTAAAAGGAGCAAAACCAAAACCCTTCAGGTAATCTTGATTACAAAACATGCCTACCTATAGAGACTGGTGACTCGCAGTGGCACTCGGGATCAATCACTGTGGATAGCATGTCCCCTTGGAAGTAAAAGGTCAGCTTGAGTGAAGAGAAGTAGAAGTGGTAGAATGGACATTGCTCAGAGGGCTGGAATGAGAGAATGTCAAGTTGCCACCTCAGGAGGCAGGAGTCCCTGGACATTTGCTGAGCACACTTCAAACTCATTTAATTTCCTTCTGAGCCAAAACAAAAGAGCTGCCACTTCCTCAGATCAGAATCGTCTCTAGGCAGAAGCTTATTGCTTTAAAATATCCAGTTGCTTCATGCTCTTTGTACTATTAGTCACTAAAGCCTTAATTAACAAATCAAACTGTAAAGAATAGTGGAACCCCTTGCCAAACCCAAGAAGAGACTCAAAAGAACTCCAGAGAGGTTACAAAATACAATTGCTGTGCACATTCTATCCCTGCATCCATCAAGACTAGCCTCAGGACAACAGGATACCCTTTTGTTTGGACCAGGTTAACTTGTCATATATAACAGCATATGGAAGGGTCATCATTAGATGTCTCGTGGGTAGCTTGTACTTGTCAAATGAACTAAGAAAAATCTAGGACGGTGTCCACATGCAGAAGTTAAAGCGATGGTATTGGAGAGAATTTTCCTTGAAAACTCATGTAAAGTGATCAAGGTTATTTAAATCCATCACTCTAGAAAGTAGGCTTTATGGGCAAGTCGTGAGTTGTATCGTATCATCCACAAGAGTACTACTTCAGAAGGCTCTTGTGTTCAGTGCATGATAACGAACATACTTTTGTCTTCAAGAGAGATTTTCTTAAATGCAGCCTGAAGCCATTTGTTCCTTCTTTGTCAATCCCACTGGCATGCCATTGGTCCTCAGGGATGCTCCTTTGTCCAAAGTCCACAGACTTTAGCTTCCCAGGAAATTCTGGTATAGTGAGAGTCATGTGTGTAGCATTACAAGCCACAGAAAGATCTACAGGAAACAGTTGACAAAATATTCATCATCAGCATTGGTTAAACCCCAAGAACAATGCTTCCCACTGCTGGAGCTCTGCTCTCTCTGGCCTCACCTGGTGCACAGATGGCTCGTGAAGAAAAGATGATCTTCTGCCCAAAAGTTGAGAACAAGAGCTCCAGCCTCACAGTATAGAGATAGCTGCTCTCTTGCTAGAGGGTCAGGATTTAAGGTATTAGATTGAGTCTCTAGTAAGAATCATTATACGTTCAAGCATTAGGTGTCACTTTAGCACAAAATGAAGTGTAGGTGTTTTGTCCAATCACTTTCAAAGTGCTCCTTGTCTTCTATAATGCCTGAAAAACTAGTGATATCTATAGGCATGACCTATAATGACCATTTCTAGGGAGGCTACAGCAAGAACTGGCCATATTCCATGGCTATCTTGTACTGTTGGTCAGAATACAAACTGTCTTTTCTTAAAGTAATCAATGCATGAGCACTTGTTAGCACCTGTCCCAAGTACGGTCGTGCATGGCTTAACAGTGAGGTAGATCCCAAGAGATACACCATTAAACAATTGTCCTTTTACTATAGACCATAGTACCATAAAACTTAGCTTTTCCATTATCCACCTAACATGCGACTGTGTGTGTCTGAAGTTTTATACAGCAGGCAGCACAGGTCCACATGGCACCACTACCAACATGGGAAAGGCATTGCATTGTAATGTTACTATGGCTATCATAACAAGGCAATGAAATGTTTAGCTCTACTTCAGTCTTCCGGTCCATCACTGGCCTAAACCTTATGTAGAATGCGATTATATCATCAATTTAATGTCTCATGGATGGTCTGGAAGACAAAGTAAAAATGTCACCCAAACAGAACACCTTAATTCTTAAGACTCACAAGAACACTCTTGCTCTATATTATAATTTGAATGCAAGCCTGTAAAAAGAAGGAAGCTTGTATAGCAAGGCCCGAGTCTCTTCTTCACGATCACGTTCCTATCATCCAGTGATATACTTGGTATTAGAACTTACAGGTTCTTTGTGACAGACTCTATGTGTTGGGAGCCGACTTTAAGAAGAAAGCGGCTAGATCAACTTTGCAGTCATCTCAGCCATATACCCTGATAGAGACTTGGTTTTTCAGCAGCCTACAACAGCTGAGCACACTAACAAATATCTTGTTTATCCCACATAGCTTGTTTTGCTGTTTAGTGACCCCAGCTGCATAGTGTACGTGGTAAAATGTTTTCACCTGTGTTCTCCTGCGTGTGCTTATAAATGCCCAGGATTTCCTTGTAATAGAGTTTAAGAGGAGAGAACAAGAGTGAATATGCGTTAGTAGAGAGTCAAGAGGAGTCAAAGAGGGGAATAAAGGAGTAACCAGATTTGACTACAAAACCTCTGTCTTGTCTCCATTCTTCGAGACCCTGACCCATGGACCCGAGCAGCAGCGCAAGCCAAACCAGACAGTACTGGTCTCAACAGTTTTGGCACCAAGCGTGGGGCAGCACGGGTCCCAACAACTATGTAGTCTAGGCTATCCTCAAACTCAAACCTCCTGCCTTAGCTTCCAAAGTGCTAGAACTACAGGTGTATGTCAATCTGACCAGATAAATATATTTTAAGTTGGTGATATAGCTCATTTATTTGAGGACACGTTGAAATCATAGTCTTAAGAACATTGGCCATTTATAAAGGAGTTTGCCACCTACCACATAGTGAGCTACTCCAGTAGCATTGGCTGGCACATGGAGGGTTATTTTCTGGCTGTCAATCAGAAGATTAAATCCTTGTACTATGGCATCCTTCAGGGGCAGAGTGTGGGCTCTTGTACCATTGCCAATCTTAATAATCCATCCCATCTCAGACACATTCTTCAAAATTCAAAGGACAGGGAGATATTGCAAGTGGTCCTCAGATCGACACACACACACACACACACACACACACACACACACGCACGCACGCACGCACACACCAAACAAAAAGTGAACATTGTTTAAAAGACTGGAGCTTCCTTAACCATGGGAAACTAGTGTTTTATAGAATAAGCTTTACCATGAGTTTAAGTGTTAATATGATTCATAGGAGAAGAGTTGCATTCTCAGGATTAGAGAGTTGACTACTTTCTCTTCCATAGGAACAATCATGGAAGTTCTCAGAACCCACCTTACACCAGTCATTAACTGCATCTAACTCAAATTATAGATATCTGATACCTTCTGTCCTCTGTAGGTACCACCTCACAAATGGCAGACATTCAAGACACACACACACACACACACACACACACACACACACACACACACAGACAGAGAGAGAGAGAGAGAGAGAGACAGACAGACAGACAGACAGACAATGAACTATATTCTTACCTGATTTTCATCAGCAAGCCTAGAGAAAAGTAGTGGGAAAGAAAACTGGAAAGAAAATAAAAAGATTTAGGAGAAAGTCTCTGAAATTCTGCCACTTGCTATCTTGCAGGAAACACCCAGATTAGTTGGCATAAATTAATGCTGTAGTTCCAAGAAGCCTGGCTGCTGACATGCAGTAGGAAGAGCACAGGGACAGATGTATCTTCTAATCTTGCCCTTGGGTTTTACACCTTTGGGTTTCCAGTTTCAAAAGACATTGGAAAAGCTAGACTAGTTTGGGTACAGGACATGGGATGAGTGGGTCAATCCTATGATTATCAGTGTGACTGCAGATATTTGAGCCTTTTCTATCGTTGGGCACAGTGTGCTCAACATGGTGTGTACTCAGTTCTTTAGAGCCAACCTGTCAGGTAGATGCTGTGCTTCCCCTTTGGCCTTAGAAACAAAGCCCCAGTGTGGAAAATGCATCATGGCCTCACAGCTAAGCCTAGCTATGCCTACAACAGTATTCTATTAACCCTGCCATAGCCATCTAGGAGTGTGTCATTCCACATCACTTACAGATACGAGATCCTCCGTGCAGACAATTTCCGATTTCTCATGGGTCTCTGTTTGAGTAGCTGGACAGAGGAAATGATGCATGTTGTCTTTATATCTTATATCAGCGCTGGTGTCCCCCACTCTGATGTTCCCCTGGTATCCACCAATCTGTGTACAAACAGTACTAATGAAGCGGTCATTCCTCAGTAGGAAAGGCAGTTCTAGAAGACCATTCCATCCAACCATTAGAGTGGCAACAAATTTGCATTTAGCCATACAAGTTCCTGAAGTCACTTCATTCCCTTGCCAAGAGACTATAGCTAACTCTTTTGAGAGATATGCTTGTAAGACTCACAGGCTGAGAGGAGAGTTCAAACATTAGGGGTAGAGTCTGCTTTCTGTTACATTTCTGTTATGGTCTATTATGTTGGGAATCATGGTCATAATCCCCAGATATCTAGACAGGTTATTCAAATATACCTACTCAGCAACTAAACTGATGCCCTTGAGCTGAGGAGCCATCTTTGTTACCCCTGACCTCAGAGAACTCAGTCTAAGGCAAGATGATGGTTACCTAACAATTTTCTGCTTTCGTGTTAAATAGTAACTATCCTAGAGTTTATGTCATCTTAACTTTAAAAAGCACTCTTAATCTAAAGATCATTACGTAAAGGCTGGGAAACTAGATTTGGCTAGTCACAGGTTGGGTTCACCGTCTCCTAACTGCAGAGAACAGTAACTGAAGCTTCTTGAAGGCCTATATTCATAGGAGAAGGACATCAGGTTGGGAGAGACATGTGCTGGGGAGTTCTGGGAGATGTTGGAAGAGGTGAGTGAGGGGTGGGTATGATAAGCACGTTGTGTACAAGTATGAAACTTGTAAAGAATAAAGAAACAGATTACCCAACCTAGTTCACATTGGTATAGATTTTTCACAAAAAGTATGCAATTACTTTTCTGGGCCATCACAGAGGATCTTAGTGGCCCAGATGATTTCACAGAGAGCAGAGTCTATAAATATACACAAAGCTTATACTATAGGCTCCAGCATCAGGGTCAGGTGATGTAGCCTGTTAACAGTGAATTTCCAGGACTCACCCCACACCCACATCAAGTGAAATCCTTGACAGAAGCTTGAGAACTTCTTCCATGTGACAGGTTTTTATTACTCCTAATTACCCTGATTGGGCAATCCTGTTGCTTGGTAATAGAAAAAAAAACCTTATTGCTTAGCAACTGTTTGCTTTTTAACACCTGTTCTTAAGCTAGGTTCTCTATTTGCTAGCAACAAAAATAACCTTCCATCTCACACAGGGGTTAGATTAAAATAGCTCTATGACCAAGCATTTGCTTTGTCTAAGTCGCATGTCCTGCCTTCATTTTTCTAGTATTATTAATCTTTATACCCTGTGGGAATGACAGCATCTTTCCCATTTTCCTATAAGCAAAGTAGCAAGGTTAAGTAGCTTATTTAAAGTCAAACCCAAGGCTAATAACTCAAGCACTAGGCTTTTTCAACAGATATTTCAAGACCTCCTGTTCCCAGGGCCATTATAGGCTATTTGACAATATCCTTGGCTTGTAGCCACAATGGTGCCAGGAGTAGAGTCCATCCCATCTCCAGAATGTTTCTGGGCGTGATCAAAAGTGTGCCCTGGGTATGTTAGTAATACAGCAGAATAAGTCAATCTGGTTGAGGACTATGGTTCTGTTTCAAAGTCTACATCCACCATAATGGTGATGTTCCTACTCCCCAGAGCACTTGCTTACCACTTTTATAGTACAGGTCTCATAAGGGAACTTCAGGATGAACTTTTGCAAGTCCCGAGCATAAGTGCAGTTCGCAATTTCATTACCAAAGGCATCTACAGAAGACAGAGAAGCCAAGAAATGCATTCAAGCAGCGGAGTCAACTGAATGTTCCCAGCCAGGATTTCTCATCCACATCAAAGGCAGGTCTATGGCTTTTGACCCAACCTAGTGACATGCTCAAACTTTGGGTGTTGTGACATATACCCTGAAGTTTCCCACTGGATCCCAAATAAGTCATACTACCCAGAAAGCCAGGTGTTTCCCTCTGGGTGGCATTGAGCAAGTCAGGGACCCCATGGTACTAGGAAGAATGGATGCCAGTCACTAAGGGTTGGACTCTGCGTACCCAATAGAGGCGTCCCTGCTTTCTACAAAGTGGAATTAAGATTACATAGTATGTATTACTTACCCACCACAGAAGGATTCCATCTTTCCATGTCAAATCTGCTTGAAAATTCAACTCTCACTTCATCTTTATCACAAATGAGAGTGCCTGGAGAACAGAGAAAGTGTTTGAAAGCCTTTTGAGTGACAGGAGACACTTGCTACAGGTAAGTGTAGAAACACCATCTTCGACTGCCCACTAAGGATGGGGAGAACACTCTTCACCTCGGGGAGCTCACAGAGTAAGACTTGCAAATGCAACACAAGATACCAGAGCTTTAAGAGTGTTCCCACTCAACACTCAGGGATCCAAGGAAGACTCCAGCTTCAAGTTAACAAGTCAGGCTCAAGAACCTTGTCTGCCTGGGGATGGAGCTACAGGTTGTGGGGATGTCAGGTCTCAAGAGCAGAAGATTGGTCTTTCAAAATAGAGCTTTAAGAGGAAAATCCTGGGTAAGTCCCAGGGAATTTTTGTTTGTTTTAACTGAAGACTGAATCCTGCCCATGACCTGCCTTTCTACTGCCTGTGGCTCAGGGGAGAGTGTGTCCTGGGCACTTTGCTTCACAAGATGAGTTCTGGCTAGTCTGATGCCTTAAGTTTAAGGCATAGATGAAGACCGTTGCTCCTCCACGTGAGGGCTCAGAGCATGACTTGTTTTAGGTACTAGAAACACAGGGCAGTGAAGTGAGGGCTTGAGAAATTTAGCATAGATGTTCTTTTGAATTTTTATGTTTAGCTAACATAGCAAGCCCACAGATGACTAGGAAAACGTCTGTAATGACTTAGAAGGGAGTGAAGCTAGGCATGGAGGTACACGCCTGAAAAACCAGCTTTAAGGAGGTTGAGGCAGGCAGATTGAGACACTGGGTTGAGGCCTGACTGGGCTACATATCAAGTCCTTGTTGGAAGGGATGATGGAGAGAGGTCGGGAGGAAGAACAGGGTAGAGAGCTATTCTATCTGCAGACTTTTCTCTTTGGTCAGAGGGTTCTCTTGCCCAAGAGACATACCTGGGAAGGCAGAATTCGCCGACTGAGGGAGGTTTAAGGAGTTCACTGAAGTCACAAGGGTGAATAGGAGAGAAAGCAGCCTGTAGATGCTGGATAGGAGAGAGAGAAACCAGTAAGAAAAAGTGAACCTAAGCAAATAAAGCCATTGCATCCTCAGCCCTCATTCCCAGAGTTCCTCACCTCCTGCCACATGGAGGGCTTATGGACTCTTTCCTCTGCATCCTCGCCATGTTAGAAGATACTGCCAGAGCACCCAGGTGAGGCTGTGCAGGCAACTGTGTGCTATTATAGCTGCAGATAGGCTGTGACCCCACCCTTTTTCTATTGGGGGCACCTGGGTCTCCCAGCCCAGCTGAGAGGGAGGGATTTGGGAAAAAGTGCCATCTGCCTTCCCTTACTCTTGCTTCCAGGTTCTGCCAGCAGCTTTTGAGGGGCAGAATTAAAACCAGAGTGCCCCAAAATTAGCTCCAGGTGAGTAAATTAGTAGCCCACCCCATGATTTGGGGAGAAAATTCCAATCTTTTAAGCAAGATATCTAAAATTCCAATATAGTGAAGGATGCTGGGGTTTATTAAAGAATGGCATCTGTTTATACCACTAACATTTTCCTGTGGGTGCTACATAAGAGAGGGGGGTTAAAAATAAGTAAATTTAAGCAAATAAGGCCATAACACCCCTACCCTTGCTCCCAAAATGCTTTGTTTTCTGACTGTTGTGGAAGTTAGAGGTCATTCCCATGATGCTCAAGAAGGACTTAAAAAATTGAATTACAAAATGATATGTGGACTTGTGTCCACATATAAAAGAGAAAATGAGGACACTGAAGAGTGCAGTCCCAGGGAGTGGTACTTCTGTAATTCCAGCACTCAGAAGCTGAGGCAGGAGGACCAGGAGCGGAAAATCAGTTAGACCGAGAGATCCTGTGTTGGAAAACAATCCTTCCCAAGAAAGAGAGAAAAGACGCATGGACTTTTAAGCTTGCTACTGATACTATTCATATATTATGAAATGTCACAGACTTTTTCCTATAAACGCCACATGTGTTGCCCAAAGAAACTCCATTTTATGCTAGGCATCCATTTTTGTACCCACTAGCTGTTTGTCTCAGTCTCCAGTTCCTGAAAGGTAAATTCCCAGTAACCCTTAGTAGTGACCCCCACCCAAAAAATGCACAGCTGTGATCATCTCCTTGCTGTGATATGACTAACTGCTTTGATGGCTTCTGTAACTTGCTTACATAGACACCCTAGGATTACTTTGGGTCACCGTGACCACTTGGCAGATCAGACCAGTTTTTGCTTGCTTGCGTAGGTACTAGAAGTTTTCACCTTTAAAAAACCCTTTCCATACCACTCCCTCATATGGTGTGTCTGAGTTTTGGCTTTAAAATGGTCATCCTGCTAGCAGCTAATCAATAAGTCATTTAATTATAATTGGATTGAGTCTCTGGTCTTTCCCTAAGGGTCACAAACTCCATAACGTTGTATTATTTAAACAGAAATCATACCCAGAAGTGAAGTTTAAAAACTGTTTTGTGGCATCCTGTTACCACTGACAACATTCTTGTGTCACATATAGTCACTGTGAGGGTTGTGTAGTCACATGTCACATATCACATATATCACAGATATGGTTGTATTACATGTCCTCATTCCCATATGACTCTATACTAATTTTTAAGGGTTATAGAGTCACTGTTTAAATAAACCAGTATTTATTTAACCGCTCCTTCCTTATAGATGCTAAGTGCTTCCCAGGGTTTAGTCATTTAAATAGGATGATATATTTTTTTGAGACAGAGTCTAGCAATATAGCCCAGGCTAGTTTAGAATCAGAGCTCTTCCTGCTCACTTCTTCCACATGGTGTGTTTACAAGTGGGTGCTCCCATACTGGTTAACACAGTGGGTAATTTTATACATCTGTCTGGCTAATCATTACTATAATTCCTAAAAGTATATCTCATGGGTCAAGGAGTACTGTAATCAAAGAACAGAATATCATGTAATACTTAGGCATTTATAGGTCAGGAACCTGAGGCCAAACAGCCCTCCGAAGCTTTGCTAATTTAATATCAGTGGAGAATTTAGATTTCCAGAAACTGGGTCTTTTTGGCATCTCTCATTGCTCTTTGAGATGTCTACATACGTTCAGCTTGTGTTCCTCATCAGGTGAATCTGGTGAGCGGACTCTGGGCAAGCTTAGGGCGCAAGTGGCTGGTGCATGTGTTTCCTTCCAGGTGTGACTTGAAGGGTAATCTGCACTCCTCGACCTGAAGTATCAGTGTAGGTTATAATCACATTGTCCCACTGCCTTTGGCTTCTCATTAACGTCATTCCTGGGTCCCACCCAGCAGCCACTGAATTAGGTCCTGGGAGGTGGAGGCTGGGAGGTTATCTCAACAAGCACCACAGGTACTTGTTATAATTACAAAAATCAGGAAAATACCTGGAGGGAGGTGAGCCCGGGAAGGAATAGTCGCAGTGGTTAATCTCTGCCTGGGAATGAACTGAGTGGATTAGTGCCTGTGGAGGAGGAGCCGTGGAGCAAAATGCAACCCACCAGGAACGAAGCCACAGAACTGGGGAACGGGTTTTAAGAGCAGAAGCTTGAATACAACAGCAACTCATTCTGAGTGTGTTTCCCTTAAAGCAACATCTTTCCCACAAAAGGCAACTAGGCTAAGGCTGAGATGAGACAACTGTAGCTAAAGAAACCCGCACCTGGGATTCAGGTCTGTGGAGACACCAGTTAAGGAGGTCAAAGGTCAGTATGTTTACTTCACCACCCCAGGTCTTGCTCCCCTAAAACTGTGCCTTTTCCCCAGAGTGGGAGGATTTTGCCCTAGATCAGTGGTTCTCAGCCTTCCTAATGCTGCAACCCTTTAATTTTGCTACTGTTGTGAATTGTAGTGTAGATATTTGATATGCAGTATATCAGATATACCACTCCTGTGAAAAGGTCATTTGACCCCCAAAGCAGTCCCAAGCTACAGATCACGAATTGATGCTTTAAAAGAAATCACACCTGGGAGCTGAGAGGCTTTACAGAGTACTCAAGAAAGGGCCCTCCATGAAGGAAAGCCTCCCACCCTCTGTGAAACTCTGCAGAGATGGTGAGAGTACCAGAGTGTAAATCATCTGCCTCACCTGACCCAGACTGATGCTGTGCCCACCTGGAGCAGCCACCGAAGAATGGCCCCGGGCTTTGGAAGCAATATTTAGGATACTGCTCTAGAAAAGCCTTGCAACCATGCACAGGAGAGCGCATGTGCTCAATGCTGCCAGCTTTGGGAGTAGGGAGTAAGACCACGGAAAAATCTAAAGTCTACAAAACTACAGATTCTCAATAGTTCACAAGGCAGTGAGCTCTCTTTCAAGTGTGAATTTTCCATGTTCTTTTCAATGAGGCTTTAAAAAAAAATTTAATTGCTATTTATGGCCACAGATTTTTCTCCTCTGGATGCTTCAGTTTCCATCTGAGTATCATGTCGCCCTTCCTCTCTTTAATCTTTTATCTTTCAATCTCTTAATCTTTTTCTTGAGGGACTTGGAAGTCTGTCCTATGTATGTAGGAATGCCTTGGGTTTTATTGCTCCCCTGTCTGAGCTGATGCTGTCCTTGTTATAGTTCAGACAAACAGTACTTATAATACTATATAGTATATAATACTATATAACTCTTAAGGACTGAATCTCCTGTCACATGCTGTACAGTCATTATGAGTTAAACACAGCCCGAAGGGAAGACAGCCACTTCAGCTTGTAAGAGTGATTCTGTGAACTCATCAGAACCATGGAAAATGATGTGCAAAGTAGAGTTTCAGAGGTGCATACTAAACATGCTTCTCTAGTTTGCTTTTATAAAAGGGAAGTAGGGTGACCTGTTGTCTTCCTAGAGGAGTCTGTGTGTGGGTACATACTGTGTGCTTGCATAAGAGTCTAGACGGTTCTGCCGGAGTGAACAGCACCCACCCCCGCCCAGAGAAGGAGACAGTGTTGTTTCCAGCTCTTGTAGTTTCAATGGGCATTTGCAACTACAGACAGCTCTGATGTTTGTTTGTTTGAGATAAGTTTCTCTGTGTAGCCTGACTGTCCTGGAACCAGGTCTCTAGACAAGGCTAGCCTTGAACTCAGAGATCCATCTGCCTTTGCCTCCCAAGTGATAGGATTAAAGACCTGTACCACCACCACCCAGTCTCCAATTTGTTTTATATTGATTTTCTAGGTTTGGGTGATGGTGTTTGTTGTTGTTTTGAGATAGGATCTTGCTGTATAGATCAGTCTGGCCAGGATAGCTATGTAGCTCAGGATATCCTTAATTCTCAATCCTCTTCCTTCAGCCTCCAAGTGATTTCTTTTCATTTCTACTTTGATTGAATCAAATCATTTGTCATTGTTGCTGACTTCACTTTAAAGCCTGGTTTCTATTTGAATGAGGTAGAGACTCGAAGTCTCAGGTGTCACAGTTCAACAGTGTGATGATATAATGAGAGGGACTGTGGACACCAAGCTTTCACACAAGTCTAGCTGCTATCATAAAATGAAGATAATGAGTCTAACGAGGTTCAGAGATTTGCCCAAGGTCATTTACCCGAGTTAATGTAAGAGCTCCAGGGAGAAGCCTGGCCTCCCTATCCCTGTCTCATATGCCCCTATCCCTTCTCATTCAGTTTGAGTTGTAGTTTCTCTCTGTTTCTCTATCTTTCTCCCTCCCCTCCACTCCTCTCTCTCCCTCCCCTTTCCCTGCCCCTTCTTCTTTTTTCCCCTTCTTCCCCTTTCTCCCCCTTCTCTTCCTCCCTCTCTCTTTCTCTTTCCACATGAGAGGTGTTAAAACTCTGTGCCTTTCTCACAGTTCATGTACAAGTTTTAAAAGTACAAGATGGCATTAACTAAAATCTAGCAGCCCAAGATAAATGAAAAATAGAGTTATGCTAATATGGATTAAAATAGCTTTCAAATATCAAATATGAATTTAACTTTGGAAAATAAGCCAATGTCAGTGAGAATGTTCTTTCACATTCTATGGCATCTTCCCCAACAGCCTAGTATGTCAATTCAGGGTCCACATGGGACCTTTAGGAGGTCAAAATTGATTCAGTCTTTGCCCACAGTAGATTCAGAAACAAACAACAGGACAAAGGTTGATTATCCTCTATAAATGAAAGGCTAGAGGTCAGAGAAAACTTAGTAGTTCTTCACACACACATGCACACACATGTAAACATGCACATATGCATACACACACATATACACATAAACACACACACATCACATACATTCTTTTTAAAGGCTCATTTATAAACAAAGGTTAACTAAAATAATTTACATAATAAACATTAGCATAGACACAGTTGGTAGTAAGTAGAGTGATGGCTAACATAGTAATGAAGGAAAGGTTTTCTTACCAACGTAGCATATTTCTTTTAGTTTATAGGCTACAAAATACAGTTATTCCTGAGTATCTGTGAGGGGTTAGTTCTAGGACCTCCTCCTTGCCCCTTTATTTGCCCTCAAAGATATAAAAATCTTCAGATGTTCAAGCTCTTTATATAGTGACTACTTTCATATATGAAAGTCTCCATAATAATAAAGTTCATAATATGAAAGTCTCCCAGTTCTGTGAATGTGTATTAACACAATCTTGTCCCATGTAGGACAAGCATTTGATGCCTGGGAGTTAGGTAGGAATGAAGCCAACGGTAACTACAGGAGTCTTTATGTAACTGCACATTTATATATATAATAATAATATATATAATAGCACAATATACATGTATTTGCTGATGAGCTGACGCCTAGGGGAGAGCAGACCAGGTAGGATGTGATTGGTGTTGGAGCTATTGACAGCACAACATTCATGAGTCATTTAAGGTAGCTGAGGAGATGGCTCAGTTAGTGAAGTGCTTGCCTTGCAAACACAAGGACCTAAGTTCACTTTCCAGAATCCAAGTAAAAAGCTAGGTATATAGTCCATCCTTGTGACTTCAGTGCTGGGTGAAGACATGTGGATTCCTGGGACTCAGCCATCAGCCACCCTAGCATATTGTTGAGCACCAGGTCCCAGTGAGGAATCCTGGCTCAAAAAAATAACCAAGGTGGATGACTCCTGAGGAAGGAGACCCAAGGTTGACCTCAGGGCTCCATATGCACACACATGTGCACCCCACCTATCCCCCACACATCACAAAACAGCCACAAAAGCCACCTTGTTCTGGGAGGCATCACAGTGGCAGAGCACTTGTCTAACTCTCACCAGGCCCTAGGTTCAATCCTCAGTACCACCAGGAAACAATAAAACTAGTTATTGTTGTGGCAAGATGGCTCAGTGGACAGAAGTGCTTGCCAATAAAGTCTGGCTCCCTGAGTTCAGTCCTTGGAACTGTGGAAGAAGAGAAATGACTACTGCAAGTTTTTCTCTGAATTCTAGTATATATACACACACACACACACACACACACACACACACACATCATATACACAATAATAAATAAAATAATTTAAAATGCTTTAATTTTTATTTATTTTTATGTGTATGGTGTTTTGGCCACATACACCATGTGCATGCCTGAAGTCCTTAGAGGCCAGAGGAGGGTGTCAGATCTCCTGGGTCTGCAAATACTTGTAAGCTGTCATGTGGGTACTTGAAATTGAACCCATGTCCTCTAGAAGAGCATTCAATGTTCTTAAACACTGAGCCATCTTTCCATCCCCTAAAAACAAAAGAAAATACATTTTGATATCCAGTTTCTTGAGTTCTTTATATATCTTAAATATTAGACCTCTATGGGATATGTGGTTGGTAAAAATATTTTCCTGTTCTGTAGGTTGCCTCTTTGATTGACAGTGTCCTTTGCCTTATAGAAGCTTTTCAGTTTCATGGGGTCCCACTTATTAATTGTTGATCTTAGTGCCTCTGCTATTGATGTTCTGCTCAGGAAGTCCTTTCCCCTGTCAGTGTGTTTAAGGCTGTTTCTCACATTCTCTTTTATCAGGTTCTCTGTGATGGTTTTATGTTGAGATCTTTTATCCATATGGATTTGAGTTTTGTGCAGGAAGATAAATATGGGTTTATTTGCATTCTTCAACATGCATTCATCCAAACTGACTAGTACCTTTTGTTGAAGATGCTTTCTTTTTTCCAATGTGTATATCTTTATACAAAATCTGGTGTTCATAGGTGTGTGGATTTATGTCTGGATCT
>JANHMN010000003.1:108410012-108430149 GCA_030674055.1 Rhabdomys pumilio
GGTTCTCTATGTATGTGTTATGGATGTTAGCTTGGGAAAGCATAGGGCCTTCATGTGCCTGTAGAAGGTTCTCTGAGTATATGTTATGGATGTTAGCTTGGTGTTTTTATTAAACTCCTAACTACAGTGGGAGCAGTGTGTTTCTGACTCTTGCTTTCTCTTGAGACTCTTTCCTCCTGTTGGCTTGCCTTGTCTAGCCTCTACCTGAGAGCTTTTGCTTTGTCTTATTGTATCTTGTTTTGTCATGTTGGCTGTTCTTTCTTGGAGGTCTGCTCTTTTCTGAAGTGAAGATGGAGGAGGAGTGGACTCTGGGAGAACAGGAGAGATGGGGATGAGGCTGGGAGGAGTGGAGGGAGGGAAACTGAGATCAGGCTGTATTATATGAGAGAAGAATCTATTTTCAATTTAAAATACTTTCATTTTTCCCATTAATGAAATGTTTAGTTTTGTTTGTAAAAATTTCAGGAGGTTGCAGGTTTTCATCTAGGAAAGGAGAAAGGTCTTACATGCCTAGGCCCTAAGCGTGTTTCATTGCCACTTTAACATTCTCATGTGAAATCTCTGTATAAAAAGAATATTGTTTCCAACTAGGTGATCTTTGTGCAGAAATTCCTTAGTTTCAGCTGGTGAGAGAGTCCAGAGGGCTTCTTTCCCTTCCTGCATCCTGTGATGTTCCTGTCTTTCTATCCTGCCTCAGTCTTGGTGTGGATGTCTTTGTTTGATTGAGTGTTCCTTTCTATCTTCTCACCACAGAGGCTTCTAGAGCTTCCCATTTCCTCTGGTTCTGATGTTAAATGTCCAGCCTTTGGAGTCAGTTTGAGCTCTGGCAGGGCTTTGAATTGCAATTGCAGCTTTTTGTCTCCAGAAATGTCCTGTCTGATAATCCTCCTGCACTTTTCCCTTCCTTGTGGGTTTTAAAATTAAAGTTCTAGCCCCTGGAGTTGCACCTCTTGCCTGAAGCTGCCATCAGTGATAACAGCACTGTATTTACCTCTACAAAACTGAGAAAAATAAAACAAGAATGGAAGATTGTTTGGCCTATTAGTGTTAGCATCTTTTCATTATGAAAAATAAACTGTTTAACTGATAAAACATATAAAATAAAACAACTTTTTAAAAGGCATCTGACCACACTTCTTGATAAACCGCCACCCTTTCCCCCCCACCCCCAATCTGTGTGTGAAGTGGGCTGGATGTAAGGAGACAGCAGCTTCCGTATGGCGAAAACTGACAGTTGACTGACTGCCCACCTAGCAGGATTACAGTCAGGGGCAGTGGAGACTACAAGGGCCTGGGAAGCTCAGGCAAAGGTCATTGCTATGCCCTTCAGCTTTTCATTGTAAAGCCAAACACCCAGAGTTTATTAAATTACTTCAATTTAAGGATTAGTGTTTTGCTTACATAATATCTTTAAAATCTTGCACCCATTAAACCAAACACACCCACAGGCCATGTTTATACTACCAACCAAGGGCATTTGGTTTCCAGCATTATGGAGACCATATGGATTGTGGCCAAGATGCTGTCTCATCTAGTTAGCAGCTGCACCCCCTCCTTGCTAAGTTCTGAGTCAGATGAGTCAGATGCATGTAAGCTTGGTCCCAAGAAGCAGAGGCTTATCCCACAGAGGCCAGCATCATCACAGTTGCAAGTGAGACACAGGGATGGGGTGTGGGGGAGGGGGTGGGCAGGGCTTCATGTTCTCCCTTGTTCTAATTGTTTAAGGTTTGGGCTTTCCATTCTCTTTATGGCTCAGCTCATGTACAGTTTCCTCTCCCAATGGCTGACTTCAGTCATGTCTAATACTAGGTACAGAAAAAAAAATAGTCTTAGTGATAAATCCCTTATCTTGGTTCTGTAAGCAAGCCTGACTGCGAGCTCTACAGTACAGGTGTGGACCTACAGACACTCAGGGTCATCATTGTCCCTGCAGTTTATTTAGAGTTGGAGTTTTGAGTGAGGACTCAGGTCATTGATATATACAAGTGACTCACTCGTGGAAGAATGCTGTTGATTGAAATCTCCAGGTCATAGGGCCAGTGATAAATGAGGAAGGAGAAAAGCATGAAGGGAAGGGAAGAATATGTCCTGCTAACAAAGTCAGCTCATTCATTTAGAATTTAAATTCATAGCCCTTGCTTAGACTAGCCAGTATTCAAATTTTAAAGGATTTGTTTTTTGAAGCCTTTAGAAAACTCTCCACTGTTACAGTGTGTGCCATCTGGGATTTGGCATTTATAAAATGTGCTGTTAAGAAACGCCAAGAGATTCCTCATGTAAACCAGATGGTACAATAACAATTCTGTCTTTATTTTTTCTGGCAGAAAAATCGGGGCTTTCAGTAGCTTGAAACTTATGTGACTAAATTAAGCCCTATCTATACTTGAGGGGCATTACAATTTCAATAGGCAACTTACCCACCTAAATATTTTCATCAGTGTTTTTATTTGCAGAAGGAAAAACAAAGATGAAGACAATGCTTCTTCTTCATTGCTTGTGTCTGTGTTTTTAAAAGCAGTGGAATAGTATCACCAATGGCCTTCAGTACATGGGATATAGGTGTTTAAGTCAGCACTGGATATGTTGAAATCACTTTTGAGTAGGGAACTTCTATACCAAATAGTTCAGTTTTCTTAGTGTCCTAAAGAGAAACCATCCATTTTCTGGGCAAGGCATTGGCTGTGTCTTTTTCCCAAGATTTCTCAGAAGCCGAGTTCATGTACAAAGCTGCTGGCAATGCTCTCTTTTGCCCTGGCCTGGCTCTGTGGCTTTTCCATGCAACAATGGCACTTTTGTCATCCCTTTATCTTTATCTCACTGCTTTCATTTCCATTAAAATTCATAAGATCCTCATTAGGTGGGGTAATCTTGTTAACAGCTGTGTTCCTCCAGTCTTTCTTTCCCTTTATTTCACAGGATGTGCTTCCCCACCAAAGCCCATTTCTTCTGTAATTAGTCATGAATAGTAATCAGTCATGAATAGCCTCAAAGAACAAACTTGGTCTGCTTTGGAAACCAGATCTCTTAGATACAGAGGCCAAACTCATTACTGGAAATATGTGTTTCTGGGCCACGCAGCTCATTTAATTTCTTTCCCAATTAGCCACAAAATACGTTTTCAAAACAACAAAGACATTTGATTTACATTTGCTAACATGGCTTTATCTTGGGAATAGACTGGAAGTACTAAATACCACTCATCTTTGCTTCCTTTCTCTTTCATGCACAGGGATGCCAGGACTCCGATTTATAGACAGAAGGGTAGGTAAGTTCTTCATGTGTGTATTGGCTCCTCTTGGCCAAGATTGGACTGACTGACATGCTGGGCATGTGCAGTGGCAGTTGACAATGGCCAATGATTGCTCTGTGGAAGGCAGGTGTTTAACATGGTGTCTGGGTAGCAAGTCTTTCCAATAACTCAGTAGTGGGCATTCTAGATCACAGGCCACCTCCCTGGAGTGTTAAGGGCAGTGATAGCAAGAAGGCACATGATCCTGACAGGCGGGACAGTCCCTTGAGGTGAGCTGTCCTGGTGTTAGTGCAGAGTAAAGAGGTGTGGTGACAGGGTGTGGCTCCAGTAGGAAAGAAAGTAGAAGTGGTCACAGCCACTCACTTCTGATACTCAGGTCTCTCCTCTCCACTTTGTATATAGGAAATCTTCTTCTCCAGCTTTCCCATATCACTGCCCTGCAGCACACAGGCAATTAATTTATATTTAATTAACTTCTGCTCACTTAATTTTCCTATAAAGTTTTCTGCTTCTCGTTTACTTTATTTTCTCTGAGGAATAAGAAAATACACCAATCCCTGGACCAAAGTTTTCTTCTCTCTCTCTCTCTCTCTCTCTCTCTCTCTCTCTCTCTGTCTACTTTAATGTGTAAAACCTTACTTTATATTTTATAAGGAATTGTTCTCATTCTGTCTTTCCTACTATAAAGTTGTTTGCTGGTAATATGATTATGAGTAACATCCTCCATTTTATTCACAAGGAAATGGAGACTCAGCTGGCTAACTCACCCCAGATCTTAAAGCCATAGGTCTCCCAGTTCTTCTCAGTCTCACCCCAGACAGGGAATGAGGAGGAACTTCACTGCTGTTGCAAAAATTGGCAGTTTCTACCCCACCTTGGATCATTTAGTTCCCAGATAAAAAACACAAAATGTTTATATTTACAATAACCTCTAATAGCATTAGAGCTGAGTAGATATCAACACTCTATGCTATTTTGTCTACTTTCCTTCGATAACTCTGAGATATAACTTGCTTTTTTCCATCTGGGCTGCTCTTACTCTGACTGGCCAGTCTTTATGGTCACTTCTCACAATCCCTTACCCCATGGTGTCTTCATCTTTCCTCACTCTCCTTTCTCTTCTCTTCTCGTGGTCTTTGTTTCAGACTCCAAGACCAGAAATCAAAGCCCCAACTACCTCTTTTCTGCCCAGCTATAAGCTGTAGGCATCTTTAGTCAAACAACAGTTTTAAATTAAGGATCAAGGTTACTTAGCATCATTTGGTGTACTTGAGGATTTCCTTACCTCCCCCTAGGCAACCAGATTTTGGGATGGGGGCAGTATTTAGCATTGCAGTACCTAGCAGCAGACCAAACCTCAAGAATTCCCCCCTTTTGTCTAAATAAAAGGCTCTTTCTCCTTATAATAATAAATAAATAGCACACAGTAGGAACAATTATGAAGCTATTATAAAAATTATTAGAGTAAGAATTACATTCAAAAAGTCCAGTCTGTTTATATTTGGCAATTTAGGAGAAAGTATTCTATTATCTATCCTATCTTGGTGAGTTAAGAGTTCTATATCTAAATTAAATTTTGTTCTAATTTGTATTAGTAACTTAAAAACACCTTAGATCCTAAACAACTCAAGCTTATAGTAAGGCTATGACTATCTGGTCTTCAACTTCACCAGAGACCTGAAAAGGAAAAAATATTACTTGAATATGCAAGAAGCACAGGGACTCACCTTCCAAAAATTATAGAAATGACAGAGACATTTGACTATCTGGTCAGTCTCCAGTATTCTCCATAGTGTTGAGCATCTACCTTCAGCCCCTGTCTCAGAACATACAACAGACCTTCTGTGAAGCAGGAATTGTGAAGGACTTGCTTCCCATGTCTTGGTAGAGCTTAGCAGTTGAGTTCTCTGCATCTGTTTGTCCTTTCTGGACAGCATTCTGTCAGCAGATAAACTTAAGCTTTTTGTTGTTGTTGTTTTGTTTTGCACCCCCTCCCCCAGTGGCTATTTTAACATAATTGAAGCCACTCAATGTGGAATTGTGGAGCAAATCATTGTGGAGGCTTTTAATGCTTATCAATCTTTTTCAAGTTGAATGGGTTACTGTCAGGAGTTAACATGTATCAATGTCAAAAAAGATCTTAGTAAAATTATGTTTAAATGCCATATCCTATGAGTCGCTGAGGGTTTTTTTTTTTTGCCATCTATCTAATCACAGTATATCTAAATAAACAAACATTGTCTGTCTCTAGCTATCTATTATCTGTTCAACTCAAGATGTATACTTCTGGAATAATCCTGACTAGTATCTAACATGACCATGAGTAATCTATAAGACCAGAATCTGTAAGAGTCTGATTGACTATTAACTTGCATTACTTGATTATTCTAAACAGTTTGTAATAGCAGTTATTAAAAGGAATAGGACGAAACCTTGTATTTTTAAATAAGTTGCATAGCCATAATACCTATATGAGCTGAAACATGCATACATTATGTTTTAACAAAATTAATCTTAAAATTTGTATCAATATACAAAGATTTATACCAATGAAATCCTTAAATCTATATCAATATTTTGTACCAGTGTAACAAAAATAACCTTATGTGAGGATAGCAATAACTCTAAATTGAAGAGTAGATTCAATAATCTACCTTTTTACTTCTATATGATAATTACTTCTATATGATAATTCTATATTCTCCTCTTTTTCTTCTCAATTCCTATGGTTGATGGAGTCTACAGAGCTCAGACAGGGTAGGCCATGCAGAAAGCAGGAATTTATTAACTATTTTGAGGCAAGGTTTTGCTACGTAGCCCACTGTGGTGGTTTGAATATGCTTGGCCCAGGGAGTGGCACTAATAGGAGGTGTGGCCTTTCTGGAGTAGGTGTGGCCTTGTTGGAGGAAGTGTGTCTGTGTGGGGTGGGCTTTGAAACCCTTCTCCTGACTGCCTGGGAGACAGTCTTCTGCCTGTCTACCTTTGGACCAAATTATAAAACTTTTGGCTCCTCTAGCCCCATGTTTGCCTGGACTCTGCCATGCTTCCTGCTACGATGGTAATGAACTGAACCTCAGAATCTGTAAGGCAACCCTCAATTAAATGTTGTCTTTTATAAGAATTGCCTTGGTCATGGTGTCTCTTCATTGAAGTAAAACCCAAACTGAGGCAACCCCCTTCCCTTTATCTAAGAGAGAAAGGATAAATAAAAGATGGAAATTCTTGATTCTAAATTTCCTATTTCATTTTTTTCCTGTTCAAGATTATAATGATTTGTAATCCCCCCTAAAATGACAGCATATTTATAATCATAAAATGACCCAAACCGTCCATCCCAACTTAAGAGACTGGGACGACAGTCTTTTTGTAATTGTCTCCTGCTGAATTGGGGCAAAGAATATTTGTGGGCCCAAAAGGAAACTGGAAAAATGGTTATTATATCAAAGGTCTGAGAGCTGTTCCCAAGTATAGGATTACCATATACAAGTATAGGATTACCATATACAAGTATAGGATTACCATATACAAGTTACCTGTTTTGGTCTTGATTTGCTTCTTCTAGTCTATAGCTGAGATCTTCAGGGAATCTCCCTCTGTCAAATCTGGTTTTTATAATTTTGGATGGGATCCCAAACCTTTTCTCCTTTCCTGTTG
Source organism: Rhabdomys pumilio (assembly GCA_030674055.1). NCBI lineage: Eukaryota > Metazoa > Chordata > Mammalia > Rodentia > Muridae > Rhabdomys > Rhabdomys pumilio. Next base: position 108,416,917 of record JANHMN010000003.1, read on the forward strand.
ACATAAGCATAAATTCTCTCTTCCAACATAGCATATCCTTTGTCCAGCATTTTGAAGTAATTAGAAGTATAGACTGATTCAATCCAGCAGCCTCTTTTCTATCTAGGTCTGTTCTCTTTTGACCTCTCTCAAAGAGGACATACCATAACATCATAACCATTGAACTTATAACCACCATCACTTTGGTGGTTTAAAACAATTAAAATAATTTAAAGCAATTAATATTATTATGTATTGAGACAGGGATTCTCTATGTAGCCTGGGCTGACTTGGATTTACTCTGTAGATTGGACTGGCCTCAAACTGACAAGGAACCTATCTTGACTCTGCCTTTGTCTCCCATGTATTGAGATCAAAGGCATGAGTTTATTTATTTAGTATCTATGTACCTTTGAAAACATTTACATCAATTCCCATCTCTTTCTCCCTTCTTTGTAGATTAATATCTATGTGGATTTATTTTACCCTTTTCTCTTAATTTAATATCCATGTCTGTATTCAACCTTATTAAAATTCCCTTCCATTTAGTGTATAAGCATATTCCCAAGCCACATTGTATCTGTTTAGAGGTTTTGGCCTGGGCCACATGCCATGTGCCAGGACAAGAAGTCACCAGTTTCCCTGTGGGAGTCCACATCCAATGAGACCAGCTGCTCAGAGTAGGGTGGCCTTTATTTTATGCTATTTTTCATGAGCTGTCATTAGTCTTTCTGTGGGATCCCCACGTTTTATGGAGACTTGTTGGCGGCTCAAAGTTGCACACTATTTTATTTATATTAGTTCTCTATAATTCTTGGCTGGGGGAGGAATGCAGTCTGAGTGGAGAGGCAGAACTTCACTGGCTTCATTGCACAGCAGAGGCACTCAGTGTCTGTCTGACTAGGTTCTAAAGCTGTCCCCCTGCAGCAGAGCAGAGCAGCTCAGCGCAGCACCCAGGAAGAGCCCAGGCTGGCATTTGTGTCTGCCAGTTTGTAGCTCATGGACTCTTTCACCTGGCACATCGTTGACTTGGGGGGTTGTATCTTATCTTACTCTTTAGCCCCCTGGAATCATGCCCCCAAACTAGCATATATTCCAACCCCTGTTGAAACCCCATAAAGCTTAGAGAAAAAACAGACATTGCTAAGGAAACATCTCTTCCTGACTTCCTAGCCACTATCATGGATGAATTTTATCTCAAAGGGTTAGTGTATCTTTTATCTGGAAATCTGAAATCTTAAATTTGGGTTAAGAATAAGTTTTTGCCCCACGGTGGGTGCCAAAATATTATTGTAAAAATTAACTGGGGGTTTCTACCCCACTTTGTATCATTTAGTTCCCAGATAAAAGACATAAGTCTTTATAGTTATAAAAAACTTTAATACTACTACAGCTGGGCAGATGTCAATGCTCTATGCTATTTTGTCTACTTTCCTGTCAGTAACCAGGAAATATGACTTTCCATGTTTCACCTGGGACTCTCTGACTCCATCTGGCCAGCCCTTATGGCCAGTTCTCATGATCCCTTACCCCATGGTGTCTTTATCTCTCTTCACTCTCCTCCCTCTCCTCTCTTTCTTGGAGTCTCTTCTCAGACCCCAAGCCCTGAGATACGAAGCCCTACCTACCTCTCTTCTGCTCAGCTACAGGCTGTAGGCATCTTTATTCAATCAACAGTTTTAAATTAAGGAGCAGGGTTACATAGCATTATTTGGTGTACTTGAGGATTTCCTTATTCCTGAGGCAACCAGATCTAGGGGGCCAGTATTTAGCAGCTCAATACATAGCAACAGACCACACCTCAACACTTCATGTTAAGAAGGGTTTGTTTCTGCTTCTTTCTCTTCTCTACCCAATATCACAAGGAGATTTGACTGAGGGGATATCAGAGGGTACCAGGGTTTCTGTCATTAAAACGTGAGTTTTTCATTCACGGGTGAGTTTAAGTGGTAAGAATGGCTGAAGCCAAACCACCTCTCCTACTCCTCACTGTCTCAACCTCCATTTTAATTTTTCTCCTCCTCTTCCTCTCGCCCTTCTTTCTCCTCCTCTTTTTCCTCTTCTTTCTCCTCCTCTTTCCGTTTCATCCTCTTCTTCCTTTGGTAACACTTATTTATTACAAATCTGTGTGCAGGTACATGCTGTGGCATATTTGAGGGAGTCAGTTCTCTCCTTCCACCATGTGGGTCCTGGGGATTGAACTGGGGTCATCAGGTTTGGCAGCAGGCATCTTTACCCGCAGAACCACCTCACCAGCCCTCACTACATCGTCTTTACTCTCTGCCTTCATTCTCATCTGGACCCTCTTCATTTTCTTCTTCGTTATCATTAACATCATCTTCTGACAGCTGACTCTAGGAAGATTGACACTTCAGATCATATTATAAATAATTCCTCTTTGAGATTTTTTTCTATAGTTATATGTTTTTCTGTTACACTACACTAATGAATGCAATTGTGTCTAAATTACAGAGGCTTGTGTAAAACTGAACTGAAGAACAATCTGTCCTTTCTTTTTCCTCTTTTCCCCCTAAAATATCCAGTTATTCACCTCCGCCTTCTCCTTAAAACAAAACTTGTCTCTTATAGTTGAATAACGTTGTCCTTCAGGCAGCTTATACAGCTTCCACTGAGGTTCACATAGAAACTGGAAAAGGAAACCAACTCCAGTGACCATCAGAGTAGCTAATTACTGTGAAGAACCTGTAGATGGGGGCTGTGCACTCGTGCAGAGAAGAAAAGCAGACTTTCTTGGATAAAGGTTTGACCAAAAGACTTCAGCTGAACGCACAGTTACTGACTTCAAAGACTGACCATGTGAAGACATTTTATTTTTAACACTGTGGGAAGATTCAGTGGGTGAAGGCGAGGGAAATGATAAATGGTTTGTTTTTAAATGAAAAATGGTAGAAAATATACAAGGGAAGACATACGCCGGGACTGAAGGCACAAGTAGTGCCTTCAGAAAACATGTACTTATAAAACTTTTTGTTTGATTAGTTTTTATTTAATAAATTGTGGTGTGTGTGTGTGTGTGTGTGTGTGTGTGTGTGTGTGTGTGTGTGTGTATGTAACCATTCAGGCATTTATCAAGACAAGATCCTATATGTAATTATTGGATAAAGCTTGATAATTGTATTCAAATCTTTTATATTACCACTAATGTTTATTGCCATGTTAGAGTATATTAGAAATCTCACTATAGTTATATATTTAGTTTTTCTCTGTAAATTTTACTTAATTCCCCTTTATATTTAAAGGTTGTATTATTAGGTATATATTACGTGTGTTTATTTGTGTATAAGTGTGCATGTACCATGCTGTTTGTGGAGGTTGGAGGACAACTTGCAGGATTTGGCTCGTTTTGGCATGTGGGTCCTACGAATCAAACTCAGGTTTTCAGGCTTGGCAGCAAAAGACTCTGCCTGCTGAGCCAACACCCCAGTCTTGGTTACTTTTCTATTTCTGTGATAAAATACCATCACCAAAACTATTTATAGACAAATGAGTTTATTCTGCTCTTGTAGTTCCAGAGGGGTAGAGTTCATGGTGGCAGAGTAGAGGCAAAAGTTGGCTGGAGCAGTAGCTGGGGTGAACTACAAACAGGAGGCCAGCTTGCAATAGCAGGAGTCTTTTGAAACCTGGGAGTCCATCGCTCAGTGGCATACAGCCCTCAACAAGGCTACACTTTCTAAGCCTCCACAGACAGCTACCACTGGGGGCCAAGTATTCATGCTCCCGAGGCTTTAAAAGGGGCATCTCTTTCAAACCATCACTTTAGGTTAATAAAAGCTCAGAACCATTGTTTTTCTTTCCTCATTAGTATCACTTTCATTATCTATACAAATTTTGGCTTTTTTTCTGTCTAATACAAGCTTAGCTATACCGATTTGTTTTAAAACTCATATTTACTTGTTACAATTTTTACTTTTAGTCTTTCTGCAATTTTCTGTCTTAGCTCCATCTATTCATGTAAAACGTGGTTGAATCTTGTAACTGATAAATTTGAGTCATTTAATTTTAGGTTGATTTCAGACAAATTTGCAACTTAGGTGCAGTAAAACCCATAACTGTTCTCCTAAACTTGCTTTAACTCCCAGCTTAGAAATTTTGACTTGTTTCCCCTTTCATTCTCTTCCAGATGGTTAAGAGAGGACTTGTATAGAGACTGAGAGACTGTATAAAGGACTCTCGTGATCCATTGGTACTAGCGAAACACAGACCATGGGAAAGAGATTCAAATACCAGATGCAGGAGTGGCTGAAGAGCACATGAAAGCTGCTAGTGGGAAAACACAAATGAAAGTCACAGTGATGCTACTTCGCATCCATCAAGATGCCACAAGGAAAACAGGATTGCAAGAGCTGGCAAGGGTATGGAGAAGCTGGAACCCCTACATGTAATACCCTTTTATGATATGAAATGGTCTAGCTGCTTTGAAAAATGGCAACTTCTGTGTGTGTGTGAAAGAGAGAGAATATGTGTGCGCATGCATGGCCTTCTGTGTGATCATGAGTGTACAAGTGTCCCAGTACATGTGAGGAGACAAGAAACAGTCGCAGGTGTCAGTCCTTGTTCCTCGATTGAGGCGGAGGCTCCTGTTCACTTCTGCATACTCTCGGCAGGTTGTCCTGTGAACTCCTGGGGACTTTCCTGGTTTTATTACCCTTCTTGAAGTAGGAACTGGGACTACAGACAGATGCTTCTGTGTTTTGCTTTTTATGTGTGTTCTGGGGGCTCAAACTCAAGAGACAACTATCTGCAAAGCCAAATACCTCTCTCTCTCTCTCTCTCTCTCTCTCTCTCTCTGTGTGTGATTGTGTACGTGCATGTGAGTGTATGTCACACACATGCACACACACACACACAATTTCTAGCATAGTGCATTTAAAGTATATCTCATTTGTATTGTGAAGTTTTAATGTATGTATAAAATGATCAAATCATGTGTCTATCACCTAAGCTATCATTTCTCTGTGCAACCCACTGGCTATCCTGAAATATACAATCTACTGGTCAACCATAGTTTCCTACTGTTCTATAAAACACTACAGGTTCAATTTGGCAATTCCTTAAAGTTAAATACAAATTACAATAAAACCCAGAAATTCCATGCCTTGCTAATATATCCAAGAGATGTAAAAATACATGTTTCCACAGGGACATGTATGTGACTGTTCCTAATAACATTTTTCATCATTAACTAATAGAAGCAACCAAACAGTACTAGTACAAACATTAACCAAATGGATAAAGACTATTTAATATGATAGTATAATGGGTTATTATTCAGCAATTAAAAAATAAACTTCCTTTTAAATAAAAGTCTCAAACTATGTCACAGGACTCCAGTGATATAAAGTGCTCACAATTGCAACTATATAGAGAAAATTGATTCATGGTTTCCTAAGGCTGGGAGTAGGAATTAATTGCTAATAAACACATACGACATCTTTTAAAAGTTCTGTTTTTACATTTACTCACTTGTCTATGTGGTATGGGAGAGTTTGAGTTGCTATGGGTTCCAGAACCATAAGCTCGTGAGGGATGGTTTTAGTGTGGAGAAAACATTGCAAAACTGAGTTTACAAGAGGACAATTGGTATGTGTTTGAACTACAAGTCTGGCAAAACTAGAATGTAATAAATTCACTTAATAAATCAACAAAAGACCACCTACATGAAATAGTGGTATATGGGAATGGGAATGGAATATGTTGAAGCTGTCCTCTATGGCTAGGGGGGCCCACAGCAGTCATCACCATGCAAATGAGGGCAGTCCTGATTGGCTAATATTTGACTTCCAGGGCATACTGGGTTCACACAGTGCAGCCTGGGGTTCTGAGTTGTACTTGGTTTAAATTGGCCTCACTCACTTATATCATTCTGTAGCCAGAAAGTGTTGTTTCCTGTAGGGACAAGAATGGAGTAGAGACTGAAGGAAAGACCATCCAGAGACTGCCCCACCTAGGAATCCATCTCACCTGCAGACACCAAACCCAGACACTGTTGCTGATGCCAAGAAGTGCTTGCTGACAGGAGCCTGGTATAGCTGTGCCCTGAGAGGCTCTGCCAGAGCTGGACCATTACAGATGTAGATGTTCACAGCCAACTATCAGACTGAGCACAGGGACCCCAATGGAGGAGTTAGGGGAAGGACTGAAGGAGCTGAAGGGGTTTGCAACCCCATAGGAAGAACAACGATATCAACCAACCAGACCTTCCCAGAGTTCCCAGGGACTAAACCAACAACCAAAGAGCACTCATGGAGGGACCCATGGCTCCAGCCACATAGGTAGCAGAAGATTGCTTTATCTGGCATCACTGGGAGGGGAGCTCCTTGGTCCTGTGGAGGTTCAATGCCCCAGTATAGGGGAATGCTAGGGTGGTGAGGTGGGAGTGGGTGGGTGGAAGAGCATCCTCATACAAGCAGGAGGTAGGGGGTATGGGATAGAGATTTGAGGAGGGGAAACCAGGAAGGGGGATAATGTTTGAAAGGTAAATAAAAATAACCAATTTTTAAAAACCCTAACATCAACTCTTCTCTTTTCTATAGCTTGGGTACTGCTCCTTGAATCACTTTTAAATATCTTTATATATAATAACTGATATATACTTATGTATAATAAAAATAGTTATAAAAGTTAAAAAAAGTAAAGTGCTGTTTCCTTTTTGTGATACTTTCTAGACCAGATTTTTTTTTTTTTGTGGAAATTCCTGGGAGGGACCTGTTTGTCTTCTGGCCTGTTAATCAGCCTTCTCTCCTCCATGTTATGGTAAAGATTTCACAGCTATAAATTTATTAAGATCTTTTCAAATGGCTAAATTCAAGATGTATAAATTATACCTCCAAAAATCTACTAAAATTCCCTTCTCCCACACCAGTGAACTTAAACAGTTCTGAGTTTTTTGAGATTATTTCCCATATTCTGTGCCTGGGTGGTCAGTATCCCATCTGACACTTGTTAATGGACACAGTGAAGATTAAATGTGCTTCACCACACTCATGACAAACACAGCAGGCCTCGATGTTCATTGCCATGGTTGGTCTCAAAAGGAAAGGTCCAAGTCCAGGACTGCAGGCTCTGCTGGCTGCCTTCCAAAGAGCAAGGTTGGAGTGAGCTTTGGCCTGGGTGATACTCCCTGTCACTGATTAACCAGCCCTGTTGGAAGACTGTTACCAACACTGCCTAAACAAAGACATCCAGCCAAAGCTCTGGCAGGCAGAAAACATGTCTACCCGATATCACCAAGCAGCAAGTGACAGCTACCTGGAACTTCTGAAGGAGGCCACCAAGCGTGATCTGAATCTCTCAGATGAGGATGGCATGACACCCACTCTCCTGGCAGCCTACCATGGCAACCTCGAGGCCCTAGAGATAATCTGCAGTAGAGGGTGAGTGCTTCCTGTTAGGGCATCCTGGGTGGGGAACACCACACCGGCAGCGAGAGACAGAGCCGTCCACACAGACATTTTGCTTCATTCTAGAATTCTACTTAGAAGCTCTCTAAGTCGTTGACTTTTAGAGCAAGAGACAAGACTAAGCTAGGTGTGGTTTCTTTCCCTGTGAAAACAGCCATTTAGAAGTGACCTACGCAGAGGGGTGGGTAGGTATTGTAACTATATGCCCTGAAAATCATCTCCACGGAATTTAAATGGTTAACTCTTTTAAAAAAAGAGGTCACCATGCTTTTTCATTCAGTCACCCTCCTTGGTTAGGACATGGCTTTACTTTACATTTTCAAGTGTGTCACTAAAGTCTATCTTTTATGAGCACTCAGCCTTGGTGTAAGCTCCTGGCTCTTGAGTGGAATTTCTGTTTTTACAAGCTATAAAATAAGTTTTCAGTTCATCTACACACACACACCACACACACACACGCACACACACACACACACCATCCCTTACATTTACATTCAATTCTTTGCTAACTCTTTTATTTTGCTTGTCCTGCTCATCGTTTGAGGGGTTAGTCAAGGTAGGCAGCTACGCCTTAAGATTGGGAGACGTGGAGCAAAGGAGTCTGAGGGAGTGAGGGAGTGGGGGGAGAGGAGAGGAGGTAAAGAGTAAGGGAGCCAAGTGACTTTAGCACAGTGCATAGTTAGCATCTGGTAGGTGACAGTCCACCTCTCCCCCTTCTCTCTCCTTCCTCTTTCTCTTTTTTCCACTCCCTCCTCCTCTGATTCTTCTTCTCATATATTTTTGGTGCTGCCCAGATGGTGCCGATCAACAAAACATCCTGGTGCTCTTGTGGCAATCAGATCTGAGAGGGGAAGCCAAGCAAACGGCTTATGGAAGACGTGACAAAGCCTGTGCCAGGGAAGGGAAATTAAGCTGGTATTAGAAAGACAAGGAGCTGATCAAGGCCAGAGGGAAGTATTTTCCCTTAAGGCTGAGCACTGTACATTCTGAGGATGGAAGACATTGAGTTTGGCTGGACATGACCTGCCCAGGGACAGACCTAAGCCATGAAACCAGATTATCAGGAGCCTGGGGAATTCTGTTAAGGACTTGAAACTTCTCCTGGGAGCCTAGAAACCACACTATTACAAAGGAAGCAGTCACATAGATTTATGCTCATGAATATTGTTCTGGTGATTGACAGTGGTCACAGAGAATGTCTGTCGACATTCAAGGTATAGCAAAGTAACATGGTAACACCGGGTGTGGGTAGACACGGAGATTTGAGTGACAGTTTGGATGTCGGATAGTGATTGGATGTGGCAAGTAAAGGAGGAGGAGGGTCAACATCTATGTTTGGATTAGACAGACTGTAGACATGGACACTCATTGAAACGGGGAATGTCAGAAAGAGCATGCCCGTTCTCTGTACCAAATCTTTTGAAACTTTATTCAAGATAGGCCTTTCCTTTTTTGAGTTAATGTCTCAATTTTGTTACAGCAATGAAGTATGTAACACACTCAATTTAATTTACAGGGATACCTTAGTATTATAATCAGCAAATTTATTTCTTAGGTTATCCCCGTGTTTGATACACAATTTGTTTTTTTTTTTTTTTTTTTTAGTTTGCAGTGTTGTAATGATTATTTTTCCACATAAGTCCTTGTCCATATTTTTTTCAAGTATAAAAGGTTTTTTTGTTTTTTTGGTTTTTTTTGTCAGTTGGCCTGCACTTGTGTTATGATAACAAAATACCTCAGGCAAGGTAATATATAGAGGATAAAACTTGGTCTCATAATTTTAAGAGCAGCCAGGAAGTTTAAGATCAAGTTGACAAGAAGTTCTGTGCCTACAGAGATCCAGTCTCTGTTTCCATGATGGCTCCTTATTGCTGCCACCTCTGGGGGGAAGGGGAACAAAGGTGGAGCCCTCACATAGTAAGAGAGAAAGTGCAAACAAACAAAATTATGAAAAAGCAAGTTTCTTTCTTTAATAAGGAATTCTTTTTACAAAGTGAAAGGCGGGGTCCTGGTGAGGCTAAAACCGCCAGTGCTGAGCAACCACTGAAATGCCGCCTTTGTGAGCTGCGTGTCTGTAGCATTGCCCCACCTTTATAATGGGTTCTTAAATATTGATTTATAAAATTAGCTTTCAAAGAAGTGAGTGTGTGTGTATGTGTGTGTAGCTAATGATAGTGTCAGCATGCCAGGGTGCACACATGGAGGTGAGAGGGCAGCCTTAGTTGTCAGGCCTCCACTTTCCACAGTGTTTGAGATTGAGTCTCTTGTTGCTCACAGGCCCATGGACCCTCCAAGGACTCTCCTGTCTCTGCCTCTCATCTTGCCAGAGGAGTGCTGAAGAAGCCTCTGATCTGGCTTTATGTGAATCCTGGGGATTTGAACTTAGAGTCTTAGGTTTGTACAGTGAGCAATTTACCCACTGACCCATCTCTACAGCCTTCAAAATGCTTTTAAAGTTAACAACATCAATTCTTTGTCATATATATTAAAAATATGTTGACAATTGATATTTTAACATTTGATACTTTACGTATAAATACAAATACATATGTACACATAGTATATACTTATTGAATACATGTATATATAATATATATTTTAAGTGGACATAAGTCTGTTAATCTCTGATACCTAATTCTAATTTCCAGGTTATTCATTCCAAAATATTGGCTGATAAATATCTTCCAAATTTTTTTTTGCCCATGTGCACAAGTGCATTTTTTTCCTTAAAAAGGTACTCACACAAAGTGTAGTCATAAGTTAATAGCACATCGTTATCAATTTGCAGTTAAAAGTTGATATGCATGAAATTGCTTTTTATGACTATGTTATATTCTATTGTATGGCTTTATCATTATGTATTTATTTTAAATCAACAAATAGAAATCGCACAGCCAGGCATGATGCTAGCGCACCTGTATTCCCAGCATTCTGAGTCAGAAAGATTGTGAGCCTTACTTCATAGTAAGTCCCTGTCTCCAAAGCCTTTCATATACTTATGATATGCAGTATGGTATTGTGGAGTGACTGAATCAAGCTAATTATATGAAACCTAGTGTACTTATCATTTTTGTGATGAAGATATTTAAAATATAGCCTCTTAACAATTTTCAAGTATGTAAATTGTTTCTCATAAAGTCACTATATTGTAGTGGCACTGCTTGAACTTTCCCACCGAATGGCATTCTGAATCCCTAAACCTTTGTCACCACACTTCCCTCCCTGCCTCCAAACACTGTCTACTCAAGAGACTTTTATAGGTCCCATATTGTTTAGATCCACATTTTAGTGAAACTGTGAGCTATTTGTCCTTTTTTGTGCCTAGTTTATATCACTGAACATAATGTCTTCCAGGCTCATCTATGTTTCCAAAGACAGGACTGTCTTATTCTTTAAGGGAAAATAGTATTTATTGCGTTATATGTACGTGTGTGTGTGTGTGTGTGTGTGTGTGTGTGTGTGTGTATGTACGTATATATGTATACGTGTACATATATATGTGTGTATGTAATTCAATTAGTTACCTATTCATGACACTTAGTTCCTTCTCATTTCTGGTTTTGCCAGACTGTTTAACTTATGTCTTGTTGGCTGTTATAAGCAGAGTCAACAGGAATAAACTTGTTCATTCAGCATTGTTCACAGCCTCACACTTCCTTGGGAGAAGTTTCTTAAAGTAGAGCGGTGGATTCTGGGTGTTCCCTGATATCCTGCTAAGCAATCTGAGCCAAGAGTATGCTTTTCCCAGCATGGTCCTTTCCTCATGATCCCACTGAAAACAGACAACTGATATTTTTCAATCATTTCCTGTTGGTCGGGCAAACACTGGCAGTATGTGGTTTTGATTGTCATTTCCTTCATTATTATAAGTACGAATAATTGTTTTTCATGTAGAAAAACATTTTTGACAGAATTATTGTTTTCTGAGAACAGCTTTACACATATTCAAAGTCAACTTCAAAAGATGAAATTGGAGTGGAACAGATGCCTACAGTGTTGTAATTTAAGCAAATTACCCACTTAACAACAATAACAAGCCTACTTAACAATTATTGCTCAAAACTATTGCTTACTAAAAATCAAGGGCAAAATATGGCTGATTTTAAAATTGTTTCAGAGAGTTTCTCTTTTGGGAAGAAAATACCAACACAACATTGAATCTATCCCAAAGAATCCATAAGATATTGACACTAGATTCTGCCTAATCTAAGGGGAGTAGGTTGCAAATGGTGGGGCAAGTATATACAGTGATTCTACTGAGAAACATGAGCCAGAAAGCTGAGTTTAGCAACACACAATGGAGGCCTGCACTGGAGAGGTAGGGACAGGAGGATCTCTGGGACTTTTTAACAGTCAGTATATCTAGTTTTAGTGAGAAACTCTTTTTCAAAAAGAAGAAAAAAATGGAGAAGCAATTGAGGAAGTCATGTTAACCTCTGCCCTCTATGTATATGTTTTAAAACACGCACGCACGCGCGCATGCGCACACACACACACACACACACACAAGAAATATGTGAGTCAGGCATGGTAGTGCACGCCTGTAATCTCAGCAATCAGGAGACTGAGGCAGAAGGATTCTGAGTTGAAAACTAACCTGTGTTAACATAGACTCTTTACAAACAGAAGCAGGGAAGAGAGTAGGATTAGATTTAAAAAGACTTCATGAAACTTGACAATAATAATTTTTTTATATTAATTAAAAAGTTGTCCTTAGGGTTTAGATGCACCAGGGAAACTCATGGATCATGTTCTTGACAGTTTCATTTGAAATTTTCTCTAAAGAAGATGCACCTCTGCCCATCTCAGACTTTCTGCCTTGCATCTTGAAAGCATCAAGGAAGACCCACAGAGATGAGAAAACCACTCTATTCTGCCTGAGCATAGGGATCTCACTCAGATGCCACAGCCTGTAACTTCCCGCTACAGCTCTCCCTGCCCAGCACTTTCTTCTCTGGCTTATGAAAACCAAGGATAATTCAGGCAAATTTAAGCAGAGTGTTTTTGTTTATGTCGCAGTCACATCTTGGCTGTTTTCCAGTCCTCTTTGATGTCTAGGTTACTTAAGGGGGCCTTTGAAAATGGTGTTCAGTTAAGTAAATAAAAAGTGAAACCATGTGTTTGAGGATGAAGAACTGTGCTCCCCAAAGATTCCACTGTGCCAAGGCTGGAAGGAGGGGTCTCCTTTGATCCAAAATAATTAAATTGGGCTAACTGGTTAGAGAGCCCTCTTAAGAGAGGCTGCCTGACAAAACGGCATCATTTACCATTTGCTTTCCTTAGATTCAATTTCATTTTCTTTCCTTCCCTTTCCCCATTTCTTAGCCATAACTCCATGCTATTTGCTCACAGTGATAGTCACTCTGGGTTCCCCAAATATGCCATGTGATATCTATCAGCCATCCTTGTCTGTGACCATGCTGTTCTCTGTGTGAAACAGGAGGGCCAACCTATGGCTAGACCTAGGCCGCAATGGGCTTTGCTTGGATTTCACTGTGGTTTTGTTTCAAAATTGAGCCAACATTAAAAAAAGAAAATCCATGAAGTTCTGGAGTTCAGTCTTTATTTGAAAAATGGATGTGGTAGCACCGTTTCTGCCTTGTTAGGGCTTATCCAGAGCTGCCCCACTACCGCACCTTCCAGGAGTTGATCTTTTCTTGGTCTTTGTTGAGGAAACAAACTTGATTTCTGTCAGTTGTGTGTCTTTGGGCAGATTTTGAGGTTCTGGCTAGAAACTACAGATGATGAAAGGAGAAAAATGCAGGCCTTTTTCTCTTTGGGAAAATTAACTAATTGAGTCAATAGAGCATTACTACTTGATAAATAAAATAAG
>JANHMN010000003.1:108434959-108462459 GCA_030674055.1 Rhabdomys pumilio
ACACACACACACACACACACACACACACACACACACACACACACACATCTAGATGTTACATGAGAAGAAAATATGGGATACTAGTCTTTTTGAGTGAGGTATGTATATTTTGCTTAAAATCTTTGAATCCTGAAAATGTCTTAATTTCATTTCTTACAGTTGAATAAAATTCAGTTCTGTAATGCACTACATTTTCTTTTCCCATTCCTTGGTTGATGGACGTCCAGGCGACCCTATTTTCTGGTTATTGAGAACAGGGCAGCAGTAAATATGGATGTACAGGTCTGTGTGGTGTGTTGACTGGGAAATCTGGACCACATGACAGTTCTGTTTTCAGGGTTTGGAGGACTGCCAAGCTGGATTCCATAGTTGATTTTCCCACCAGCAATGTATAAAGTTCCTCTTTCCAAAATCTTGCCAGCATTTTTTAAATGCTGACAGTTTTTAAAGGGCAATCTCTATTAAAACCACCTTCAACCAATAGCTGTTTTTGTTTGTTTTGTTCTTTGTTTTTTGTTTTTGTTTTGTTTTGTTTTAATTTTGTAGCCAGACTACTACCAGGTAGAATTTACCACTACCTGCCAGATACAATCACCATCCACCTACCAGGTAGAATTTACCATCGACTGTGTATAATAGCAGAACCATTATTCTAGCCCAGCTGATTTCTCATTTACATCTTAAGTTACTTCAAGATGCTCATACAGGATACAGAGGCTCCAATGCTCGAACTTACTCATTCCTCCCCAGGAATGGATTCAAGAGCATATGGGTTCTTGGACATGTTACAGTAGAGGAGACTTGCTTACGAATACTGTGTTTGGTTGTGGAATAAACTGAAGTTGTACTTAGTCTCAATAATGTGCACAGAAGCAGTTGTCATAGGAAGGCATACACAGGTTCTGTGACTACAGCCTGCCTCTGTCACATGTCCTCTCTGTGAAGGATCCTGTCTAGTTCTCTAGAAACTTCCTGAGATACCGTCCCCACATCCTACCCCAACTTACATAGTAAGAGGAGGCCAGATAGGGCAGCATGGCCCTAAATGTGGAACTACTGATGCTTTTGTAAGATCTGTTGGTCATGAGACATGTTCTCCTGGTGGAGCCTTTCAGTTGAGTTATGAGGAAACAATGAATTCCTTCCATCAGTTCGCTTAGACTCAAGTGACCCACACACTGTAGTTTCTACTGCCCATGACCAAAGGATTCCCCTTATCTGTGCTTCTTCAAACATTTAAAACATACACACAGAGTTACATAACACATGATTGGATATATATGAAAGTTCTTGATGAGGCGAATCTGTAGAAACTGCTGGGAAGAAGGCGGTGACACTGTTGAGAATTGGGTTTCTTCAGGGGAATCATTCTGGACTTGGTTGTACAAACCTCACGAAACCCACTGAATTATATGCCTTAAAGTTGTGAGCTACGCCAGGGACATAGCTTGGTGGAAGTGTGTTTGCCTAGCATGTGTGAACCTCTGGGTTTGATCCCCAGAATGGCCACACAGATACACACATGTGCACACACACACACACACACACACACACACACACGCACAAAGAGAGAGAGAGAGAGAGAGAGAGAGAGAGAGAGAGAGAGAGAGAGAGGGAATGAGAATAATGGAATGATGAGAATGGTTTTATGGTGAGTTTTGCTCAATTTAAAATGGAGAAAATTTTATTCCACATTCTCTAAGGATTGAGTGAGCATTTGACATCTTTATTTCCTTCCACAGGAAGTTGTCAAAGGAAACACAGAAGAACTGGAAATGATTTATTTCAGAAACATACAAGGCTAGTAAGATCAAGGGTAGATAATGTGGCCATCACCCTTTAACAGAAGAAATGCTAACCTGGTTTAGCTGTCCAACCACAGACATGAATAGAGATGTCGGTACTTTGAGTGACAATCACTACCGTACACTGGGGACTGGGCCTCTTTCGATCTAGACATTGTGAGACAGCATTCGAGCTGTGACGTCCAGCTCAGGCACAGTGCCTTCAGCTCACTTGCCAGATGACCAAGAATCGAACACTAATTTGGCTGCGACCAGGTCTTCCACTGCCATCCCTGGAATGGACAGAAATTTGCTTCACTTTTTTTGTCAGAACCACTTTGCCCTCAAACAACCCTGGCTATCTTCTGATGCCCTTTGAGCCTGCCAAACTCCATAGCAATAGCAACTGCTGCCCAGAGGTTCGCCCAGTCTCGGCATAGAAAGGGCTGGTCGAGGAAAGGATGATACTAAGCAAGAAATGTCCACATTTTCTAACCTCTGTGGTCGAATTCAGAGGTCAGCAACCTTTCACTCAAGGCTCAGTGAATAGTTTAAGCTCCATATGCCTATAGTCTTAATCCTATGGCCCGGTTCTGCTTTTATAGTAGGAAAGTAGCCACGGCCACAGGGAAAGCAACTGAGACCGTGTTTGGTAAGATCTTATTCATGGGCACTACAACTTGAACTCACCACTCTCTCCATCCTGTCCCCCTGCCTCCACAACACCAGAATTACAGACCCACCCATGTGCTGACACACCTGGCACTTTATACAGGTCCTGAGAGATCCAATTGCAGCGCTTCCTGCTTATGTGGCAAGCGTAGGTTCCCGTCAGAGCTAGCCCCTCGCCCAGTCTTCCCCAGAATTCTCATGTGCCCCAAGAGCTATTCTTTATTTGTCCACCCCAATCATTTAAACATATAGACACTAATTGTAGCTCATGGTGCATACAGCTACAGGTAGTTGGCAGGGTTGGGCCTCCAGGCCTACATTTTGCTGACCTGGGACCATTACAAATCCCGTCTCTTTAGCATCTCCTGTTTGTCTTCAAAATGTTGAACATTCCTTATCCAAAAATTTGTAATCTGAAACTCTTTAAGATAATGCTGAAATTGAATTTTTTTTTTATGGTTTGGGATCAGTTTTTCATATTGGGCAAAGGACAGGGTCTTAGTCAATAATCTACAAACATTCTTCACAGTACAAAAAGGATCCAATATGAAACGTGTGGGTATAAGTATTTCAGATAAGATGTGTTCAGTCTGTAATTTTAAAACATGGGCCTTAGTTTTTGTACCCAATATTCTATGAGAAGCTCAGCATATATCAGCTAGAAGAGAATGGGAATGCAAAACTTGTCAAATAAGTGGATTCCTACAGTATTTGTCTCACTAATGAGGCCAGCTAACCTTCCAGACTCAACTGGATCAGTGGGATGTCATTGGACCAGGTACTAGATGAAATTTACTACCTTTGTTGGTCTTTTAGTGCACAAAAATAAAATTTAAAAGAAAGAACTTAACTACCTGTCAAGGTTTGGATCTAACTGCTGGGTGGCCAGAGCACACTTTCTATCACATGTTAAGATCATACATGCATACATGTTAAGGCTATAAGTGCCTACAATATGATCAAATCCATTCCCTCTTTCCTCGCTTCCAATTCCTTCCCATCTCCACATCCTCTTTCTCTCCCAACTTTCTGCACTTTTTAAAAAATAAGTCTCCTTGGTGATACTTGTATGTGCATGGCATCTTCTCAAGGGCCACATCTCTGAAGAACACTAACTTTTCAACCCCCAATCTGCCATCAGTTGCCAGCAGCTTCTAAGCTAGGGGATGGGACACGCTGGTCTTTTGGTTGGCTTGCTCTTGTGCAGGTCTTATGCCTGGGGTCACGACACCGGGAGTTCATGCACACAGTAATCCTCTCACAGGCAGCAAATGCTGTTTCACTGTAGTGGCTACACTGCTGGCCGGAACACTCCTTGTTTGGTTTATTCATTTGTTTTTTGCTTTGTTTTGTTTTGAGACAGGGTGTCTATATATAATCCTGGCTGCACTGGAACTTGCCATGAAGATCAGACTAGCCTTAAACTCACAGGCATCTGCCTCTGCCTTTTTGGTGTTGGAAATAAAGGTTTGTGCCACCACATCCAGCCATCTAGAGTACTTTTGTAACTGTGGCAAATATTAAATGTTTCTGCTGCTCAGTATGAAGAAGTATGGAAAGTCCTGGAAATATCCATTTAGTAACCATTAATAATTAAAAAATTAAATGTAATAGCTGATTATCACTTTGGTTCCCATATACATCTGCTTCTTTAACCATGTGGAGTTAATCCAAGGGGCAGACTGTCCACTGGAACCCCACCCTTCATCAAGTTTCTACTCATTTCAGTCGATGTAGTTTGGACACCTCATGGTTGCCTATTATTAAGCATTAAGTGGGAGGTAGGAAAGGGGAAATGAAAGGGTCTCAGACTGTAACTTCCTGTCTCAATCTCCTTTAAGGCAGGTGTCATTGCCCTTTAGCTGTTAACAGTTTTGTCCCTGCTCTCTTCCTCAAATGAATATTGACTTCTGAATTTATTTATGTCTAACCAAGTGATTTAGTACAACATTGGCTGTGCACAATTTCTGCCCCCTTGTATATATCACTGGAATGTCACAAGAGCTCAAGGTGACAGGAGGCGAAGAAACTGTGGCTCTGAGCCATCAGGTCACTTGCCTAAGGTCACATATCCAGTGCATGATACAGAAGGAATGTAATCCAGGACTGTTCAACTCCAGAGTTTATAGGCTTAACTAATCCACCCAAACATGTAAATGATTGATCCAAATGATGGACTCTGTAACGATTCACCCACAGAGCCTGGTAACCCACTCACTTCTCCTCTCCCCGCCTTATGCTCTGGTTGGATTTGTGTCCAGGGAACAATTCATGAATCTTACCCAAAGACTTGAACACCGTGGTCTTCTCACATTGTGCAGGCTTCGCTCCTGAAATCACTTCTCCAAGCTCAGCAAAGATGTCAGCCTGTGGAACAAATGCATGCTAACTAGGACTGAAACCATCATCCAATGCAGGCTTAGCTTCTGAAGCCAGTATAGGACACCCCTGAACAGGAGAGAATAAAATTTAGAAAAGACCGTGTGTGAACTAGAAGAGGTTAAAAAGATGCCCTCTGCTACCCCTTGTGGACAGCACCTGTGTTTTTGATGCCATAAACAGAGAGATCATTGTGTATGGGTGGCTTCCTGCCAGGTTCCTGTCTGTGAAGAAACTGGTATGCTATTATCTGACCGTTCACTTTGGCAGCCTCTGCTTGCTTCCACAACCTGATTTTAAGTGGGGAGAGGCAGCCAGAGGATAACACAGTCTTAGTAAGGTTTCCAGGTTGCAACAGACTTCCCATCCTACTGCCTTATAGCACAGCAAACCAGAAAAAATATCAATTCTCCCTCCAGGCAGAAGGACAGGAAGACACATGTCATAGCCATATGGCTATGTTTTTTCTGGGAAGGGATTTAAAATGCTGCAAGATGTTTGGGAATGTCTTCCTTACAGGGAGGTGAGGTGACCAAGGTCCAGAGGGGAAGGCAGTGAAACCCTGGGAACCAAGCCAGGGCCAGCCAGTGGTTCCGCTGTTGAGAGAGGCTCACCCCTGACAACAGAACGTCTCCTGACTCCTTCAGGGCAGCCTCCCGGGAGTCCACGTACAGTACTGCTTGCTTCATGAGGTCGTCATCCAGTTCTCGCCAGTCAGGTCTGCTGGCTCCAACAGCTAGGAGATAACAAAACAGACTCTGAGGCCGGGAAGTTCCCAGGGCACATTAGTAGAGAGAGCTGAGCAGGGGCCAGTAGCAATATTTAGACCCAAATGCCTCTCATCTCCTAGACCACACTCTTCCCAATAAGTAAGATAGAATACTTTTTAAAAATAACACCTACCATTTTCCCTTTTCTTTTAAAAATTATTTGTATGTGTGTGTTCAGGTGCATGTGTGCATGCAGATGCGAGTGTGTATATGTGCGGGTGCATCTGAAGGTCAGAGGTTCAGGGCGTCATTCCTCAAGACGGCTGTCTACCCTGTTTTGTGAGACAGAGCCCCTCATTGGGACACACAGCTTTCTGCTCAGGCTCAGCTGGTTGGCAAGCGAGCCCCGGGAACTGTTCGGTTTCCAACTTCCCAGCATTGAGATTACAGGTGCAGTTCTCCATGTCTGAGGATTAACTCAGGCCCCGATGCTCACACGGTGAGCATTTTATGGACTAAGCCATCACCTAAGCTCTTCTTTTCCACCTCACTCCCTTTTTCATTCCTGTAAGTTATTATGGTCACTTAGCTGCACTCATTTTAAAAAACCATTTATTTTTATTATTTTAAATGTGTGTGTGTGTGTGTGTGTGTGTGTGTGTGTGTGTGTGTGTGTGTGAGAGAGAGAGAGAGAGAGAGAGAGAGAGAGAGAGAGAGAGAGAGAGGTATGGGTATGTGGATGTAAATGTAGGTGCTTGAGGAGGCCAGAGGTGTCAGATGCTCCTTAACTGGAATTATAGGCAGCCCCGTGGGCCACCCAACATGGATGGAAGTAGAGCCTGGGTCTTCTGCAAGAGCAGTACACAGTCTTAATGGCTGAAGCACATCTCCAGCCCAACATTCACTTATAAGGTAAATACTCTCCGTGTTATATTTTCTATCCATGCTATTTATGGACCTCAATACTCTTCAGTGTCTAATTTCCACTCACAGATGCATACATTGAAGCTATGACAAGATCAGGGCCTACTCAACTCATCAGTGAATCTGGGTCTGAAAGCCTCAGGCTTTCACCCTTGCTGGTAGTGACAGTTAATTGCAGAAACCACACAAAGGGACCCCCTGCTCCTTATCTTGCTTATCCTGACTTGCCCCTCAGTCATTGCCTTCCTCACCTGAAACTGTTTTCTCTTATCCTGACAAAGAGCCTAGTGTTAAGGCTGGGAGGGCTGTAGCTAGCTCAGTGGCACAGCATCTGCCTTGCATATGTGAGCCCCTAAACGCAATCCCAATACTTCTGGGGGTCAGGGTGGAGAAAAAGCAAACCTGGCCTTGACTGAGATTGCTTTGACACCTTGAGACTGGCATGGGGAGATGACCTAGTGGGTGAAGTACACGTCATGCACACATGACCACCTGAATCTCCAGAATCTGCAGAAAGCAGAATGCGGTAATGCACATCAGGACCAGGAGAATCCCTGGAACCTCAAGGGCCAGAGAGCCTGGAGAACACACAGGTGCACCATAAGAAATGCTGTCCCAAACAAAGTGAGAGCCAGAACCAGCAGCTGAGTTTGTCCTCTGACTTCCATGTGTGTGGTGGCACGCAGGTGCGTGCACACACGCATTTTTTTTTTTAAAAAAAAAGATCAGGAAGAGTCGGATAAGGAGGATGAAGGGGAGGATTGAGAGGAGAAAATAAAACCACCAAACATCCCACAAAACACAAACTGATTATTAGGCCTTGACCTTGCCCCTTTGCAGAGACTGGAGGAATAAATCCAATCTATCATGCCTTCTGCTCCAAGGACATAGATAATGCACGGGCTGTAACCAAATGCTGCAGAAACAGGAAGAATCGAACAGGAACAAAGCCAACAGCCGGACTGGG
Organism: Rhabdomys pumilio; assembly: GCA_030674055.1. Classification (NCBI taxonomy): domain Eukaryota; kingdom Metazoa; phylum Chordata; class Mammalia; order Rodentia; family Muridae; genus Rhabdomys; species Rhabdomys pumilio. The sequence continues at coordinate 108,442,396 of JANHMN010000003.1, forward strand.
AATGTTGCAGTCCTAGGCACACAGAAGAGAGTGTGTACTTCTCCAGGGAACAGGCATTATCCAGCTCCAGCTAATGGCTGTTTCCAGACTGCCCTCCATCCCTACTGTTTATGAAGAGGAGCAGGAAATCTATTTGCATAGGTTATCCCTTGATTTCTCTGTGGTCCAAACAAAGCAGTCTGCTGACTGGAGCCAGCCCCAGGGTAGCTAGATAGTCTTTGAAAATATTTTAAAGTTTTGTCCAAATACAAGGCAGCATTTATATGCCTTCTTATGCTCTCCTTTCTGTTGTTCTGAGCTCAGGTTTCCAGAGAGCAGTGTAACAGTGCCCACCTTGAAGGCTGTTGGGGGTTGGGGGAGGATTCTATAGAACAAACGTACTCACTAATGGAGCTTGTAAATAAATCATAAGCTGGTAGGAAAATGCCTTCAGTTTCCAGGGCTACCCCTTCCCCTGCTTTCCTATAATCAGCCACTGCCTAGCACAGGCTGAGTTCTCAAGGGCTGTGAGAGACTACTCAGACAGATGCAAGTGGACCGAACTGCAAGTCAGCAGTCTGACCCAGATCAGGACTTCGCCTCGCTTTAGTGGGGCTAGAAACAGTGAAGGTCTTGAAAGACTCACTGTTGGGATGACTAGGATGTCAGGACAGGAGTAAGGAAGTGTGATGTGTGCATGTGTATGTGTGTGGGTGGGGGTGGGGGTGGGGAAGAGTCAGGCTTACCCTTTAGCAGCTCTGTGAGCAAGTAAAACCTGTCCTTGGTGTTTCACTGTTATCACTGGGATACACATTAATAAAGCAAAATTTTATCCTAGGTCAAGGGAATATAAAAAGTATCTTGGTGTCACATCAGGATACACACACACACACACACACACACACACACACATATATATATACTATATATATTATAGATATATAATATTATATATTATATACGTTATAGATATATTATTATATATATAATATATATTATTATATATAATATATATATTATCTATGTTATAGATCTATATTATAGACATATAGATAGATATTGAATATAAAAAACTCATTGTAGCTGTTTTTGGGGATGGTGAGTCCCCATAGCAAGGACTGTGGAAGGTCCTTAGGCACTGAAAGCACCGTCCAGTTCCTTTGTCCTACAGCGCAAGAGATTGAATCCTGCGACCACATGAACCTGTTAGAGGACCCTTGAGCCTAGATGAGAGTATAGCCCAGTAAACATGGATTTCATCCTTGGGAGACTTTAAGCAGAGAACCAGCCTAGTCTTGAGCAGATCCTCAGTGTGTTGTATCAAGTTTGAAAAACCAAACCAAACCCATGTCAGTCAGCTACAGCTTCAACTCTGCCCAGGGATCACATTTCACCAAGAACTTTCCCTCTAGATCTCTCAACTTCTTCCGGACAGCTCTGATTCTAAGAAGCACACCTGGATCCACCTTTTACCTGCCACCTCAGCCACCTCTTAGCTTCTTCCTGACCTGTGTCAAGACATCAGTTCCCTGCAGACTGAGGTCTTGACCTCATTTAGCCTAGTCCTCAAATAGTCATATTCAGCCCCCCCAGGGGCCCTTTCTTGAAATCTTGTCAACCAGAAACATCCTCCCTCCAGCTCTTGATGTGACTTGCTCTTCCTTATCATTTGGGTCACAATCCTAATTCACCCCCAGGGCAGCTTTTCAGGTAAGTGCGTCTAAAGGATCTACCTCAGCTTCCCCCTTCTGCTTCCACCACCAGGCTAGCAGTGTCCTGTTTGTGGAACAGGCTCCCCACAAGCAGAAACTACCTAAGTTTTTCCTTGTTTGGTTTACCTTCCATCACAAGAATAAAGCCAACAGAAATGCCATGCCCCTGGCTGCTCCATTTCCTGTGGCATCCCCCAGCAGCTACAGCAATGGCTGGCACGAGGTGTAGATTCAGTGAACATTTATGAATGAACACATAATCTCTTGACTCCTGCTTCTCATCTGCCTGTGTGCGCATGGATCTCAGCTTCTGAGATGACGTCATGTTCTTGTTATTACATGGAAGAGCACTGTGACTAAATTCAACCCTTTGCTGTCTGTCTGTCCGGTAGTCAGAAGCCAGACTTCTTTTTGGAGGATAATGTTAAGTACTGTTCAAGAGCCTAAGCTCTGAGGGCAGACTACCTCAGTTCAAACCCAACTCTGTCCCCAACAGTCTCTGACTCCTGAAAGTTACTTAATCTCGCCTTGCCTTGGTTCACCCCCTGTAAATTGGGGGTCATGATAATTATTATTTCCTATTTCATAAGGTTGCTGTAAGGGTTTAGTTACTACATCTAACATATATGCATATACATATAATACATATATCATAACCGAGAGGATTAGGGAGATAGATTAAACAGTCTACTTGCTGTAGAAGCATACCCAGCACCCATGTAAAATATGTGGTCATGGTTATGCATATTTCTGACACTGTGGAGTAGGTGGGCAGCAGTCAGAACTAGGTGATCCTGGAGTTCTCTGGACATCCAGTCTAGCTAATTAACGAGTGCTGGATTCAGTGAGAGAATTGTCTCAAACGTAAGGTGGAGAGTCCTGTGGAAGACACCCAGGATCAACACATACAACATACAAACACTTATGGGTACATATATGCATGTGCACATACAAACACACATGCAGAATTCAGGACAGCTCCTACTATAGTTAAGTATTTTTTACAGTCCATCTTTTGCTATAATCTCTAAGGTTATTTGAAGGTCTTCAGAGGCCCCAAGTGTCCTTATGTTTAGAATACCCTCCTACCCCATCTCTTATTACACATATTAAAAGCATCCATATGTCACATTAAATCCTTTTTTGTACTGTAAATACTTTTGGAAATTGTTTATAGTTTTATATGTTAAGAACAAATTATTCAGGCTGGGGTGATGGGTCAGGCCTATCATGCAAATCCTGGTGGGCATAGGAGAAAAAATTAAAAGTTTAAGGGCCACGAAGAGAGACATTTGTCTCAAAAAGTCAAAACAAAACCAAAACGAAGCATCATTTGTTTGTCCATTAGGATTTGAATTTTGTCACATTAAAGAATGAAGTGTGGCTGACCATGTGTGGCCGTGTTCCATCCCACAGGACATCCAGCAGGGAAATAATCACCAGTTTTACACTTCATTTCCTTTTTACATTTGAGACACAGTTTTTCAGGACACCCATCCTTCCATAGCCTTTGGGTTTTGTTGAGATAGGTTCTCTGTGTGTAAGTAGCCCAGGCTAGCCTCCAACTCTCCATCTGCCTGTCTACACTTCTTAAGTGTAGGCTCATACAGATACCCTTAAAAAGAAGGTGTAGATTGGAGTGGGGATAGACACCTATAATGTAAGCACTCAGGAGACTGAGGCAGGAGGATAGCAACTTTAAAGCTGGCCAAGATATGTAGTGAGACTCTGACTCAAAACAAAAACCAACAAAACCCAGAACACGTGGGCATTCTGTATGATGGGGAAGCACCTTTACAGATGGGCCTGGACCCAGTCTGGGAGTGTGACTTACCATTGATGTGAGCCCCCGGCTTCACCCATTCACCAAATAAAATGGGCTCTGTGGCCATGGTGACTGTGATGATGACGTCAGCACCTGTCACAGCCTCCTGCACTGATGAACAGACCCGAACATCTCCTTGCACTGAGCTTGCAAACTTTTCCGCGTTTTCCCTGGTGCGGTTCCACATTCTCACCTTAGAGTGGGTGACAAGAGGGTCACTGGTGTATGTCTTCCCTGCAGATGCTGCACCCACCTACACTGCTCTGATGGTGACAATGGTGACTTTAAACAATGGACATCTGATTAAGGACACAGCATTAACTGAAACAGATATCTGCTGAAACAAAAATGCCTCTCCTACCTAAAGAAGGTGGACACTTTCCAGTTGTAGGCCAGGACTCAGCCTCAGTGGTTTAATGATTACAGAGAAGGTGCTAGAGCCATGCAGGCTCGGAACCAACCCTTCCTTTACTTTGTATTATTCCTGCAATGATTTTTCCCTCATGCAGCCTCAAGTTCTACATCTGTGAAATGGGTAAAGAAAGTGTGGAACTTAGTCTATGTTTGAAACCCTGTTTTGGAGTTACAGCAGGTACAAGATTCATGAAAAGTGTTTTGTCGTAGAGGAGCTTAATCAATGAAGCATAAGGAAGGATTAAAAAGCAAATATTTTTTAGGTAAAAGGTGCAGCGGATAAAAATACCAATGGTGGAAGCCACAATCAGAATCCTGGGAGGTGCTGTGGCGGAGGTGGGCGGGTGCTGGCGGGGGGTTGAGGGCTGAGCTCTCGTGAGTTTACTAACCAGTTTCAATATCTGGATCAGAGGCCACCAGCCCTCAACTAAACAAGCCCCAAAGACTCTCTCATCAGGAAATACGGTAAATAGAAAAATGAGCTTTACAGGGAAGCTCATCAAGCAAGCTATATAGCTCGTTACACCGGGACAAGTCACCGGATACACTGGGGACAAGTCACCGGCGGACTGTGTCATCTTTCCTGGTAGAAAACAGTACAATATTATGCAAAATTTACATAATCTGGAACAGTGGCTATTGGAGCTGTCAATGAATACACTAAGTATTCAGCTGCGCACAGCCAACACAGATAAAGCTGCTATACCATGCAGACAAGAGAAGCCTGCAAATTACTTGCCTGTCTTAAAAAAAAAACCCAACAGGTAAATGGCTAGTTTTCTTATTTTTTTTCTTCTACACAGTCTATATTTCCCAAGATAGCAGTATTATTTTTATCATAAAAATCCATACTTTCATCAGTCCACCCCTCACACAGGCATACATTAAAATGAAAAATATATATAACTAAACATTTCCAGCGAAGTGAGGGCCACAGAGGGGGAAGGCAGCAAGATCTGCTGCTGGCAGTGGGAGGAGGCGGTGCCTTCTGCTTACCAGGCCTTACCCCACCCCATTCCGGGTCCATAGCCTTAAAAAGGTAGACTCCTAGAGTCTTTTAAGAGAAGTACAGGGAGGGGCTGGAAATGCAGCTGAGACACAAGGAGCATCACAGAATCCCTTGGGTGGCCGGTGACATTCCCCAGGTGTGTGTCCTGGGAGCCATGAGTCTGAAAACAGATGACCAGGTCCTCACAGTCCTTCTGGGGAGGTCATAAAGATAAAGATGACCCATGCCAGGCTCAGTCCTACTGTGTAGCCTGCGTTGGACAGAACCTAGAGGCCCATGTCCCATCTCCCTGCTTCCCAGGCCCCTCTGTCACTTACCTCCTTGAAGGAGAATTGTTCTGTGAAGATCTCATAGTGACTGTATGCCTGGACCCCAGCCCCAAGGATGCACAGCACCTCACTGCCTGGGGGTTTCAAAAACTGGGAGAAATGGGGGCAAAGGTCAGTATTTTCAGGCTGCCAGGAGGCTTCAGCTACCCTGGAGAGCTGGTGGGCATCATAGAGATGTCACTTTGTGTCTGTTTGCTCTCTGTAGAAAGAGGCAGGAAGGGAAGAGCCTTCACAGAATACCTACTGTGTGCTCTCATGATATCATTTGGTCTGGACAAGGACCCTCCCTATGTGATAGACACTCTTATCGGTATATGCCTGACTTTAGGTGTTGTTCCTCAGGAGCTATCTACCAACTAAACAATCAAAATACTAGACCTGCCATGCCAACCCTCCTTGGGACCACTCCTGCTATGCCTAGGAAAGCCAGCATACCAATCCCTTGTCAGTCTTAAATTAATGAAAAAAATTCCAATCATTACCACAGAGTTCCATATTCCTCTACTTGTCTTTTGATATATGGTCTCATCATGTAAGTCCAGGGTGACCTATAACTCGTGGCAATCTTCCTGCCTCAGCCCCAAGTACTGGGATTACAGGTATGCACCATCATCCCAGCTGAATACCCCACCCTAAACTTCCTTCCCTGGGCTATATACTCCCTACCAACTGCCCATCTTTCTCATGGGGTGCCCCAACACTGTTGAGCACATGGCCAGACTGCTTGCTTGCCTTTCTGCTGCATGGTCCGCCAGCATTTACTCACTGATTTCAATATGCTCTCCAATGTCAGAGAGGCCATTTCTGAATCAATTGAAGTGTCATCTTTCTAGTCAGAAATACTGGGGTGTGCCTGCAGACCTCGCTGGGTGGAAGGCTGAAGCAAGTGAGAACCATTTGAAACCAAATATTCAAGTCCAAACTGGGCATCGCAGTGAGACCCCATTAAAAAAAAAGTCACTTCCATTCCTGTATTTTTCATTTTGCTTCATTTCATCTTTCTAACATACAATGTGGGGTTTGAAGGATGTTATTTTTTTTTTTTAGCAAACTGTAAACAGACTACTAATTATTTACTAATTAATAAAAAATTATAAAATAGTTAAATGTATAATGTGTAGTAACATTTATTAATAATTAGTATATAATACATTAAAGAGCTATTTAATTTTTTAAAAAGTCAAACCTCATTCTATGTTTAATTATTGTGTATTTGTATAGATGTTCATGCACACATGTGTGTATGTGTGCAGGCCAGATGTTGACACCTGGTGTCTCTCTATACCACTTTTCACTCTATTTTTTTTTTTTTGAGACAGGAAGATTGGGAATTGTGCCTATGGGGTATTGGGAATTATGTGGCACACATTCAGTAATTTTGTGAATTGCTGTGCTCACTTAGTAACTCATATTTAGTATGTGGAGTTCCAGCTATGGGCGAAGGCAGACCAAGAACTTCTGCCCTCCTCCTGTCTCCTCTGGTCTTACCTTTGTGGCGATGGCAGACACGGCTGCTGTTCTCTTTGCAGTTATGACATTTCCATCCATAACCTTGGAGGAAGGAGAGACAGTGAGGAAGGTGCCCTTCTAGGACTGAAACTCAGAAAGGCAGCTCTATAGAAACTACAGTGAATGCAGGCCTTAGGGTCACACTCAGATCTCATTCCCCACTTATGGGCTACTTGGCTTTGAGCACTAAGAGCTGTGCACTGGATTCTTCAATCTGTAAAAATGAAGATGATGCCAACAGTGCAAAGGACACTGAGAGCATTAAACACAGCTACATAAGGGAAGCCAGTGCATACAGTAAGCACTCAAACATCACTTATTTTGTTTTTGTGTCCCGGGACTCTCAGATCTCCAAGCTGAAGTGAACTTCAGGGGTATGAACGTCACTTCCCATCTCAAGAGCTTTGGAAAGACACTATCCCCAGACACCACTTTGGGAATGACTCAGGCTGACTCTGGCCTGGGATGTGTAGTTTAGTGGTCTTTGAACTTATATGGGTTACAAGGAACCCACCCCCCCCCAAAATGGAATCCCTAGGTGGGAATCAAATTATCCTTGGCTTCCATGGCTCCTAGGAGGTTCTGATGTCTAGAGAGAACTGAGTATTTTGTCAATCCCTTTACTCATTTTGGCTGGGAATCAAAAGGCAAGGGTTATTATAATTCTCATTTTGCAGGAGAGAAGCTGAGTCCTATAGCTACAGAGCACTCAGCAAAGCCCCAGAGTGCCACCATCTAGTGTGAATGTCCGATGCTCGAGAAGTGGGGACTCACTGCTATGTGAGTCACTGCCCCTGGATGAGCACAGGCTGAGAGGAGCCAGACACTCCTGGGGTAATGGACAGCTGGCTTTCTTAGGGGAGTCAGACATTCAGAGAAGGAACGGGAGTGGGACTCTGAGAGCCTTTGAAGGACTCTAGGAAGTAAGAGTGTCAACACCAGTCTCAATCAAGTGGACCTAGAGGAGACCGCATTTAGCAGCTGTGTGACCTCAAACCAAGGGTCTCACCTGAGCCTCAGGGATCTCAACAAAACTTAACAGGAAATCGTCCAGTTCATACTCAGCACTTGGCAGGCTGAAGGAGGAGGATCTCGTGTGTGTGTGTGTGTGTGTGTGTGTGTGTGTGTGTGTGTGCGCACGCGTGTGCCTGGGACACATAGCAATCAAGCAAACAAACAGATAAGGTAGTAGAACTAGTCTTGAACTGGATACACCATTAGCTTAGGCTGAAGTGGTTTGAGGTCCAGCCTTGCTTCTTATTAGGGGGTTCAGTTGAGCACAGCTGTTTTATGACTCACTCCTCATCCCTGGTGGGAATAACAATATCATGTACCTCCTGGGTGGTTTTAATTACACAGGTAATGTGCTTAGAACTCTGCATCTCCCCGCTCCCCAATAGCTCGGTAAACGTGAGTTACTGCTTCCTTCGCACCTTGCTAGATGATAAAGATAGATGTCAGAAAGACACCCACAGGTTACTGTGTCTTCTGCTCCATATGGGGAGGGCTTCAGGGAATAAATGTTTCTTCAGCTACTGCTTTAGCTCAAGCTGTGCACTTGGTGTATCTGAGTGTGTGACAAGACCATACGCATGAATAACAGAATCATTATTTCTACAGTCAAGGCTCGCCCGCTGCTGTAGGCACAAGCAGCTCTAGAAACAGATGCTGTCACAGATCACCATTGATGTCACCTGTCTGGTCGCTTGCGATCATATTACTTCTCACTAGCTTCTAGGCTTAATTCTGGGTCCAAGGGACACTCTCTATTCCAGGGGAAACTTACTCAACCCTCTCTGCCCCAGGGGAGAAGAGACTGCTCACCGCCAGCAGGGAGCCATTGCTGGGATCAAAGAGAAGCACTGATGCTTGATGGGAGGGGACATTGGTGTTGCTGTGGCCCTCGTAGAAGGTGACTAACTTGGTGGTGAGTGCATCCTCAGCCGCACTGTAGGCTGGCATTACTCCCAGGAAGCTGAGAGAAAGAGAGAGAGAGAGAGAGAGAGAGAGAGAGAGAGAGAGAGAGAGAGAGAGAGAGAACGAGCAGTTTCAACTCCTTCCAGTTAATGCTATGTTCAATGAAGTCCCATTCACCTTCCCTCCATTACTGCTCCGCTGGCACGCCATTCCATTTGCGCTCATTCCTCTGCCCTTCTGCCCTTTCCTGAGGCAAGACTCACGGCCTGGCGCTGGACCAGAAAGCCATCACAACCCTGCCACTTCTTGGCTCTGTAAGCTTCAGCAAATCGCTCTACTTCTCAGTTTTCAACTAGCAGAGCGACAGCCTTGGCCTTGGTACCCTCCCTTGCCAAGGACAGCGAGTTGAATTACAGCAGGTGGTACCTGGAAAGTGCCTTCTTGGCAGAGGCTCCCTGGGTTAGTGCCCCTTAAGCAGCAGCTGTCACTAGCAGAGATCAAACTTCCCCCTTCTCCTATCGCTTCCCTTAGCTTTCCTTCGCGCCTTTCTTTCCCCTTTCCTCCATCCTCTTCTGTCTCTCACACTCACCCTCGATGCTTGGCCACAGGCACCACGGTGCGCACCGGCTGCATGACCCCTCCATCGGGACCTTTGGAGAAGTTGGCCAGTGCGGCCTCCAGGGGCGGGATGAGAAGGCTGGAGCTGCGGAGATGGTCTTGCACCTCGTCTGCGCTCAAGAACGCTGGCGCCCGCCTCATCTTGTCGCCTGCCTTCGAACCCGGTCGGTACACACTCCACCTTCCAGGAGCTGAGCCCTAAAAGAGCGCACAGCCTGAGTAGCAGTGTTGGGCGGGCCTCCCGGGGCGGAGCATCGTCGCCCCGCCCCTTGGGCCCGCCCCTCCACTGCCGCCCACCCCAACTCCTTGGATTCCAGGGCACTTCTGCCTAGATTGGAATCAAGGCGACAGGCTAGGAGTGATAATTCTTGGGTCTGCTGTTCCAATTCCTGTAATTAGGAATTACAGGAATTCCTGTTTCCACATTCCTGGGCACGCTGCGTGTGTGGAGAAGACTTTCTGGTTCCACCTTGACCCTCCACACCAGATCCCCTGGAGCTGGTATTATGAAGAAGGCAGATGAGGTGATGCATACTCTAAGTGCTCTGGCGAGAAGGGGCTTGGAGGGTTTTGTTATACTTTTAATTTCGTCTATTTCTGGAGTTTCTTCTATTCCCAATCTCCCTCCCACACCTCCCCTAGTCCCTAGCTGTTGTGTTAAGTGTACAGTTGACCCGAGTTAAACAAAATAACCTTCACCTTGAAGTCTCAAACAAGGGTAATGATCTCAGTTATATAAGGGGCCATAATGCAGTTTGTTTATTTGTTTTCCCCAAGGAGTTCATATTGTATTTAAAGAGCAGGTAATAGGCAGTGATGCCTAACCTTCCACCATTGATGGAGTAGTGACACCTAACCCTTGACCAGTGATGGAGAAAGTGCTTCCGGGAACTCAAAGAAGAGAGACTATTCTGACCCAGAGTGGTAAGGTTTCAGGAAGGAGCAAAGAAAACTAGGGCTCCAAATAATAATAGCAGGAGCAGCCTATCTCATTTGACTATCTCATTTGACTACATCAGCATCCACTGAGGTATGGAGATGTTCCTGCTAGCCTTACTATTTTAGGCTCTGGGATTTGTTCAAGGTGTGTGTGTGTGTGTGTGTGTGTGTGTGTGTGTGTTTCCAAGGAAGCCAGAAGAGGGCCTCAGATCTCCAGGAACTGAAGGTTACAGGCAGAAGCCACCATACACGGATGCTATGAACTGAGTTAGGGACCTCTGGAAGAGCTCTAACAGTGGAATCATTTCTCCTGCCCATTTTGTTTTGTTTTGTTGAAGCCACTCTGGCTTCAAAATTCCTATGTAGTCAAGGATAGCCTTGACTTCCCAAATGCTAGGACGGCCAGTGAACACCACCAGAGCCAGCTTTAATTTATTATTATTATTGAAACAATACAACTATTATTAAGTGTCGTAATGACTTAAGAGAAAGACTATTACTGATAAATTCACTAGTAATGTAGGGGAAGCTGCAGTGTCTCTCCCCTGCCTTCCCTGAAGCAGTATCCCTGCCTGGGGAAATTTTCTGCTGAGCCCTACAGATCTAGAAAGAGATGGGTTGCTTGCTGCTCCCTAGACTGATACAAACACTCTATAGGTGACAGCGGGGCGCTCCGGTCCGGTCCCTAGGCTGCAGCAATATTGACTAGCAAGATTTACTGGACATACATAAATAAGTCAATGCTCAAGAGAAATATTAAAACAGCAAAATTAATTAATTAATTAATTTATTTATTTTATTTCTTTTGTTTTTCGAGACAGGGTTTCTCTGTATAGCCCTGGCAGAACTCACTCTGTAGACCAGGCTGGCCTGGAACTCAGAAATCCTCCTGCCTCTGCCTCCCAAGTGCTGGGTTTAAAGGTGTGCGCCACCACTGCCGGGCAAAACAGCAAAATTTAAAAAGATAAAAATAACCAAAAGAGAATAACAATGAAAAAATTATCAAAAAAAAAAAATAGAAGTCAGAATAATGGACTTTAAACAATGCCAATGACTCTAAGACCGCTTCTAAATATTTATTTTGAAAAGATTGGAAATGTGCGAAAGTTTTTATCTGGATCTCTGAGTTCTGCTATTGCTTCAATTATCTTGCTGGCTTTACTACGAATCTCTGGTTCTAAAGGAGCAAGTGCGCGAGTAGGAAAGGCTCCAGAGTGCACTGGGTGACACCCAGGCGGCTCCTTCCGGCGCGCGCCCGGGTTCCCGTCGCGGTCGCGCGCAACCCAGTCCGGATCGGCTCTGCGCCGCCAGGCAGTTGGCTAGAGCGTTGAGGAGAGGAGCGGTGCCCGGGCGACGCGCGCCCTCTCGTGGCCGTGGTGGTGGCTGTGGCTGTTGTGTAGTCTGAGAGGTGTGTGTACAGGGATGGACCTACTCTGCACCTGCCCTTAGACGCCCCAGGAGTCCAATGTGGGTCCTCCACATCCACTCACAGGGACTTAGGAGCGAATTTCATTGTGTATGTGTGTTGCCAGCCTAAAAGAGAGGACTGACTGTCTAAAGCAGTGGTTCTCAGCCTTCCTAAAGCTGGGACCCTTTAATATAGTTCCTCATATTGTGATGACCGCAACCATAAAGTTACTACTTCACAACTATAATTTTGTTACTGCTATGAATCATACTGTATTTTTTTCAGTGACTCCCGTGAAAGCATCATTGAGAAATGCTAGTCTAATGAGTTAGCATCTGGGCTGTGCCTGCTCTGGACACCAGGCACACCAATCTCAACGAAGATTGAGGCAGGACACTTCCAAAGGCGGAAGTCCACCGCCCTGGGTTTTGAAACAGAGCTTGGGGCTGACAAGGATTTGTTGCAGGGGTTGATTGCAGTTCACTAGAGGAGACTGTGCTAGTGACTTCCATAGCAAGAGGCTGTGTGAGGAGCGTATGCCCGTAAGTAACTCATGCATTCTGGAGGCTGAGCCAGGAGATACAGCATATTTGAGGGCAAACAAGGCTACAAGACTCTGCCACAGAAAACAAACAGAAGAAAAGGGCCCATGGACATTCTTGGTAGTTTTATGATAGGCACGTGTCAGTGTGTGCTTGCCTTACCCTCGTTAACCTCCTGACTCTTGGCTTGGCTAGTTTGATTATGGCCCCTTCTCTTCTCTTCCCTCCCCTCCCTGCCCCTTTATTATTTTTAAGATCTGGCTGACCTTGTACTCATTATGTAGCCCAGGCCGTCCTCAAATTCATGGCAGTCCTCTGGCCTCAGTCTCCATAGCTCTGGGATTAACAGCAGGCACCATCCCACCTAGCATGACTCCATTTTGATATGGACAATGTTTACAGTTTAGGGTCTAGAAGGAAGAATTCTGGGATCCAAGATCGGCTTGAGGCAAGTCACTTGACTTCTGTGTCTCCTCTACAATGAGAAATAATTCTTTAATAATCTCATGAGTTTGCAATATTACAGTAACACACAACATAAGTTTAACCATATTTTGAGTGTCCTTTATCACACTCATAATGTCTGTACTAATTCCAGAACATTTCACCACTCCCAAAATAAATCCTGCACTTATTAAGCAGCTGCTCTCCACTGCCTACTCCCTGCTGCCCCTGGCAACTGCTGCTCTTTTTGTGTGTCTGGATTAGTGGAGTCTGGACAATTCATATGAATGGAATCATATACGCTTTGCTTAGCATGCTGCTTTCAAGGTTCCTGCTTGTTGTAACAGGTACCATATGTCATTCCTTATACGGGCAAAGGAGACTCCCTGGTGGGGAATTACCTTGTCATATGTAGTTGTTAATCAGTTGTACAGACTTTGGGGTTTCGATGACGCTGTGAACATTCTTTACATGTTTTATTTTACATTTATTTATTTAATGTGTGTGCACATACGCGGAGGTCAGAGGACAACATGTGGGAGTCAGTCCTCTCCTTCCACCATGTGGGTTCCAGGAATCCAGTTCAGCTCATCAACCTTGACAGCAAGCATCCTTGCCTGCCAAGCCATCTCACTGACCCTATACATTTTTTTTGGGGGGATAGGGGAGACAGGATATGGACATATCTATATTTTCTAGGAGTGAAACTGAAGGATCATATAGACATTGGACATTTGGCATTGCAAGAAGTAAGCCTGAACTGCTTTCCAATATGCCCTGCCTCACTCACCACCAATGGGCAAAGGTTTCAGTTTTCTCCTCTCTTGGCACACATTATTTTCTATTCTGTTCTTAATATAGAATGTGAAGTGTACGACATGGGAAACAGAAGCCCATTGAGCATTTAGTTTTCATCTTTCTGAGTACAAATGCGGGGATCTTTTAATGAGGCCTTTGACTATCTGTTTCTTTGTAGAAATGTCTGTTCAGGACTCATTTTTATTTGTTTGTTAGGACGGTATTTAGCCTCTTATTTATTTGGTTTGTCTTTTGTTTCATTGTGAGGGCTACTCTCTATGTTCAGGATCTAATTTGGCAACGTATCCTTCCTTCCACTCTGTCCCAGCATGCATTGCGCATCCTTCCTTCCACTCTTTGTCCCAGCATGCATTGTTAAGTGATGACTTATGGCTTCTGTTTATTCTCAGAGTCTGGTGTTTGTGCCACCACTCCTGTCACTGACCATTTTGTGACCAGTGTACGAGGTTCCAACCCAATTTCACACCTCTGCACTGGGATTGTTAGTTAAGCACAGTTGTTGAAAATCGTGTTCTTTCCCCGGTGAGTGAGCTAGCATGATGTCCGTCAACCCTTGAGCATGGAGTGTTTCCAGACTCTGCCTGTGTTTTTCTCAGTTTCGATCTATGCTGATGGTGAGTGACAAGCTGCAGAAAGTGTTGGTATCAGGAAGCGTGGGCCTGCAAACTCGATTCCTTCCCCACACAGCTTCTCCATTCAGCATTCTGAGGACCAGCCTGTTCAAGCAGCGGGGGTTTGAGCTGAAGACCAACTTTGGGACGTTTCTGCTGTGACAGTGGCTGGTCTTTCAGTCTGTGAATACAGGGTTGTCCTTTGTTTCTTTTGGTCTTAGCCTTCTTTTCTTCGCTTCCCTTCTTGCTTTGTTAAAGCCATAGTTTATAATATTTTTTATGCAAGTCTTATGCTCTCTCAGCTTAATTTATTAAGTATTTTACTTTCTGATGCTCTTGTAAATGAAATTGGATTTTTAAGACTGTTTGTTACTAGTAAATAGAAACAAGAATTTTTTTTTTTTGTATGTTCATCTTGTTTCCTTCACCTTGTCTGAGAGCATAAGCTTGAGCTAGTACTTTCTTTTGCAGGCTCATAAGCATTTTTATATGTAATCTTGTGTGTAACATCTCTAAAAAAAGTAAAGTTTATTATTTTCCTTTATAATTTCAGTGACAGATTTCTTTCCCCTCTTCTCTACCTCCTTTCCTTCTTTCTTCTCTCTTTTTTGGCCTCTTTTCTTCCCCTGTTCTTCTTTAACTTAGTTTTCATTTTGCCCGGTTGCTTTCGTTAGCACTTCCATGTCTATAAGGAGCAAGAGAGGCAATGCGTCAGACAGCCTTTCTTCTTGTAGCCCGAAGGAGGTTACTCACTGTTGAACAGGATGCATCTGTCATATTGAGGAACTACACCTCTGCTCCTCCGTTGTCAAGTGTCCACATCCGATGCCTCTTATACTTCAGCTGAGATGACCACCAGTGGGAGTGGAAGAGAGGCAACATGCCCAGAGGTGGACAGCCAGGCGAGCTTCTGAAAGGCTTCAGCTCTGACTCTAGTGCGTTTATTTTACAATCTAAAACTGCAACTTGAGGCGAGCAGGCAGGCAAGCAGGACATGGCATTTAGCTTTTTGTTTTTCAAAGTATATATTACAGTTGACAGGTGTAAGTGCCAAGTTGCTAAAGACAATAACCACCTTGGGGCCAGAAGTTTTCAATGGTATTGGTCCCTGTCCAGGTCGCTCTGTCTAAGTAACAAGGTGAAGTGATGTCTGGTATTAAGAGGTACAAGCAGTGCCTTCACCAAATAAATCCATAAATCAATATCTAAAAATCAGTCTTTCCTACCTTATTCTACTCCAGTGTGGCCACATGTTGTGTTAGAAGGACGAACCTTCTTAGGTTGGATTATCTGCACCCCCGAGATAAATCCAACTGTTGATTGATACAAAATGCTTAAATATTTTTCTGGATTCTGTTAATCCAGAATTATTAAGTACTCTTTAGGGTTTTGCATTTACCTTGTTAAGTGCTATTGGTCTGTAGTTTGCTCATGATGTTTTTCTCTGGTTTTGGGTACAAGTAATGGAACAAGTTAAGAGAGTGTTCTCTCTCCCACTGTTTGCTGGAGCTGGAGGTGGCAAGTATGTTGATATATGTGTTTATATATATTGTTCCTGGTCTCTGGCTCAGAGATCACCAAACTCCTTGAAACCCTGATGATAGACATATCTTTTGTCATTCACAACTGGTTGCTTTTGACTTTCCTGTGAGTTTATCCTAACACAGTGACTCTTGGCATTAGGCTGTAGCTTGCCTCAAGATGGGCGCTGGTTGCCCAAGGAATAAACTATTAGGATCAGAGGGTTGGAGCTGTCATCTTGAAGACAGAAGAAGGCTTCAGATCATTTGAATCACCAAGGTCTATTGACTTCATCTATCATAATTTCATAGTGAACCTGGATCAAAAGAACCTCATAAGCTAAGAGAGCCTCTGATGAACAGGTTGCTGTATAAGGAGGCATCCTGGGAAGGGGAAGGAAGCACTGGGCCTCCATCCCTTTGCCCTGTTTGCCCTCTCCTGTGCTGCTCATCCGTCACATACTATAACTGTGCTCGTTCCTCAGTCTGCTAGTTGCTCTAGTGAAATATGAAGCAGAAGAGCTGTAGATGCCCTAACGTGAAGGTCCTCGTGTGCAGCAGTATCTGGAGTGTGGCGTTACTGTGGGCTTGAGTCTTAAGCTAGGGACTAGCCTACTTACTTGGAAAACCAAGTAAGAATCAGCATAACTTTTTTCCCACTTCAGATACTATCTAATCTGTCTTTTTCTTTGCTGGAAGGTTGTTTACATTGTTGATTTGATCTACTTTAAAAGGTCTGCTCAGATCTTCTACTTGTTCTTGAAATTTGTATGTTCTGTGTTTCTAGAATTAATTATATTTAGGTTGTCAAAACCGTCCACCCATAACTGTCCACAGTATTTTCTTACAATCTCTTTTATTTCTAAAATGTTGGTGATGTCATCTCATGATATAAACTATATATACAACTACTCCATGGTGTGGTTAAGGGGAAGGTTTTTTTTATTATAGATATGAGGGAGAGAAGAGACAGAGGCATCTGAAAGAGTCCAGAGCAGAGAGAGGAAGTAGACCAAGCATGGCCAGCAGGCTGGAGCTGACCGTGAGAGAAGCAGAAGCAGAGTGGAGAGATAGGGAAGAACAGAACAGAACAGGGGGAGAGCTTGGGGGAACAGAGAGAAACACAAAGAGTGAGGACAGCCAACAGCAGGGATATAAGGAGAAAGAGTAGCTGTGGGGAGGGAAGCCATAAGCAGGAGGAGAGTAGGGGACCGGAAGGGAGAAGAGCTAGGTACTTGTGATACCAAGGGAGCCTGGAGCCCA
Source organism: Rhabdomys pumilio (assembly GCA_030674055.1). NCBI lineage: Eukaryota > Metazoa > Chordata > Mammalia > Rodentia > Muridae > Rhabdomys > Rhabdomys pumilio. Next base: position 108,459,254 of record JANHMN010000003.1, read on the forward strand.
TCATGCACCTTGGCATGCTAATTGGCACCACAAATAGCCATTTGTCCCTCCTACCAGTGATAAGGGATTTGGTTCTTTTTTGTAGAAGGTTAAACAGCTTCACAAGTTTCTGAGAAGTGCTGGCTTTTCTCCAACTGCTAAAATTTGGGAAAATGGAATTTCTTTTGGACCTGACACGCACTCCTTGCTTCCAGATTTTAGTAATTTGAGTCGTCTCCTTGGCTTAATCAGTCAAGATTCTTCTTGTTTGTCTCTTTTGCTGAGTTTCCTTTTTATTTTCTTCTCCCGTGTATGTTTGTGTGGTGTGTGTGCATGTGTGGCATGTATTTGTGTAGGTGTGTCTGCATGTGTGTGGACACATGTGTTTATTTGTGTGTGTGTGTGTATGTGTGTGTGTGTGTGTGTGTGTGTGTGTGTGTACCAGAAGTTGATGTTGTGAATCTTTCTCAAATCAGAAGATTCTTTGAGGCAGGGTCTCACTAGCCCAGGTTGCTTGAGGAATCCTTGCCTTTCCCAGGATCTGTTCATCTCTGATGGTTCATATCTCCTGATATCATTTCTTTTTTTCTCCGGAGAGCTTTCTTTATTATTTTTTTTTTTCAGATCAGACATACTAGCTGTGAAGAAGTCTCTTAGGTTTTTCCTTCATCTGTGAATGTCTGTTCTTCAGAGCTTAATTTCTGAAGAATTTCTTTGGAGCACATCCATTTCAGGGCTAACAATTTCCCTCCCCACTCCCACCCACCAGCCTCCGAAGTAAAAAGAAATGTTAGCCAGATGTGGTGACACAGACCTGTAGCATCAGAACTTGGGAATCAAAGGCAAGAGGATCACAAGATCTAGGCTAGCCTGGGCTGCATAGCAAGACTTCATCTCAAGCAAACAAATGCATGCACATTTGCTATTTCCTCTGGCCTCCCTGATTGCTTTGCTATTTTCCAAATCTTTATTTCCTTAAAGTTGTTTTATTTCCCTCTGTTTTTAAAGGAATTTTTCTTTATTATTATTTTTTTAAATTAAAATATAATTGTATAATTTCTCCCCTTTCCCCTTCCTTCTTTCAACATGTTCCCTGCCCTGCTCTCTCTTAAATCCTTGGCCTCTGTTTCATTAGTAATGTTACTAATATGTATATAATTTCAGGGCTGACCTCTTGGTATTGGATAACCAACTTAAGGCAACTTAAGGGCTCTTCCCCAGGGAAGAGGATTTCTCCTGCTCTCAGCCCTCCTCTTGTTGTTGTTTGTTTGTTTGTTTTTCATGACAGGGTTTCTCCATGTAGCTCTGGCTGTCCTGGAACTCGCTCTGTAGACCAGGCTGGTCTTGAACTCACAGCGATCCTGGGATTAAAGGTGCCACCATCATCCAGCCTCAGCACTCCTTAGGTGCAGCCAGTCTAGAGTTAGGACCTGGAGAGCTTTCTTTGTCTATGGAAGGGGCACAATGAGATGTCCCCTTTCCATGTCAGCATGTCTGTTATTTCAAGTGTTACCCTTGTTCAGGTCTAGTCTCCTATCTGTTTAATTACATGTCCATATGTGCATTGCTTTGTATTTATCTTTGGTTATGTTTCCTCAGATTCTTGTATTTGTATCTTCTTTGAATTTGACCCTTGGTGACCAGGCTATTTCATTTAGTTTAAAATATTCTTCAAGGTTCATCCACATGACAGCAAGTATCTGAAGGTCCTTCCTGCACAACCAATCTTATTAGCCCATGGGGCTGGACAACCCTTCTTATTTCCTGAGTTATACCTGTCACAGGGTATGGGAGAGATGGCAAGCTGTTTTTTTAATGAGTCAGAGATTTGATTCTTGAGAATGAAAATATTAACAATGGTGGCATTGATGGTAGAACAATGTGATTGATATTCCTGAAAAAAAATTCATGTTGGTGAATTTTATGCTATATATGTTTTTGTCACAATTACAAAAATGTGATGTTCTTAGTATCCTCTCCATAGTAGCAGTTGTCCCCAGTGGGGAAAACCCTGTAGGGTAAGTACTACTATTGCCTGACTTACAGATGATAAGTAGCCATGGGTTTAATTATTTTGCTCAGAATTATATGCATGCAGCGTGTTGAAGAATTGAGATGTCCCCCTGAACTCATATCCTAGGTTCATAGTTACTAAGCCATACTACCCATGACTATGAGGAAAGAGGCATGTTATCCACAGACCTGACATACTTATAGAACATTGTATGAGCAGACATCAAACAGATGTCTTACCCTGTAGTTTGCGAGACATGTAGAAGCTTTCCAAATACTGATATTCTCCATTTATATTGTATATCTTCATTGTGAAAATGGACCTGCAGTTTTCTCACACATACATTTCTATTCCCCAGTGTTTTAATAAATTGATATAAAGGTATAAATGAGCACTCAGTACCTATTCCAGAATATTTTTAAGTTATCTTTCTACTTATAAAGTAGAGGTGTGGAATAATTAAGGAATAACCTTTTTTATTGATGACATTTAATATTTTGGTAGATGACTTTAATTGTGTTACATCTTTATTTCTTAAGCATTGAGCTTCCACCCTTTCTGGTAAAATGGATTCACTGAAGATGAGGCAATTTTCAGTCCTCCTGTGGAAAAATTTCCTTTTAAAGGTAAGTAACGATGTCTGTGGGAGCTGGATGGGAAGGCTGTGCAGCCAGAGGCAGAACTAACAGCTCCTTAAACTACATTTGATTATAGTTGGTTTTCTTGTTTTTGTTCCAAGGCTGGGCTAGCACTGCTGAGTCTGAAGAACAGCCTGAGAATTAATAGAATCAGTATAAGAGATTGAAATATAGGCAGGGGAAGGAAGAGGGGGGGGGGGGGGGGGTGAGTATTCTCATTGTAGAACAAAGCAGAATGTGTTGTGTTAATTAACCCATGACTACACACAGGAGCACGCACATGCATGTGGTCATGTATTCACTAACATGGTCCCCCATGTTTTGTTGCAGAGCCGGAAGGTGGTGGGCTTAGTGGTGGAGATCATCTTGATATTTCTGTTGTTTGTATGGACTTTGACTGTACGCAGAATTTCAAAGAAGAAATTTATTCGTGCTGTGATTTTCAATCCTATTCTCTTGACATTACCTGAGTTCCTTAATGAAAACTTTGAATATGAATTGGCTTATGTGCCTTCTGAGAGTAATGCAGCAAGAAATATTACTGAGATGGTGAAAAAGGATTTAAATTTCAACTT
>JANHMN010000003.1:108467459-108498591 GCA_030674055.1 Rhabdomys pumilio
GCTTGCTAATTCAGCTAGAGGGTCTGGCTTGCAAGTCCCAGCAATCTTCTTGTCTCAGCATCCTTGGTGCTATGATCAGAGGCACAAGCCACCTCATCTAGCTTTTTAATCTAGATTCTGGGGATGTGAACTCAGTCCCTCATGCTTGTGAGGAACAAGTACTTAAATAACTTCCCTGCCCCCTCTTATAGATTAAAAAGATTATTTTTATGTTTATTTAATCTCTTTTATGTGTGTGAATGTTTTGCCTGCATGCATATTTGTGCACAGCATGCGTAACTCTTTTCCAAAGAGATCGGAAGAGGGCATCAGACCTCTTAAAACTAGAGTTGTGGATGGTTGTGAGCTGCCATGTGGGTACAGGGAACGGAACCTAGGTCCTCCGCAAGAGCAATGAGTGCTCTTAATCACTGAGCCATTTTTCCAAACTCTCTAATAGTTTTTTTTTTTTAAAGTTTATTCAATAAGCAGAACAAAGGTGGATTTTAAAAAGTACAGTTACAGAGGTGACTGTTGAACCCTTATGACTCCTTTGCAACTCAAAAGCAAAATGTCGTAAGATGAAATGGAGAGGACTATACAGTTTGGATCGTTTTAAGTCTCGACTTTGATTATAGCTTGTGTGGCATATTAGTTGTGTGGCATATAGGAATGATGCTGTCGTTCTTATCATTGATGACCCCAAATTACTCTTCTGTCACCCAAACTGAATTTTTAATTTAGAAAACCCTACAACTTTTTGATCACTGATAATCTTTGCTCTTCAAGGATCGTAAGTTTAACGTGTCTTTCTTTGACTTGTTCTAGGTAAAATATAGTTTGCGCTTTGGTCGTATCTATGATCCTGAGAATTTCTTAAAGCCATCAGAGCACCAGGAAAAACCAGTGTGGAATACATCAACTCTCTTCCCATCTGTGCCTTCTCTAGGACCCCGGAACATCTTGGAACCCGACGGGGGGAACCCTGGTTAGCAGAGCCTTAAGTGCACTTACATTGTTTCTTTTACTGTGTGTGGACAGTCATTTGGAACAAGCTTCGTTTTTTTTTTTTCCCCTCTGCATGAACAAGTTGATTTTTTCATTATGGTTTAATATGGTTTAAATTTTATTTTTTATTAACAAACATAAAATGTGGTACCTTATAAATCTATTACTATTTTTCTTCATCTTTTGAGTAAATTTTCTTTTATCTGCTATTATATAATTAGTTGGTAACCTTTGCTTCACTTTCTCTCTATATAATCATCTATAATGATATAATAAACAAGTATATTGTCCTTCTGAAATGTGTCAGTTTGAGCTGGAAAAGTGGCTCAACAGGTGAAGTTCTTGCTTTGTTGACCAAGTGTGAGGCCCCAAGTCCAGATCCCATGGAAAAACTGGCACGGATATACCCGTAACTTCAGTGCTGGAGATGTGGACAGGCATGTCACAAAGGCTTGCTGCAGCCATCACAGCCAGAGTCAGGAGCTCCAGACTGACTGAGAGATACTGTCTCAAATAAGTGAGGCAGAGAAGGTCAGAGGTAGATCCCTGATGAACTTAGCCTTGACTTCTGCAAAACTCACGAGTGGGCAAATGCACACATACAAACACATCCTGCAAATAATATATCAGCTTGACAAGTTGATGTAGCTAAGAAAAATATTAATCTACGTGTATAACATTAAGACTATAGAAAACACATGTAGATATCTACAAAGATCTTAGTGGTTGTCGTTTTAGAGTTGAAGATTGTGTAGTGTCTTGTTTTATCAAAGACACTTAAAATATTTTTCTAACTGTAAGTTTAAAATGAGTCTAGTCTCTTTTAAAATTAATACACTGCATCCTAAAGATATTCTTTGGTAAGACCATAATAGAAAATGCCATGATATTTGCGGAATAAAAGTAGTTTAACCAAACTAGATATGGTCTTATAAAGATAGTTAGGTCATTCATCATGTCATCATTACCATCACCATCGTCATCATTGGCTTTTTGGATAGTGTCTGACTATGTAGCCCAGGCTGACCTTAAGCTCACTATGTAGCCTATGCTGTCTTCAAACTTGGATTGATTTTCCTGCCTGATGCTCCCACATCAGGATTACAACTTAAGTGACACCATACCCAGATTGAAAAGGCATGTTTGGAAAGAGTTTCCTTCTTTCTTTCTTCCCTCCCTCTTTCCCTCCCTCCCTTCTTTGTTTCTTTGTTTCTTTCTTTCTAAATTTCCTTTCTTCCTTCCTTCCTTCCTTTTTTTTTTTAATCCACCAATGTTCTAGTTACCAATCATTAGAACTTTGGCATTAGCCTGTTCCATGTGACTACCCAAGTCTGGGTGCTGTTTACCTGGGTTGTCTAAACCACATGGTCACAGCCTTCCTTCCTGTTTTCTGTTTCTCCCAACTGCACGGCAACATGGTGGAGAAGCAGAGAGGGTCTGTCTATATGCTCAAGAGGCATACATGTGATCAGGAACAAAGGAGCAGTAAAGAGTCAGGCTTCCTCATTTTATAATGAGGCTCACGGGAATTAACTCATACCCACCAGACCTGTCCATTCTGTGAAATCATATTAACTTGTTCTGAAGTCAGTCATCTCCCAGTAGGCTTCTACTTCTTAAGGATTCCCAACACCTCCACATTTGCCACAATGGGGCCCCAGTTTTCAACAGATGAAGCCCACAAAACAGCAGACCATATCAGCTGCCATACAGAGAGTCTGAGAAAGGCAGTGGGTGAGAGGACTGGAGCAGATGTTGCTACATGAGTTTTTGTTTTCTTCTTGGCTGGCCTGGAATTTGCTGTGTAGAGCAAGATGACCTTGCACTCACAGAGATGCCTCTCCTTCCTGAGTGTTGGGATTAAAAGTGTGCACCACCATGTCCAGTCTTGCTCCGTGAATTTTAAAGGTGAAGTTCAAACATGATGTCTACATTCAATGATTTTTTTAAAGAGTGCACACTGCACACACTGCAGTGTTATTAACTATGGACACACTATTGTCTGTATGTCTCTACATGTAGTCTATCATCTACTCTTTTTGGTCACAGTATCTTTATAATAAGTGTACATAAAGGCTCCAGCTTTAGTCTTTTTTCTGTACATTGTTTGGTTACTTATCATATCCTGTTATATTTTCATTGAGTCTGTATGTCTCTCTGTGCATGGCCATTACACAGTATTCATTATCCTAACCCAACAGGAGACATCTTTTCACTTTCTTGTGTTGCCTTTATCTTCCAGATGGCTTTTAGTTTGGTGTATGTATGTTTTTCATCTCCTTGGATGTGGTTGTGTTGATTTTATTCTTTTTGATATCATAAATCAAAAAGATGTACTTTTTGTTTACTTCTTGTTTAGAGCATCCTTCCTATGTCATATCTCAGTGTGTAGAAATATCTTAGTCAGTTCTATGGTGGTATAGCAAAATGTCACAATGCTTACAATTTAAAAAGAATATAAAGTTGATTCTCCTAATTTTGGAAGCTAGGAAGTCCAAGCTCCCAGCACCAACAGACTAGACCTTTGCTCATTGTGTGTTTCCCAAGTGGTACTTTTTGCTCCATCCTCTGGGCGTGAAGGTAGACTGATTGTTTCATCACATTTAGTGGGAGAAGGGGCAAAAAAGGACCAGGCCACTCCTGATTATCCCCTTAAGAGTATTCCATTTATGAGGATGGAGTGCTTATGGTTCAATCACTTCTGACAGGCCTTACCTCTTTAAAATATACCAAATATTTGGTTTCAACATAGCAATTTTGGAAGGTCACAGATAAGGAACGAGAGGTTTGCTTACAATTTTAAAATTATCATTCACTTTGGTTGATAAAACAACTCATAAGGTTGTAGTATTATTTTCATGGGATATTTTAACTTTGAGAAGAGAGCAATTAGATCTCATGGTGTTCATTATATGTGTCTCACATCATAATAGGTATTTGTGAAATTGTTAGAAGCCTTGAATTATCTGAATTGCTACATTCATCTCCCTGGCTGTATGTTACTATTCTGAACTTGACAGTCTCTGGTTTGTTTTTGTTTATTTATTTGGGTGTTTTTCCATTTAGGATATATCAGAGAAGGATTTCTTATTGTGCAACATTCTGTAGACAAGGCCATCATGGTGTATCACAGTGGCAGAGCAGCTGAAGCCATGTTTGCTAACACCATAATTTATGCAAGGAGATTCCCACACCCGGCCTTCACTCACGACAACTTCCTGTGGAGTTTCATTGTTATGTTTCCTTGGACAATTTTATTTACATTTACTCAAATGGCGCTTGTCATAGTTGGGACCATTATGTTGGAAAAGGAAAAGAGATTAAAGGTAATTTCATTTTATTTGTAATATTCTGCAGCAGAAGAGATGTGTGCAGAGGGTTGGGTAGTTTCTGCACACTTGTCACTGCTAAATAGACCATCCTGTGGGAGCTGTGTGCAAACACAGGCTGCCCGGAGTGTGCACAGGGCCAACAATCAATTTTCTGAGGTTTTGATTTTTTTTTTAAGAAATAAATTCTTGATTTGACTAAATGACTGAGAGAACACTATGGAAAGGAGTCAGATATTAATGGCCTGAAAATGTCTATGGGAAGAAATAAGCAACAAGGAGAGAATCAGACAAGGTCTTGAATTATGTAACCTTAAAATATATCTTAATTGCTACATCCTGTGATCTTCCTGGGGATGATTTCGACAATAGCTGCAGCCAGGATGCTGTGAGAGCGTTCACCTGTCTTACAATGTATTTAATGCTTACTTACTAATTGCCTCCTTTGTTCCAAGGACTCTGATGGACTTCATGTTTAAAGTCCGGCTCTATCAGCAGCTAACTCTGTCATCATTCTGTTTCCTTGAATGTAAATTGAAGACTGCAGTAGCTACTTTTGTGGTTATTGGGGCAGTTAATGGGATATTATTTTAAAAGTCTCTAGAACCATCTATAATCACCCTACAACTGATAGTTTAAAAAAAAGAGAGAGAGAGAGAAGACAACTGTCTACTTACACATTGTTCAAAATTTGGTTAAGAGGTAAGTTAATATATAATATGTTAATTGCCCAAGTGGGTGTTTACTGGCCAGACATTGGACAGAGATGGTTAGTATCTACAATATGCAAAGAACTTGAAATTCAACATCAAGAAAACAGTCTGATTAAAAAACAACAACAACAACAACAACAACAACAACAACAACAACAACAAAACAGAGCAGGGAACTAAACAGAATTCCCAAAAGATGAAAACCAGATGGCTGAAAAACACTTTTGAAAAAGTGTTCCGTGTCCTTAGCTATTAGAGAAATTCAATTAAAACTATTGTAGGAATTTATCTTATTCGACTCAGAATGGCTAAGATAAAACAACAACAAAACAAACAAACTAACCAGAAACTAATGAGAGCAAGTGTTGCCTGGTAATGGGGAAAGGAGAACACATACTTCTTACCAGTGGCCGTGCAGACTGGCACAGCCACTGTGGAAGCCAGTGTGGGGGGTCCTCAAAGAGTTGGACCCACCGCAAGCTCTCACTGTACCGTAACTCTTGGGCATAAATCCAAAGTACTCTGTATCCAGCTACAGAGACATGTGCTCATCCATGTTTATAGCTGCCCTATTCACTATAGGTAGTGGGAAAGGTGGGGGAAGTTATTCTTGAAGCACAGAGATGGCTTTGCTGTTCTGAGCAGAAGAGAATGGTATGGTTCAATAGGTGAATGCTACCATAGGAAGGGGTTTGGCACAGGCTAGTCCTGTGCCCAGCAAAAACCATTCTTAGGTTTTAGGATATACACAAGTGACCTATGTGATGGATTGGTCCATGGGTTGGTTATCTGCTGACAAAGCTCGGTCATTTAGGCAAGACTAAAAAGACAAGAAAGTAATTTTAAGGTAATTATGACAAGCCAGGGAAAAGGCAGGAAAGACTGAGTTAAGTTGTCTTAGTATATAGGGACAGAGATTGATCCATGGACCTATATTTAGGAAGTAGGCATCAGTGGAAATGAATATGTACATGACAGACTTTGAATTTTTGAATTTTATACACACTTCTCTCAAGGATTTCCCCACACATCATGTTGTTGCTAAGACACTTGGAGATGCTTGTCAAATGATGTCCGAAGGCCACTGACTCCCAAAGCGACAGTGACACTAGAGTTTAGTGAAGACAGATTTCAACAGGGAACACAATCGTTCTTTTGATTGTGTGGCTAAGGGAGTAAAATTATGATGCTCCAAATGACCCATGCTGGAAACCTCAGTTTTATCCAGGTGGCACAATGCATAATGTGTGTCACCACCATTTCCTGCTGTTGTAGTGTTTGTCTCTCATTGCTTCATCTGTAAAGTAGAGACAACAATATTCTACCATGAAAGTGATTAGAGACACTCCAGGTTAGTGTCCAAGGAAAACTGAGCACAAGTCTTGGTTATGTCTCTATTTCCTTTGTCCCTTACACATGGGGATTAATATAACCCTGTTTCTTCTCCGCCCCTCATGGCTCCCCTTCCTTTTCCATTTGTGGTAATGTCATCTTCCAGTTGTTCAAGCTCTTGTTAACATTTCACCATCTAGCTATGCCAGCACACTCTCTTTGGTTTGACCAATGACTGTTTCTCCTTAACATTTCCATATTAGTCCCTTGCCCCTCAGTGAAAATGGATCACTTTGAACCATTCTTTGTTTATTTTTTTTCCTCATTGTAAGACCTTTTCTTCCCTAACTGGTGAATCATCTTTTTCAAATCTGTTTTTAGCTACCAGTTGAAACAGCCGGTTTATTCTTCATGTCACAGAAACTTAAACTGGACACTTTAAGCTAGTATTCATCCTGCTTTGTTTAATTAAAAATATCTTTATTGCCAGCCGTGGTGATTCACATCTTTAATCTCAGCACCTGAGATGCAGAGGCAGATGGGTCACTGTGGGTTCAAGGTCATCCTGGTCTACACAATGTGTTCTAGACCAGTCAGGACTACATAGAGAGATCCTGCCTTAAAATAAAAGTTAAAAAGATAATAATTATTTGACAATTTCATACTTCATACTTTGGTTTTCTTTATCTCTCCCCTCTCTCTTTCCAGATCCACGCCCTCTTCTATACCCAAACCAACTTTGTGCCTTCATTAAAACAATACTAAACAAAACAAAAACTCCAAATCATTACACTGTCTCTGTTCCTAAAGGTATTGCTATTTTACTGTGTAAAAGCCCACAGTAGTGTTGGCTCACTTTTGAACTTAAGCAGAATTGTGCACTAGCAATCCTTTTGCATCTGACGGGCGTTCATTTTTCACAGAGCTGTAATCAGTACAACTTGTTTCCACAGATGGAGTGTGGTAACAGTGATAAACTCTTGTGACTCACAATTATGTTATAGTGGGTAATATTGGGTTATACTGGATAATAATTAGGTTATTATACTGGGTAATAATTATCCTGGATGATGGCACTTTGAAACTTCCTCCTTCACTTTGTTTGATGCTGCTGCTGTTAGCATGCCTGTCTGCCAAGCTGTGCTTTATTCATTATGCCTTACCAGACTTGTGATAAAGCATAATGGCTTCATCTCATGGTTTCTAATTTGCACATCTTCTCACGAGGGTGCTATTTCTCCTTTGCCAAATAAGATCACCGTACCTTAACAAATGACTCACACCTGACATCTTGTCTTCTCCCTATCTTGCATTCAAGCATGACACTCTTGGTTTCAGCCACAGTTGTTCTCCTGTTTGAGGCTACAGCAGGAAAATAACCATTTCTTAGCTCCTACAGTTGTGGGTAGAATTCAGCTCCTTAAAGGCCCAGGACAAAATTTTTAATTTCTTTTTTGCTGTTGGTCAGAGCAACCAATAATCTCAAAGTGCATCAGATGCCTTCATGGGGTACAATGTAATTACAGTCACACGAGTTCGTCACCTTCAACACATCCCATTGACTGAAACAGGCTCTCCAACCTGCTTACAGCAAATAGAAGTGACAAGAAAGGACTCCGAACACCAGACGGCACAAGTGACAAAGTCACCTTGGGGATTGTTTATGACACATGGACATTTTTAATTGAAGTCCAGACATTGTGACATTTGCTTTAGTGGATACTTGATAAGCTTACAGCCCTATGTTTATGTTTTATTTTGAGGCACACTTAGGTATCCTGGAAACAGTTTATCCTTTGAAGTCTCTTCCTACTCTTTTTCTCAGTGCAAAGGCTAGAACCCAGGGCTTTGCATATGCCAGGGAGGTACTCTTCCATTGATCTATAGTCCCCATTTTTTTTTTTTAAAGACAGGATCTCAAGTGTAGTTCAAGTTAGCCTTGAATATTCTATATAGATCATAATGGCCTCAAATTCATGATCCTCCTGATTCTGCTCCATAAATTCTGGTATTATGGGCATTTGCCATAACACCCAGCTATACTATATAGTTTTTTTGTTAGGTGGGGTGACAGTAGAGTTTATTTTAAAGCTTTTGTTCTCAGTTTGGGGCAGTTTTGCTCCAATGGTCACTTGGCAATGTTTGGAGGGAATTTTTACAACTAAGACAGATGTTACTTCCACTTGATTGGTAGAGGCCATAGTGTCCCAAAACACAAAACTGAACTGTTGTTAGCCATATCCAAGTTAAGAAGCCTTGATATGCATAAAGACACAGGGTGATGCTCTACACAGAAAATGTTCTCAGCAGTATTTAGGTTGAAAATCCAGGCCTAGGTCCACTAAACTGGACACACTGCTCACATAAAATCCTTGTAGGTAACCTTTGGACAGTGGTTATGGTTTAATCTGGCTGTTGGCAAAGGAATTTCTTCTTTGCCCGTGTTGCTGTGTTCTGGTCTTTGGATTGTCCTCGTGAACTCTAAGATGGAGATGCTTGGAGTACCATCTAAATGAGCGCTTACCCTGCCCTCTCTGAAACTTGGCCCTGGAAACTCCAGCTGTTTTGTCCTCTCTGGGCTCGCTCTGTCTTTTCACCTCAAGGCAGCTGCTGGGCTCTGCTTCAGTTCCAACTGCAACCAGCCAGACAATTGCCTTGGGTAAACACTCCGTAGAACCTCCCAGTTCACTTTGATTTTTCCTTTTTGTCCTTACTCAGAAACAAAGAGTGCTTTTCCTGGCTTGGTTAATTAGCCAGTTGCATGCTTTCCTCTGTAGGTGTGAACCAAATCCAGAGACTTGATCATGTGTAGTGGTTTGTACAGTTATTCCCAGACCCCGACACTGGTCAAAAGGGAAAGTTGTAAATGTAAGTTAAATTCGTCCTGACTGAAGCCGCCTCTCCGTGTACTATTCTGTACCTAATGCTACGTGATGGTTGATATCATCCCCTTGACAGGATCCAAATTACAGACCTCTGAGTAATCCAGGACTGTTTTAATTTGGTCAACTGAGGTTGGAAGACATGCTACTCCATAGGCCAGGGGCTTGGACTGCATAGAAAGGAGAAACTGGCTGAGCACTAACCACACAGATATTCTGTATGGCATTTTCCTGTAACACTGTATACACTGCTAGCAGAGCTCAGTGATGCCCTACTGTTACAGGATGTGACCGCCCCCTCTCTCTGTCTCTCTGTCTGTCTCTCTGAACTAGTGCTTTTATCATGTGAACTGTGAAATTGAATTGTCTTAGGTTTTTTTTTCCTTTATCACTAGTCATTAGGAAAGACAGGCAATGAAGACAAGACTCAAAGATGCAGCTCGAATAGGTAGGAACAGGGTGTCCTTCGGTATGATTTGTAATGCTGCCACATCTCAGTCTGGCATTCTAATTTGAATCTTGTTTTACTTTGTATGTATTTTATTTAGCTTGCATATATGTATGTGTATGCGTATGTACCACGTGTGTGCCTGTTTCCTACAAATACCAGAAGAGGGTGTTGGATCCCTGGAACTGAAATTACAGATGGTTGTGAGCATCCTGTGAGTGCTGGGAACTGAATCTGGATCCTCTGCCAGAACGATGAGCTAGCTGGTGTCTTTTGTTTCCAACTTGACACAAGCTAGAGTCATTTGGGGATAGGGACTCTCATTTGAGAAAATGCTTCCAAAAGATTAGCCTGTAAGCAGGTCTGTAGGGTATTGTCTTGGTTGATGATTGATGGAGGAGGGCTTAACCCATCATGGGCAGTGCCACCCCTGGGCAGGTGGTCCTGAATTGTATATGAAATCAAACTGAGCAGGCCATGGGGAGCAAGCCAGTAAGCAGCGTTCCTCCATGACCTCTGCATCAGCTCTTCCACTCCCTTTTCTGACTTGCAAGCTCAAATAAACCTTTTTCTTTCCTAAGTTGCTTTCAGCCATGCTGTTTTATCACAGCACTAGAAAGCCTAACTAAGGCAAGTAGCCAACAATCTTCACGGGGAGCCATTTCTCCAGTCCCCTGGATTTCGAGTTTGTAAATCCAGAAGAGGTTAGTTTAGGTAAACTCTGGGATGAAAGTAGCTGACGATAGTGTTGAAATGCATAAATATGGCTATGTGCCCATAAAGCTTTATTTATAAAAAAATTTAAGGTGGAAAGCCAGCTCAAGCATCAGAGCTCGCCTAGACCTGCTCAAATCTATGGTGGAACTGAAATGTATTTACCCTTTGGGTTTATTGCTTCCTGGAAGCTGGGCATGATGGAAAAAAGACTAATCTTAGCTTTGCTTTTTATCTGTTTGTTTTGTAAGACAGGGTCTCTGTGTAGTCCTGGCTGTCCTGAAACTCACTTTGCAGACCATGGTGGCCATGAATTCAGAGATCTTTCTACCTCTGCCTCCCAAGTGCTAGGATCTCAAGATGTGCTACCACGGCCCAGCTTAATCTTAACTTTTAACATTTTTAGTTTTTAAATATGTTTCTTGTATCAGAATGAGAACTTACTGAGTCTTAGGAGAAAAAAATCCGGACCCAGAATTCTGTTTTGAAATCACAGCACTGACGGGGTTCAAGGCTGCATTCAGTTAGGTCCCTAGATCATGGCGAGGTGTGACTTCTCTGTAGGTAAACTGGGCTAGCGATAGTTAAGCTATGCAGAGGAAGACTATAAAGGCATCTGAAGTGTGTGCTTTTCATGACGCTTGGCTTGTGTTGATTTCTCCTTCAGGAATACCAGCTCATGGTGGGACTCAGTAACGCTATGCTCTGGGTTTCCTATTTCATCACCTTCTTATTGATGTATTTCATCATCATCTGTTTGCTGTGTGGGATTTTATTCCTCAAGGCAAGTATCCATTTGTACTCAGCATGTCACAGCCTTAAGGAGGATGAAGAAGCTGAGGTGTGGGTAGAGTGGGTTAGTTTGCCCAAGAGTGAATGTGTTTTTCTGTTGACTCCACTGTGGGCATTCCAAAGGTGTAGTCTATCAGGAGGGGGCAAAGAGACACAGATGGCCCTTCATAGACACTGACTTCAGTATCTCCAAGTGGCTTGACTCATTTCACCAGGGAGGTGTTCCATATCTTCCTTCACTTCTGTGCCTTTCTCCCCTCCCCCATCACTCCACTTGTGACTAAACCAGCTCCCTAATTATTTCATCAGATTACACATGAGAGAGTCTTCCAACACAGCGACCCACTTTTCATCGCTTTCTATTTCCTGTGCTTTGCCATCTCTTCAGTGCTGCTCGGTTTCATGATCAGCACATTCTTTAATAAAGGTGAGTTGATGGTGCCATCCGCTCTGTTGAGATGACCGGAAGAAACTCTCATTTTGGAAACAACCTCAGAGTTTCAGATGCCACTGGATAAATTTCAGGGAAATGTCTCCTTGTGCTATTCAGTTAAGTAAGAGTCGTGATGGGGTACCTTCTGTGCACTAGGCACAGTGCAAAATGCCAGTGATGTAGTGGTGGGCAAAAGAGTCCCCTCCCTTTGGAGAGTTCTATTCTTCCCCCTTCCTTCTGCAGTAAAAAGAGGGCTCTTTTCCCCAGCTGCTGAGGCTTGTGTCAACTGACCCTCTTTTCCTTCTCCGTTTCCAGCTTCTCTGGCCACTTCTATTGCAGGGTTCCTCCATTTCCTCACCTTCTTTCCATATTTGATCGTATATCAAATGTATGATCAGACAAGCCTCAGTGGGAAGCTGGCTCTCTGTCTCATTACCAACACCGCACTAGCGTTTGGGACTGACTTGATATGCAAGCTGGAAATGAAGGGTGAGTCTTCCCTTTGTGACAGCACCTGCATTAATTCATGCTCCAGAAGGAAAGGACAGAACATAGAGTTGGGAGAGAGCAGGGCTAATGGGTAGTTTGAGTGTTCCTGCCCTATTGGCTTTATCAAAAAAAAAAAAAAATTCTATGTGTGCCTTATATGTGTAGGCACTGTGTACACATATATACATGTACACATTAAGGAAAATGATATAAGCAATATTACAAGTAACTTATTAAGTATTTATATTTGTACACATATGTTATGTACATGTCTTATTTATGTCTCTTCTGGGGAATAATGGACAACAGACACCTTTTACACTGAAAGATGCCAGTGTTTCATTACTGACTAATTGTAGCTTTTTCACAGATGAGTTTATGCAGCTGGAAAAAATTAGAGTAGGGTTATGGTATATAGAAGAATTTGCTTAAGTGTTTAGTTTTATTTAGAATGTTGGTAAGTGGCACTATGTTTTCATTCTTTGTTTATTGGCATTGTTTACTGGCCTTGTTCTTCATTTATGATTGACTTTGTGTTTTAATCTATCACTGGAGACATTTCTGTGGTTCTTCTTTTCCTTGCTTCATTTTGGTAAATTAGCCTGTTACTGACCTGTTGTAGCAGACATTCTTTGGAGTTTCTACCCTGCCTTAGCTTATTTAGTTCCCAAGTAAAAGACATAAAACCTTTATATTTATAATACAAATGTATTTATATGCTGTTTTGTCTACTTCCCTGTCAGTAATCCGGAGGTACCACTTGCTATGTTTTGCTTGGGCTGATTCTACTCCAACTGGCTGGCCCTCATGGACATGTACTCGTGATCCACCTACTCCATGGCGCCTTCTTTCTCCCTCCTCTCTCTCCTCATGGTCTCTTCCTTTGTATGCATGCCTCGGTGTGAGACAGCTGTTAGGTTTTGCATAATTCCATCATACATTCCTTCCTACCTTCTAGTGTTTCCTATAAGAAATCTACTCTGGCTGTAGTCAGCTTATCTCCCTGTGATACTTGGTGCTTCTATCCAGTAGGCTTCAATATCCTTTCTTTGTTCTGGATTTTTAAGAAAGATTTAACCATAAAATGTTTCAGAGAGGTTACTCTGGGATAATTTACTTTTGCTGCACTAAGTGCTTTCTATTTCCTATAGGTTCAACATTTGGTTGCTTTAGGGTATTATTTCATTGCCTAGGTCTCCTATACTCTCAATTTGTAGCCCCTCACTCGTGGGAATGCTGACTGGACAGATATTTGATCATCTGTGATGTCTTAGAGATCTTGTGTTTTGTCTTCATTGTTTTACTTTTCAAGAATGTGCTATGTGTTCTTTCTTCTAACTGATCTCAGCTGTTGAGGCTTTTACACTTGATTTACCGAGCTTATGGTTTTAAAGATTTCTCTTTGACTTTTTTTTTCAAAATCTGAGTCTTTACTAAATTTCTCATTTGTATCCTGAATTAACCTTCCTTAATTCATTAAACTTTTTTATTTAAATCTGGATTCATTAGAATCTTTAAAAATTAGTCTGTTGAATTCTTTATGTGGCATATCACACACTTTGATCTCTTTGGAACCTGTTAGTAGTTATGGACTTTAAAGGGTGTACTGTCTTCTGGTTTAATTTTGCTTGTGTTCATCAGTGCACCTGGTTTTACCTGTTTGGATACAGTAGTAACTTCTAATTTCCTACATGCTAACCCAGAGAACAGAAGTTGAACCTTACTTCTTCTTACTGATGAATATAAGTTTATATGTATTGGTGGGTGTAGTCATGAGAGTTTGCTTTAGAGAACTGAAGTGTTGCTGCCTCACACCTGGGTATTCACTTTAATGATTCTATGATTCTGTGATTGTTTATGTCACTGTAACTTTTAGTTGGGCTTGGCTAAAATTCTTCTTCCACTATGTTTTTACTTCCTTTTCCTCCCTGGAAATCTAAATGTAAGAGTGTCATCGAATAACAAATAGACAGCACATGTCTCCAGAATACAAGTGCAATTTCCACCTTATTTAATCTTAAAGAAGCTGGGCATGGTGGGGGTCTCTACACACACCATGGCCAACAGAGTGTTGAAATGCTAGAGGCAAGAAGGAAGTCCAGTTCGACAAGGTTGAGTGGCCAGAGTTGGTTCAAACTTTAAAAGTCTGGCCCTGGGTAGTTTGTTTTAGGCATATTTAAGCACAGCAAATTTGGTGGTGGTGGTGGTGGGAATCCTGGTGATAATTAACTCAATTCTGTGTTCACAATGAAGCTTAAGATAGGACTACATCAAAGCTCTTATAAAATACAAGTGACATCTTCCATATTTCAAGATAGGTTCTATTGATTAAATGAGAAAGCAGGCTTAAGGGAAATAGTGCTTGTCATAAAGGTCTGGGGAGGATAGTGCTATAGATTGACTAAGATGAACAGGCGTAAGATAAGGTTCTGTGGCAGCCAGTGTGGCCTGACCATAGAAATAGCACAGAGGGCTCCATGCTATTCATTATATCCGTTCCAGCCTTACGGGTGGAAGACAGGTTATACATCTTCTACTTTGAAGAGACAACACTGCATGTTTAACATTCCTGGTCTTCCTTGTGTGAATCTGTGGGCACAAGGACCTACATGCCTTCTACCTGTTCACTTAAGCTACTGTTGGACATCAGAAGTAACTGCCTTCCATTTTGTTTCAGGACATGGCGCTCAGTGGTACAACTTCGCTACAAAAGTAAATGCTGATGATGACTTAACCTTGGCCCACATAATGGGAATGTTTTTATTTAGTGCTTTTCTGTATGGCCTTGTGGCCTGGTACGTAGATGCTGTCTTTCCAGGAAAGTATGGTATCCCCAAACCCTGGAACTTCTTCCTGCAGGTGAGTACCTGCATGCATGCCTGATATTTAGAACCCTGACCCCAGTCCTTTGGTACCTAGTTTGTGAAGAGTAAGCATGATTACATCTAGCAGTCTTTCCATGGGGACTGTGATATCAGACTTCCTGTTTCTGTGACAAATACCTGTAAGGAATAACTCAAAGCTTCATGTCTCCTTCAGTCCACATTCCCATGGTCATACTGCGTTGAGCTGAGGTGAGGCAGATCGTGTTTGCGGGAAGATGTGGCAGTACAAAGATCTCATAGAAATCAGGAAGCAGAGCCAGGACGTCTGTGCTGGTGGGACCCTGCCCTCTTCACCTTTAGTCCATCAATACCCGGGTTACTGGATGTTGCTGCCCACATTCAGCCTTGTTCCCTCTTCAGTTATTCTTCTTTATAAAAACCCTCAAAAGACATACCCAGAAATGTATTTTCTTGAATACCTTGGCAAATCTAAAGACAATTAAATGGGCAGTAGGGATTAACCACAGTGCCTCATCCTTTTTGCACCAGCACCACCGTTTGCCATATGTATCTATGGGATGAATGATTTTCTGCAAAGAGATCCCATCTGAATGAATGCACACTAATAATGTCTGTAGACCCTAGTGGGAAGAGGAAAAATCATGTCCATGTCTATTTTTAGTTTTTTTTTTTTAATATGACCATGCATATTTAAGGAAACTGGTATAAACTTTAACGCATACGTATAATGAGTAGTTTATCAAATCAGGTTAATTAATTACCATTTGTGATTCAAGTTGAGAAACTTTGACTTTCTCCTAAGGGACTAACCCTTAGAAGATACATAAAGAGATCACTGTAAATTACAGTCACCCTACCATGCTGTAGAACCAGGGATTGTATTCCGTCTATCTGTTTATTTTACTTATTCCCTTTAATCTTCCCACATCTCAGCCTATAGTGACTATAAATTATCCTGTATTTCCAAGAAATCAGCATTTTTAAAATTTTTATTTATTTTTATTGATTTTTCGCTTCCACACATGCTTCGAAATATGAGGTATATGTCTTTCTGTATCTGGGTTATTTTGCTTAGCATTGTTTCTCCCAGGCATTCATGCCCAGGTAAACAAATGGCAGTCTCCTTTTACAGTCAACCCTGTTCCGTTTCATGAGTATCCTCTATGCTCTATATCTATTTACTCAACAAATCTACTCTATGTCTTGGCTACTGAGAATGGTGTTGCTACAACATGAGAGCACAGTTGGGTGTATGCCCAGTTGTGGGGTTGCTGTTTCTATTTTTTGTTCTTCTGGGGAAATTCTGCTGTGCGGTTTTCCATAATGGATGTGCTAATTTAAATTCTCAGCAGTAGTTTGTGACAGTCCTTCTTTTGCTCCACATTCAGCAGCACTTTTTATGGTTTTTTTTTTTTTTTTTTTTTTTTGCTCGTAGTCATGATAATGTGTGTGTGTGTATCTGTGTGCTGGGGGCCAGCCGTCAGCAGAGCGTAAGACAAAGTCTTAGGAGATATTTAGGATATTTTGGGTTGCTGTATAATAATAAAATGTTTACTTATCTAAGTTACTATGCTGCTGTAGTTGCTCTCTTCATCTGAGGCTAGAGACTGCAGTCTCTGGCACTTAGCACCTCATCCTAAAACAGCAGGAGGTAAAGGATTAATTGCTCCAGCTTTTTCCCTTTTGTCCAGATGCCTTTTGCAAGTCAGGCTAGGGGCAAGTTTGAAGCAATAAACTTCTATTGAACCAGAAGAGAATAACACTTGCAGAAGGAAAAACTTTTACATAGACAAATATGCATAAACTCACATAAGCTCGTATACAGAATCACACATGTGCATTTATGCATTTCCATTCAAGCCAGTTGGGCCCAGCTTGCATGCATTCTCACGATTACATACTTGCACACACATATGCATACATTCTCACAACTACATACTTATACACACATCCATACTTGCATATGGAGCAAACGACCAAGCACTGGTGCAAAGAGAACTCACTCATTCTGGATGAAAAATGAGCTCCAATCTTTATTGCACAGAGAAAGAAAAAGCTTTTACCTTTTTAATGTTAAATGAATTAAACCCAAGTTTGTAAGAAAAATGGTAGAGAAGACGGAGACTACACAGTACAGCGTACTAAATACTAAATATTAATACAGCACAGACTTGCTTTCATCACCTGTATAACATCAGTGAAAAGGAACATTTGGTTAAAAAAACATAAGCCAAGTGGTTTAAATATTTGTAAAAGTGATTTTGTCTTTACAGATTCACTGAAAAGTGCCAGGATAGCCACAATGTGTAGCCCAACCCTGCTAGAAAGATCTGACTCAGAGTGAGGCAGTGCTTCTCTCTATGCCCTTCTGAGGCGGCTTCACTGACTTTCTTCTTGCAAACCTGAGCTTGAAGCAGAATGTATGTTCTGCGATCATAATTTCAGAAATTCATATTACAGACAGTTTGCTTCCAATGGGAAGTCAATGACTCATCAAGTCATCCATTGTAATGGCGAGCCAGAGTGAACGAGAAAGAGAACTTGACAACTTAGAGCACTTTATTATTATTATTATTATTATTATTATTATTATTATTATTATTTACTATGACTGTTATTATTACCATTATTACTATCATTATTTCTCTTTGGTTGTTGTTATTTAGAAATCCTACTGGTTTGGAGAGCCAACCTTCAGCAAGGAAGAGAGCCAAGTCTCTAATTTACCTTCAAGTGATTTTATGGAGCCTGAACCTGTTGACTTAGTGGCTGGCATCCAGATTCAGCATTTGTACAAGGTATTTATTTATTCACCAGGTTTCTGTTTCTCAGTAGGATGGAGAGATAGACTAGTACAGAGATTCGATGATTGTCTTGGCCACAACTCCACAGCTTTGCTAATTAAAAGATAAAGTAAGATAAAATTGAAGTGTATACAAGAAAATCTGAAGTTCATTTATTGGCTGGGCATCTTGGCCCGTTATCCCAGCCCTTGGGAGGCTGAGGCAGAGAAATCAAGGTCAGGGCTCACTTGGGCTGCAATGTGAAAAAACACCACCACCTCTCTGTGTTATTTCTCTTCTCCCTTCAGAATACGATCTACCTTTATGTAGGGAACAATGCTGCCCTACGTGACAAGAGGTAGACTCAAGATGGAACTTTTATTAGGTATTGATTTGCTGTTGTAAAACAAATAGCATCCTGATGTGTTTTACAGGTTCGAGGTTAGGCTGCTTTGAACTCTTTGAGATATTGTTAGGTATTTGCTCTTTTCTGGATCTTCCAGGGTGTATTTTTCTTCCCCCCCCCCTCAGGAAACTTATACATGCTTATATCCCTAGCCTCCGAAGGAGCTACTATAACTTAATTTGAATGTTTAATTTTATAGTTTGTGGCAGTTTAATCCTTTTCATAATGTCTGCCATGTGCCTGAGTTAAGGGCCAGGGGAGGACGGGTTCTGGGGCTTCTTTTTCCCAGTTATCCCTACATTCTGCTTTGATCATGTTGCAGAGGTGTCAGACAGCCTTTTCATTGGATTGCTGTGGAAATTTACTGACATCAACTATTGTCGTAATACAGCAGTGCTATATCAAAGAAAATGTGTTCTGCCCTTGTTCTGCTGTCTCTCCGCTTCCCAGTTCTACTTTCCTGCAGAATCGCCCTGGCACACACCTCTGATTTTACAGTGGTTCATTTCTTCCCAGACCTCTCCCTAAAGTTGCACAGAGTGTCATGAGTGCTCAGTGGCTCCAGAGGCCTCCCGTAGACATGTGGAGAAGCACAAAATAACCGACAGTAACTGTACAACAGACGAGCTTCATTAGGAACACGATACAGACGCTAGACTAGTAGGCACAGATTTAAAAATAGTGATTAGTACGTTAAAAATACTTTTCAAAGCACAAAAATAGGAAACCACTAAGAATACGAGCATAGAACTAGACCAGTTAGTAAGGACATGAGCAACCGAAGTCCACAGTTAATTTACAGAACCTGATAAGCACACTGCATTCAACAAATGCAGAAAGTAAAGATGTGTCTCTTAGACAGGGAAGGTTTTCCTTGAAGGGAGGGAGTAAGGGAGAGAGGGAGGGAGGGAAGAAGGAAGGGAGGGAATGAAATACAGAGTATGGATGTTTTACTTAAATACATCTACAATAAGAATAAAGAGGTCAGGCTGAAGTTTTTCAGGCAGGGCTTTAAGGAACTTGTCTAGTGGTTAGCAACGGTTCACCTCTGAATGTTTGGTGAAAAACGTGAATGAGTACCTGGTATTCCTAAGGTCTGTAGTTGCTTCAGTTAGCTGTGTCACAGAGCAGCCAAGGCAGCCTGTAGTTCCAAGTTAGGACAGAGAAAGAGAGAAGTATTTGTGGGGCGTACAGATAGCTATAAAACCATGAGTGAACTGAAACCCACCAACTTATACTCTTTAAATAGGCTTAGTGTGCAGTATGTGAACAACTTCCCAATATGGCCATTAAAATGAATTTACAAATTAGACGAATACTACATTTGGATTTTTATTTAGTCCTAAAATACCACTTAACAAAAGAAAATAGTAGTTCACAAACTCAGAAAAAAAGTTTAGATGTAGGCAGCCAAATGCACTTAAATTCAGAGTACACTATTCAGAGTTACTGAAGATGCAATTTACCATCTTGTTCAAAGCTGGTTTTCTTTCAGGTGCAGGTGGAGAAAGGTGTGTCTAGCTAGTCTTTGTAATTCCTTTTGCAACATTGTGCCCACTGTTAGATGTATAGCTCACAGCATATGTGCTCGGAGTGCTGTCCCACTGGTAAACTGCCTTTCTTCTGCTGTGAAACGTCTTGACTACATTGACACAGGCACTGTTCTAGGCTCTTGATGTGTTCCACTGGTGCCTACTTCTAATATTTAGTAAAAGCTTTAAGTCATTCCTATGCACATATGCATATGTGTTTTCCTGTTCTCTTGTTATAATTTTGCTGCTATAGAAAGTTCCAGGTATGTCTTATCCATAACTATAATCAGACCATGTTCTACAATGCATGCTATACAAGTGCTCAATAATTTCTTGTTAAATAAGCAAATGAGCTGATTAGCAATGATTAGTGACTAATGAGTTTTCAGTATATGAGGTAGAAAACAATAATGAGGTCCCTCAGTCTCAAATTTTGGAGCATGTGGGTAAATGGATAGTTGTGTGGCTCATGCCGATATGAGTACAGGAGAGAGTTCATTCTGATGTAATGAGTGGCATCTGCAATGGGATTTTCAGCAGTTCATTCTGAGACATAGGAGAAAGACTGATGGGCTAACTGGGTCTGACTAACTGTGGCTAACTGACTGCATCTGACTGACTGGGTCTGACTGACTGCATCTGACTGACTGGGTCTGACTGACTGGATCTGACTGACTGGGGCCGACTGAGGTTTAATCAGTTTGGGGATTTTAATCAGTTTCAGGATTGGAGCAAAACCTGATACTGCTCAGGGGGAAATCTGTAGCCCTGCACTGAAACAATCCCTGTGGCAGCCTGTAGGCATTGTTTGGTTTCCACAATTTAATCTCTCTTTGATTTTTTTTCTTCTTCAGGATTAAAATCAATGACATTTTTCTTCAGCTCTGAATAGTAAATGGATCCTTGTTTACAGGTGACAGTAATCAAATTAGTACTTGTTTCTCTTTTGACAGGAATTTACCTTAAAAAACAGAACCCTGATGGCAGTAAAAGACTTGTCTTTGAACTTGTATGAGGGGCAGATAACTGTTCTTCTCGGACATAATGGGGCAGGAAAAACCACCACCTTGTCCATTCTCACAGGTGTGTATCCAGGGTCACACTGGGGTCGACTCTGTGGCTGAGTTTGGGGCTTTTGTTGACACTTCTGTGATCATATTTTTATTGACTTCTCCCAACATTGTTTTACCTCCTGTTAATCTTGACACACCGCAGGAAACCACTGTAATTTGGTCATGGGCACTACTCTTTGTGTGACTGCAGGAAACCACTGTAATTTGGTCGTGGGCACTACTCTTAGTGTGACTGCAGAAAACCACTGTAATTTGGTCGTGGGCACTACTCTTAGTGTGACTGTGTACTATAAACCCATAGTAATATGTTGAGGATATTTCAAACACAGAGTTAAACTGAAAAAAAAAAACTTTTAGCAAATATCCCTATATGTATAACCTACATTCTACCATTCTAATACTTTACATACTTTCTATATAACTATCAACCCATTTTAAAATATTTCAAAGTTGATTCTATACGTTAACTATTCTTTTCACTATGCAATTTAGAATTTTTTGATAAAAATATTTTATAATGTCTAAATTTTGTTTGGTAATTTTTTTTGACATCTGTATATATCTGTGTAACCCAACTACCTCTCAAGATGTGGAATTATACCCAGAAAGCTCTCTAATTTCTCAAATAATCCACTTTTAAAAACTCATTTTTACTTAGTTTTTTTGTGTGTTTGAGGAGAGAAGCATGTGTGCCATTGCACACATGTGGAGATCAGAGGACAACTCAGGCTGCCAGGTGTGGCAACAAGTACCTTGGCCTACTAAACCACTTCACCGGCCTAAGAATTCCATTTTTAATTCATTCCAACCTATATTTCATATGAACCAATAACTTTCTTTATTCTATCAATATAGACTATTAATATGCAAGGTATTGGGATAAAAACCAAAAGTGAACAAATAGACCCAAAGCCCTGACCAGGAATTTTGCAGTTGTAGACAGAGCTTCATAACGTGGCTTTCGAAACAGAAAGAGCTCAAAGGAAGAGTTCTACCCTGGCAACTGTGACTAGGTCCTGCTTAGGGAGGTAGGTAAGTGGGAATGAAATCTGAGTCAGAGAAAAGGTTAAAAGAACAAAAAGAGCAGAAAAAGTGATGTGCCATTATAAGGACATACAGGGCTTGAAAGCAAGAGGATAGAGACTGTCTCAGGGCAAGGGAAAAAGTGAGAAATGGCAGAAAGAACGTGACAATGTCAGGTGACATCCTGGGTCAGAGCTGAAATCCTCAGGGCAAGCCGGATGGGTAGGGCTCACTCCCAAGACAATGAGAGATGCAGACTGAATGCTGTTGAATTTCCCCTAAACCTTAGTTTAAAACCTCTTCTTAAGGTATTCCTCCTCAACAAGCATCACGTGACTATAAAGGACTCACAGCCAGGCTTGACACCAGTGTAGTATCTCCTGTCACGCATGGAGTGTCCCTGTATCTATCTGCCTCCTTGGAATGCGCTCCATGTGTTACAAGCATTTGGCAGTTATCCCCAGAGACATGTCCTTGTCCCAGAACCTGTGACTGTTGCTTTATATGTCAGGGGTTTTTCAAATGTCCTTAAGTGCAATCAGTGACTAGAGCCTTGTAAAGGAGAGGCAGAGCAGAAGGGGATGCCCAGCCCCAGTGTAGCCTCCACAGCTCCTCATTGACAATTATTAACTCTAGCCTGTGTTTGGCAATTAATATGGCCTAAGCAACTAGAACAGTTCCCCACAGAATGTTAACAGATGCACTTAGAACATATTAATCACATGTCACCACTACTCAGTCATTTGCTTTCAGCATTAGACTTAAGTTGTTTGAGGCAAGGGTCATACTTTGTTAATTTTTCTGTATGTATGGATCGGGTTTTTTGTTTTGGTTTGGTTTGGCTTTTTGGTTTGTTTTTTTTTTTGTGTGTGTGTGTGTGTGTGTGTGTGTGTGTGTGTGTGTGTGTGTGTTTTGTTTGTTTGTTTGGTTTTTTTTGTACCAGTTTTTGCCTTCATGCAGTGCCCACGGAGGCCAGAAGAGGGTACCAGAATCCTAGGAACTGGAGTTACAGATGGTTGGGAGCCACCATGTAGGTGCTGGGAATCGAACTTGGGACCTCTGGAAGAGCAGCCAATGATTTTAACCAGTAACCATCTCTCCAGCCCCTGTTAAGTTTTCTAAATGTTAATACTTACTTTTAAAGATAAATTTGGCATAAGTCAATTGGTAGCAGTTGCCTTGATTTTGCTTAAGAAGAGCCATGTTGTCCTGAAAGAAACCTCTAACCTTAGCTATCACTTTCTGCTTAATGCCCTGTCTTTCTGGCCACCAACCATCACCAGTTTGATTTCAGGTGCTGTGGACTTGACTAATTGACACATTTCATATAAATGAAATGATAAATCTGTGACCATTTGTGTGCACATTTGAATTACTGTTACATGCCCTTTCACTTTACTCCAAAGGAAATCTTGTCAAATTTCTTGTAAGGGAAGGTTAGTATTATCAGACTCACTCTGTGATTGATTATAGGATGATATCTTTGAAGGAGAGTCTTAGTGGATAAAGCCAAGGAAAGGAAGCCACTCAGTGGATATCAGTTGATGAACAGACAAGGAAAATGTGATACATATACACAATTGAACAACATTTAGCTATAAAAAGAATGGAAAGTCTGTCATTTGCAACAATGTGGTCAGGAATGAAAAAAAAATCAAGTGAAACACAAGAGTTTCACACAGTGTAATTCACATGTAGATTAGAAAACATCATAGAAGTTAAGAGTAGAGTTGTGACTACATGAACCTGGAGGGAAATGGGAGGGTATGAATGAGAAATGAGAGGGTATGAATGGGAAATGGGAGGGCATGAATGGGAAATAGGAGGGTATGAATGGGAAATAGGAGGGTATGAATGGGAAATGAGAGGCCATGAATGGGAAATGGGAGGGTATGTGTGGGAAATGTGAGGGTATGAATGGGAAATGTGAGGGTATGAATGGGAAATAAGAGGGCATGAATGGGAAATAGGAGGGTATGGATGGAAAATAGGAAAGTATGAATGGGAAGTGGGAAGGTATGAATGGGGAAACGGATTAGTGGTTACTAGGTTAGTTAGCTAGGAATAAAAAGTCCTGGTGTCTTATTGCCCAGTAAAATGTTGGTATCAGGCTCCAGAACCCAGTGACATCACATCTAGGTGACCCCCACATCATTGCCAAGGCAACTGTCATACATTCCCAGAATCCATCTGGCTACCTCTCACCCTTACCTGCAAGAAGCTATGTCATTGCCCATATAAATTAGGCAGAACCGCCTGACCTTGCTCTCCTCTTCCTCTTCTTCTTACCCCCTCCCCCCATCTTTGCCCCGGTCTCCCAAATAAACCCCACTTAGAACTGTTTGGTCTTGTGTGGTCTTTTCCAAGCCACACACAGATGTATTATCAGTAAAGAAAACATCTCTATACGTCATAGTAGTTTCCATATAGTTTAAAAAACTAGAAGAAAAGATTTTGAAAGCACTATATACATTGTATTTGTGCATTTGAAGGATCATCTGCTATACCATTAACTAATGTGGACATTGTTATGTTTTATGTGTCAAAAAATTAAACTTAAAAAGATAAACTAATTGAAAAAAATTAATTGTGTAATTATATGATAGGATAAAATACAAGAGCTGCCAAAACTTAGATTATTTTCTATTTGGTCTAGATCAGGATCTTTTGAATCTACTTTCTGTAAACATTTAAGTAGACTTTATATTTCCCAATGATTTAACACTCCAGGTTCCTGGTGGCTTTCTGCATTCTATAGCTACAACTGGTCTATACCCCAAGTGTCCCAGGAAAGGCAGCATCACCAAATACCTCTCTCAAATAAATGGCGTAATGATTCAACTCAAAAACTTAAAAAGCAAGAACATACCATACTCAAACTCACCAGATGCCAAGGAATAGTAAAAATCTGAGCCAAAATCAATGAAACAAAACAAACAATACAAAGAGCTGTTTCTTTAAGAAGATAAACACTGTTAGCAGGCTGTTGGCTCTTTAACCAACAGAATGAAAGGACTCAAATGAACAGAATCAGAAGTGAACAAGGAAACGTTACAACAGACACCATAGAAATACAGAATATCATAAAATAATACTTTAAAAACCTGAACTCTATTAAGCTAGAGAATCTAAGGAAAAGATAAAAAGCAATAAGTTTCTTGATTGAATCAAACCACCAAAATTAAAACAAGATGTCAACAACCTAAACAAACCCCAAACAACGAATGAGCTAGAAATAGCAATAAAAAGTCTCCCAACTTAAAAAAAAATGTCCAGGATGAAGTTGTTTCATACTTTCAAAGAAGATCCATAGCCATTCTTTCTTAAAGTATCTTAAAAATTAGGAACAGAAGAAGCACTCTCAAACTCAGCCTATGAATCAAGCAAATATTACCATCATACCTAAATCAGGTAAAAACACAACAGCAGCAAAAAAGAAGGTCATAGGACAATATTCATGATTAGTATAGATTATTATAGAGCCATGGGAATAAAGACAATATGGTGCTGGCATAAAAGCAGATATGAAATCAAGTGAACAAAGTTGAAGATGCAAACATGTGTACAGGTGGCTATAGCCATCAGATATTTGAAAAAGTTGCCACAAATACATGCTGGTCAGAAGAAAACATGTTTATGAATGATGCTTAGAAAGCCAGATGTCCAATCTGTCCTGCCTGAGGAACTCCAGCTCTCCACGTAGAAGAATAAAACTAGTCCCATATCTATCACTGTGCACCAAAACTAACCCCAAATGGATCAACAACTTTCATGTGAAACCTGAAACTGGTAGAAGAAAACAGGGGTAGTTCCCTATATGATACAGGTCTAGGGAAGGACTTTTTATAGGACTCCATTTGCCTTAGAATTAATGGCAACAATTAGCAAGTGGGACATCCCAAAGCTAAAACATTTCTGTACCTCAAAGGGTTGAGGGACAAGTGAAGAGGAAACTGATGTAGCAGGAGAGAGTTTCCTTGTCAAACATCTGATTGAAGAGTAATATCCAGATTATACAGAGTATTCACTATTGGTGGGATTGTAAATTGGTCCACACACTAGGGAAACCAGTGTGGAGAATTCTCAAAAAGCTAAACATGAAGGTACCATGTGACTCAGTTACTCCATTCCTTGGCGTTTGCCTCAAGGCCTCAATATCCTACTCCACAGGTGCTTCCTCTGCCGTGGTCATTGTTGCTCTTGTCACAAGAGCTAAAAAATGAAGAGACCCTAAATGCCCTTCAAGTGACGAACGGATAATGAAAATGTGGTATACAAACATTGTGGAATACCACTCACTGTAAAAACAAAAATGTTTACCTGCGTGAACTTTGCGTGTAAAGGGATGGAACTAGGAAAAGATATCAAGTGAGGCAACATAGATTCAGAAAGACAAACATCGAATGCTGTGTCTCATCTGTGGCTCCTAGATCCAAATCTTTGTGAGTGGGTAAGTAACCTTGTAAGGGTTGCAGTTCTGAAGGGAAAGGCTTCCCTTTCTAGCTTCCGGGAAATTTCCCCAGTGCAACTGTAGCCACTCAGCTTAGAGAGATTTCCCCAGGGAAACAACTCTGCTAGGAAAGGTATCCTGGTAGTCCACAGCCAAGGAATGCCACAAAGTCTCACCTCATAACAAACCTCACACAAGAGATTTATCAGTAGAGAAAATCCCGGAGGGTGGCTGCCTCTGGTGGGGTGAGAAGCGGCAGAGAACTAGACAGAAGGCAGGGTTTATACTGGGTTTCTTGGAGTGGGGATGGTGGAGGGCTTTCCAGATTGGCGGTATTATGTAGCCAGATTTTTGGGGCAAGCTCAAAGATTGGTGGGAGTTTTTTTTTCCCCTTGAAGGGCAGGGCCTGGCCACTCTCCTTACTTGGGGTTGGGAATGACCATTAAAGCCAGTTAGAAAACAACCCATAGGGCCTTTTGGGTAGTCAGGGATGGAGCCTGGCCACTTTCCATTTTGAGGAGCTGGATCTGTCAGTTACAGCTGTTTTAGCCTTTATGACCTGTCAGAGCTCCTCAGGCAAGTCTGGCTATTTGCATGCATTGAGGGTTTACAAAGTTTACAAAGGAAGTCCGCCCCTTTGCCTGCCAGCCAGCCGCTTGTGTTGGTGTGGATAGCCAGCAACCCTGGAGTAACTGCAGGTACCAAGAAAGCAAAAGGGACTGTGGATGGCTTTAGAGGGAAGAATATCAGAGTACAAGTGATTTGGAGAGAGAAATGGAAATAACTTTAGTTATAGAGGTGAGAAGGAGATCAATACAGAAGGAGAGAGAGGGAGGGGGTGAAATGACAGTAAGGGTGTCTGAAATAAACCCCACAAGAAATCATATTATTTCTTTATAATATAATCATTTCTTTATAATATCATATTCTTTATGATAATATGATGTCTTCATAATATAGTTTACCTAAAATTACATATAATAAATACAAGTCTGTGTGTATACATATATATTTTAAATGAAAATTTTCTACCGGGGCTGACAGTGCTTCCCATGAGAGCCATAGGCTATGTAACAGAAACCTCAATTCTAGACATGAGAAACCCCCTTTCAAAGTCTGACCCTGGGAAATCTAAGAGACTCACAAAACATTATAAGCTGTTTCCACAGGTCTTCCTTCTAGAGTTTAACTCTTTCCTTGATGGCTCAGTGCACTTCAGGTGTAGGATTCTAATGATCAGAACTGGATCTTCCCTGAAAGTCTCCCCTGAGGGCTAGCTTTCATGGAACCAGAAGGTTCCTTGCAACTTCCGAAGGGGGACACAATCAACAGTCCTATCCAGCTGTGACACATATGAACCACAGCAATGAAGAGCATGACAAGATAACACTAAGGGTGCAATAGTGGCATGCATACCGTGAAAGTAACCAACAGCTCTCTAATTAGACGGAAGACCTGCTCAACAAGAAGGAAAACATGCCTGTTCAGCTACCTAGGGAGAGTGAAGTCATGGATCTTGGAGGAGAGCCTACAACTACTGCTTTACCTAAACCATCATAATTTCTAACTGTATTCTAAATATGTCTCCTTTTAACCACAGACACATGTAGACCTCTTCCCTCATCAAAGAAACTTCTTCTTGCAATAGAGACCATTCCAGAAAATTACAACTGACCAAAATGCAGTTTGTGGTGTCTAGTCCAGTGGATAAATCTACAACTCTTGAGCCTAAGGCTCAGGAAGCGTTCAGGAAGAGGGTGTGGAAGGACTGAAAGAAACAGAGGCACACAAAGTCGGCTCTGAGATAGTGCCTCCTAGAAATACAAGGGAAGATACACCCATGAAATCTCAACAACATGACTACTAAGGAAGACCCAAACAAGGAGGATACCAGTAGATATCGTAATACGGAAGGGGAAATCTCACAGTGCCCAACCACAGACAAAGAACAACAGGCAACTAAGGAATGTTGAGAGAGGGATAAAATAGCCTTCCACAGAGAAGAATTTCCTAATTGGCTATATAATATCCAAAATCATATATGTACAAGTAGCATTAGATGGACTGAGAAGGATATATATATATTTAAAAGAGGCTGCAAGTTTGAGAGCAAACACAGAGGTACATGGGAAGGGTTAGAGAGAGGACAGCGGCAAATGCTGTAATATTTAAATTTCAAAACCAAAATACTTTCAATAAAGATATAAAATTAGACAAAAAGGAAAAGTCACTTCTTTCACCATTGCCATGAAATCATGATCACTGGCACTAGGTATCTCTGTGGATGACGCTTTTGCTTCTGCATGATCTGTAGACTCTGCAGGCAAGGCGCCTAGTGGGCAGAACATTGCCATGTGTCTTTGCTGGAACTAAGCTCTGCCATGTCTTTGCTTAATTGTAGGTTTGTATCTTCCTACCAGAGGAAACGTCTATATTAGTGGATATGATATCTCATCTGACATGGTTCAAGTTAGGAAAAGCTTGGGCTTATGTCCCCAGGATGACCTGTTGTTCCCGATGCTGACAGTGTCAGAACACCTTCATTTCTACTCCGTGGTGAGCACCCCCTTTCTGCACTCCTCACATCCTCCGGGCAGTGTGAACAGGCAGTGTGAACAAGGACCTGCAGCCTTACCTTCATCAAAAGTTCATGTTGAAAGCAGCGAGTAGTGTGAGCCTATGCACACAACTCTGTTAGAGCCATAATGTAAGAATTTTCTAAGCACAGGGTTGAGAGCACTGCATAAACTCTGGCTCCTCTTTTTAGATAAAAGGAATACCTTTGCGGAAACGATTGACAGAAATTCACAGAATGCTCACCTCTTTTGGCCTGCTGCAGAAAAGTAATACCATGTCAAAGGATCTGAGTGGAGGAATGAAACGCAAGCTCTCAATCATTATAGCTCTAATAGGGGACACTAAGGTAACTAACAGTTAAAACCGGTTCTTGTGAGGCTGACGAGACGGTTCTGTGGTAAAGTACCTGTGGGGCACATGGAGACCTGGCTTCATGACTATATCCAGCACCCAGGTAAAAGTGCCAGGCATGGTTGTGGGTGCCTATAATGTTAAAGCAAAGATGATGTGGAGACAGACTGATCCCCAGAGATGAGTTCTGGGTTCAGTGTGAGGCCCTGTCTCAAAAGAAAAGACATATAGAGTAGCTGAGGAAGACACTGGACAACAATTCCTGACATCCACATATATGTGTACACACATAGTAAGAAATAAGATAAAATAAAATGGGTCTTTATTCCTCCAGGTTCAAATACAAAAACTGACACAAACTCAACTCTCCCAAATGGTAAAGAGAGAGACATCCCATTATTAATGCAGCTGACATAATGTAGCCATTAGTTTGACAGTTAAGGGTTTAGCAGCTGTTTGTCCTAGGGTGGTCTAGAGTCTGTATTTTTGCTTGAATATGTCTCCCATGTATAGTAGATTGTCCCACCTGTAGCAAACATGAAGTAAATAGACTCTTGGTTACTTACTTTTGTCTCTAGGTGGTGATACTTGATGAGCCAACATCTGGCATGGATCCAGTCTCAAGGAGGGCCACCTGGGACCTGCTTCAGCATTATAAAAAGGACCGAACCATCTTACTGACCACACACCATATGGATGAGGCTGATGTGCTGGGTGACAGGATTGCCATACTGGTCATGGGGATCCTGAAGTGCTGTGGCTCCTCGCTTTTCCTGAAGAAACTATATGGTCTGTCTGTCTGTCTATCTATCTATCTATCTATCTATCTATCTATCTATCTATCTATCTAATGTTGGCCCGTCACCCTTTAGGGGGATAGACCACCTCTTCTTCTTTTTTTTTCCTTCCCCAAAGAAGAATGTGGGCTTTAATAGTAAACTTCTCAATGTCAGAACTAGGGTAAATAATATCATTAACTGCCTTTGTACTCTTGATTAGTAAATAGAAACCAATGTTCTATAGTAAGTCAACTGGGCACACACAATTAGTACCTGAATATATTGATTATTGATAGGGTTTTAAGTTTAAGAAGATGCTTACAAGGGCGATGAGGTCTGGGGACTGCTCAGCAGGTGAAGTCATGTGTGTGTCAGGACTGAGTCTGATTCCCATGCAATGCCTCAATACTGGGTGGACATGGTTTTCCACTTGCAATTCCAGCTGCCAGGAGGCCAAGACTGGGAAGCCCCCTAGCAAACTGGCTAGCTAGACAAGCCAAGTCATTGAGCTCTTGGATCAAGTAAGAGATCCTGCTTCAATGTATAAGGAAGATAGTGCCTGAGGAAAGTACCCAGTGTCAACCTCTGTCTTACATCAACACAAATGTATACACGCATGTACATGCATACACACATATGTACACATGCACTTGCACATATAACAACACACATGCATTCGTGCACACACCATACACATACAAAAAAAAGAGCAATGGAAAATAGGTTTTTAAGGCCGTAAAATAGTCTATAATTAAAGAAAAATATGGAAATAAAAATCGTCTCCCTGATGCTCAACAACATAAAGGTGAGCCTGAATCAGAAAGGATTCTTTTTGTCTGGGTAACGATAAGTTAAGTTTGAAAACCATGTTGAAAATGGAAGCGAACTGCAAATGACAATGGTTTTATCTGATGTCCATCACACTACATAACTCAGAAGCCTTAGCAGAGGATGCAGCAGCAATCCAGCTAAAGGAACTAAATGTTAGAACTAAGAGCACAAGGCATGGGGGCCCATGTCCAGTACCACAAGAAAAAATGATAAATTGGGCTGACTGAATTTAAGCATTTTGGCAAACTAGAGGCATATTTGAGTGGAGCAATCAGGAAAAAGTTATTAAAACTCAGTCGTTGTGCTGAGATAGACCTAGATAAGATTCTGTCTGAATACAGCGTGTGTCAGCATTTCGTATG
>JANHMN010000003.1:108498601-108556959 GCA_030674055.1 Rhabdomys pumilio
CAATGTTGCAGCTGAGCTGTCATTTATCCTGCCCAAGGAACACACACACAGGCAAGGATCTAGACATGTTACAAAGTGGTGTTGGATCACCAGAAACCACTATGACCTTTCCAGGTTTTTTCAGACTTGGCAAACAGATCCTTACCACTTGTGTTTTGAGACACTCTAGTCAGAGCATTTGCTTTCTAAGATGTCAGAAACTGTACTGAAGAATGCCACAAAAAGTATCTATTGAAATAAGATAAGGATGCCATAAGATCTATTGAAAACTGGCATTGATTGTTGATAAGATAGGGTACTATATTAATACATTTTTTCTTCTTGGAGAGTAGAGACAAGTGGATTTATTTTGTTGCATAACAGAGGCTTTTAATGTTCTCTCAATTTTAATATATATATATGTATTTCTATGATGTTTTTCATTTTCTGCTTTGGATGTCTTATACGTCTTATTAGTTTATAAGTATTTATCCTGTTTGCTTATGTTTCTTTCACAGGAGCTACAGTATGTAGTTAGTAAATTAAATCTAAACTAGCAGGGGAAACAGAAAGCCAATATATGCAGAGAGTTAATGATGATTTTATTAGAAAACCAGGAAGTAGTTTGCTGTAGCAACTTGCTGGGGTATCTTTCTTCTGGTGTCCCACATTCATGACTTGTCAGGGACTGTGGTAAAAACCAATATTACAAAACTTTGTGTGACACATGAATTGCACTGCTCAGGGAAATTAGCCAAGGACAGACATAAACACATGTATGTGTGTGCAGATACTATCTCCATTGTCTTTCAGGTTTGCAGACCTTTTCACAGACCTAGAAGAAAGACAAGAAGAGTTGGGCATCTCTGGCTTTGGTGTCTCCATGACTACCATGGACGAGGTTTTCTTCAAGTGAGTAATAATGCACAAATAAGGTCAGAGAAACCCTCCCAACTCCCCATAGCTACACTTCACTTTGAAAGCAGTTCTCATTGTATCTCAGGCTGCACAAGAGGCAAGCAGCAACCTTGAACTGAAAGCTCGAGCTCTGCCCTTATATCAGGTGACCTCATGTGTGCTCTGATTTCCAGCATCCTGTCTTTGGACTAGTCTGTTCTCACAACTCTTCTTGCTCAGCATGTCACAGGATGCAGCTTCTAAAGCACCACATTGCCCCAGAAGCCCATAACAGCTTCTTATACTGTGGTTTCTGTTTCTTTATACCATTTCTCCTTTATATTCACATCTGTGTGTGTACACACACACACACACACACACACACACACACACACACACTTCTCACATAGAATCATGAACCAAGGAGGACAAATTAACCATGTATTCATTTGCTTTGTAATGTAATCTCTATATTTATGTAGTGTAGAAAATTTAGAAAAACATATTAATATTAGACTTTTATAGAATTAGAAATACTATAAAAATAAAATTGTAATATAATTTTGTAAAATATATGACATTTAGTAAACATTTTATCCTAAAAACAAGAGATACACTGTCTTGGAACTTTATTTGTGTTTAGTTTATGTTGGCCATGGGGCTGGGGCTGTAAGTTGGTGGCCATGTGCTTTTCTTACATACACAAAGCCTTGCATTCAATCTAGAGCACCAGAAATTTTGGAGTCCTAGGATCAAACCTCCAGGCCTCAGGCATACTGGGCAATGTCTTGACCATTGGGATTCAGTTTCCCCACACCCACACCCAAAGCATGTTCCCATCATTAGTGATAGCACTCCGCATATAATCCATTCAAATGTCTCTATGCGTGGAAAAATTTGAAGGGCAAGGGTTAGGGAGAGGGAGTTAATATTGTTGTTAAAAGTTATTTTTTAACATATATATATATATAATCATCTCTCTCTCTCTTTCTCTCTCTCTCTCTCTCTCTCTCTCTCTCTCTCTCTCTCTCTCTCTCTCTCTGTGTATGTGTGTGTGTAGGGTCAGTAATCTGGAAGATTTGAAGTTGAACACTGAGATTACTCAATCAGCTTCTACAGTGAACCAAGGCACAAGTGAAGACAACCAGAACATGAATGTGCCCAGGAATTTTGAGGGATCAGATTACTCAAGCCACTTGGATTCTTCATTCAATGCCGGGGTGATCACCTTTCCCAAGAGTATAGTGCTAGCATATTTGAAGAGAGTGAAAGCTACTTCAGTTTATTAGCTTAATTCAGAAGAATTTTGAGGTTCTTAGAGCAAGCCCATTCACACAGGGAAGCATTTGTAAGGAAAGTCACTTATGGTGAAGGTAAAAAAAAAAACAGGTCTATTTTAATTGCTTGATTACATTTACTTTCTTATTATGTGGTACGTGTACATACATATATACATCTATATATGGAGAGCAGAGAACAACCTTGAAGAGTAAATTCTCCCATTCCACCCACCAGGTGGGTTCTGGAGCTCCAATTCAGGTCATCTGGTTTTGCTGCGTGCATATTGAGTGCATGTTGATACACTAAGTCATCTTGCCAGCCCAGATTTTACTTTCACACTTGGTCCTCCTCATGGGGTTTATTTTAGTTTTCAGAACTGTCAGTTCATTCCAAACTGAAGAAGCGTGCTGGTTCAAAGGATTACAGTCACTACTCACACACACAAAGGACATTTCAATCCAGGTGTGGTTGAGTCACAGAATTCCTTTGTCATCCTGGGACTGCTACATTTGTGTTGTTGCTCTCCTGATTTATCTTCTGTACAAATTTCTGCATATGTGTGCAGCAGAGATTCTTTGACCATGCGTATATTTGTCCAAGTCTCTTAGAAGTACTTCTTACATTTTCCCATGGACTTGGGAGCTTGTAAAGTAGAGTATTGTATATGAGTGTCTAGAATTTTGAGTTGAAATTTTGATTTCCCGCTGTCATTTACTGGATGGTTGTCTTTGGTCAAGCTGAGCTAACACAAATGAGGCTGTTTCAGGGGGCTGGACATACTCAAGTGCACCCTGTGTCAGATGGGAGGTGCCCCACCTTGTCACCTCCTCTCCATACTCTGTCTTCCCAGTTTCTTCAGTGCAAACTGTGGAGCATTTCTGTTGTTCTCCTGCTTCCCTTCCATTTTTAAGGGTGAGGTCAGAGCTAGGGGGCAGTCCAGAAAAGGTGATCGCTGGGTTAAAACACTTCTTATTTTGTCATTTCTAGAAATATATGTAAGAATCAATCTCCTAAAAAGCAGAAGCTGTCCTCTTCCTGTCATGAGCATGATGGGAGGGAAGTGTTCTCCCTCCAAATTTCCCTTATTTCTAGTTAAAGACAGCACCAGTGCAGTTTCTTTTATTAAGGAATACTGGTTGGTTAGGGATATTTTCCTACTTTGAATAATGGGATGTAAAAGTGTTGGGAGAATAAAATAAATGTATTTTAAAATTGTAATGTGCATAATATGCTCCCCTTTGGCTCTCAGACACCTTTTCTAAATATATGTTTAAAGCAAAGGGTTCCATTATTTAACTGAAAAACAAACCCACAGTTAACTACAAAGTGCCCCCCAAAAGTTTGACAAAAGTAGACAAAATTGTATATTCATGTACACTTCCAAATAGGTCAAGTGAAAATATACTGGGTGCATTGCAATTTTAAACTAAATTCTTCTGTTTCCTGACGTCCTATAATCCTGTGGAGCAATAAGAGCTGGCTGTAGAAATGTGATGTGAACTGTAATGTTGAAGAATGGTATTTAATATAAGAGAATGGATATGGTGTTCTCCAATGAGGCATAATGACCATGTTAATGACAATTCCCCTTTGGGGACATTCACAATACTGAAGTTAGGTGCCAAGTTTTAATGCCTTCAAAGAACACAATGTACCTGGTCTGCCAGCTAGTCTCTTTCTCCTGCACATCCGTTACCACACAGCTGAAGACATTTGTGCTGGTAACTTCCATCAAGGTGTGTAACCACTGGAACGCTGTCTTCTCTCCTCTTGCAGTGGTCTCTTTACATCCAGCAGTTCCGAGCCATGTTCATCAAAAGGGTGATGTTCTCTTGGCGCAACTGGAAACTGCTACTGTTGCAGTTGCTGGCACTTCTGGGTCTCATGTATCTTCTGATGAAAGGAATAAGCTTCTCAGTACCTGAAGAGCCTGCCAGGGTGATGGACTTGGAGCAGTATGGCGAGACCATTGTCCCTTTCTCAGTTTCTGGAGATGCTCATTTGACCCAGAGTCTTACCAAAAATCTTGAGATCATGTTGAAGGCTAAAAATCAAAAAATTCAGGAAGTGCAAGGTAAGCTTCTTACAAATAGAGAAATAGTGCCTACAGATGAAGACCCACTTACACAAATTTGAAAGGAAGTTCTCAGCTAGAATGTTCAGCTCTTTGTTCCTCTCCTCTCCCCTTCTCCCTGCCTTTTCTCTGCCCCACCTTCTTTTATTTTGTAATCAATTTTACAAAGCCAGCCAGTCTGAAAAAAGAACTGTCCTTCAAGGCCATTATTATTATTATGAGCGGTAGGGGTACTCTGAAGGGGGGAGGGTCATCTACCATAATGAGGAGCAAAGGTGGGATGTTTAGGGAAATTAAGATGTTTAGAAGCAGGCACATATTAGGAAACTGGAAAAGGAGATATCTAAGGAAGACATTAAGCCACGTGCTCTTCTACTGCTAGAGATATTTCCCTGCATAGTTACAATCCACAAAATCAAGAGGCCAGCTATGTTTCATCAAAAGATCCAAGTTCCTGAATATGTAAACTAAACATAGACAGAATGAGGGAGAAAATAAATGACTCCACAGTAATGGTGGGAGATTTTAAACTTTATTTACAACAATGAACCTATCAGTGGATGGCATTTCAACACTAAGTGGTGTATTTAACCAACACTGTAGATCACATGAACCTACCATACCTACATGAAACTGTCCAGGCAAATACAATATAATTTATATTTTTGTCAAGTATGCAAGATCATTATTTAAGATATATTATATATAATATGGTTCAAAATAGATCTTACTACAGTTGAAACCACTGAAATATCCTTTAAGATCTTGATAGAATAAAACTGGAAATCATACCAGCAAAAAAAAAAAAAAAGTCAGGAAATTCATGCATATAGTATAAATAACATACTCTTAAAGGACAACTGGGCCAAAGAATTTGTAAGGGAAATAAAAGATCCAAATAAAAATAATAACCCATCAAAATTTATCAGATATAGTAAAAAATGCTAAGAGAAAAAATTTAACTGAGAGAGAAAAACTACTGATAAAACTAAACGTACATTTAAAAACATTTTTCCTAAATGTCCATTTTAAGTAACCAGATAAATACAATGAGCCTCTGTTATCAAAAGGAAGAAATAGGAAATAGAGATTGAACAAAGAGAAACAGAACAGAAAAAGGCCCACAAACCCAGAGCCTGCTTCTTAGAAAAGGCCCAATTTGGGACATTTTTAGATATGTTGAAAAGGAAGAAAGAAGGCTCCACAGCTCAATGAAAAGTTAACAAAAGGGCATTCGTCCTCATTTCATAGAAATAAAGATTACAAAGAGGATCTATAGTAGCCTGTATAGCAAAGTAAGATATCCTAAATGAAATAAGCATAATTTCAGTAATTTACATGCTGCTAAGAGTCAACCATAAAAGATTATAGAGGCTTAGTAGATCTGTAACTGATAAGGAGATCAAGCCTGCAACAAAAATCTGCCCATTAAAAAGAAATCCAAAGGCTGGAGAGATGGCTCAGAGGATAAGAACACTGGCTGCTCTTCCAGAGGTCTTATGTTCAATTCCCAGCAACTACGTGGTCGCTCATAACCATCTATATTGAGATCTGGTATTCTCTTCTGGAAATGCAGGCAGAACATTGTATAATTAATTAATTAATTAATCTTTCTTTTTTTAAAAAAACAATTCAAGACCTAATAAATAAATTAATTAATTTAAAAAAAAGCAATCCAAGACCAGATATCTTTATCAGTCTCACAAGAGGAAGAAAAAAAGAAAGAAAGGAAGGAAGGAAGAAAAAAGACTGCTAAGTACCAACCCTTCTCAAAATATCCTAAAACATTTGAAAATGAGGGAATAATTCCAAACAAATCTATGAGGCCAGAATTTCTTCAATACCCAAGCCAGGCAAAGATGTTATAAGGGAATAAACCTATGGATTGATGTCCCTGATGAGTTCTGGCGCAAACATTCCTAACAAAACACTAGCAAATGACTCAGAGGCACATTTAACAGAATTA
This sequence comes from Rhabdomys pumilio, assembly GCA_030674055.1. NCBI lineage: Eukaryota > Metazoa > Chordata > Mammalia > Rodentia > Muridae > Rhabdomys > Rhabdomys pumilio. The sequence continues at coordinate 108,504,799 of JANHMN010000003.1, forward strand.
CACTCCACAGTCAAACAGGACTTCATTCTCGAAACATCTTCCATGATGAGAAAGACTGGAAGCCTCTCCTCACATTAGGAATATGACAAACATGACAGGTTTTCCTATTTCTATTCATATAAAGCTGTAAGTACCACCAAGAAATTTAAGCAAAAAAAATAGAAATATAAAGACACCCAGTTGGAGGATAGAGAAGTAAAACTATCTCTGCTCAGACATGCACAAAGCCATGGACATGCACACACCTGCATGCACACACTTTGTTAGAGCTAACAAAGGAATATGCTAATACCCAGTTGTTTGCTTGCTTGGTGTTTGGTTTTTGCTATGATTCTTGTGTAATATAGATATTATCTATTTGCCAGATAAATAGTTGGCAAAAATGTTCTCCCGTTCTGTAGATAGTGTCTCCATTCAGCCAACACCCCCTTTGCAGCTCAGAAGTCTACTAGTTCTATAAGATCCCATCCGCCAAGCATTGGCTCTGTCTTCTGAGCCACTGCAGTCCTAGCCAGGAAGTCATCACCTATACCCATACCTTGAAGTATTTTTCTGTTACTCTTTCCTGGAGCAGTTTCAGCATTTTAAGTCTTATGTTAACTTTAGAGGTAATGAAAATAAGGATTTAGTTTTCTTCTCCTCCATGTAGCTATGCCGCTTCTCTAACACCATTTGTTAAAGAGGCTTTTCTTCTCTCTAATTACTGTTTGGAGAACTATTGTGAAAGCTAGGTGTCTGTAGCTGCATGGGTTTATATGTAGAAGCTGTATTACATTGATCTGTGCGTTTGCGTTTGTGCCAGTACCATGTGTTTATTTGGGTCACTATAGCTCTGTATTGTACCTTGAAATCAGCTATGTTGACTCCTCCAAATTATTTTTTTTCTTTTTGCTTAATATTGCTTTGGTTTTCTGAGGCTTGCAAATGATTTGCTGTATGTTTCTGTGAAGAGTGACATAGAAATTTGGGTGAGAACTTCACAGAATCTCTAGATTGCTTTGGTAAGACAGCCATTTTTCACAATGTTGGTTGTGCCAACCCATAAACAAGGGAGGGTTAATATTAATTTTCAGTGGAGTATAACCAGGAATCATTTTGGGGTTAAGTACCCAGGCACATCCAGGAGAGATTATTTAGCCTCTATACATGCACCTGAGGGGTTGTGTTAAGTTAGTTGAGGTAGAGAGAGTCATTCTAAAAGTATTTGGCAGCATTTTCTGGGCATGGGCCTTCGATCAAGTGCCATAAAAGGAGGTGAATAACCTAGCAGCAGTTCTCATCACTCTCCTGCTTGGTTGTGATGTCACCAGCTGTGTCTTCTGTGCTTTCCCCTCTATGGTGGACTGTCCTCAAACCACGAGATGGAATAAACCCATTCCCCCTTAAGTTATTTTCTCAGGCTCTTTATCACAGCAGCAAGGAATAAGCAAGGCAGGCATGTTTCTATCCAACAGTGCTTTCTGTTGAGTATTTTAGTTTTTCTTGTATAGATTTTCTATTTCCTTGGTTCAATTAATGACAAGCTACTCTTTTTAAAAATTTTTTATTGTATATTTTATTTATTTACAATATAGATGTCATCCCCTTTTCACATTTCCCCACCCTAGAACCCCCATCCCACCCCCTCCTTCTTTATGCTTTTATACCATTTTAATTACATGCATGTATTAAGGTCAGTTCTAGGTTGAGGAACTAGCAATACAATAGATGCAAATAGTCAAGGAACAAGCAAGACAATAAACACAAAGAGTCAAAGAATAAGCAAGGCATTGAACCCAATTATGTAAACATTCCTGTGATCACTGTTTCTAGGTGCTTATCAGGATGACCAAAGTATCTGAGCCTACTTCCCTGTTCAAGCCCAAGGCCATTTTCGTCTGAAGCCTTCTTCCTTGTTCTAGCCTAAAATTTAGATTCCTGCCTGAAATTACTTCTTTGTTCTAGCCTAAGATTTAGATTTCTACCTGAAATTACTTTTTTGTTCTAGCGTAATGTCCAATTTCTGCCTGAAGCCTACTTCCTTGTCCTTGGCCCATGTCAGATTCCTGCCAAGCAGCCCCAAAGGCTCTCCACCTTTTCCCCCTTTGTATGTCATTAACAAGACTGAACCTGTCTTAGGTCATTCTGATAAGAATGCCTTCTTTACCGGTCATAGACTATGCACTATCAAAAGCAATGCATTTATGTCTTAGGTTGGTAAGACTCTGTGCAGAATCTTACCCATCCTTGGCTTGCCAGCCTGTTAAATTAATAACTCTGTCTGGGGGGGTCTATTTTCAGGTACAAGCAATATATTTTGGCTGCCAATATGTTGTTGTTAGAGAAAAGCTTTAACAAGATGAGCAGGAATAAAAGTATTCCCAGGACAAAAAGGAATAGCATGATCAAGCTATATATGCCATTCTTGAAGCTTGACCAAAATAGAAATACTGACCTAAGGCCATAGGTAGTTTTATCTGCAGTATCTACTGCATCAACATTCAGCAGAGTAGCATTCTTGAAATTCATAAGCTCCCTATATATTGTTAAAACTTCCAGAGAGGTGTTAGAATTATGCCAAATACACTGTAAGTGTTATTAAAATTCTTCCTAATTATAATGACTACCACTGTAAATTTTAGAACTAACATGAATCCAATGGTATTTGGCATGACACTTGAGATGGCTCCTTATCCTTAAATTCTGAACCTTTTTTCAGTAATTTGAATAGGATAAAGAACATCAATCGATTCTTCCAAATGCCTATCTAAATCCTCTTGTATATTCAACACAATATAACAGTTTTTGCTAAATGATTTAAAAAGGAGCTGTCTTAACTTCTTATGTCACAGCAATTACAAAAGCAGTGGTGCTAGCAATTAATGTAATTATAGCTATTATAACATCAATAATCAAGCCCACTAATCTCCTGCTTCAGCTTAAAGCCTGGCTCATTTCTTCCAGTACTTGCAAGCTATTTTTAGAATACAAAGGTTCTGTGATACTCAGGGCAATAAAACAAAAGCTGGTTGATAGACCTTTATAACTGACATGCCAAGTTTCAAAACACAAACACAATTAGAAGGTATACAATCAATGCAACATACATTAAACACCGTAGAAGAAACAAAAATATTTTTAACTTGACAATTAAAAGAGCCTTAACACACGTGCTAACACCTATTTGAAATCCAGATCCTGCTCCAACTTTATCTCTTGCTAACATAACATCAATTAGAACTGCAGCTAATTTCCATATATGTCTCTGAAAATGTCCAGAACCAGACTTCCAAATGAAGACTGTTATTTCCAACATTGGATTGATTTCTAGACCAGTACATGATTGAGTCTGAATAACTGGTCACATTTAATAACAATACAAGAGGCATTATAACTTCTCTTTTTCATTCTCTGTTCAACAAGGTCTAAGAACTCGAGGCAAGGCAGCTTGTCCCATCAGGGGTAAAAATAAGCAATGCTTGGTCCAGAACTTATGTCTAATACAGCTTCCCAGTCACCATTGTCAGGGCACTCAGCAAGCTCACAGGTCAGCATCATTCTTTGTCCTGGCATCAGCATGTCTTACCCATTGCTCTGGCGACCACATGCTCATTCAGCATCCTGCAGAAAAAACCACAAGCATGCCCTCTTCACCATATTTAATACTTGATTGGGATCATGCCTTATTCCAGTAAGTGGATCATTTACTTTCACCTATGCATAAGTATGCCTAGTTGCAGAGCACATAGACACTCAGCAGAAAGTTCTTTGGCATCTAATTTAAAAAAAAAAGTTTAAAATAAAAAATGAAAAGAACATGATTTAAATAAATTTGTGGTGTACAAGCTCCATTTTTTTATTTTGTGAAGTTATTGTTTTAAAGCTCCATGGGCCCATTCCACAGTCTTTTGTCCTTGACAATTATAAGGAATCCCCATAATATGAGCAATGTTAAAATGCTCCTAAAAGGTCTCAGATGTTTGACTGCCATAGCCATTATCTGTTTTTTTGTTTGTTTGTTTGTTTTTCTTTTTTATTATTGGGTACTTTATCTACATTTCAGATGTTATTCCCTTTCTCCATTCCCCACACCCAGAAACCCCTTAGTCCATCCTTCCTCTTCCTGTTTCTATGAGGGCATGTCCCACCCATCCACCCACCCTCACCTCCCCTCTCTCGAATTTCCCCTCACTGGGGCATCCAGCCTTTAAGGGACCGGAGGCCCTTTTCTCCCACTGATGCCCAACAAGTCCATCCTTCTCTACAAATACAGCTAGAGACATGGATCTCTCCATGTGTGTTCCCAGACTAGCTGTTTAGACCCAGGGAGCTCTGGCTGGTTGTATTGTCACTCTCCCCATGGGGCTGCAAGCCCCTTCAACTCTTTCAGTCTTCTCTCTAACTCCTCCACTGGGAACCCTGTGATCAGTTTGATGGTTAGCTGTGAGCATCCACCTCTGTATAGGTCAGGCTCTGGCAGTGCCTTTTAGTAGACAGGTATATCAGGGTCCTGTCAGCATGCACTTCCGGACATCCACAACAGTGTTTGCATATGGTAATTGCATCTGGGAGGGATCTGGTGGAGCAGTCTCTGTATGGTCTCTCCTCCAGTTTCTGCCCCACACATTGTCTTATATTTGCTCCTGCGAGTATTTTGTTACTCCTTCTAAGGATCAAAGTACCCACACTTTGGTCTTTCTTTTTCTTGGGCTTCATGTGGTCTGTGAGTTATATCTTGGGTATTGTGAGATTTTGAGCTAATATCCACTTATCAATGAGTGCATACCACGTTTTTCTTTTGTGATTGGGTTACCTCACTCAGGATGATACTTTCTAGTTCCATCCATTTGCCTAGGAATTTCTCAAATTCATTGCTTTTTAATAGCTGAGTAGTACTCCATTGTGTAAATGTACCACATTTTCTGTATCCATTCCTCTGTAGGAGAACATCTGGGTTCTTTCCAGCTTCTGGCTATTATAAATAAGGGTGCTATAAACATAGTGGAGCATGTGTCCTTGTTATATGTTGGAGCATTTTTTTGGGTATATGCCCAGGAGTGGTATCACTGGATCCACAGGTAATCCTATGTCCAATTTTCTGAGAAACTGCCAGATTGATTTCCAGAGTGGTTATACAAACTTACAATCCCACTAACAATGGAGAAGTGTTCCTCTTTCTCCACATCTGCGCCAGTATCTGCTCTCATCTGAGTTTTTAATCTTAGCCATTCTGATTGGTGTGGGGGGGAATCTCAGGGTTGTTTTGATTTGCATTTCCCTGATGATGAAAGATGTTGAACATTTCTTTAGGTGCTTCTCAACCATTCAATATTCCTCAGTTGAAAATTCTTTGTTGAGCTTTGTGCCCCATTTTTAATAGGGTTATTTGATTGTCTGGAGTCTAATTTCTTGAGTTCTTTGTAAATTTTGAATACTAGCCCTCTATTGGATATAGAATTGGTAAAGATCTTTTCCCAATCTGTTGGTTGCTGTTTTGTCCTATTGACAGTGTCCCTTGCCTTATAGCCCATTTACAATTTTATGAGGTCCCATTTGTCAATTCTTGATTTTAGGGTATAAGCCATTGATGTTCTGTTCAGGAACTTTTTCCCTGTGCCCATGTGTTTGAGGCTCTTCCCTACTTTCTCTTCTATTAGTTTCAGTGTGTCCGGTTTTATATGGAGGTCCTTGATCCACTTGGACTTGAGTTTTGTACAAAAAGAGAAGAACAGATCGATTTGCATTTTCCTACATGCTGACCTCCAGTTCAACCAGCACCATCTGTTGAAAATGCTGTCTTTTTTCCACTGAATGGTTTTAGCTCCTTTGTCAAAGATAAAGTGACTATAGGTATGTGAGCTCATTTCTGGGTCTTTAATTCTATTCCACAGATCTTCTTGCCTATCTCTGTACCAAACCATGCAGATTTTATCACTACTGCTCTGTAGTACAGCTTGAGGTCAGGGATGGTGATTCCCACAGATGTTCTTTTATTGTTAAGAATAGTTTTTGCTATCCTGTGTTTTTTATTATTCCAAATGAATTTGCAAATTGCTCTATCTCTATGAAGAAATGAGTTGGAATTTTGATGGGGATTGCATTTATTCTGTAGATTGCTTTTGGCAAGATGGCCATTTTTACTATAGTAATCCTGCCAATCCATGAGCATAGGAGATCTTTCCATCTTCTGAGATCTTCTTCGATTACTTTCTTCAGGGACTTGAAGTTCTTGTCATACAGATCTGTCACTTGCTTGGTTAGAGTCACACCGAGGTATTTTATATTATTTGTAACTATTGTGAAGCTTGTCATTTCCATAATTTCTTTCTCAGCCTGCTTGTCCTTTAAGTAGAGAAAGGCTACTAATTTTTTTTTTGAGTTAATTTTATATTCAGCCACTTTGCTGAAATTGTTATCAGGGTTAGGAGTTCTATGGTGGAAGTTTTGGGAACACTTAAGTATACTATCATATCATCTGCAAATAGTGATACTTTGACTTCTTCCTTTGCAATTTGTATCCCTTTGTTCTCCTTTTGTTGTCTAATTGCTCTGATTATTACTTCGAGTACTATATTGAATAGATAGGGAGAGAGTGGGCAGCCTTGTCTAGTCCCTGATTTTAGTGGGATTGCTTCAAATTTCTCCTCATTTAGTTTGATGTTGGCTACTGGTTTGCTGTATAGTGCTTTTACTATGTTTAGGTATGGGCTTGGATTCCTGTTCTTTCCAAGACTTTTACCATAAAGGGGTGTTGAATTTTGTCAAATGCTTTTTCAGCATCTAGTGAGATGATCATGTGGTTTTTATCTTTGAGTTTGTTTATATAGTAGATTACACTGATGGATTTCCATATATTGAACCATCCCTGCATTCCTGGGATAAAGCCTACTTGATCATGGTGGATGATGGTTTTGAAGTGTTCTTGGACTCGGTTTGTGAGAATTTTATTGAGTATTTTTGCATCGATATTTTAAGGAAGATTGGTCTGAAGTTCTCTTTCTTTGTTGGGTCTCTGTGTGGTTTAGGTATGAGCATAACTGTGGCTTCATAAAATGAATTGGATAGTGTTCCTTCTGTTTCTATTTTGTGGAAAGTTTATAAAGTATTGGTATTATTAGGTCTTCTTTGAATGTCTGATAGAATTCTGCACTAAAACCATCTGGTCCTGGGCTTTTTTTGGTAGGGAGCCTTTTAATGACTGCTGCTATTTCTTTAGTGGTTATAGGACTATTTAAATGGTTTATCTGATTCTGATTTAACTTTGGTGTCTGGTGTCTGTCTAGAAAATTGTCCATTTCACCCAGATTTTCCAGTTTTGTTGAATATAAGCTTTTGTAGTAGGATCAAATGATTTTTTTTGAATTTCCTCAGTTCTGTTGTTATGTCTCCATTTTCAGTTCTGATTTTATTGATTTGGATACTGTCTCTGTGCCCTCTGGTTAATCTGGCTAAGGGTTTGTCTATCTTGTTGAGTTTTTCAAAGAACCAGCTCCTGGTTGTTGATTCTTTGTATAGTTCTTTTTGTTTCTATTTGGTTGATTTCAGCCCTGAGTTTGATTATTTCCTACCCTCTACTCCTCTTGGATGCATTTGTTTTTTGTTCTAGAGCTTTCAGGTGTGCTTTCAAGCTGCTAGTGTGTGCTATCTCCAGTTTCTCTTTGTAGGCACTTAGAGCTATGAGTTTTCCTCTTAGCACTGCTTTCATTGTATCCCACAAGTGTGTCCTCATTTTCATTAAATTCTAAAAAGTCTTTAATTTCTTTCATTATTTCTTCTCTGACCAAGTTATCACTGAGTAGAGCATTGTTCAGTTTCCACGTGTATATGGGCTTTCCATTGATTTTATCATTATTGAAGACCAGCCTTAGCTTGTGTTGATCTGATAAGATGCATGGGATTGTTTCAATTTTCTTGTATCTGTTGAGGCCTGCTTTGCAACCAATTATTTGGTCAGTTTTGGAGAAGGTACCATGAGGTGCTGAGAAGAAGGTTTATTCTTTTGTTTTTGGTTGAAATGTTCTATAAATATCTACTAAATCCATTTTGTTTGTAAACTTCTCTTAGTTTTATTGTGTTTGTTTAGTTTCTGTTTCCATGATCTATCCATTGATGAGAGTAGGGTGTTGAAGTCTCCCACTATTATTGTGTGAGGTGCAATGTCTGCTTTGAACTTTTGTAAAGTTTCTTTTGTGAATGTGGGTGCCCTTGCATTTGGTGTGTAGATTTTCAGAATTGAGATTTCATCTTGGTTGATTCTTCCTTTGATGAGTATAAAGTGTCCATTTTTATCTTTCTTCATAACTTCTGGTTGAAAGTCAATTTTATTTGATATTTGAATGGCTACCCCAGCTTGTTTCTTGGGTCCATGTGCTTGGACAATTGTTTTCCAGCCTTTTATTCTGAGGTAGTTTCTGTCTTTGTCACTGAGGTGGGTTTCCTATATGTAGCAAAATGCTGGTTCCTGTTTACGTATCCAGTCTGATAGTCTGTGGTTTTTTATTGAGAGAATTGAGTCCACTGATGTTAAGAGATATTAAGGAAAGGAGATTGTTGCTTCCTATTATTTTTGTTATTAGAGGTGGCATTATTTGTGTGGCTATCTTCTTTTGGATTTGTTGGAAGAAGATTGTGCATATTTGGTTTTGTCATGGAATATCTTAGTTTCTCCATCTATGGTAATTGAGAGTTTTGCTGGGTATAGTAGCCTGGGCTGGCATTTGTGTTCTCTTAGGGTCTGTATGACATCTGTCCAGGATCTTCTCGCTTTTTTAATATCTGGTGAGAAGTCTGGCGTAATTCTGATAGGTCTGCCTTTTTATGTTACTTGTCCTTTTCCCCTTACTGCTTTTAATATTCTTTCTTTGTTTTGTGCATTTGGTGTTTTGATTATTATGTGATGGGTGGTATTTCTTTTATGGTCTAGTATATTTGGAGCTCTGTAGGCTTCTTGTATGTTCATAGACATCTCTTTCTTCAGGTTAGGGATATTTTCTTCTATAATTTTGTTGAGGATATTTACTGTCCCTTTAAGTCGGGAATCTTTGCTTTCTTCTATAACTATTATCCTTAGGTTTGGTCTTCTCATTGTGTCCTGGGTTTCTTGGATGTTTTGGGTTAGGAATTTTTTGCATTTTGTATTTTCTTTGACAGTTTTGTGTCAATGTTTTCCATGGTATCTTCTGCACCTGAGATTCTCTCTTCTATCTCTTGTATTCTGTTGGTGATGCTTGCATTCATGACTCTTGATCTCATTCCTAGGTTTTCTACCTCCTGGGTAGTCTCCCTTTGTGATTTGTTTATTGTTTCTACCTCCATTTTTATGTCCTGAATTGTTTTGTTCAATTCCTTCACTTGTTTGCTTGTGTTTTCTTGTAATTCTTTAAGGGATTTTTGTGTTTCCTCTTTAAAGTCTTCTACCTGTTTACATGTGTTCTCCTGTATTTCTTTGAGGGAGTTATTATGTCCTTCTTAAAGTCTTCTATCATCATCATGAGAAATGACTTTAAATCTGAATCTTGCTTTTCTGGTGTCATCGGGTATTCAGGACTTGCTATGGTGGGAGAACTGGGTTCTGATGATGCCAAGTAACCTTGGTTTCTGTTGCTTATGTTCTTGCACTTGCCTTTAGCCATCTGGTTATTTCTAGTGCTACCTTCACTCACTGTCTCTGACTGGATGCTGTCTGTCCTGTTATATTGGCTGTATCAGAACTCTTCAGAGTCTAGCTGTCTCTGTGATCCTGTGATCAAGAGACTCTGGTTGTGATATCTCCTGGGAGTCAGCCTGCTTCTGGGCTCCTGAAATCCTGGTACACCCAAGCTCCTGAGATTCTGTGATCCTATTATCCTATGTTCCTATCTATTAGAGCTCTTGGAAGTCCAGCCTCCTCTGGGTTTTGGAGGGTTGGGTACAGAGCTGAAGCCTTAGGGCTGCTCCAGGTGCAGACTGGAAGGGTTCTGTGCCACTGGCCTTGAGGGAGTTCCTGGGTCCTAGTGGGTCCCAAATTACTCTCTGTTAGGGGGGCAGCGGGTTGTGACTTACTCACCTGTACTCCTGGATGTGTTAGAACTCCAGGGAGTCCAGTTGCCTCTGAGTTTTGGGTGACAAGCTATTCTGTAGGCAGCTGTGAGGAGACTACTTCCCAGTTCTCTTCCTGAGTGTGTTTGCAATTGGCATTTAGGAAGGTTACGGTTTTGCTTCCTTTTGTACTAGTTTTGTATTTTCCTACTTTGCTAAGTACTGATTAGCTCTAATAGTTTTCTGTCGTGTGTAATCTTAAAAATACACGCTTGCTCTGGCTAGGCTCTGGCACTAGCAGCTGCTCACCTGCCATCTAATCAGCCCCCATGGTTAGCTAATGCTTTCCTGAGATCCCCCAGCCCCCGTTGTGCTCCAAGAACAGCTGCTGTCTGTATTCCGCGCCCCACTTTCCTCCTTCCCTGGTGCCAGCAGTGGCAGCCTCACCCTGCTCCCTTTAGTCCCGAGGAAGAAAAACACTATACGTTTTTATATTTTAAAACTGACCAGAAGTTTATATTTTAAAAGTTATAAGTTTTTATATTTTAAAACTAACTCTAGAAGGCTACACTGTCGGTGCTCTAGGGACCTAATGTCTGTAGTTTCCTATCTGCTCCACAGCCTGGTCCGAATCTCAATCCTCTCTCTGTTCCCTTCTCTTTCTGTCCAGCCAGGAAATCTTGCCTCATCCTTTACCCCAATGATTAGCTTCTGCCATCTTTATTGAGGCAATTAGGGAACCTCTGCCTACAGTTTTCTGTCAAAGTCATTATTGGCTTTCATAAAATCATATGACCTGCAAATAAGGACTCTTTGACTTATTCATTTTCTACCTGTTTTCCTTTTTTCTGTCTTATTTTTCTAGCTAAGCCTTTCAGGACTTATATTTAACAAGAATAAAGAACATCAACACCCTGGTCTTGTCCTTGATTTTAGCAAAAATACTTAAAGGTTTTGCCTATATAATGTTGGCAATATGTCCATTTGTCCTGGTTAGTTTTTGTCTTGAATGAGTAACCTGGGAAGAGAGACTCTCAATTGACTGTCTTGCAACTTTCAACACACTTTGTGTATGTTTAGAGTTTTAACTATCACCGTAAAGTTTCTTTTCTAGTCTTATCTATTTGGTGTTCCTTATCACTCTTGTACTTGCAGGGATTTCTGCTTCTCTTGATTTTGCAAATTTTCTGCTATAGTTGTATTGAAAATGTTTTTTATTCCTTAGATATGAATTTCTTCTTTTTCTGTGTTCACAATTTGTAGATTTGGTCTTTTCATGGTCTCCCAATGATCACACATGTTTTGATCCTACATTAAAAATGTACCAATGTCTTAAATGGAATGTATCTTTTCTTCTACCCTTCCCCCGCTTTCTCTCAGTCTGTCCTTACTGTGCTCTATTCTGTTGTTACAGTGTTTTATTAGCTTTGTATTTTATTTATGAAATGTTTTATTTCCAGAACTTCATTTTGTTTTTTCCTTCAGTGTTTCTAATTCTATTTCATATTTCTGTTGGCATCCTTTAGTTAGCTATTTCTTCATGTTCTCTTTTATTTCTTGGAACATATTTAGATTCATCTATTTTAACTCTTTGTCAATGGTTAATTTAGTTAATTAATCTAGATCTTTCTCACTTGGATCCATTATTTTGGCATTGATAGTTTTGGAGGAGATGCATTACCTTAACTTTTAATGTTATTTGTGTTTTGCATTGAGACTTGAGCATAAGAAGATTTATCACAGTTTGTTGCTATTTTTGATCATCATTTTAAATTCAATTTTTATTTAGGCTTGTTCTTTGACAAGCTCACACATGTAATAACACATACTGACTACTCTGATGTCTTACTCATCCTCCTGTATCTCCACACTGCCCCAATCCACTACCTTTTTCCTTGCAAATCTCTTTTTCATGTTCATGTCTATTTAGAGAGAGAGGGGAGAGGGAGAGATGGAAAGAGGAGAGAAAGAGAGGGAGAGGGAGGGAGAAAGAGAAAAGGAGAGGGAGGGAGATGGAGAAAGAGAGAGGGAGGAAGAGAGGGAGGGAGACAGAGAGAGGGAGGGAGGAAGAGAGGGAGAAAGAAAGAGAGTAAAGGAGAGAGAGAGAGAGAGAGAGAGAGAGAGAGAGAGAGAGATCCTGGATTTAGGTAAGAACATCCGTGTGTATCCAAGACACTGATCCTCTGTCAAATATATAGTTGAAACACTTTTTCTTCCACTTTGTGAGTGACTTTGCATTAGTTTCCTTGAGCCCTTGAGTTTCATGAAATCCTACGTTTTGATCAATAGTCTTATCTCCTGTGCTCCTGGAGTCCAGTGTAGAAAGCCTCTACCTGTGTCTGTATGTTTGAGGCACCTGTTGCTTTATTCTCTAGCAATTTTGGAGAATTGAATCTTATGAGTCTACTGTTCATTTAGAATTAGATTTTGTGCAAGGTGAAAGATAAGCATATCATCTCCTTTTCCTGTATGTTGACATCCAGAATTCCCATACTTTGTGGAAGATGCTGCTTTTTCTTTAGCATATACTTTTAGCTTCTTTGTCAAAACTCATATGAGCATAGTGTAGGAACTGTTATCTGAGTCCTCTATTCCATTCAACTGATGTATCTTAATTTTTTTCAGTACTATATTGTTTTTACTACTATGGTTCTATAGTATAATTTGAAATAAGATGTGATGATACTTATCACAATATTCACTTTGTTCAGGATTGTATTGGTTATCCTTGGTCTTTTGGGTTTCTATAGAAAGTTTAAGACTATTTTTTCCATATCTGTGAAGATTAACCCTGGAATTTTTATTGAGATTAAATTGAGACTGTAGATTGCTTTGGTAGATTGTGCATTTTCACAATATTAATTCTGATTTATTAATATGGGAGATCTTCGGATCTTCCCATTTTCTAACGTCTTCTTTATTTCTTCAATGTCTTAGAGTTGGAATTGTTGAGATTCTTCATTTTCTTGGTTAGATTTATTTCTATGTAACTTTTTTGTGACTATTGTGAATGAGACTCTGTGATATCTTTTCAGGATTTTTGTTGTTGTTGTTGTTTGGTTTTTGTCATTGACATATAAAAAGATTAATGCTATTTATTTTCTATTTTACCACTTTGAAGTTCTTATTAGCTCATAAATAATTGGTAGACTTTTTACAACCTCAAATATACAGAATCATTCCATCCTCAAATGGTATACTTTGACTTTTTTCCAATTTTTATTTCTTTTACTTTTTTCTTCTAGCTAAAACTCAAAGCTCTGTACTGACTAGAAATTGAGAAAGTAGGCAACCTTTTTTGCTCCTGCCCTTTAATGAGAATTCTTTGAAGTTTTCTTTGTCTAGCACCCCATTGGCTACATGTTACATATATTGACTACATGTTGTTACGTATACCCCCTCATTATATTCAGTATGCTTCCTTCACCCACTTCCATGACTTATGAAATTATGTTGGATTTTGTAAAATTCATTTTCTGCATCTATTAATACAATCATAATATCTGTAGTTGTGACTGTGATGAATTTCATTATGTATGTATGTATAGACGAAGATAACTTGATTATGGTGAATGATCTTTCCAATGCAGTCTTGAATCCAGCTTGGCAGTATTTTGTTGAGAATCATTGCAACTATGTTTATCAGAGAGCTTGATCTATCATTTGATTTCTTTTTGTTGTGTCTTTATTTGGTTTTTCTGTCAAGGTAAGAGTGGATTCATAAAAATAGTTTGCAAGCATTATCTCCTTTTCTATAATGGAGTAATTTGAGTAGCATTGGCGGTTGCTCTCTGGAGGTGTGATAGATCTCTGTAGTAAGTTGATAGAGTTTTAATTACTACTTCAATCTCATTGTTGGTTACAAATATGTTTCAAGTGTTTATTTTATCTTGATTTAACTTTGGCAGGTTTTATGTATCTGAAAATTCTTTTATTTCTTTCAAAAATTTGAGTAGAACATGAGCTTTTAAACTAAGTTCATTTGATTTTCTGAATTGATTTGTATCTGTTGCATTTTCTGCTGTTCATTTCTAAGTTTAGTATTTTTGTCTTTGTTGTTCAGATAATTCTGGCTAATGATTCTCCCTCCTCCTTCTCCTCCCCTACCCCCACCCCTTTTTTAATATAAATTCAGAATCTAAACTTATTATTAGTTTTGGGGGCCACAGTTAAGAGTCTCAGGCAATAGTTTTACAAGTCTGATAAGGTTTATTTGTAGAATTTTTTTTTATTTTGGGTCTGTTTGGGCAGATTTGTAATTCTTAATTTGTGTCTTCTTGGATTCATGGAATTTCTTTACGTTCTTACAAGTTTATAGCTTTTTGTTTAATCATTTGTTATAATTCTTACCATCCTGATCTGCTCTGCTTTATCTTTCTGCAAAGATAGGACAAGAAGAGTAGTAGAGATTATTGAACTTAACTCCAATTTTTTCCTCTTAAATATTCACAATTCCAAGTAACTATTTTTATGGAGACTTATTTTATGTTTTTATTTAGTCTTTACATTCTATGAGCAATGGTTTGATTTTCTTTGAGTTAATTTGTAAAAGATAGAAGTAGGAGTTCTTACAAATATTTGTGTGTAGAAATAGAAGGTTTTGAAATTGAGAAAGAAATTTGAGAGTGTTAATATCACCAGCCTGTATTTTCCTTTTAGAGAAATTGAGCTAGAAATCATAAAATCTGTATGGCTAAGAGATAGAGTTCTTGAGGTGAATAGTCAAGATACATTGAGACTTCTTTGAAGCATCTGAGAGTGAAAAATATATCAGACAAGTGAAACTATTGTGTGGTTTCTCTTTAAAGCATGTAGTCAGTGCTCTTTATTGCAGCTGAAAACATGACCACTCTTGTGTCTTTGTTCCAGGCGATGTGAAGGACTACTTGCTGACAAATAAAGACTGCATTTACTCATGCATTGTTGCCTTTTCCCTTGATTTTACCAGAAAACAAAAGACATTTACCTTTTGGTTTAACAATGAGGCATACCATGCATCACCATTATCTTTATCAATATTAGACAACATTATTTTTAAGTATCTCTCTGGCCCTGATGCCACCATTACTGTCTCCAACAAGCCTCAGCCTCAACGTGTCACCAAAGACAAATCTGATATAAGGTATGTTTTTGTTAAGTGGGATACTTTAAATTGATCCTCTCTTCCTGTCTCACTATGTTTGTAACAAAATGCTGCTATTGGCAATTAGTGTTGTCTTTACACCATTGTGTGTTCTCTATTCATTCTTTTACAGAAGTGCATCAGGAATCCAGATAGTCTTTAACTTGCTTTTTGGGATGAGTATTTTCACCAGTGGCTTTTGCCTTATGACAGTGACTGAAAGAGTTAGTAAAGCAAAGCACATCCAGTTTGTGAGCGGTGTCTATACCTTGAATTTTTGGCTCTCTGCTCTTCTGTGGGATCTCATCATCCACTTTGTTGCCTGTGTCCTGCTTCTGGTGAGTTACATGTATTGTCTTAAAGGCTCCCTGTTATATATCATCTACATTTTCTACTTGTCTGACATTTACTAAAATCTACATCTTTCCAGAGAAGATAAAAATGGTTTGACTAATCAAGTCAAAAACTCTATTGCGGAATATTTCTAAAAAATAATTGTTTCCTTATATTTCTTTTAGCTAAAATGTTCTTTGCTAAGACAGCTAACTTCTGACATATTTGTCCAGCAATATGTACTGCCCTCAAAGCTTCCTTCTTTATGAAAGGATGTGTCACAACAGACTAGTGATATACTAACAAACACTGCAGCTACTTTCCTTTTCCCACTATTTCCCAATTTCCCCATGCGTTGTAATGCTGGGTTATGCGAAAAATAAATAAATAAATAAATAAATAAATAAACAAACAAACAAACTTGTACTCAGCTTTTGAAGCCTTTCTCTAGAAAATTTTAAATTATGTAATGGGCCATTCAATTTCTTTTGTGTCTGTGTGTCTGTGTATCTCTGTGTGTATGCACGTGTGTAGGTGTAATTCTTTTGCGTTGAAGACTACAGGTAATAGAATAGATACCAAACAGATTTTGAATACATAGTCTTCAATAAGCAAGACAAGGAGGAAAAAAATTGATCTGTTTACATTTGTTACTTTCTCTTGCTTTTCCTTGTCTGCTGCTCTCTCCACAACCACGTTTATGTTTCCTTTAAAGGGTAAGTGAGCTTCCGTAGTCAAAGTTTAAAAAAATCCATTTCTTTATATAGTGACTGAATTATAATGTGCCAAGGGTATTTGGTATCCTGTCTATTTGGTGTTATGTATGTTTCTTGTATCCTTATGGGTGTTTCTTTCCTTAATTTGAGGCAATTTTTTTTTCTGTGATCTTGTTGAAGATCTGGTCTATGCAGTTGAACTAGGATGCTGCTCCATCTATTGAAGATTTGTTATTTTCATGCCTGCTCCTCAGTTCCTGTATATTCTTTTTGAGTATGCACCTAAATTTCAATATTCTTAGCATGTATGATCTAATTCCCTTCTTTATCTTCTAAGCATGGTATTCTTCCTCCCCTGCCCCACTTACTTTGTTCATTCTACTTGTAAGGCTTTCCCCTGAGTTTTGTATTTGGGTTACTGAAGTTTTCAATTCCATTTTCATTTCAGCTTCTCATCATAGTCTCATCTCTTTACCAAATACAGTTTTTAAACCCTGGATAGTTCTCATCATTTCACATAGTCATATATTGTGCTTCCTTGGGTATCAATCATGTATTTATTGTTCTTCTCTTTAAGATTATTGGGATGTTTTGTCTTCTTTAAATTCTTTAAATCTTTGAATTTTATGATTGTCTTTAAGTTCTGTGTCCTGGAGTTCATCTAGGTAATTCTCATTGAAGACCATATTTACTGGATTGGTAAACTTGGGGAAAAGTTCTTTCATATTATTTGTGGTTTTGCAGTGAGACCTGAGCATGTGGACTTTTTTGATTGGTTGTATGTCTGATGTGAGAGTCTAAGCTTCCTCAAACTGGTCTGACATACAGGCTGAATAGCCAAGGGGAGACCTGAGGGTGGGGCATAGCACAGGTGGGTGAGACTTCAGAGAATTACTAGCTGGCCAGGCTAAGCTTAGACATGGAATATGACACAAGTAGTCTGGAGTCCTAGTGACTCATCAGATGAGACTGGTGCAGGGAATTTTTGGGCATAACCAAGCCTGGTGGTTGAGAATGACAGAACTGATCTGACTGAGTAGCTGGGCAAGATGTGCAACCTGGGCTAGGTATGACTATTGGATAGGATGTGGTTAGGCAAGGGTTCAGGGAACTCTAGACTGGTTATTGGATGTGCAATCTGAGCAGGGCCTGGAGGTTAGAAGTGTATGAACAAGCTATGGTTCAATTGGGCTGATCAGACTACACCAGGACCAAGCCTGTGGGCTGGGAATCACACAGGTGTGGCTGATGAGACTTTGGTTGTCATATTTAGAATGCCATTCATAAATAGTATAATCTTGGCATTAATTTGCTTTTTCGGCTGACAATCTTAGCCTTACAACTAGAGTCAGTAAGTGTCTATATAGTTGGGTTAATATCATCGTACTGTTCTATGTTCCTCTCATTTTATTTTGTTCCCCACTCAGTCTGTGTTAAACCTTATTTTCCCAACTATCCTAGAGATGAATATGCACATGCGATTAACTACTATCATGTGAGCTATTGCCATCCCACTCCTCTTACAGTTCCAAGGCCTCAGAACCTTAGTACGCCAGTCAAGTCCCTTCAGTGTGTTGCTCTACTGTGATCAAGCATTTTAATTTCTCACACTTTCTTTTCATAAAGGATTGCCACTGGACATTCAGTTAGTTTTCACTTGGATCTGATGCGTGGCTCTGTTGGCAGCTCCTCTATTTTATGAACCTTGTTTTATGCCGTGTCTCCTTACTAGCTCAGGTTCACATGTGTGTTCTTTGGGTATAAAATTTCTGGTTATTTTATTTTTGAAACCCTTTATTTGTCAGCAGATGCACTCATGTAAATTTACATGTCATAGCTGTGCCTGCTCAAGGGTAGAGCTTGTTATTCTAGAACGTGAATATAGTGTGCAATGGTCAGCTGGGTGTGGTCAGCACATCTGTCACCCCTTTATCAGTTTGTGTTGGGTTTGTTCTAGCTGTTTCTGAAATATCGTTCATTATAGTAGTCACTTGCACACTTTGCTTTTCTATTTAACCATATTTATTATCTAAATAGGCTATGTCAAATGCAAGTTTTAAGTGTGTTATGGAAAAAAATTATATATGGATCGCTTTGAGTGGGTATGTGTTTCTATTTTTACATCTTTCTTCCACGTGTTGGACATTTGATCTGTTGGCATTCCTTCTAATTCCCTATTGAGTCACACAATGAAATGGAATTATCATATAATCTTCATGACCTTTTGTCCTTCAGAGTCTTAAACCATTGCTCTGGTGGCTGATAACATGTAGGGAAATCTCCCTTCATCCAGTCAAAAATTGTGCTTACAGATACTGTTATGGCCTCTGTGATCCTCAGAGGGTTGGCAAGGGTTGCCCTTTCTTCCTTTCCCAGCAAGTACATTGAAAAACTGCCCCTCAAATACTCTATTTTCCCACCAATTCGTCATCAAGTCTACTTCATAAAAACATTTTTAAGGATTAAAATTTATTTATTAAAATTTTAGATTACTTTTTCACCCTTTAGTTGACTAGAAAATAGTAGGAAAGTTATTTAAATAACCTGCCATATTCATAGAAATTAAAATGTTTAAAAATCTAGTAAAACCCCAAATGCTAAAGTAGAAAATATAAATAGTCTTACTAACTCTGAGATTTGAGGATTTAAACAAACAAACAAATAAACAAAACCTTCATTCTTTCTAGTCTTAAGAGTTTTCTAGTTTTACATCTTTCTCCCAGGTTTTGGCCACTTGATCTGTTGGCATTCCTTCTAATTCTCTATTGGGATCTGTAATCGCAGCTTTTTTAAAAGAGAAAACTCCAAGATGAATTGTTCATTTACAAAATCTATCAAATACTCAGGGGGGAAGTGCTATCCATTATAAACCAACATCTCCAAGAGACTGATGAAAATTATTCTAAATTGATTTTTGAAGCAAGCTTAACATTGATTTAGTTATAGAACCTGGTATGATAAGAAAATTTAAACTAACATAGTTAATTTAGTCAATATAAGTGTGGTGCTATTTTAATAATGCTGAATAGTAGATCCCTTAGGAAAAAAAGGAAGTTTGTCCATAAAGTAAACTGATTTTAAACTGATTTGTAAAACCACAGAGACTGGGAGTGAGTGTATTTGGAATTGGGAGTAAAACAAAGAATACAATTTGATAATTTAATTCCATAGGAGAATGGAATGAAATATTCTAAATCAAGATGAGAGCAGGAAGGCAAGTGCAGTGGCCATGGTCAGTGGTCAGGAAGTCACTCATCAAGAGTGATTTGTTTGGTGAAGAGTCAGGTCCACCAAAGAGACCTTTTTTCCTTCACTAAATTTTCTGGCTTTCAGGATAGGTATTGCATACTGTATGGTTAGAACCTGAATCACTATACAAAAAAAGCACAGTTTGAGAATTTGTTCATTTGTTGGTATAGCTATTTGGAGGCTATGGAATCACTAGGAGGTGGGGTCTAGTTAACAGAAATGGATCATTTGGGGCAAATCATTAACATTATCAGCTCAGCCCTTACTTCTAGCGGTCCCTTGCCTCCTCTTCAGCCAAGAAACAAGACACCTCTACCTAAAGTTTCTGCAAGATGTCAGTGATGTGAAACATGGCAACATAGACAGTAGCTAATACACGTCGTTCACTTTGTGTTTCCATGCCCCACTCAGGTGGTGTTCCTATACACCGATGTGGATGTATTGTTGGAGAAATATCACTTCCTTGACACAATGTTCATCCTCATGTTGTTTGGCTGGTCTATCATCCCCTTCATCTACCTGCTAAGCTTCTGGTACAACAATAGCACCAATGCCTACATCAAGATCTTTGTCTTCAACCACTGTTTAGGGTTTATGAGTATAATTGTGGATGCTGTGGTACAAATCATACCAGGTAAGAGATTTACGAAGTTTCTTCCCTTTAGGAGCTTCCCTTCAGGAGTAAATAAAGAAAAGTGACTTTAAGGGGAAAAATGTTCTTTTGTTCTGAGTTTCTGGAGAAACCATTACTTCACAAACTTGATTGAGTGCCTTTAATATTGTAACATTATATTAAGTCCAATGAAGAACACACTGAGCCATTAATATCACTAAGCCGATAATTCCCTTAACACCTTGTTTTCTGCCAAGAAGTGCTTGCTGACAGGAGCCTGATATAGCTGTCCCCTGAGAGGCTTTGACAGAGCCTGATCAATACAGGTACAGATGCTCACAGCCAAACATCAGACTCAGTTCGGGGACCCCAATGGAGGAGTTAGGGCAAGGACTGAAGGAGCTGAAGGGGTTTGCAACCCCATAGGAAGAACAACAATATCAACCAACTAGACCACCCCAAAGCTCCCAGGGTCTAAACTGCCAACCAAAGAATACATATGGGGTGGGGACACATGGCTCCAGCTGGATATGTAGCAGAGGATTGCCTTATTGAACATCACTGGGAGGGGAGCCCCTTGGTCCTATGGAGGCTTCCAGGTAGGAGAATGCTAGGGTGCTGAGGCAGGAGTGGGTGGGCAGGTCTGGGAGCACCCTCATAGAGGCAGAGGGAAGGGGAAGGGATGAGATATGTTTGTGGAGGGGAAACTGGAAAGGGCACAACATTTGAAATGTAAATAAATAAAATAATCAATAAAACTGGGGAGGAAAGACCTTGTTTTCTTGGGCTTCCTCCTATGATCATGGCATTCAAGGAAAGAATTGACTGGAGCAGTGACAATCACAAACAGGAACACTTGAGATTGAGGACTGTTGTTATGCCTTCACCAAAGCACACCGTAAACATTGTTTTAAGTTATTTAGCAATGTGTGTTGCAGAAATCAGAAGGAGGAGGCTTCTAACAGATTTTCTGACATCAAGTTTTATCTTACCACTAGAGTTTTTGGTTATCTGAGACTAACATTTATTATGTAATTTTTCAAGGGGTATTAGTAAAGCTAGATGAAAGAAATTGTTCTCTAATTTGTAGAAGTTTTTCTTCAGTCTCATTCTCCAAATTAATCACATTGCTATTAATTAACCTCTGTTTATTTCCTGTTTCCTATTTCTGGTATAACAAATTAACTCTAATGTATAATTTGTATCAATTAAAAAAAGAAACACCTAGAAAACCCAGGAGTCCCAAATAAACATTACTACTTGTTATATGACACAGCCATACCCACTGAAAGTTATGAAGCCAGCACAGCTGTCTGACACAGTCTTAATACCCATCTCCTCCTCATAGAAACACCAAGAAAATGAAACAGATCGGGCAGTGGTGGTGCATGCCTTTAATCCCAGTACTTGGGAGGCAGAGGCAGGCGGATTTCTGAGTTCAAGGCTAGCCTGGTCTACAGAGTGAGTTCTAGGACAGTCAGGGCTACACAGAGAAACCCTGTCATGAAAAACAAAAAACAAAACAAAACAAAACAAAAAAACAAAAAAAAAAAGAAGAAGAAGAAAAAAGAAGAGAAAAGAAAGGAAAAGGAAAGAAAAGAAAGGAAAAGAAAAGAAAATGAAACAGAAGCCATCAGAATGAATTCTGACTGGGCTGTAGGAAGTATCAAACATTTATGAAAATAAATAATTATTGGATCAATATAGAAGCAATATAAGACAACAAGAAAGATTAGGGTCATGGCTATGTGTCTTCCCTGACCCCTTGCCAGCTTAGTGGTACTCTTGAAATCTTGGAGTTCAAGCTACCAGTGTGGAACCCTGATCTTTGACTGTAATAGTAATGAAGCAGGCTTTCTTAACACATTGTGTGTTGGTCTGTTCTGCTCTGACTAGGGGATGCTCAGAGAATAGTCTCTGGTTTACCTTGCTCACAATTCAGCTGGTTTAAGAAACAGTGTATGGCTCAGAAGGATTGTAGCTGATGAAATGACTCTTTGATGTGTGGAAGATGACATTACATCTAAGATAGAAAACAGACTGCTTAACGCCAGAAACAACAATAAACCCCCAAACAGGGAAATTAAAGCATCCAAAAGTATTCATATATATGTGTGGGGAGCCGACAGAAGGCGGCTATCATTCTTGCAGCCATCTTGAGCCATATACCCTGACAAGAGACTTGATTACAATAGCCTACAACAGCTGAGCACACTCTGATAACATCTTGCTTTAGATATCCAGGATTTTCCCTTGGGTGTGTGAGACTTAAAGGTATGTGACTTAAGGGCGTGACTTAGAGATCCGATTTAGAGACAAGACCTAAGGGCATGACTTAAAAGTGTGACTTAAAGGCCTGGCTTAGAAGTGAGACATATAAAAGGCTAGAGGCAGACAGAAGAGATTATTATTAGGTATTAGGCACTTGGCACTTGGAGGAAGAACTTGGAATTAGACAGTAGGCATTTGAGACTCAAGACAGGAAATTATTATTAGACATTAGGCACTAGAACTTGGAACTGGAAACTTGGAACTTGGAGGCACTAGGGACTAGGAACTAGGGACTAGGAACTCAAGACTTGGGACTTGGACTAGGAAGAGAGACTGAAGAATAAATGGGATTGAATCACACTCTGTCTGGTCTCCATTCTTCGCCTCTGTTCTCACTCTCTCTTGCTGAACCTCGACCCATGGACCTGAGCAGCCTGGGGTAGTGCAGGCTCTAACAACTTAGCCTCCAAGGCTTTTGGCAGTGCGGGTTCCAACATTGATAGAGCGGTCCCCGATATTTTGGCCCCCAAACTTGGGGTAGAGTGGTTCCCTACATTTTTGGTGTCCAAGCATGGGGCAGCTTGGGCCGCAACATATATGGTGTAATCTACATCATGCACAGGATACATAAATAGCCCTTTTAAAGATATGGAAGTAAATAGGGAAACATATTGGAAGAGTAAGGGGATCAGTAGGAGTGGGGAGAGGAAGGTGTGTACAGTGTGTGACCAAAGTATATTATATACATGTACAAAATATACTAAAAACCTATTGTTTTGTATAATTAATAAAATATGATCATATATGGAGAAAACCACAAAGAGTCCACAAGAAAGCTACTATAGCTAAAGAGAAAGCTCAGAATAATTTCAGGCCAAAAGATTAATGTATCTACTAATTTCTCTACATCTGCCACAAACAATCTAAAATGAGCTCAAAGAAATTTAATTTATTATAGGATCTAAAGAAAATATTTCAGAAAACTCTAAGAGGCAAAAGACTTGTGCACTAAAACTCATGAAACAGCACTGAGAACAGAGACTCAAAAAATGCCCAGTTTACAGATTCCATGAACCAACAGTGCTAAGATCCTACATAAACTGAGAGACACACCCAGCAGGATCCTTAGGAAGATTCTGATTGCACTGATCTTCACAGACATGAGAAAAACATCCTTCAGACTCATGTGGAATGACGGTAGACATCTCACAGGTTCTGATGTCAAAACTTACTGTGAATATACAGCACTTAAAATCGTATGGCAACAGAGTGATGATAAAAGTATATGATGTGTATGGATAATGTGATGGATGCATTAAAAAGCCCAGGTATTAAACCCACTCACTTACAGGACTCTTGATTTTCAACAATACTCTAAGATCACCCAACAAGGAATAGAGTCTTTGATAAATTATATTAAGAAAAATGAGTATCTACATCCTGAAGAGTAAAACTGAGCCTTGCACTACACAGTGGACAGAAGTGAGCTCAGTGGTCTACATGTTACAGCTGAAATGTAAAGCTAGAGAAAACAATCAGGACTAGCTATCTCTGAACTTGGCCAAGGATTCTTAGCCATCACACCATGACACCAAACGTACAAGCTATGAAAGAAAAAAATATAAACTGACCATCACCAAATGAAACACTTTGTGCACTGAATGGCATAAGGTGAAAAGGACAGCAAATCATATCAGAGCAAATATCTCCAACGTACACATTTGATAATGACCCATCATAATCTAGTCTATAAAAAATACAACGACTTCTTACCCATTATCAATGAAAAAGACAGATATCCTCCAGCAAAATGTGTGAAAGGCTTTAAATAGACATTTCCCAGGGAAGATAGACAAGTACCAACTACATGAGAGGATGTTCAGCATCCCTGAAGATTAGGATATGAAATGACTCCCAGGGAGTCACTTTACTCTTTTGAAGACACATGCACTGTGACAGATGCCAAGTGAGTAACCTTTAACATTATCCTGTAGGCTTTGGCATCTCTCAAAGTGAGCAGTCAATGTTTCAACTTATTTTTGGCTTCAAGTCTATATGCACTAACAGCAATTATGGGCTTCTTTATAGTAGGCTTGTCATGATACCAACCACTGAAAAAGCAGTGAATTTCAAAAGGACTTCTCTCATCCTCTGCTATTTGCTCTCCCAGTGAGTGGCCACATGTGTTTGTATAAATATGTAAAGATAAATGTATATGTTATATATGGTTATTATAATACATTGAAATAAAATGCCATAATAAAACATTCTTTTGTGTAATTAATATGCATTTTGCCCAGAATTAACTTTATTTTTATACCCAGCAATCTGAACTTGTTCTATAAGCCCAAAAGTGTGGCTTCAGAACATTCGCCCTTTACTGTGTTTCCTATGTCCTTGTACACGCACTTATTAGCTGTTATACTCTATAGCTCTTTAGAGAAATCTCATCTTTAAATTTGTTCCTTTAATGATATATTTCCTTTCAACTGATCAGTCACTTCTTATCCACTCTTCATCATTGAGTCATAGTCTAAAATTCCTTTAATTAGTTAAGTAATTTTTGAGACAGAATCTAGTATTGTGGTGCAGGATAGTCTAGAACTCTGACTATGTAGCTCAAGCTGCTCTCAAACTCCTGATCTTCTGGCCTTAGCTCCTGAGTTCTAGGACTACAAGTCAATACCACCATGCCTGATGCAACTTTGCTTCTTCATGAGGCACACAAGACGGGAAGTGCAGGAAGTAAGGAATGTTGCTCTTCTTTTTTTTCAGATGACAGATTATATACATATCAACTTTTCCTAAAGAATTTCCCAAAACTGTAATCATTGAAAAAAACTGTGTTCTGGGACATCAAGGGTAGACAAGCTAATGGCAAGAAATTATAATTCTTTGAGAATAGTACTATGTCTTATAATTTTCTTAGTTTAACTTGGTCAGCATGAGGTATTTTCCACAGTGTTTATGATATAAAGCATGGTAATGTTATCTTTTAAATTGCAGATATTAAAACCAGTACTAAGAACCTCATACTTAACTCAATGCTGCTGTTACCCATTTATAACTTTGGGATGAGTATCTACAAATTCATTACCATCCAGGAATTAAAGAAATTATGTTCTTCTTTGGGACATATTAATATAATTTCACAGTGCAAAAGTGAAAGTAAGTATCTGAGGTTCTCCAAGATCCATCAGAGTCAGAAAGAAACACTAGACATGTATGAATGACTTTTGGCATCCCTGTGTATCTGTACAACTCAAGTTATTAGTCACTGTCCTCTGCTCAAGAAAGCAGCCTGCACTGTGTCACAAAACACAGTCTTAGCTGAGATTCAAACTTGTATGTGCTCCCTCTGGTGAGAAGGTTCTCCACAGAGGGTAGTCAGTTACACTCTACATTGGATTTTCGTTTCTGTCAGCTTGCTTCTTCTACAGACTGGTAATTGAAGGGAAGGTACCAAATAACTGTTAAATTACTTCTTGTCTAAAATGTGACTGGGTACATGATAGACACTTAAGTATTTGTGGATGAGTAATTAATTAAATGTTGAAGAGAGTTATTTCAGTGGTGCGAGAAAGAATGCAAGGTTAGAAGAGGCAAGATAAACACTCACCCTGACCTCAGCCATCTAAGGAGAAGGCTGCACCCCCACCTTACACACCAGAAGCATCTTCACAATGCTGGAAAGATGGGAAGATGGAAGGCAAGTGTACTTGGAAACTATAAGCCAGACTCTAGAAGTTACATAGACATAGAAGTTATATAGAGTTTAGGGGACAGTAGAAAATAGAAGCAGCTGTCTCTAAAGTTCCAGTGGTGCCAAGAACATTCAAAGGATGGAGCCAGAGGAAAAGTGAGAGAGGAGAGGGAGTCCATGTAAAGTCTGGTGAGAGACACATCAGGTAACATTATAAGCCTCATTTCCAATGGCTTGCCCAACAAATACAAAAAATAACTTACAGAATAAGTGAAAACAGAAACACACTGGGAGTGTAGCAAAGACATCAGATCATTCATCCATTCAGAACAGCTGAAGAATTTAAAGTCGAATCTGAGAGCAGCAATGGAAAAATAAGTTCACAGTCATGTCTTGAGCTTCGTGCTCTTTAAAAAGAATAGAACAGGAAGTCTGGGGATTAGAAGAGACACATAGGATTCGAGCATGTCTAGCCACCAGATCCACAAGCTGATCTTTTCTACAGAGTAATCCAAAAGCACCAGAATGTGTGTTTTTTATGCATATTCATAGAGTGCTCAGCAGTGCAGACCACAAAGCACAGAACAGTGTGTGTGTGTGTGTATGTGTGTGTGTGTGTGTGTGTGTGTGTGTGTGTGTGTGTGTGTAACTATTTGGAATTTTTTCAGATATATGTTAATAACCTAGATTTTAGCTTAGTTTATAACAGATCTCTGAAAAATGTCCATATAGTTATTCACTAAGTTACTAGCTCACTTAATGACAGATAACTTGGACCATCTTCAAATGGTAGGAAATGACACATCATAATTTAATACAAAAATAACACACTGGCTGAAAACAGACCAGAGTGTAACTATAAAATATAGTTAAATGAACATAAAATCAAAGCATCAAAACTCATATGATGCAACCAAAACATGCTTAGGATTTTTGTCTCATAAGTAATTCATTATATTAACAAGTCATATGCATATCCAGTGAATTTTTATATACACCCCACATAAATACGTATATGTGTATGTATATATTGAATAATGTGGTTTCTATACCTAAAAACTAGAAAAATATTAAAACAAAAAAGTATAATGGAGTAAATATATAAAAAGAAAGCAACTGAAAAAAAGGGGTAGCTCTTCAAAGAAAACAAAATCATTTATATAACTTTATACTCTACAGTTAAAACAGAAAAGGTAAAGGTTGCCATCACTTGTAATTTTAAAAAGTAAAAGTTACTATAACTCTATAGACATCAAAAAATAACAAGAAGGCATTGACAATAAATCTTTCCACAACAGTGGAAGGGACAAATTAATTTAAAAATATCAGTTGCCTTTGGGGACCACTATTCTAGCCTCAACTCCATGGGGTTCACTTTATTTTAGATTCCACGTGCAATATTTGTCTTTCTGTGTCTCATTTATATTATTTAATGCCCCCCAGTTCCATTCAGATTATCACAAGTGACAGGAGTCCATCCTTTTATATAGAAGCGTAGTACCCCTGTTTGTATGTCATAGGCACCATGCTTTTCCTGTTCCTTGGGTGACAGACAATATATTTTTCATTTCCTAGCTGTTGTGAGGAGTGTTGCAGTAAACAGAAACACATATGTCTCTTTACTTTTCCTTTGGATATGAACACAGGACTGTTGCTTCTGGGTTGTAGCAATTTTGTATCTAAGATTTTGAGGACCTTCCATGCACATTTTCATTTTCTATGCTAATTTACATCCAACCAATAGTGACCTTTCCTTTCCCTCTACATCCTCATGAGCCCTTTGTCATTTTCACCTTTTTTGATCATGAGGAATGAGGTGAGACTGTTGAGGTTTTGAGCTGCAGATATCTCATGATTAATAATTTTGATCACAGTGAAAAAAAAGTAGAAAATTTTATATTTTAACTGTGTTCCCCTGCTCCCTGCTCCCCACTGGGCACATTTTGTAGTCCGGATGGCTCATTCTGTGCCTTCCATGCACCTTTCCACTGCTCTGTCATTATTGCATGTCTTTTTTTTGTTTTTTTCTTATTTTCCAACCTTCCTATTAAAAAATAAGTGTTTCTATTCTCCCACGATTAGGGCATTGTAGGTTTTTAAGATTTTGCTTGGATGCTTAGTTTTACTTGCAGCTTTTATATTATTAGATGTTTTTGTGCCTGTTGTGGCACATTGAAGCTCTTGGGTGTCTACTTAAGGACCCTTCTCTCCAGTATTACAACACAGGCCAGATGGTCATGAATTCAGCTTTTATGTGTCTTCTAATGTGTTTTTCCTGTCTCCCTATTTCTAAAGGAGACTTCCTGGCACTATTATCTGTTGGTATGTTTCTTTGTCTGCTTGTTCCCTTTAGTACTTTAAATGTTCCATCTCATCCTGTGTGCTCTTGGCTTGCAGGGTGCCTGGTGAGAAGTCTGCTGGGTTTTCTGTTACAGTCTCATTATGATATATTTTTTAAGATTTTATTTTATTTTTAAGTATGTGTACATGTGTGTACATGCAGGTGCCCATGGTGGCCAGAAGAGGGCCTCAGATCCCATGGAGCTGGAGTCCCAAGTGTTTTTGAACCACCCGATGTGGATCCAGAAAACTAAACTCCAGTCCACTGGAAGAGCAGCCAGTGAGCTTCTCTCCAGCCTAGAGATGTATTTATTTCTTGCTGCTCAAACTTTTTTTTTCTTCTGTCTTTGAGTTTGATAGTTTTATCATCAGGTATTTTGGTAAGCTCTCAGTTTGCATTTGATTAGTGACTCATCCTTCCAGACATTAGGTTGTTGGCTATTTTCCTAGGTCATGGGAATTTTCACACAAGTTTTTTTAGATATGGTTCTGAGTCTCCTTTTTACTTTCTTTAAAATTTAATGCATGTAAGCTTGATCTCTTGATGATGAGACTCCTCCAGTCAGTCATCCCTCTTTTTCTTATCTCTTAAATTTGTTCCTTCGACTAGGCTTCAAATATTCTGTCTTTGAGGTTGATTCTTTCTTTAGTTTGGTCAAGCTTGCTGTTAAAATCTGCTTAGTTACAGATGGTTGTGAGCTTCCTTGGGTGCTGGGAACTGAACCTGGGTCTTCTGCCAAAGCAGAAAGTGCTCTTAAACTGCCAAATTGTCACTCTCTTACCAATATTCATCTTTATGCCCATTATTAGAAGTCTCTGTTTGGGGATCTTGTAACCCTTTTGTAAATATCTGTAAACCCTTCACGCATTTTCTGAGGTCATCACCTTTTAAAGAACCAATAAATGCTCTCTGGGAGTGACATGCTTCCACTGTTTATAGTAGCCTGTAATTCTGGTGGAGCCAGCCAATAATGTCTCTCAACTGGTAAGCCTTCCCTTCCTATTCTTTGTGTCTCTTGGTTACTGTCTGTGCTCTGAATTTAAGTGTAACCACTGGCTTGTTCCTCTATCTAGCAAGATCACTTGATATAGAATATAATTAGCATAAAATGCCACTGATTTGGCTGGACCAAGGGATTTCTTTTTCTCATACTGTAGTAGATTTCTCCTGGGGTAGCAACTGAAGGTGGTGCTTAAGTCACAAGGGAAGAGATGGAGCAGTGATAAACCCAAAAGATAGCCCTTTTAGAAATCGATCCAGGTAAGCACTTCCCCCCTTTGCTGGGGGTGGGGGGCAGGGAAAGCAGCTAAACTGATAGAATGTGTTGGCTGTGATGTACTAGTGTTGGCAGATGGATTTCTCTTGCAATAAGATGGTTCTCTGGGTTCAGTTTTGCCCTTTCTTTTTATTTGACTCTATGTGTAGCCCAACCATCACTCTTCATGCTAGGGTCCCCAATAATTGAGAAAGGGTTCAGTTTTACCATAAAGCTTTCTTTAGCATTGATAAGGACACTGGGTATCTGCTCTGCACAATTTCTTTGCCCTGAGTGCTTCTGTGTTCTGGCACACCACCTCTTAGAGGGGGAATTGAGATACGCTCCACTGAAGTCCATTAGTACATTTCTCTTAGTCTATGAATATGGATTTTTCTTCAGGCCCAGGGAGCACACTAATGTATATGCGCGCGCGCGCGCGTGCGTGTGTGTGTGTGTGTGTGTGTATCAAAATATTTCTGCTTATAGGTAACAGTTGATCTGCCTGTGAGGGGGAGTGAACACAGGGATCCTCCTCACATGCCTGGCTGACGTCCCATTCTGTTAACATCCTTCTGCCGTTCTTCTCATCAGTTATTCCTATATACAGTATGGGTCGAAAAGCAATTGGAAGGCATGTGATTGCCATGGCTACCACAGGACTGATATACTTCCTCCTCATTATTCTTCTGGAGACTACTTCATGGAATCTAAAGATCTTCATATATCGATATGTTTTCTTTGGTATCTACAGGATATTTTATAAGGTAAGTAGCAGAATACAGGCCTTAGAGACAACCCTCTTTTAAAATTTGTTTTCATTGAAAAAAATTTAATACATGATATTCTGATCATTGTCTCTCCCAGCTCCGTCCAGATCCTCTCTACCCACCCAACTCCATGCCTTTTCTTTTTCTCTCTCTTTAGAAAAACAAACAGCCAAACAAAACCCACAATACGCAATACAGACACACACACACATACTCACAAAAATCAGAAACTATATTATACAAACAAAAAGCCAGTAAGACAAAATGTGTCAAAATGAAGCAATATAAGACAAAAAAAATCTACAAAAATATCATTGGGTTCATTTTGTGTTGGATATCTATTGCAGGACATGGGGCCTACCCTTAAGTATGGTTTATATACCTAGTGAGACTCCATTGAAGAAAACTAATTTTTCCTTTTCAGTTGGTGATGGCTTCTTGGTTAGGGATGGAAGATGATATCCACTTCCTCTTAGTGCTGCATTGCTGTCTGACTTAGACTGTGCAAACCCTGGGCCTGAGATCAGCCTCCATGAGTTCATACATGTGTCCAGCCTGTTGTGTCTAGGAAGTCTTGGTGTCTTCCTTCCCCTCTGCCTCTGTCAAGCTTCCAATTTCCTCTTACACATAGCCTCCTGTCTTAGTGTTCTATTACTATGTAGAGATACCATGACCACAGCAACTCTTATAAAGGAAAGCATTTAATTGAGGCTGGCTTACAGTTCAGAGATTTAGTTCATTGTCATCACAATGGAGAGCATGGTGTCATGAAGGTAGATATGGTGCTGGTGAAACAGCTGAGAGTTATAATCTGGATCTGCAGGTAGCAGGAAGACAGAGACACCAAAACTGGCTTGAACTTTCAAAATCTTAAAAGCCACCCCTAGTGACAAATTTCCTCCAACAGGTCTACAGTTATCCCCAACAAGGCCACATCTTTTTAATCTTTCTCAAGTAGGGCCACTCCCTGATGACTAAGTGTTCAAAGACATGAGAAGATGAGGCTCATTCATATCCAAACCTCTATACTCCCTGAGACCTTAGGGGAGGGGTTTCATGAAGACATCACATTTAGGACTGGTTTCAAAAATCTCTACTGTGCACATTATCCAGTTGTAGGTTAGAGATAACTTTTGAATTTAAAATCATATACATATTTAACTCCATTACTGGATAGATGGGTTTTATCACCATTATGGCCAAAACCCCTCATGTAACAACTTGGGTCATGTGCTTGGACAGAGTATCCTGGCAATAGGAATATACGGCTGAGGAGATTTTCAACCCATGGTGTAAGGAAACACAGAGTGAGACAACAAAGGGGGCAGGGACAAGATACTCCCAGGGACCTACTTCTGCCTGCTCAGTCCTATCTCTTGGTTCCCAAACAGTGGGAACTGTCAAAACTGTGGAAGACATTTCATACTCATGTCATAACAGTGGATCAAGGAAATCAATATATGCTGACTGACATCTACAAGAATCAGAGGTCCACATAAAATGTGAATTTTGTGATTTTATTGTAATTTTTAATGTACAGATTAGTATTGAAAATTTTCTTTGAATAACTCCTATGTCAGGGGTACACTCTCTCCACAGCCTGTCCATTTGTCCCAATTTGGCTCTGGCTATTGTAAAAAGTTCCCAGGTGATACTGGGTCACCAATCCATACAACACACATGCCAGAGTAAGGCTGTATAACAGGTATGTTCATCTTGCAGCATGCATCAGACTCATGCATAATGTTTGTTAAACTATAAATTGCTGGTCTACACTGAATTTCTGATATAGTAAATTTAGGGTATGTTTTGAAAATTTGTATATATAACATGTCCTCTGGAGATTCTGCTGCTGCTCTCAGAAATGTCTATTGAGGTTGAGACATAGAGGGTGGGAGTTTCCAGGCTGTGCTCTACAGGTCAGGCAAGCAGACACCAAAACACAGACTTAGCCATGAGGATACCACTAGAGGAAGCCTGGTGTCCAGAGCTAATGAGAGTTTCCTATTCAGGTGAAAGATTCATCTACAGAATGAAGTAAGAATTACCTTAAGGGCAAGGCATAGCCTCAGGACTAGAGAATTAGGCCAAATT
The DNA here is from genome assembly GCA_030674055.1 of Rhabdomys pumilio. NCBI lineage: Eukaryota > Metazoa > Chordata > Mammalia > Rodentia > Muridae > Rhabdomys > Rhabdomys pumilio. The sequence goes on from JANHMN010000003.1 coordinate 108,537,262, forward strand.
AGCAAAGAGCTGACCAGCACCAGAAATGGTTGCTCCTTGGAAGTAAACTCTGATACTCAATTCTGGGGTTGTAATGCATTTCAAAGATATCCCTCAAGTATCTACTATTGCTTGGTAACAGTGAATGCTGGACAGGGACTCAGTTTCCTTAGATGTCTAGGAGGAACATGCAGATATCGGGTATTGGAGGAGAGCTGAAAAGAGAAGTCAGCAGACATTCCAAAGAAAGGGCCCTAGGATGGGAACCAAATCAGAGATCAGACAAGTACGAGTCATGGAGGTAAGATTTTTGACCACAGGAAGTATAAAATGCTGAAACTGTATCTAGTAGGAACCAAAGAAAATTCTGGCAATTGTATATACTTGAGGGAGTAAATTCAAGGCATGGAGGTGAGATGGGGCTCAGGCAATGAAGCAGTGACTATTGAAGAGCTATAAAAGATTCTACAGGTCAAGACCCAAATGCAGGTAGCTGCCAATGATGGCAAACCAAGTCAGAGAACTCCACAGAAGTGCCAGGAGAAGGATACTGGATTATACTGAGCCATTATGAAGAACTAATAATCAGAACAAGAATCAGATATACACTTCCATTTTATTTTTGTGTATTTGATGTTTGTTAGAATTTTGTTGTTCTTCCCACGTGCATTTCTTTGTACTATTTTAGTTGACTTAGTTATCCTGACTGGGTGCCACTAGCTTTTTAGCTCCTTCAAAGTACTGAATTTTGAATTTTTCACTTTTTGTTTTACATGTTTTCCCCATTTCACTGATCTTCCTTCCTACCTTCTGTATTTCTGATCCATTTTCTTATGAGGTCATAACAGTATACATGGAGACGAATGCATAAAATGAATTTTAAAAACAGGAAAATTGAAGATATGTCACAATATAGGTGAAAAAAAATCCTTGATATTGCAGGATATTTTATTGAATCCTGAGATTAGAAATAGAAAGAAATAAGAATTTTTTTAACATGATAAAAGAGCAGTTACACCAGGTGATGGCAACACACAACTTTGATCCCTTTGATCCCAGCACTCAAAAGGGAGAGGCAGGCAGATCTCTATGAGTTCAAGGCTAGCCTTAAGCTAAAGAGTGAGTTCTAAAACAGCCAGGACTGTACAGAGAAACCCTGTCTCAAAAAACAGAGACAGAGAGAGAGAGGGACAGGGGGAGGGAGAGAGAGAGAGAGAAAGGAAGAGAGAGAGAGAGAAAGAGAGAGAGAGATTACAAATATACAAAAATTCACCACAAATAACTTGATAGACTCTTGAAAGTTTCCCTCTTATAACAAAAGAACACAAATGTCTGCTTTCACTTATTTTAATGCAACTATTTTCTGCTGATAACAGCTACTGTGATAAGATAGGGAAAGATATCATAAGCATAAAGTTTGGAAAAAGAGATATAAAATTCATTACAGATCACTTGATTGAATATGATTTAAAGAAATCTATAGACAAGTATTACCATAAACATTACTAAAGAAAAATCGGTATAAATGAGTCAGTTTTGTATTGAGATACTGTCCACAAAAAGTAAAATAATAGAAAAAATATCCCACTTAAAGAGCACATACATAAAAGAAAGCTAAAATAGGAAGAAAGCTAACAAATAATATGGAAAACTTTGATACAGAAAGTTTCAAGCAACTTGGAAGCCTAAAGGGGGATTACATAAAGGTAGCAACATGCCATGGTCACGCTAGGAAACTTGATGATAGCATGATGACCTTTCCTCTCCAGGTTGATTGCACTGGGGGATGTAATCTCAGTCCATACCCCAGCCAAGTGCATGTGGGTTTATGTTCTGGGGACTTGCAGAGAAGACTCTAAATATTACAAGTGTGGGAAAAATAAGAACCAGAAATGACTAAGGACATCCTGAGACAGAACAAAGAGAGGGTACTATTTAGATTGGCATATCATTAAAACAAATTCTAAGGCACTGGCTCTCAACTTGAGGGTTGTGACTCCTTAGGGTCAATTTGTAACAGTGAAAATGCATCCTGCATATTGTATACTTTCTTATATGACAATTTATAACAATAGCAAAAATGAAAAATGAAGTAGCAACAAAAATAATTTTATGGCTGGGTGCCACTACAACAGGAGAAACTGTATTAAAGGGTTGCAGCATTAGGAAGGTTGAGAACTACTGCTCTAAGGGATTGGCAAGATGGCTCAGCACTTGCCTCATATGCCTGGTGATCCTATGAAACCTATGTACCTGTAAAAGAAGGGACTTCACAAACTTGTCCCCTGACCCACATGCATCCAGTAGCACATGCCACCTCCCCCTGCACACTCACTCACACACTATGATAATTAATATAAAACCTCTAAGGATGAAGCTAGTCAAAACAATACATCAAGAAAGAATAGTGCACTAGGAAGGAGCCATACTTGTCTGTGTGTGGTCATCATCATCAGCTAGGGGTTACCTAGAAATACAACCCCATAAGTCAGGTGATTTATTGGTAGAAACCAGAATTCTGTTTTTATAAAAGATTAACTTATTTTATTCTGTGTGTATTTGTGTGTCTGAGTACATGTATGTGCATCACCACATGTGTGCAGTTACCTATGGAGGACAAGAATGGGTTGGAGCCCCTGTAACTAGAGTTATAGGCATTTGTGAGATGTCTGACATGTGTGCTGGGAACGGAACCTGGACCCTTTGTGACAGCAACAAGTGCTCTTAATAGCTGCCCCATCTCTCCAGCTCATGCACTATGTATTCATGAACCACATATGTAGGCGTAGTGCATGCTACTGTCTGAGAACAACTGGAATAGCATGTCTAGAGACATATGTACATATGTAGTTCTATGACCTGCAGCAAAGTTGGCACATGGTACAGTGGGGAAGGTGGTTCTCAATAAATGATACTCCTGTTGGATAAGCATGTGAAAATAATGAACTTTGACTCTGCCTTTGCTCCTTATTGATGAGTTATACATTTATAACTTGCTTAGAGGACCAAGAGAAAAAAAAAGTTTATAGCAACAGTAACAACTACAAACCAAAGAAAAAATTCCTCATCATAGCAAAAGATATTAATCATGGGGTGAGTGAATAGGCAGGTCCCAGTGGATATTCTTGAATACAGTTAGGAAAAGGCAGACATAGCTATATTTAAAAAATAGTTAATATTTAGACACTGACCACATACAAGGTTCACAGTCCAGTAAGCACATATAAAGGCATACTATGATTCAGTCATAAGGCAAATGCATATAAAAGCTACTGAGGGACACTACTACATCAGAATGTAGGTTTATATATGCACTCAGGGACCCATACATGCATGATAGAGATGCATATACTTGTCCTCTAAAAATGTGTATATGTACTTATAAAACATGTATAAAATATGTCAAAGAATGTTCATGCTGTATTTGTAGGGGAACTGGACAAAAGCCTCATTACTGTGAGACCAAAGGGGACATAAATGTCTGTCTTAAGATAGAATGTAGTGATGAGATGGGACATCCTGTAACTTACTCATACATGATATGACCCAAAAGAAACTAGACACAAAAAAAGCTTATGCAATGTCCAAAACTAAGTGAAACTAGTGGAAAATAGAGAGAATGAATTTCTATTTTGGTCAAGCGTCAAGAATGGCATATATAGTTGGATCATGCTAGCCTTTTTTGTCCTGGAATACTTTTATTCCTGTCCACCATGTTAAAGCTTGTCTTTAACAACATCAACATGTTGGCAGCCAAAGTACATGGCTTGAAAATGAAAATGGACCCCAGACAGAATTATTAAGTTAACAGGCTGGCAAGCTAAGGATGGGTAAGATTCTGCACAGAGCCTTACCAACCTAAGACAGAATTGGATTGCTTTGGATAATGCATATTCCACGGTTGGCAAGGAAGGCATTCTCGGCAGAATGACCTAAGACAGGCTCAGTCTTGTTTATGAAATTAAAAAGGGGGAGAGGTGGAGAGCTGTTGGGGCTGCCTGGCAAGAATCTGACATGGGCCAAGGACAAGGAAATGGGCTACTTGGCAGGGATATGACATTAGGCTAGAACAAAGAAGTAATTTCAGGCAGGAATCTAAATATTAAGCTGGAACAAAAAACTAATTTCAGGCAGGAATCTAAATCTTAGGTTAGAATAAGTAAATAGGCTTCAGACATGAAAATGACTTTCATCTAGGGCAGGGAAGTTGGCTCAGATATTTGGTCATCCTGATAAGCCCTTAGAAGCAGTGGTCATGGGAATATTCACAGAATTTTGCTTATTGCCATGCTTGTTTTTTTGACTATTTGTATTTATTGTCTTGCTTGTTCCTTGACTATTTGCATCTATTGTATTGCAAGTTCCTCAACCTAGAACTGACTTTAATACTTGTATATAATTAAAATGATATAAAAGCAAGAGGAGGAGGGGGAATAGGATAGGGGGTTTCTAGGGAGAGAAAATGGAGAAAGGGGATGGCATCTGAAATGTAAAGAAAATATCCAATAAAAGAAGCATTGTCAGACACATAGTTTATGGAAATCCATTAGGTGGTAAGTTATGACTTATTTCTCTGTCTGGATTATGTCAAGCTAAAAATGGCACCAAGTAGGATGCAGAGAAAAGACAATAAAATTGAGGGTAGCTTCTTACATTTGTCAATACTTGTACAGGGCGCTACCCTTAGAGAAGCTGCCTAGAGCACAGCTAGTAGTCAAACATGTCTCAAAATAAAAAGTTTGTATCACTTGAAATGAAACACACATATGGGCTGGCTCATGGAACTCTCTTTCACTCTGGGCTATGTGGACTGCCCTTCCAGTCCTCTCTGTTCCCTACAATAAGACTTCTGATGCACTTCTGTTTATGTAATTCACCAGAGCTGTTTCATACACTGAACCCTCCACAATTTCTCCTTCCTCTGAGATAAGACTATTTAAAAAGAAAACATTTAATTTGGCTTATGGTTTCAGAGGGTTAGTGTTCATAATGGCAGAGCAAAGGAACAGCCAAGAGTTTGCATCTTGAGCAACCACAGAGGCCAGGGGAAGAAGAGAGAGAGACACACACAGAGCAAAGGGACACTGAAAACCATCTGTTCTTGATATTCATCTGTACTTTATTATTACAAAATAGCATTTTGCCATAATCAATAATCTTTGCTGTGACTGTAATTTTTGTGATGTCTGCTTTGGCATCACACCCTCTCCTTGCTCATAGCAGAAAGTCTAGTTTCTAAGCTTTGGAAACAGGAAATAAGTTTTTATAAGAGAGCTGTGGTATGCAGGAAGTCTCTCGACTTTTGTTTTAACACTCTGGAAGAATCCTATGGGTCAGGCTTCATGAATTCATCCTGTCTTGGCAAGATACTCAGTGTGTAACACCCACTCTTGCTTTCCCAATTCAGGCTAGAATATCCAATGAGTTATCAGGAGACTCAGAAGAGGAAGATGTACAAAATGAGAGAGAGACTATCCTGCACCATTCTTGGCACTCGATGAATTCTACTGTGCTCATTAAAGAGCTCATAAAGGTAAATGTCCTTCAATGTCCAGCATATGGCTTCATTCCCTAAGATGAGCACTGAGAACTTATGGTGGACCTGTGGATCTGTGGCTAGTAGATCCCAAAGTATGGGAGGTCGAGTTTTTATGAACCTGTCTGAAACATTGTTGTCTATAAAGGTTAGAAACTTTGTGTTTGAACCATCCAAACACAACATTTTCCATGTATCTTGTGTTTTCTTTGTTTTTAAGATATATTTTAAAATTCCACCCACTCTGGCTGTGAAAAATATCTCTGTCACCATTCAAAAAGAAGAATGCTTTGGATTGCTTGGGTTAAATGGAGCTGGGAAAACTACTACCTTTAAAATTCTGACTGGAGAAGAGATAGCTACCTCTGGGGATGTGTACATTGAAGGCTACAGCATCACCAGAAATATCCTAAAGGTATGCTAGCCAACAGCCTGATGACCCACGGGTGCAATGGGAGATTCTGTACATTTGTCGGTAGCTTCTGGAAAGAGACATAAAATGTAAGGGACCACAGGACGATAAGAAAGGCAGCTTCACCTTGAGAGATAAGTTATAACTGTCTTCCAAGTGAGACACAAGTTCTCCCAACAGCACGTCTCACACGGCACATAATGTACTCAAACACCCATTAGACTCAGTGTGTCCAGCCTACTTTTAAAGAAGAACCTTGAAGTTTTTAGTTCAACCCTAACAATTAAACATGTGAACCAGCTGGGCATGGTGTCACATGCCTTTAATACCAGCACTTAGGAGGCCAGGTATATGGATCCCTTAGTTCTAGGTCAACCTTGTCTACACAGTAAGACCCTGTTTCAAAAAAGAAAATCTGAACTGGAAACCAACTGACAGCCCAAATTAAGGCACTGAGGAAGCAAAAAGAAAAAAGAAAGAAAGAGAGAAAGAAAGAAAGAAAGAAAGGAAGGAAGGAAGGAAGGAAGAAAGAAAGAAAGAAAGAAAGAAAGAAAGAAAAGAAAGAAAAGAAAGGGAAGGAGGGAAGGAGGGAGGGAAGGAAGGAAGGAAGGCAGGCAGGCAGACAGACAGACAGACAGACTCACCCCTTATCCAGCACAAAACTGAAGGGCAGGATGGAAGAGGTGGTTGTGGTTTAAGTGTTGCTGCACAGGCCTGATGCTCTGAGTTTAGATACCCAGAGCCCACATAAAAGCCAAATGCAGCAGGACATGAGTATAGTAATCCCAGCATTCCCACAGCAAGATGGCAGAGAAAGGAGAAAAGCAGACAACTGAGTGTACATGGTGGTGAATATCAAGAGAACCAACCTCAAACAAGGTAGAAGTTGTCCTTTGACCTCTGTATGAATTCTCATACTCATATGCATGTAAGTGAACATACACACACACACACACACACACACACACACACACACACACACACACGGGCAAACAAGCAAGCAAACAAAACTCCAAAACTCCAATGGGAAGCCCTTCATCTGGGTTGTACTCTTGCACTGCAAATTTTTTCTCTTGGGACTCAACCAGGTTCTTGGTGTGATGGGCAGAGAAAAACCCCTTAAACAGCCTGCAGGAGAAAGGAAACAGAAAACACTACACACAGAGCATCCTGTCCTTAAAATGTTTGAACATAGAAGTTATGTAACCAGAGCCTTAAAACCTAAAGGAAATGCCTAATCTAACACTCTCCAGCTATTATCAGTTCTACCCAGGAGAAGAAGGACCAATTGAAAAGCTGATTGGTGAATTTACAATTTCAAGCACCATGTTGAATACAATTGAAGAGAATAACATCTTTGCCTTGTTTCTGATTTTAGGATTTTTTAAAATATTTTTTATTAATTAATTATTTTATTTATTTATATCCCAAATGTTGCTTCTCTCCCATTCCCCCCTTGCAGAGTTCTTCCCCATCCCTCCTGCCCTTTCCTCTGAGAGGTTGCTCCTTCTGGGTATCCCCCTATCCGGGGGCATCAAATCACTACAGGATTAGGTACATACTCTTCCACTGAGGCCAGACACGGCAATTCTCTGCTGCATATGAGCTGGGGGCCTTGGACCTGCCTGTGTATGCTCTTTGGTTGGTGACTCAGTCTCTAGAAGCTCCCAGGGGTTCAGGCTAGTTGACACTGTTGGTCTTCCTTTGGGGTTGCCACCCCCTTCAGTTCCTTCAATCCTTCCCCCAACTCTTCCATATGGGTCCCCAACCTCAGTTCAATGCTTGGCTATAATTATTTGCATTTGTCTCAGTCAGCTGTTGGAGGACCTCTCAGAGGACAGCCATGCCAAGCTCCCGTCTGTAAGCACAACATAGAATCAGTAATAATGTCAGGGATTCCATGGGATGGAACACAAGCTGGGCCAGCCACTAGTTGGCGATTTGTTCAGTCTCTGCTCTATTTTTGTCCCTGCATTTCTTTTAGATGGGCAATTTGGGTCAGAAGTTTTGTAAGTGGGTTGGTGTCCCCATCCCTCCAATGGGCATCCTGTCTGACTACTGAAGGTGGTCTCTTCAGGTTCCATATCCCCACTGTTGAGCATTTTGGCTAAGACTACCCACAACGAGTCCTTGGAGCCTTCCCCATCCTAGGTCTCTGGGACTTTCTAGAGTTTCCCCACACTCCCATCCAGGGCAGCTGCATATTTCCATTCATTCTCCTGACCCTCTGGTCCTCTCTGCTGTCTACCCCCATATCTGATCCTATCCTTTCCCATCCTTCCTTCTACCCAGGTTTCTCCTCCCCTCTGCCTTCCATGATTATTTTGTTCCCCCTTCTAAGTGGGATTTAAGCATCCTCACTTGAGCCTTCCTTCTTGTTTAATTTCTTAGGGTCTATGGGGAATATCATGGGTATCTTTTTGGCTGATATCCACTTATCAGTGAGTACATACCTTGCATGTCCATTTGGGTCTGGGTTACATCACTCAAGATGCTATTTTTGGAAAGGAAAAAGTCACGGTTCACTATTTGTGGATGATATGATAGTATGCATAAGCGACCCCCAAAATGCCACCAGAGAACTCTAACAGCTGATAAACAATTTCAGCAAAGTAGCTGGATATAAATTTAACTCAAAGAAATCAGTAGCTCTCCTTTATATAAATGATAAACGGTCTGAGAAAGAGATTAGGGAAACAACACCCTTCATAATAGCCACAAATAATATAAAATATCTTGGTGTAATTCTAACCAAGCAAGTGAAAGATCTGTATGACAAGAACTTCAAGTCCCTGAAGAAAGAAATTGTTTTATTATTTGAAGACTTTTAATAGGATAATTTAAATAATTCATGGCAATCTGTGGTGGTTTGTATATAGTTGGCCCAGGAAGTGGCACTATTAGGAGGTGTGGCCTTGTTGGAGTAGGTATGGTCTTGTTGGAGTAAGTGTGTTATTGTGGGGATAGGCTTTGATACCCTCCTCCTAGTCATGTGAGAGTCAGTCTTCTCCTGTCTGCTTTTGGATCAAGATGTAGAACTTTAGGCTCCTCCAGCACCACATCTGCCTGGATGCTGCCATGCTTCCCACTTTGATGATAATGAACTGAACCTCTGAACGTGTAAGCCAGCCCCAATTAAATGTTGGCTTGGTCATGGTGTCTCTTTCTAGCAAAGGAAACACTAAGACATTATCTTAGATCTATGACCGAGCTCTGTAATCATAACTTGTTATAAAACTAGTCCATCGAGGTTTTTTTCCTGATTCCCTTTCATTATTATGCAGCCATACTTGATTGACATTTATTGAAAAATTAATATGAACCAAGAAACTTGTAGAGTGCTTAAAGTGTGTTATTGTGCTCAATATAATACCTGGTAACAAGACTGTATAAATAGCTACAACTGCAGATGAGCTCTCTTCTGATTCGTCATGCTTCTTCAGCTGTAGTTAACTTGTCTTAAACTCAGACTCCACAGATGTCTTAATTATGGCGTTCTTCACTTTTATATCTTCTGTTTGGTTCCTGTATAAGCCGGCGAGGGATGTGTGCTTTCTGCTGCAGAAACAAAGCCTTTTTGACCCCTGCCATTGCAGTTCTTAAGAACCTATGTTGTTAGTTAAAGTTCTCTTTACGTTGGGAATTTTTGAAGGTTAAGTGGTGGGAAACATTCATGGCAGCCGTTTATGTCTTAATGATCAATGTAGCTGTTTTGTCACCTGGATATGGTAATTTCAATATCACATACATACGGTGTTGTGTGTCATTTGTGATTGCTTATTAATTTGTATACTGAAATATTCTATTATGAATTTATATTCCATTGTCTTTTAAAACATAGTATTCTGGAGTAATTTAAAGGCCTTGAACAGACAGGAAGCTTCAGTTTACTAGAAAGATAGTATATGTATATTTTTTTCAATTTCAGAACATTTTAAACTAAATTTATGTTTCAGGATTTTCTGAGACTTGTTAGAGAACATGAGAGCAAATGTGAGACCATGTGTAGGATTGGCTCAGTGTCCAGGGGCAGTGATGGGTTGGCTTCCTCCTGCTGAGATGTTTCCAGGATGAGTCAGGATGTGACTGAACCTAACCTAGTCTTTGTTAACACCTCCACGCACTGTCAGGGACAGGTACAGTGCAGGCTCATCCTTTGTAGCCATACAATTTGGAATCCCTGATTAACACCGGAAGAGTCTACTATTTTATTCCTACATTCTTCAAATAATTTAGCTTTTTTATAATGTGTATCCATTCTAAAATTTCTATATCTCCAGATCTTTAAATGAGAGAACATGGCTTTGACATTACTATTTTTTTTTCAGTATTCTTGATCTCCTAAAATTTTCAATCTGTTAGTTTCCTTTCCCACTCATCCATGTTTTAAAAGATTTCAAAATGTTTTCATGAATACTGTTTATTGTTTTGGTTTTTTTGAGATAGGTTCTTACTGTGTAGCCCTGGCTAGCCTGGAGCTCACTATGTAGACCAAACTGGTCCTGAACTTATAGATCTGCCTCCCTCTGCCCCCCAAATTCTGGGGATTAAAAAGTGTGCCACCACATCAGCCCTGCTTTGTTTCTTTGTGTGTGTTTTTTATACACCTAGATCTGAAGACAGGTGCTGTGTTCTCTGTTCATATTTATGAACCTGTTGTTACCTTATTTAATCATCAATTTTCCTGCTTGATCCTCCTGCCTCTGCCTCTTCAGCACACCCGACTGGCATGTATAACCACAGCCAGCTGTTAGCCCTTGTTCCACCATGCCACACCTGGGCTTCATTTAGCCATTCCTAAAGTCATAATTTTCTAAAAATACACTAACACTTTTGGTTTTTCATTTTGTTTCACTATGGCTGTAATATGTCTTGTCTTACATAGATATCATTTTCCTGTTGACTTTTTAATTGCATAGTGGGTAAGTGTTTTGTCTTCGGGTAATCTATTTCCTGTAGCATGTAGTATATTAGCTTGTGACTAATGTATCTAAAATAAGAACTAGGATCCCAACTACACTTACTTGTATCATAGAAAATGCTCAAAAAGCCATATCACACATAAGAGAAAGATTAAGGACTCCTCTCAACCACTTATCACAACTAAGAAGTCAGGATTTCACCAAACCTAACCTAGAGATTGCTAATCATCCTCTCACCTCTATAGGAGGCTTCACTCCTGATATACTTGGGACAGAATGACTGAAGGCTTAAGGAAAAAGTTTCAAGTTTCAAAAACATTCATCTATTTGTTGAGGGTAGACGTCACACTGCTTATCGGACTTATATCGAGACAGGTGCAGCAATGCTAGAGTAGCCTCCTCCACACAAATATCCATCTGCAAATACTTGGACCACTCTATTTTAATTTTATAAAAGTTATCCTGGGCATATTCCCCTTCAAGCATGAAGTTCTTCATGAATTCTAATCCATGCAGCCACCCCTAACCATAGTGAGTCTGTGACCATTGTTGGAGACAAAATTCTTTGCTAGGACTCTGTGATGGATTAGTTTGTCCCAGGGAGATTGGCCAGAGAACTTCAAGTTTGTTTGTTTGTTTGTTTTTATTATCCATATTTACTGTGTGATGCTGAGTTATCTTATCTCTCTTAATGTTCTCTTGTTTTAGGTAAGGTCAAAAATTGGCTATTGTCCACAGTTTGATGCCTTGTTGGATTACATGACCTCTAGGGAGATACTGACAATGTATGCCAGGGTGTGGGGGATTCCAGAGAACAATATTAAACCCTATGTGGACAATTTGTTGAAAATGCTGTATCTGAAACCACAGGCTGAGAAGTTTATTTACACTTTGAGGTGAGATCACATGCTGGTGCTCCCATTGAGGAAGGAGTCTGACACCTTCCTTGTTTGGAATGAATTGCTAAGAGTTTAATCCGTGCTCCATATCAAACAGGCAGTGCCTGAAGCACTCAAACACTCTTCTGCCATGAAGCAGGTCCTAGGAGCATCACACCTTTTCTTTGCTGAAATAGACTCACAAATCTGATTCTATTTGAAATTTGGTCAATGAGCTAGAAAAAAATGTGTATCTCTCTTCCTGTTTTGCTATGATTTTTTTCATCTCCTCATAAAGGACAAAGAATGAGATTCTTTATATCGTCCTGGCTAGTCACCATGTAGCTTGTAAGTCAGGGAATCTCAAGGAACTACAAGAATAAGAATCTAAATTTAACTGGAAGTATGGCTAAAAATAAGTTAGATAAACCAAAAGTCATCTTTTCCATTCCAAAGGAAAGTGAATTGCTGTTTACTATGAGGTTTGAGTCTTGTGTCTTAGTACAATCACATACAATTAGCACTTTCTAATGTTTAGCAACTGTTTGCAGATATTCAGCCCTTTTGAAATCTTGGCAACTTTTTTTCCTGTAAGTAAAAATCTGAGTAATAATTAGATGTGTTACCTGTTAAATTACTGCAATGTGAAGCTATACTCTCCTCTTCTATCCCTTGACTCTGAAGTGGAGGGAACAAACGTAGGCTGAGCACTGCGATTGCCATAATGGGAAACTCTTCAGTCGTCTTCCTAGATGAGCCATCCACTGGTATGGATCCACTAGCCCGGCGCATGCTCTGGAACACAGTTATAAAGACTCGAGAGAGTGGCAAGGTCATCATCATAACCTCTCACAGGTGTGGCTCACAGGTGTGGCTCACAGGTGTGGCTCATGGGGTGGGGGCTGGAAATTGGGAGGAATTATGACTGTGAGGGAAATACTTGTGCCAGGAGCAGTGTATAGAAATTTTGCTTGAGTGTGTGAGATTCTTACGGATGGAATCCTAAAGAATGCTTGACCTACATAAGGTAAGGATGTTTATGACCTGTTCCATTTGAAGATTTGGTCCTCTACTGTTTTGAGTTTTAATAAAGCTTCACTCCCTATGGCCCTGATAATAAACAAATGAACTCTATGTCTTCAAAGGGAATCACAAAATACTGGGTGTACGGATATTCTCCAGTGGAGATAATTTTGCCTTATGTTATTCTGTCATTCTGTTTTGTTTTTCTAGCATGGAGGAGTGTGAAGCTCTGTGTACCAGGCTAGCCATCATGGTGCAGGGAAAGCTGGTGTGCCTGGGTAGCCCTCAGCATCTCAAGAACAAATTTGGCAATGTTTACACCATGACCATCAAGTTCAAAACTGGCACTGATGACAACGTGGTACAGGATTTAAAAACTTTTATTGCCAAGGTTTTCCCAGGTAAGTATGGTTGGATTAACGTTGTATGCAATAAGTCTGTGGTCTCACCGACTGCCTGCTCTGTGGCTCACGGTAGTTTCTCATGAGTTTTTGGTAGGTCTGACATCCAATAATGAGTTCTTTGAGGAAATGCTTGTGTCTATAACTGTTTATGCAAAACTTTCAAGAAAAATGGCAAATATTTGTCAATATCTTGTGTGAATGACTCAGATAGTTATACTTATGAGCTGGCATATGATTTACCATCTAAAGTCATAGAATTTAAAGTTTGAAGATCTCAGGGTTTTTTTTTTTTTGTATTTTTTTATTTTAGCAAAATTCCACGTTTTAAAAAGAAAATCTTTATCAATCTGCTAGAACTGACTCGCATGGCAAAACACTACAGAATGGGTGGCTTACACGGCATTATTTTCTCACAGGTTTGGATGAGAGAGGGCCAAGATCAAGCTGCCAGCAGGGCTGGTTTCTTCTGAGGCCTCTCTCCTTAGCTTGCATTGCAGATACAATCGTTTCTACCTTATTCCGACTGAGCATTTCTCTAGTGCCCTGGCATACTTTTTTTTTTTTTTTTCTTAAAGGACACCAGTCACAGTGGACTAGGGAAGTCACACCTATAGCCTCATTTAAACTCAAATACTTCAGTAAAGGTCCTGTAATGCATGTGAACACACAGACAGATGGACAGACAGACAGACAGACAGACAGACAGACAGACACAAGCATGTGCTCACACACAGAGAGGGGGAGGGGTAGGGAGAATGAGAAGGAAGGGGAGAGGGAGAGAGAGGGAGAAAGACATTCATCCTAATTTTCTTCTGCTTGTAACTGACTTGGTTTTTTGGTCATCAGAGCCAGCTATGCCTCTGTACACCATTATTAAGGGCAGTGGTTACATTAGAATATGTCTTGTTTCTGGTGATGGATGGTCAGTTTTTTCAGGGGTTTGCCTTCTTTGTCTTCAGGAAAGTGACCAATGGTTTCAGTGTTGCTTCTTCTCTGCCGACTGCACCCTCCTTTGTGGCTGGCTTCCACTGGACCCTCCTTGCCTTTCTTTCTTTCCTTTCTTTTTTTTTTTTTTAAATTTCTCAGGAGCCACCCATCCTATCTATGTCCACATGCATATGTGTGTAGTGTATATTTCTGTTCCTGTGGGTATGTACACCTATACATGCAAGTATATGTGTGCATATTTTTTTATTATTATTATTTATTTTATGTATATGAGTACACTGTCGCTGTCTTCAGACACACCAGAAGAGTGCGTCAGATCCCATTACAGATGGTTGTAAGCCATCATATGGTTGCTGGGAATTGAACTCAGGACCTCTGGAAGAGCTGTCAATGCTCTTAACCCCTGAGCCATCTCTCCAGCCCTTGCCTTTCTTTACTTTCTCACAAATGCATTTGTGCATTTGTTTGGTTTTTCCCCTTTTGTTTGTTGAGGACAGAGGTCAATGGGGGTGTTTTCCTCACTTGCATTGTATATTTTTGAGGCAGTGTCTTTCACTGACTCTGAAGCTTCCCAATTTGGCAAGACTGGCTCTGGGCAGTCACTTGTCTCTGCCTTATTAGCACTGGGGTTACAGAGAATGCTACTACTCCCAGATTTGATGTGGATTCTGGGGATCTGAACTCAGGTCCTCATGCTTCTTCAGCACACTCTCCTGACTGAGTCATCTCCCCATCTATGGTAGGTACAGTATGTTGTTGTTGTTGAGTCATAGTCTTTGACTGGTCTAGACCTCACCAAGTAGACTAGGCTGGCTAGTCAGCAAGTCCCAAAGATCCACCTGTTTCTACCTTCCCAGTACAAAAAAATAAAATAAAAGTGCATGCCACCATACCCAGATTTGCTTTTATGTGGATTCTGGGGTTGAAGCCTAGATCCTCATGCTAATGCTGATATTTTACCAATTGAACCATCTCCCAACCTCTGACAAGAATGTTTTAAAATGACAGCATGTAACATATTTAAGAAAGTTAGTGAAGAACAATGCAGGCAAAATATTTAACACACACACACACACACACACACACACACACACACACACATCAACATAAAAACATCTAAGCATTATTGTTCCCATAAGTCTTTTCAGAAGAATATGTAAATGAAAATTTTCAGATCTCTTAGGAATATTGTTGAGGAAGCTTCTACATAAGAGCTTCCAGTGAATATTATTAGCCTGGGTTTATTTGGTGGTACATCTGTAATTGAACACTGGTACTGAGGAGACAGAGGCAGGAAGATTGAAAGTTCTAGACAAACCTGGGCCTGAGAGTCTTCCTCAACACAACAACAAAACAAAAGGCTAAATCAGTGGATTTCAACCGGTGGGTCATGACCCCCCTTGTGGGTTGAATGAGCCTTTCATAGGGGTCACCTTAGACCATCAGAGATCAGATAGTTATATCATGATTCATATCAGGAGCAAGATTACAGTTATGAAGTTGCAATGAAAATAATTTTATGGTTGGGGGCCACTGCAACATGAGGAACTGTTTTAAAGGGTCATAGCATTAGGAAAATTGAGAACTACTGGGTTAAATGAATGGTGTCTGACTGGTCAAAGGGCACATTGTTGATGAGGGTTTTAGTAGTTTAAGATGATAAGTGATTTTAAATGGAGAATGTAACCAATGTAAAAGAAAAGCAATGGCCTCATATTCTGTCTCATGGTAGCCCAATACTTGGCACTTGGGAGTTTGTTAATGTTTTTATTTGAGCGTTTGTTATTTTTAACCAGTTTCCAGTGTCTTTCTGTGTAAGTGAATCCTCTTGTCATCTTCCCCGTGGGCATCTGTCTCCACAGATGCTGAATTAGTCATGTGTCCAGTGTTTGCACAATCACAGAACAAATAAGTTCAAGAAAGAGTCTCATTGTGAAAGGGAGTAACATCTTTTGTAGTTCTCTATATCTCCAAGCTGAAAAGAGTAATGGCCCAGAAATTTCGCTTCTAGAAACAGACTGTAAATGTTTGAATCACCTATGTTAAGAGCCAGGTTTAAAAAAATAAAACAACAACAACAAAACCCTACCATTCAGGACATTCTGACAGAAGAAACAACTAGAAAGAATTATCAGTCAAATGAAAATAAAGTATGAGATACTAACATACTAGATTACTGTGTTGCAGAAAAGATAAGGAATTAACTGTAACGATATGTAACAACATGAATGAACCATAGAAACATAATATTCTAAAATGTCATAAAAGAAGGATTAGAAACTTTGCCCAGACGGACTATATAGATAACTGGTAGAGGACTTATCTGCCAAGTATGAGACTAAGATCAGGAGCAAAATGAAAATATTAAGAATAAAAAGGAAAGAAGATAATACATAATGAGCAATTTTAATTCAATTACATTGAAGGCACTTGGGGATCTTTTATTGGGGCCAGAGGCTGGAAAGTGGGGGGTTGAGGTGTATCTGGTTTGTTATTTTTTTTTATCTGAGTGGGAGGTTTCTTGTGTAAGTAACTTTAAATAATTAAGATCTATGTTTGAAATAGTACATAATAAAAAGATTTGTGTGACAATGCATTCTTTGGGGCTAATATGAAAGGAAATATAACATTTTAACTATATATGAGTTACTTTTCATTTTTAAATCCAAGTCAACTTAATCTACAAATCAAGTATACTCAAGTATATGTTCTAAATTCATAATGGATACTACCGTTTGTCTTCTAAATGTACTAGTGAATTCTTACACAATTTAAAACAAGCTAACAAATGGCCAAACTTTGGTGGCCTGTTTGCTGCAACCTTCCCCATGGCAGGGAGATGGCATAATCACAAGAACAGTGAGCGGGCATCTTTCCTGCTTTCCTCCAAAGCCAGCATAGGAAAATGAATGACCCAGAGTGAGTTTCCCCAGATCACATTCTCAGCACTGACTTAGCAATAAAGGCTCCTAATGTTAGTTTTAGGAAGAATTATCTCTAACATTAGACATGCAAGTTGAAAACTGTACACTTGGTCACTGGGATGTATTCCATATAATATACAATTTCATTAGTAATAAATCTTGTAAACACATTAGCCATACTGTATATGGCAGCTTGAATGAGAACATCCCCATAAGGCTCATGTTCTTAAGTACTCGGTCCTATCCACTCATGTATTGACCTGTTAGTTTCTCCCCTGTATATAATTGGATGCAGATGTAACATTATTTTAAGGCAGTTTTAAATGAAATCTTTTAAGACTACTCACCTGTCTATTTTCTTGTCTTAGGTAGTGACTTAAAGCAAGAAAATCAAGGGATCCTTAATTACTACATTCCCAGCAAGGACAACAGCTGGGGAAAGGTGATGGCCACAACTGTGCGCTTCTATACACTAGTGCTAGGAGCACACTAATGATGTCCTGGGGACCCAGGCAGTGGAATCATGCCTGGCATTGTGGATGCACTAGCTCATTCATACTACTTTTCAAATATGTTAGAATTTAATCGCCTTCTATTTCTGCCCCTAAATACCATTGCTAGCCTGTGTCCCTCAAGAAAACTGGGACAGAGACCTGCCTGCCCTTAGTTTCTCAATTACCTATTTCTCCGGCTTTCCCTTCTCACCCTCCTGGGGGCTTTTTTCCTCTACTGTGAATCCAATGGACACTGGGGAGAGGAAGCAGTGAGTCCTCTGGGTTGGGGGCTGGAGGGAACGTTTCAGTGGTGACTGCATGTTTTCTGTTGCTGTTTGTTGAAGGTGTTTGGCATTCTGGAAAAAGCGAAGGAGGACTACAATTTAGAAGACTATTCCATCAGTCAGATCACCCTGGAGCAAGTCTTCCTGACCTTTGCCAAGCCAAGTGACACAAAGACTGATTATGAGAAACTAGTGCCTTGAGATTCAGTTAAAACCAATGATTATGACATCGTTATTCAAATGTGGTTGGGTTTGGAAAGGGACATGTGTGTATGTATATATATAAAGCTTTGTGTAAATATGTTTACATAATAAAAATTCATCCCCTTCATTATAGACTTAGAAGAGTACGTGTATCTAGTATGTTCAGATCTACATGCTAGATTTATGAAATACCTTGTTCCCCCTCCTAGAAACGTGAAAGAAACAGCATTTGCCAGGGTGGAGACAAGGTATTTTTTCTGGAGTATCCTGAAAATAGAAACATTCAGAAAGGATGGTGGTATAGATGGGACAACATGAAGATATCATTGCATTGTAGCAACTGGTTGTGTACTGGAGGAGGAAAAGGCCCCAGGCGAATCACCTTTCCCAGGTCACACATACATTCATGTAAACACACAGTCAATGTCAAAGATTAAAAGGTCAGCTGAATAGTAATTTCCCCAAGTCAAATCAATTGTTTTTGCACTAAGAACATGAAAGTCCAAGAACAGAAAGGAAACGTTTTTTTTAAGCTGTGTGTTTTGAGCCACATATACCTGTAATCCTGTCGTTAAGGAGATAGAAGCAGGAAGATCAGGAGTTTAAGGCCAATCCCAGCTACAGAGCAGCTATGAATGAGACCAGTTACATGAATCTTTGTCTTAAAAATGAAACAGCAGCAAAGAAATATCCCACATCTTCTTTCCTACTCTGGCCCAGCACTAAGATGGAAAGAAGGTGGAATGCATTCCTACAGTCTAGGCAGGGAGAGCAAGTGGTGAGCACCACGAGAAGCTAATCTTCCCTCTAGCACTCACAGTCTGAGAAACAGGCAAGTAGGATGGGCAGCACAGAATCACCCAGCAGTCAGGCGCTGCTGTGCTTGGTGCAGCTTGGTCAAGGCTTTTGCATCCTCAGTTGATACTGTCAATAAAAATTGAAGCAGTCAAGCATAGGGTACAGGCCCTGGGACCCTATTTGGTTTTGCCTATGCCCCTCTTGTAATTACACTATTGGCAGCCTGTTCCTTTGCCTTCATAAACTGTGCATACACACGGCCTGTGCACAATCCACACTGTGGAACCTCGGAACACACTCAAATTCCTACCTGCGTTGATTGGGCTCTCTCTGAACCATACTATCAATTTTGCTGTCTCCAGCAAAAATTGAATTTAGGTGGCTACTATCCAAGAATATTCTGACATATCCTTGTAACAAGAGTGTTTAAGGCTGATATGAACTACGTTTGGGTGCATGCCCAGCAATGCAAATTCTGTTAAGTGAACTTTCACAAAAAATCCCCTAGTCACATCTTATGCCTATTCACAATCAGGCGTCCATACGGTTATCTTGCTACTTTTGCATATCTATGTGAGTCCTTGTTTTTAATTCATTGGATAAGAGGCTAAGGACCTGTAAACCCCAGACCCTGTCTCCCCAACTGGCAACAAAATGACATCCAGAAGCTGTGTACGTGTTTCATTGCTTTGGCTTTCCTTGGGGTTTTCTCCCTATTAGAAAACGTTTGTGGAGGCTTCTACTATCCATTCTTTCTCCATAACCACATCATTGAGTCATCTCAGATCTAAGAAAAGTAGGTTTTGCTACTTAATTTATGTTATTGGAAGATTGACAGGTGTCCAAAGGTTTGACCAAGGCAACTGGTATGCAGGTCATTCTGCCCCCCCCC
>JANHMN010000003.1:108557359-108581494 GCA_030674055.1 Rhabdomys pumilio
GGGGGGAGGTACGCCGTCCAAGCTGCTGCTGGCAAGTGGCCAGGCCAGAGCCAATTTAAAGAAAGGGAGGGAGAAAATAAAAGCAGAAACGCAGAAGACAACGGAGGAGAGGAGCTTCTATGGTGTTCTTCCAGCGCCCTCTCCTGACAAGGTGTAATGTCACATTAGTTCCCGTTCGTTTTGGTACCAAAATCAATGATACATCCCTATCACGCACATCAAGGATAGATGTGCCTGTCAGAACTCGGAACCTGTGACTCTAACATGAAGCTACACCAGAAGAGGTTATCAGTATGGGGTAGAGCCAAGAAGAGTGGGCATTCATGAACCTGTACAGCACCGGGATATATGACATAAGAGGTGGAGTCCATTGAGTGATTGACAGGTCAGTCGATGAACCCAGATGAAGCAGGTGGGGAGTCTAAGAGCTGAGGGCAAAAGGCTCAGGCAGCTCCTGCACGCGGGTTCATGGTTAAGTCAGTGTGGACTTGGAAGGAACTGAGAAGAGTGGATAGACATCCCAGACTGGGGAGCGGCATATAGACAGAGAAACGGAGAGATGGACAAGGGCGAGGGAGAAAGGAGAGAGGGGTGAGTGAAACACTCTACTGCTGGGGTTGTGGACAGGCGATCCCCATGTGTGGAAAGAAAGAATGGTGCGTAGCGGACTGAATGATAGGCGTTGCTGAAAGGATTTGGAACAAGCCAGGATCTGGGCTGGGCTCCATGCCAGGGCTCTCTGGCTCCAGGGTGGGCTTGCAGCTCCAGTACTGACTCATCCCCTAGCTACAGTACATGCCTGCAGCTCCCCACGACCTCCCACGTGCTCTTTCCCTCTGAACTGATGCATTTAGGCCCCCCTAAATATGGTTTTGGCATATGCTCTGTGATCCTTTTGCTTTGTTGGCTGTCCCTACTCTCAGGCCATCACCTGTTCCTCCCCCACCACGTGCCTCTGTCTTTTCTCTTGCACCTGGCTCTCCTCAACGGTTCACCGCACTTGGCACGTGCCTCTGGTCTATGCATGACTGTACTTTTAATTCGTTGCACGAGATCCGGGGCCACGACCTTGGAAGAAAGAGCGTTGCCCTGCAGGACGGTTAGCTAAGGCCTTGCTTGCGTGCAGGAAGAGCTTCCAGAACTGGGCAGTCTGATGCTCTTCGGTGGATAAGGTGCTAGTGGTTTGAGGTACCTAAATTGGAGCAGTAGTGGTGAGTCCTCCCTTGTGTGCCTCCTGCCCTCACACTGCTTTCAGACACTCTGGGAGCTCAATCTCCCTTCCTCTCCGTCTCTCGCGACATTTTCCATTTCCTACTTAAGGAATGAGGATAATGCCAGAACCAAATCTCAAGAGTCTAAGGTCACAGGAGGTTAAAGGCAAAAAGGTAGGATGCCCCATCCTTGCCCCTTGAGTTGTGGCTCAGCCAGATCTACACAAGAGACCCTGTCTTAAGAGGGGGCGGGAATTAGCCCCACATTTTTTCCTTTACCCAGAATACAGAGTAATGGATGTCTGAGCTGTGTAGGATTTGGTTGCGATGGCTCCTGAGCTTCACCCTGGTGCTCACTTCGTTTTATTTTTGCTATTCTAGTTCCCTGTCGAGTTGTTTCTCTGAAAGTCTGGGATGTAAATTTTAATCCTGTAAGCTTTCCTTATAGAGTGATTATTTTGCTACATCTTGTAAATTTAATATCCTTTTTTTCGTTTCCATTTGTCTCAAGATATCGGTAATTGCTTTCTGAAAAAAAAAATGTCTTCTTCATTGATACTTTTACTCACAAGAAGCATGGTGGCTAATGTTCATATAGCTGTGAATTTTCTAAAAGTACTTCCTGTTATTTATATCAGACTTTCATAACACCGTGATCAGAAAAGGTACATGATGCAGGCTCCATGAGCACCTGTCTCAGCCTCTTGAGTAGTTAAAATTACAAGTGTGTGTCACCAAGTGTGGCTTTGTATCTGTTTTAATTAACTCAGCTACTTCTGAGCTCTTTTGGTTTCCATTGGCTTGGGATGTATCTTTAATTTTATTTTAACTTTTATTTTTACTTATGCCCATGGGATGCACACAACAATAACAATAAATTTAAAGACAGTAGTAGAGATTTTCTAGTAATATGGTTATGTTTTGTTTTGCTGCTATTTTCTGAAATGTTATAACGTCTACTCAAGCATCATTTTTCCAGAGAATGTGTGTGTGTCTGGGTGTGTGTGTTTGTGTCTGTGTGCACATATTAACAGGGCCCCTGATTTGATTGCTGTGCCTAAATCTGGAATTATAGTCCCTGGAACTGCCCATCTTTAGGTTCATCCTCATTTTAAGATTAAATAAAGCTTTAGTCTGATGACTCTCCTTTATGGCCCAGAGCTCCAGCTCTTCTCCTCAGAGCTCCCTTCTCCCAAATTTCTGTCAGTTGTGCAAAGTCACTGATAGAGGCGCCACTGTCAGTGGTAGGAATTTGGATCTAAACAACCTGATTTCAAATAGGGGAAGGGAGTGTTGATAATTGCCCGTGTGTGAATGAAAATTCCTGCAAAAGAGCTGTGCCTGACTGTCTAGAATTTTGTAGGTTCAGAAGCTAATTACTTTATCTTGTGCTAGTTTTAGCTTCAGGCACAGCCATGCTTGTATCTATACTAACACTTCATGATAATAAATAAAAACCTCTTAGAAGCTATTAACTATAGTAGCAGCTTACTGGCTTCCAACAATCCAGGAACTAAGATGTCATCAGGTAACATCTTGGACTTATGAAATGGCCCTTCCCACCTTGTCAGACCACCTGTCTGATGTACCCATCAATGCATCTTAGAGTTGCCACAATTTATGACTTTCATTGTTCTGTAAAGCTATAAAGCCCTGTGAAACTCCTTCCACACTTGAACATGAAATTTGGGGAATCCCAATCTGTGTTCCAGGGCCACGGTCACTTATAATGACTCTAGAATAACTATCTTTTATTCCTGTTGAGATGAGAGCTTTAATGTCAACACCTGCTATGCCATCCATGGCATGAGGACTGGATTTCATTTTCTCCCCAGTTATACATGTGTACCTAGTATAAACATATAATAGATACAATATTCATATTCATTAAATTTAAGAATTTCTTCATAGTTCATTCTGACTGCTATAACAAAACCCATACATAGGCTATGTGGCTTATAAACTGCAGACAGTTTTGGTGAGATTTGGGGGGTTGGAGCGCCAGTAGAATCAGTGTCTTGTGAAACCTCTTTCCTGGCTCAGAGGTGTCTCTAATACGTATTCACATGACAAAAGGGATGAGATGAGAGCCTGTCTCTGGGGCTTCGTATGCGGCATCAACCCCACTTACATTCTCACTTAATGTCCCCGTTTCTAAATAACATCTTCGTGGCTGTTAGAATTTAACATATGAGTTTGATGGAGACATAAACACACATGTTCACACAAATGTCCCCTCAACACTGTTAATGGCAGTAGATATTCCCAAACCTGAAAACTTGAATAACAAACTAACTAATCTTTGCTCTGTGACATTTTTTAGATATTAGAATCGCCACAGATGCTGAATACATTTAAAATATAGGGATAAATGACTACTCCTGTATTTCAATGCTTATTGCTATTTTAAAGATGTATTAGAAAATTAAATTAACACAACCTAAGTAGTCTAAAAATCATATGCTGCTGGATAGGGTTTTCTTTCTTTTTTCTTTCTTTCTTTCTTTCTTTTTTTTGGTTTAAAGGATTTTATTTATTTATTTATTTTTTGAGAATCTTGAGCAATGCATTCAGATCATAGTCTTCTCTCCACCAAACTCCTCCCATAAGCTACTCCCTCTACCCTTTCCCTATTTACCCAGCTTTGTTCTCTTTTAAGGATTTTGTTTTTGGTCTTGTTCTTTGCTTTTTTTGTTTGTTTGTTTTTTTATTTATTGAGCAGTTAATGCTGTCCATATATTCTTGGCTGTGTGGTCTTCCACTGGAGCATTGTTGATGTACCAGGGGCCACACTTCCTCTTTGAGAATGTATCAGTTGCCAATGCCTCATTGAGTAGGGGTGGGGCTGTGACCTCCCCTCTCCATATTGGAATCTGGCCTAGCTTGAGCTTTCCCAGGTCTTGTACTTGTTGCCATAACCACTGTGAGATGCAGATGCATGTTGTGTCCAGAAGATACTGTTTACTTGGACTTATGCACTGCCTCTGGTTCTGACACTCTTCATCCCTCTTCCACAGTGATCCCTCACCATTTTGGGGATAGTGTGTATGATATAAATGTTTCATCTCAGGCTAAGCATCAGCAGTTTCCTATTCTCTGTGCTCCATCATTTCTAGGTCTACATGTTAATCACCATTTACTGAAGGAGACGCTTGCCTGACAAAGATTAGAAGATGGATTATAATCTATTAATTCTATGTTTATTTAGAAGAATAGTAGTCTGTTCTCCCTGAGGGTCCTGCCTAACCGTTGGTTCTTGGCCTGAAAATTGTGATAGGTATAGTGCCGGTGGCTAGCCCCGGCTGGGGTGAGAGGGGAGAGATGCAGCTTCTTCTTTCTTCTCCTTCTCCCACTGGTTCTTCTTGGGGCAGCCCCTATGCTACTGTAGCTGACCTGCAGTCAGCGATCCTGTGGCCAGAAACTGGCATTTGCATCCCAGCCCTAAGACCAGCAAGGGGTTAAGTAAATAGCTTTGTGCTATCCTAAAAACTTCTTCTGAGGGTAAGAGACTGCAAGCTAGGGTGATTAATGCCTGTAGCCTAACAGCAGAGGATTAGGCAATATGGCCTTTGTTCTATTTCAGCAGGAACTGCTGGGCTCTAACTTACACAGCTGGGTCGCAGGAAGAAAAGACACTTTGAAAAGTTGCTATAGAGTTTATTAAGTGTAAAAAATATCCTATGCAAGCTATCTGAGGGGAAGAGTGGAAAGGTCCTGAGTGGGGAAGAAGAAAAGATTCTAACAAAGTAAAAATTCTAAGGGAGAAAAATTCTAGGCAGGGGGAAATGGAAAGGGCGACGGGCTCCTAACTAACTAATTAACTGACTCCTAACTCGCTATTCTAACTCTATTCTAACTAACCTAACTCACTATTCTAACTAACTCTTTGTCTTCAGTATTTATACACCATTCAGAGTACATGATCACATGTTACAAAGTTCATCACAAGTTCACACCAAAATTCAAATCATAAATTGAAATAGAAGTTTACAACACAGAGTGTTTACATGAGTATCCATTAGGAGTAATTATCTAGCTAGACATTCATCACCTGTCTAGCTCCACAGGTTCGAAGAAAGTTTGAAACTATAACTTAAGAAATTAGTGAAGTTTTGTATATAGGTAAACCCAGGCAGTATTTTCTCTTTTGTCCTGGTACCTATAATAAATTGTGGATTTCCTCTAGTGACCTAGGTTAATTGTTTTATGACCTCTTGGAATGTGCTCTAAGCAGAAGGTCTAGAGTTCTCATTGCAGTTTCAACTATGCCTGAGGGACTTAATAGCAGTCCTGTTATAAAAGAGCTTAGTAATCATTGATATAATTTTAGGAATTCTTACAGGATCATCATTAAGACTTAAGAAGTCATCTATTTGCCTATATAGTGTCACTACAAGACAGTACATCTTCGTGAATCTGCAGAGATCTGCTACAAAGGGGTGTGCTATTGCTTAGTGATAGTTGCATATGTCTAATAATAATGGGAAAAGCATATTAATAGCAGGAATCTTTCCTAAAATCACGTCCACCACAGCCTTGTTAATGGGGCACACTCGTTGAAGATTATATAATAATCCGTGGTAAGCATTTCAGGATGATCATCTGCTAATTATTAGCTTGTCCCATTATGGCTCCTGACAGTATAGATTTCATCATCTGATGAAAGACTTAAATCAGATCAATCATTGGTTGCTCCCTTTGTGGACAAAATTGCACCAGTGGGTAATAATAATAATAATAATAATTATTATTATTAATAAATATTATTATTAACGGTAGCTCAAAAAGTTCATAGCTGGGTATGACTGATGATAACTTTTCTCATCTGGTAGCACCAATAGCAAAGCATCTTGCAACATTGTCCTAGGCAGTTAGGAATGAAGCTTATGGGTGAGAACCAACTTGATATTTTTTCATGTTCTCTGACTTAAGTATACAGTGTCTTCAGCAGTAGGGTCTTATCATCAAGTTCGGGAGTGTGCCAATAGTATTGGCAATTGGCAATGGCCTTTAATGTTTAGGGGGAGCTTTATAAGATCACAGTGACCAATAGCTCTGTAAGTTTTAAACCATTCTTAGCACTGGAATTTTTGTTTGCTTTTGGAATCTAGTAGGAGCATTGTAAAATCCATTTTGAGATAATTTCATTTTAATTCTCTCTCTCTCTCTCTCTCTCTCTCTCTCTCTCTCTCTCTCTTTCTGTGTGTGTGTGTGTGTGTGTGTGTGTGTGCTTCTACAGTAGTAGGTAGGCTCCTATATTGCTTTCCTAAATTCTTTGTGGTTATTTATCTCTCCCTATCTTTTGCCCTCCCATTCCCTACCCAAATTTAACCCTTCCTAATCTAATAGTCCTCTTTAAATCTTTATACCACTGAGTTCACTCTCCTGTCTATTAAAACTTCTCCCTTCCAAAGATCCTGACCTCTAATGGCTATTCCAAATGAAAGACACATATCTGAAGATGTAGATAATCTTAATTTTCTTTTCTTTAAAAAACATTTTTAACTCCTCCAGAGTTGAACTTTGTTCAAAAGAATGGCTTCACCGGAGTCAAAAAAACTTTTGCTGCTTCTGTGGAAGAACTTTATTTTAAAGGTAAGTTGAACTCTGCATAGCATTACTGCATCAGCTTAGTGATGGTCAGAGGGTAATTCTCACATTGTAATGTCTGCCTTTCATTTTATATTACTTGACTTAATTTTCTCAGTTCCAGGGCTAGGTCATTCTCTTCCTAGCATAAAGTCTACACAGAGGGAAGTAATAGCAGAATGTCACATAGGAGAGAGAAATATGACAGTCTTTGAATTTTTGTCTGTCGCAGAGTAAAGCTATGCGTATTAGTCACCTATGTAAGCTGAATGAAAGAAGTATCTTATCAGCTTAATATATACAAATAGCCATTCACTAAATCAACAACCTCTTGGAAAAACTAACATATTATTATTGTTCTTTAATTCTTTTAGAAGCGAAAGTTTGGGGCTTTACTTACTGAGATAATCCTGATGCTTGTGTTCAGCATTATGCTTTTGACAACACGCCACCTTCTTAGTATACAGAAGACTAAAACTCTGCCTTTTTTGGAAGAATCTGTCAGCACTGTTCCTTCATTCTTCTACATCACCAACACCAGTTCTCGTCCTTGGGAGCTGGCTTACGTGCCTTCCAACAGCTTGGTGGTAGAGAATATTGCCAAACACGTGAAAAAAGATTTAAACAAGCATTTAAAAGGTTAGTTAAGATTTGTATAAAAGCATTATTATTCAACAATTTTAGCAAAACAAAACAAAAAACAAACAAACAAAAAACCCCCCCCAGCTTTTTAACTGGACGGTTATCTTCTATACAAAACACTATAGGACATCCTCATAGCCAAAGGTCAATTTTCTAAGTATATTACTATAAAACTGATTAAACTTGAAAGTTAAGTTCATATAATTTTTTTCTCTATAAAACAAACAAACAAACAAAAACCAAAGTAATACCAAAGCATTAGCTGATGGTTTTCTAAGTTACTATCCAGCTCTGTGATGCTATGTCCCCATTGGTTCTGAATGAGTTTTTAAAGTCTGGGCGAAAATAGCATCAGGAGTATTGCTATGCACAGGACATACACACAGTCACAGGGTAAGCATGTCTTTATTCTGAAATAAGTGGTCAGTTAATAAAAAAAATTATTGCAACAATACATAGAAGATTTTATCTGAGTTCAGATTGTGTAAAGAAAGTACCTGGGGCATGTGGTGTGTAAAGAAAAGAAGTTTATTTAGCACACAGTTTTGGAGGGTAAGAGAACAAGATTGGGGGTCACCATCTGTTCAGCCTCCACCTGGTGGGAACCATTTTGGCCATATCACAATGTAGTCGGTGACATTGTGATGGAAGTACGTTTGATAGGGATCAATGAAGAGACAGAAGGCAATAGGCTATATTGAGAAGACCCAAGCTAGCTCTTTTCTAACCACTCTCACTCACAGAAGCTAACCTGAGTCCCACAAATGCTTTTTTAGCCACTCCTCAGAGCAGTCCCTCCCACAACTTAACTATTTTCCAGATCCATCTCTTAAAGAGTCTGCCCACTCTGAGTTGCGACACAGACAATTGAGCTATAAGCTCATTTGTCTGGACATGCTCAATGCATATCCAGACCACAGCATGTTTATTTAGAGAGGCTATTTAGAATTACTTCAAGAGTTTCTAGTTCCTTACTTACCTTCACATTCTCAGACCAGTTCCTCTCCTGTTTCTCACAGAGGCAAATACCATTAGAAAATCTGTAGCCTTCCCTCTAGTACTATCCTCCTTAAATAAGCACACACTCTAACTCCTCCACCTCAGGAGCACCAAAATCAGGATCAGTTTTTAAATCTATAATCTCACCCTCCCTACCTTCTTAGAGTGTGGCTGTACCTTTGTTTTACAACCCACACAGCCATGATTCATTTGTATGCAAACATAATGCAATGCTCACTTACCATAAGTCACGTGAGTGCAGGTCTTTCAAAGGAGGAATCCAACCAAGGTTCCCTATGTTTGCTAGATAGAAAAAAAAAAAAAAACAGGCTAAAATGATGGAGAATCCTTTAGAATGAACCATTTTGTTGGAAATGGATTTGTTTACAAAAATGAATGGCATGAAGTAGCTGAAGGAACTGGATCCCCACTAGTGCTGGCGAGATGCAGAAACAGTGACACCTGAGAGCACAGGTGACAGGTGTGGAAAAGACAGTGCTTTGAGAGTGGGAACTCTGAGAGTGAGAGAGCTTCCCTGGTGAGGATGTGGTACCATCAACAGTGAGGACAGTGGAGCTTCTCTTGTGTGTCTCTGGGAATCAGGGATTTGCTAGAAGAATAAAGCCGTGTCAGTCTAAGCGATAAAACTACATGGGACTCGATTTTCACCATGGCAGCTGATAAGTCATTTGACATTCTGTTTACATCAACCATGCTTCTGATTCTAGGATCAGAATTCTAAAGATTCTGAATCTTTAGAATATCCAGTGTACTATACACAAATGTACTGTGTATTAAATAATTAATTTTTACTTAGAAAAAATACAAATTACACCTTTAGGTATTTGACTCTAAGGTCAGTCAGGTTGAATTTCAAAGTGAATTTAACACTGGTCGAAAAATCTCAATGATTGAAATATACTTACCTCAAATAGTAAAATCATGAAGAGGCTTCCTTTCCCAATTTCTGCATACTTTTACTTCAGATTTGAATATTACTGAATCATGGCATAACACTCTTGTTCCTAATTTCTTCTCAAGCTGGAAATTTGAGGCACTGCTTATACACTCTGCTTTTACAGACGTTTACTCTCTCTACAGTTATAGGGTTTCCCTCAGAAAGTGATTTTGAAGACTATGCTAGTTCAGCTGCCAACTCTAGAAATATTCTTGCTGCTATTGTCTTTGACCACAACTTTGAAAACAGCAGCGATCCTCTGCCAAAGAAGGTGAGAGAGTTCTCCACAGAAATCTCATGGCTCAGAACTGGAGAGCTGGTTCAGTGAAGAACATATATTGCTCTTCCAGAGAACCTTAGTTTAGTTCTTGACACCCACACTGGGCAGCTTATAACTATCTGTAATTCCAGCTTCAGGAGGTCTGAGAACTTGTGTGCATATATCCACCCACAGAAACACACAGATAAACATAATTAAAAATAAAATAAATATTTTTAAAGGAGAAACCTCATGTATGTACTTCCAATGTGTGGAGAGTTATATCATTGTTCTCTTTAATAATGAAGAGAATAACTTGCATCTTGACCATGGCATGGACTTGGGTCCAAAACTAACTAATTACGGTGTCTATTGCTGTGCTAATGTGGAAAGAGTTGTATTCAGTGCCTGCCAGGCCTTCTCCACAAACTGGGATCTTGGAAAATACAGACACAAAACACTATATTCTCATAGCCAAAGGTCAATTTTCTAAGTATACTACTATAAAACTGATTAAACTTGAAAGTTAAGTTCTATAAAACAAAACAAAAAAAAAGCAAAGTGATACTTTAGCATTAGCTGACCAATTGATGGGTTTCTAAGTTATTATCCAGCTCTGTGATGCTATGTCCCCATTGGTTCTGAATGAGCTAAGGATATTACTTTTGTTGCTGTGTCCAGCTGTGCATACCTTGTGGATGTTGCAGAAGTAAGCACATGTTTCCTAGGTCAAAAAGCTTGCTATGGACAAGGAAGTGCATCTTTACAAACTCTGAGAATATCCATTTCCACTGGGTGAAGGTCACAGGTCGATACATAGTAATAAGGGAATATTCAAATTGAGTTTTGAGACAGATTTGAGAAATTACATGGTCAAGAACAGATTCTGTTCCTCAGGGAACTAAATACTAGCTGAGAACACGTGTATTCACCAAGCCACATTGAATCAGAATCAGGACATCTACAAATACTGGGGGTGATTCTCATAACTGCACCCAAGGACAGACAAAGACAATGCTTTGAGTTTAATGCCCCTGGTACTGAGGCAAATGAACCAAGAATGGAATGTAGATATGTATGGAGCCAAAATTCTGTGTTCAAGGTGCAAGCAGCTGTCAAGGGGAGGGAAAGTGGGGCCTGTAGTTGGTTTCTCTCTATTCTGTTTGGTCCCCTTGGCGTTCACACGTCACATACCCCAAGTTAATGGCTCTTGAGAGCTAATGTTGGCTCATCAGTGTATAGAAATGCATTCGGTACAGTTTCAAACCTCCCATGTTCTATTTCATTTTAGAGTCTCACGTGTCCTGCTCATCTCCCTGCGTTCTGCCGGCACTTTACAAGTTTGCTTGGACTCCATATTGTCTCCTAACCACACAAGCTCTCTGCTCTCCCACCTTTCCATAAGTATTCTAAACACACCTTTATCACCAAATTTTAAACTTGGCATGAGTAAATATAGCTTTGACTAGGACATGAGCTTCCCAAGGAGGAACAACTGTCCTTTAATGTGGACTAATCCTTTAAATGCTCATATTAAAACTTTCATATATAGCTAATCACTCACACCCGCCTGTTCCTGTTAATCTAACCAATTTCTCTGGTTTGACTCTTACAAGTATGTGTTTTGTTTTTTTGTTTGTTCGCTTGCTTGCTTATTGATTATCTCAGACAGTCTTCAGGCCTAACATTGCTTGCTTATTGATTATTTCAGACAGTCTTCAGGCCTAACATTGCTTGATTATTGATTATCTCAGACAGTCTTCAGGCCTAACACAGTGTAGCTTAAACTTTACTCAGTTCTCCAAAATTAGTGATTATTTCTTTCAGTAATTATGCGACTTTTCCCATTGGTATCTTAACACATTCCTTCTCTATTTTCCTCAACCATTTTTAGGAAAGGAGGAGATTTTCCTTTAGGAATAGTTGGCTAACATGAAGGGAATATAAGTTAATACTCCCTTTTGGAATACCTTATTTCTGTATGCATGTCAAATGTCTGTCTAGGGAAAATACATTCATGACACTCATGAGTTCCTGCTGTGGATGCTTGCTTACTATAAACTCACAGCAAGAATTCAACTGTTGTTGACAGTTCAAAATATCTCACATGGTAGGTTTGCTACAACTTTCTGAAGTCCAGAATCTACTCAGATACTCATCAATACACTCCCAGAATTTCATATCCCTGATACACTTTAAAAATCATTTTGTTTCTGATTCTTGCCATGTCTTTCTTTTCTTTCTTTTTTCTTTATATATATAATTTATATATATATAATATTATACTTATAAATATTATATTATAATAATAAATCATATATATATATATTTCTTATTGCTCCTCCTAGGTAAAATACTACCTGCGATTTAGTAATATTAAGAAGAACATAAATAGTGGGGCATTTAATCAAGGGCACAGCTGGTTTACAAAATTTCTTTTTCCACCTTTGCATCTTGTGGGACCCAGAAACCCAAATGAAGCAGACGGAGGCAGTCCTGGTGAGCAGACCTTTAACCTACTTATATTATTAGCCTGTTGCATTGAAGGGTAGATGGATTCCTATTTCTTCAGACCTGTGCTACAAAGTGTTTATTTAATTGATTAACTCATTTTAATATATTTTAAATTAAAATAAAATTACATTACTTTCCCCCTTCTCTGTTTTCCTCTCCACTACTTCCAGGTAAGCTCACCCAGCCCCTCCCATCACCCCCACTCTCAAATTGATAGCTTTCTTTTTTTTGATTATTATTGTTTTAGATAAAAAGATAGATAGAAAGATAGATAAGTAGGTAGAAAGAAGCAAGCTAGTATAGCCATTTTAATAATCTAACAAAATAAACTTTAAATCAAAAATAATCAGAAGAAATAGGGAAGGATAACAGGATGACATTTTAATTCTTAATATCGATGTACCAAACACAAGGATATCCAAGTTTGTAAAAGAAACACTACTACAGCTTAAATCACATATTGATCCTTACACACACAGATAATGGGAGACTTCAGTACTCACAATCACAAATAGTCAAGTCATCCAGACAAAAACTGAACAGAGAAATACTAGAGTTAAAAGACATTATAAACCAAATGGACCTAACGGATATTTACAAAATATTTCACCCAAACACAAGAGAATATATCTTCTCCTCTGGACCTCATGGGACTTTCTCCAAAGTTGACCACATCCTTAGATAAGAGCAAGACTCAAAATACACAAAAAAATTAAAATAACTCCCTACATCCTACCAGACCCCCAAGGATTAAAGCTGGATTTCAACAATAGAAAGCTAACAAAATCCAGAAAGTGAACAGTTCTTTACTGAATGAAAAATGAGTCAAGATAGAAATAAAGAAATTAAAAACTTCCTAAAATTGAATGAAAATGAATACAAAGCATATCTAAACTTACGAGACACAGTGATCATAATTCTAAGGAGCAAGTTCACAGAAATAAGTGCCTACATAAAAAAATCTGGCGAGCTCTCATAGTAACAACTTAACAAACAGCAGGAAACTCTAGAATAAAAGAAGAAAACCCCAAAGGAGCAGATGGCAAGAAATAATCAAACTGGGGGCTGAAATAAAAAAAAATAGAAACAAAGAGAACAATATAAAGAATCAGTGAAACAAAGAGTTGGTTCTTTGAGAAAATCAACAATATAGACAAACCCTTATCCAAACTAGCTAAAAGGGGAGAGAGAATATACAAATTAACAAAATCAGAAACAAAAGGGAAGGGGGACAACAAACAATGAGGAAATATTAAAGAACCATGAGGTCATATCTTAAAACCTGTACACCACCAAATTGGGAAATCTAAAAGAAGTGAATAATTCTCTCAATAGACATCACTTAAGAACAGAAAAACAATTTCAACAAACCTATAAAAGTAGAAGCAGTCATTAAAAGTCTTCCAACTTAAAAAAAAAAAAAAAAAGCCCAGGGCCTGTTGGTTTTAGTGTAGAATTTTATCAAACTTTCAAAGAACAGTTAATGCCAACACTCCTCAAATTATTCCACAAAATAGAAACAGAAGGAACATTACCCAATTCATTTTATGAAGCCATAGTTATCCTGATACTCAAATTACACAAAGACCCAACAAAGAAGGAGAATTACAGGTCAGTTTCACTTATGAACTTAGATACAAAATTTCTCAATAAAATATTTGAAAACTGAATCCAAGAATACATTTAAAAAATCATCCACTATGATCAAGTAGACTTTATCCCAGAGATACAGGGATGATTCAAATACATAAATTAATAAATGTAATATAAACCATACAAACAGACTGAAGGACAAAAACCACATGGTCATCTCATTAGATGTAGAAAATACCTTTGACAGAATCCAACACCCCTCTTGATCAAAGTGCTGGAGAGATTAGGGATACAAGGAACATACATCAACATAATAGACATAGTTTACCGCAAGCCCATAGCCAACATCAATTTAAATGGAGAGAAATTCAAAACAATTCTACTAAAATAGCAGCAAGACAAAGTTTTCTTCTTCACACTATTTAATACCGTATTTGA
The DNA here is from genome assembly GCA_030674055.1 of Rhabdomys pumilio. Taxonomy (NCBI): domain Eukaryota; kingdom Metazoa; phylum Chordata; class Mammalia; order Rodentia; family Muridae; genus Rhabdomys; species Rhabdomys pumilio. The sequence continues at coordinate 108,571,563 of JANHMN010000003.1, forward strand.
AGTCTTGGCTAGAGCAGTAAGACAACTAAAGAAGATAAAAGATTAAAAATGGCAAGAAAGAAGTAAAAGTATCTTTCTTTGCAGATAATATACATAAGTGACCCTAAACACTCCACTGGCAAACTACTACAACTGATAAATGTTTTTAGCAGTGTAGCCGGATACAAAATTAACACAAAGAAATCCGTAGTTCTCATGCATACAAACAACAAATGGACTCAGAAAGAAATCAGGGAAATGGCACCTTTCACAATAGCCTCAAATAATAAAACATTTTGAAGTATCTCTAACTAAGCAAGTGGAAGATTTGTGTGAAAAAAAATCTGTAAGACATTGAAGAAATAAATTGAAGAAGTTATCAGAAGATAGAAAGAGTTCCCATTCTTATGGATCTAAAAGATTAATACAGTAAAAACAGACACCCTACCTGAAGCAATCTACAGATTGAATGCAATCCCCATCAAAATTCCAACACAAATCTTCACAAATTTCAAAAGGACAATTTTCACTTTTATCTGAAACACAAAAAAACAAGGATAGCTAATATAATCTTGAATAATAAAAGAATTTCTAGAGTTGTCATCATTCCTGATTTCAGGTTGTACTACAGAGCTATAGTAAGTAGTAAAAGCCCCATGGTATTGGCATAAAAACTGCCATGTTGATCAGATAAATCAAATTGAAGTTCCTGGCATAAAATCTACACACCTATGGACACCTGGCTTTTAATAGAGAAGCCAGAAACACACACTAGAAAAAAGAAAGCATCTTCAACAAATGGTGCTGGTCAAACCAGATGGCTGCATGTAGAAGAATGCAAACAGAGCCATACTTATCAATCTGCAGATAACTCAATTCCAAGTGGCTCTTTCATTTCTGTGTATTTTGTTCTATTCCAATGTGTTAGCTTTTGTTTTATCTTCTTATATTTTATTATTACCCCTTAGAAGCCTGTCTGTTTCCCAGTGAATGACAGGAAGGGGGTAGATTTAGATCGGAAGGGAGATGGGGAGTAACTAGGATAAGTAGAGGGAGGGGAAACGGTTAGGATATATTGTATAAGGGAAAATCTATTTTTCACAAAAAGGGAAAAAGAAATCATGAAAAGTTTCCACAGAGTAGAGGAGACCATGCAGTGCCCCAGTCTGCACAGGAAACTGGAACAGATGTTCTTGAGAAAATATAACACTGGTAAAATGCATATTGAATTTATGTAGTATGAATAGCATCGTGCCAGTGTGGAGTTCTTTGTTCTGAGAAATGTGCTGGGATAACATAGCCCGTGAGGCTAAGGAAGAGTGACACAGGGTGGACAGCTGTCTTTCTCAGTCTTTTCAGTATTGCCTTTCTAAGAGCCCTTTGAGACTTTTAAAAACCTAACCCTTCCCTCTCATGAAATTCCAATGTCACAGAGTTATTTCTGTTTGTGCAGGATGGCATGGAGTAATCCAGCCTCCCACTGAAGATGTGTGGCGTACAAGAACCCTCTATACTGCTTTTGTAGTTTTCCATCATATTGATTTTTTCCAACATGAAAGCATTTTTTAAAACTAACCCAAAACTCCCTAACCCAAAGAACCAATATAAGTGTATATACATATACATACATACCTTTTATTATATATACATATATTCCAATAAAGCATACCTGTGGGAAATGTGTAGCTTACTAATTCAACACTGTGACCCCCACCCCCATGTTAGGAACAAAACAAAGATAATTGATTTCGTCAATTATGTGTAGCAAATTACTCCAAGCTCCTATCTATAACAGGAAGAGAAAGTAGACAGTCATTAACATTTGAGAAAGAAAGAGCTACTCCATCTTTATTCACAGCAGATGGACTCATTCTGTGTTTATGTGGAGAAACATGGGGAAGGGGAGCTTGGAGCTTTTCAGGATATTAGACCTAGAGAAGAGCCTGGTTAAAATTGACTTTGCTCATTTCTATTGAAATACAGTCCATGCATCACCAAACGGGGGCACAGGGTCTCAGAAGGATATTGGTAAACATCTCCCATTTCAGCATGTGAACATCCCAGTGAGTTCACACAGACCAAAGTAGCTGTATCATGCCCATGCCATAGTCATAAAATTCTGTGGGATCACCTTCATTGCCAGAATATTCCTATACAATACATGACTGTGCGTGGGTTTGCTTTTTTCCTTGCTCAGCTCAGCTGCTGTTAATCATTTTACTTAGTGATCTTTCTTTTCTCCTTTAGGGTATATCACTGAAGGATTCCTGGCTGTGCAATATGCCCTAGACAAGGCCATCATGCTACACCACGGTGGAGCTGCAGCAGCAGCCCTCTTCAGTGACATTAGTCTTTTCATTCAGAGATTTCCATACCCTGAATATTATCATGATTACTTCTATTCATTTGCTAATGTTTTCATCCCTCTAGCAGTGGCATGTACCTTCTTCTTGAATCATCTTGTCTTACTTTGGTCCATTGTGTGGGAAAGGGAAAACCGATTAAAGGTAACTCTATTTGTCTTGTAGACATCATTTTCATTGAAAAATTTGAAAGTGTGGCATATGCTTATGTGGAAGGTTGAATTACTTCTTCAGATTCAAAATTGATAGACAGTGATGTTTCACTTGCAATTAATGAAATTAAAATGAAATTCTGGCCTTTAGTCTTATCCTCTGTAACTTGGAGATATGGGACATAAATATGAAATTAGATAACATGTCAGTATATTTTGAGAATTCTAAGACACTGGTGTGTGTGTGTGTGTGTGTGTGTGTGTGTGTGTGTGTGTGTGTTCATGATACTTAATTTGTGATAACTCTCCCACAGGAATACCAGCTCATGATAGGACTGAGAAACTGGATGTTCTGGGCTGCCTATTTCTTCACCTTCTTCTGTTTGTATTTTATTAACATTATACTTATGTGCCTGGTTTTTTTTGTCAAGGTAAGTGTCCTTTTGGTTTCAGTATGCAGTGGCTAAACATTAAGAGAAAAAGCAGGAGTGCAGGACCAGCCCAACACCTCTAGGGTTGCTAGGAACAGGAAGCTGGCTTCTGTGGACTTGGTTGTAGAATCTCAGAGGTTGCTTGTTCTCTCCACTGCCTTCAGTTCAAGTCAAGGTGGAAGGACCTTCTTCAAGAAATCAGTTCTTTGGTGCTAGAGATGTGGCTTTAAAGATACTTGCCCGACATATGCTCATCTCTGCATAAATAGGGAGTAATCCTGCATACCTGGAATCCTAGCAGGCAAAGGAAGGTCATCATCAGCTACGTAGAGAGTTCAAGGCCGGCCTGGACTCTGTAAGACCCAAAAGTATTCATTCTTCATCTCTGTGAGAGTGTCACTAGTGTTCACCAGGAATAATAAAATATTTAAGGATATTTCTTTTTCTTATGCCTTGTTATGATAACACATTGTACTCGGCTAAACTGGATTTCTAATTATTTTGCTAGATTAAACCTGCACCAATCTTCCAATACAGTGACCCAACCCTTGTCTTCATCTTTTTGATATTTTATGCCATCTCCTCGATATTCTTCAGTTTTATGATTAGCACATTGTTTAATAAAGGTGAGTGGATGACTCCTCCTGGGGAAAAGCCAGAGCAACAAACCAAATGAAATGCTATATTTAAAAGCGCCTTCTAGATGTTAACTACCACCACAGTCTTGGTGCTCTAACTAAGATGTCCTATAGCCTTATAATGACTTGAGGTGGAGGGAATGTCCAATGATAGCTCACACTGCAATGCTAGTACTTGTGAAGCAGAAGCAGGAGGATCAGGAATTTATGGGCATCCTCAACAATATAGTAAGTTTGAAGCCAGCATAGATGATATGAGATTTTGTCAAGAAGAAGAAGAAGAGGAAGAGGAAGAGGAAGAGGAAAAGGAAGAGGAAATGGACTACAGTGGATGAGAATGAGAATTGATAAGCACAGCATTCATGTGGTGGTCTGCTGTGATCATATTTGATCATACTTTGGGGTTCTTTCTAGCCTTGGGCTATCTCTTGTACGGTATGCATCTAGCCCTTCCACCACTTGAGAAGGAAATGACTTCTGAATTGGAGGAAGCAATGACTGCATGTATCGGATGCCAAGGAAAACAAGGAAAAAACAGAATTGTTCCTTGCAATTGTGTATTTGAAATGCAGTGATTACCCCCCACAGAGCTGGCATTAACCTTTGATGTATGGTCATCAATCATATGCACAAAAATTATTTTAGAGTTTTCCAAAGAAGCAGTCTGTTAGCCTATGTCTTTTTATTGGAGAACTGAGTCCATTGATGTTAAGAGATATTAAGGAAAAGTGATTGTTTCTTCCTGTTATTTTTGTTATTAGAGGTGAAATTATGTTTGTGTAGCTATCTTCTTTTGGGGTTGTTGGAAGATAACTTTCTTGCTTTTTCCAGGTTGTAGTTTCCCTCCTTGTTTTGGAGTTTTTCATCTATTATCCTTTGTAGGGCTGAATTTGTGGAAAGATATTGTGTAAATTTGGTTTTGTCATGGAAAATCTTGGTTTCTCCATCTATATTGATTCAGAGTTTTGCTGGGTATAATAGTCTGGGATGGCATTTGTGTTCTCTTAGGGTCTGTATGATCTTCTGGCTTTTATAGTCTCTAGTGAGATGTCTGGTGTAATTCTTATAGGTCTGCCTTTATATGTTACTTGACCTTTTTTCCTTACTGCTTTTAGTATTTCTTTGTTTTATACATTTGATGTTTTGATTATTATGTGACAGGAGGAATTTCTTTTCTGGTCTAGTCTATTTGGAGTTCTGTAGGTTTCTTGTATGTTCATAGACATCTCTTTCTTTAAGTTAGGGAAGTTTTCTTCTATAATTTTGTTGAAGATATTTACTGGCCCTTTAAGTTGGGAATCTTCACTCTCATCTATACCTATTATCCTTAGGTTTGGTCTTCTTATTGTGACCTGGATTTCTTGGGTGTTTTGGGTTAGGAGTATTTTGCATTTTGCATTTTCTTTGACAGTTGTGTCATTGTTTTCCATGGTATCTTCTGAACATGAGATTCTCTCTTTTATCTCTTGTATTCTGTCAGTGACTCCTGATTTCTTTCCTGGGTTTTCTATCTCCAGGGTAGTCTCCCTTTGAGATTTCCTTATTGTTTCTACTTCTATTTTTAGATCCTGATGGTTTTGTTTAATTCCTTCACCTGTTTGGTTGTGTTTTCTTGTAATTCTTTAAGGGATTTTTGTGTTTCCTCTTTAAGGGCTTCTACCTGTTTACAAGTGTTCTCCTGTTTTGTTTTGTTTTGTTGAAGGAGTTGTTTATGTCCTTCTTAAAGTCCTCTATCATCATCATGAGAAGTGATTTTAAATCTGAATCCTGCTTTTTTGGTGTGATGGGGTGTCCAGGACTTGCTATGGTGGGAAAACTGGGTTCTGATGATGCCAGGTAACCCTGGTTTCTGTTGCTTATGTTCTTGCGCTTGCCTTTCACCATCTGGTTATTTCTAGTGCTACCTGCACTCACTGTCTCTGACTGGAGCTTGTCTTTCCAGTTATCTTGCTTGTGTCAGAACTCCTCAGAGTCCAGTTGTCTCTGTGATCCTGTGATCCTGAGCTCCTGGGTTGAAGAGCTCCTGGGACTCAGGCTGCCTCTGGGATCCTGAAATCCTGTTGCTCCAAGTGCAGTGGTTCCACCAATGCTGCTCTAGTAAGGTTCAGGATGAGCAGGGAGCAGACGAGCCAGGTGTCTGCCCCAGTCAAAAGGCTTTCCAAAGAAGCAGAAACAATGGAAAATAAAGGGTATCATAATGAATTGGTTTGTTTATTTATAGAGGCCAAAAAGTCCCACCATCTGAAATCTATGACTGGACAAGGCAGGAAAGCCAGTGATGAATTCCAGTATGTGTCCTAACACCCCAGAATGAGGGGAGCCAATGGTGTTAGTCTAGTCCCAGAGCAGGACAAAACTGTGTACTGGCCATGAGGGCAATCAAGGAACAAAAAGAGAATTCTTTTTCTCTTCATATTTTTGTTCCTCCCCGGTTCTCAGTGTAGGATGATGTCTGCTCATATAAGGCAGGGCAACCAGATAGGTTTATAAGCCCACAGATGCAAACGCTGACCTCAACTGGAGGTACCCAGACACACCAAGAAATAATGTTTACTCTGTGTAGCCCACAGTACATTAACGATGGCATGGGAAACTAGTCACCAGCAAAGGACACCCACAAATCAATGACAATTACTAAATCACAGCATACACAAAAAAGGGTCATAGGTCACAACATCACAAGTAAAGATGGACTTAGGTAGTAGGTAGGTTTGAAAGATTTTTAAATGATTGAAAGATGAAAATAGAAAAATAATCAATAGAAATAGATATTCACTCCTTCATCTTGTTATTAGAGTCAACTCTAACAACAGAGACAAATAGAGATTTCTTTCTCACCCTTTAAGGATTCACATGCCAAGTTGGGATTTTTTGTTTGTTTGTTTGGGTTGTGTGTGTGTGTGTGTGTGTGTGTGTGTGTGTGTGTGTGTGTGTGTAGTTACAGTACTGCTAGAACTTTTGGAAAATGAGAATTCCTGGTTTTCTATGTCCTTGCCAGTTGTTAGCACCACAAAAGAGAGTTTAATAGTAAACTTGCATTTCATCAGTTTCTAACGAAGCTTAAGTGTGTCTAATGAGTCAGCTATGTTTTCTCCTCTGGAAAATATGGCCATGTTGGGCAGGTGTGGTAACTCATACCTATGATCCCAGCACTCTGGAGACTGAGACAGGAAGAGTACCAAAAGTTGGAATGGAGCTTGTTATACAAAGTGAGTTCCAGACCTGCCAGGGCTACATAGCAAGGTCTTACCTCAAAATTATTCACAGTATTTTTTGTCTATTGAAATCTATCATTTTGTCTGATAGTTTGGCCATTTCACTCTCTTTGGGTGTTGGCATGAATGATTTTTTTCCCTAGACTTACGATCAATATGTATCTTTGGACTTCCAATACCTTCTGCTTCCTTTTCCCTCCAGGATTTAACTCACACTGTTGCATTAAATTCATATAAACAACTAAGGCAATTACTGGTCAGGAAGGAGTTGTATCTGACACCCAGCCATCTATTTTATATGCTTCATCTGTTGCTTCCTTGTATCTTCCACTTTGATTCTCATCTCATTTCCTCTTCTATATCGCTTCTGATTATTTTCTTATATAAATTATAATTAATGACATTGTGAGCAATTTATGACTTTAGCATCAATGATAATAATAAACAATACTTCTGTAGAACTCTAGCAAGTATTATTGGTATACCGTCTCCTCTCAGAAAGCTAACTAGAATGAGGATGGTTTCCCCCACTTTTTAGTTATTAAACTTAATTTTTTTAGTTATTATTCAATAAAATAACAACAAAAAATTTTATTGAGAACACCAAGCTCCTGATATGTGGTCCTGGAACCAGGAAGTCTCTCTCACATTGTTGAAGGCTAGCTTTGCCTCATACAAAATTCTTGGTTGACAAATCTTTGTTTTGTTATACAACATCATCCCATGACTTCCCACCTCTAGTCTTACAGAGGGAAGTATGCTGTCCTGTTGTCTTGTACTTGACAATTCCCTCCTTTCATACTTTATAGCCTTTTGTTTGTTTTCTAATGCCTCTAATGTAACTCAGGACCTCAGACACACTACCACTGAGTCATACCCTCAGCGCTTTATTTTGACAGTCTCCACTTTTTACACTTGAATGTCTTCATTTTGGATGTGTCTCAGTGTAAGTTTCTTTGACTTCCCTACTTGAAGTGGTGAGGTTTTTTATTGTTTTTGTTTCTAGATGAAGTGTATGCCTTTTTATTTTAAATGTAGTTATTTTTGACCACAATTCTTCCAGTCAAATGCTTGCTTTCTTTTTCTGTTTACATATGGAGGTGACTTTGACAGTGTTTCCCAGATCTCTTAGGCTATGAGAAGCTTTTGCTTTTTCTCTCAGCTCCTTAAGATCCTATAATGTTCATTGTACTATTTTAACTGCTGATTTTTTCCATTTATCTCCCCAGACATGTAAATTTTTCATTTTGTATGCTTTAGTTTACAGTGTGAGCATCTATTTAGTTCATTTTTAAAATTTCCATCACGTGATTGATAGTCTCTATAAGTAGACACCTTTTTCCTGCCTGATCCCCTCTCTCTTTTAGGAAACAGCATATTTAAGACAGATGGTTTATAGTCTTTGTTTAATTAGTCCAGTATCTGACTTTCTCAGGGGCAAGTGTTTTCTTTGTGTTGCTGTTTGTTTTCTTTTCTTTTTTTTTTATTTGAATAGGTCATACCATTTTGTTTACATGCTTCAGAATTCTTTGCTGAATGCAGCAATGTTTTAACTATTTTTAAATGCTAACTCTGAAAATGAATGGGATTTGGGACTTCTAAATACTCTAAGACCCATCTAGTTGAATTGTTGTTGTTTTAAACACTAAACTGTAGTTTCCTAATTTATCTAAGGATGCTTCTTTTCATCCATTACCATGACATGGACTGAATCTCATAATACCTGGAGAAATATTTTGATTATTCCAATAGTTATAATTTCTTAGGTTGATTGGCAATAAATAAAATTGTAAATTTCAAATAACTGGTATGAAGCTAATAACCACTGCACACAGAACAAAAAATTTCAGAAAAATACGAGCTCCTTATGTGTTTGATCACAGCCCTTTTGTCAGAAATATTCTGTACATACACTGCATTCCAGGCATTGCATTTATGTCCTGGGGAAAACAGTAGTAGACAACACGAACATTTTCATTATTTGTTATGCCTATCTCAGTGTGCACTTGCAAAAAACAAATTTATATGTTACATTTTCCAAAAGTGCTTAAACTGACTATCCTTCCCTTTTCATTTGCAGTCAGTTTTGCTGTGAGCTTGGGAAGTTTCTTATTTTTCCTCACCTACTTCCCCAGTATTAGAATGAATCAAATCTTTGGCCACATATCACTCAAGCAGAAGTTGATTTGGTCCTTTGACTTTAATGTTGGGATGGCATTTGGATTTAGACTCCTAGTCAACGCAGATGAAAAGAGTGAGTAGTGACCTTGTAAATTTTCCTGTGTTCTAGTAGATACATAGTTCATATCTTACTGGTTATTCGTACCTTACTTTTGATTAATTTAATTTAATTTCAATTGCTAAACTGTCCTTCAAATTTTTCTTCTACTTTATGCCAGCATATTAAGTGTATGAGTAGCTTCACAGTCTCTCTGGGAGTCCAGAAGTTTCCTTCCTGCTGGAGCAGGCATCTAACCCTACACGTCAGTGATAGCATTTCTCCAAAATTATGCATTCCGATGAGATGTTAGCATGCGTCATAGTGACGAGGTGAACCATCATGCTGATACATAGTTCTGCTTATTTTTATTAAGTTCCATTTTCCTAAATTTTGTGAATTTTATTTCTATTCCATTCATTTCCAATTGTTTCTCTGTGTATAGTGAGAGACAGTTTCAGGTTACTTATTCAGGTATCCTCTTAGAATCCTAAATTCCAAGGTTATCATAGAAACCGCTAGAAAGGACCAACAAGTGATTCAATTATGATACAGATGTAGAACTATCTTAGTTCCTCTGGCACCTAATTGAATGTCTCATGCTTTATCTTAGAAACCGGACTGAAATGGAGTAACATATTCTCTTCGATGGATTCAAACAACTTTTTATTTGCCTATGTGCTAGGAATGCTTTTAGTTGATGCTTTCATATATGGCCTTGTGGCCTGGTATATAGAAGCTGTCTTTCCAGGAGAGTATGGTGTGCCCAAGCCATGGAACTTTTTCATGATGGTGAGTCTTGATGCCTGTTACTTTTGGATGAATCCTTGTGAATTTGTTCTAAAACATCTTAAAAGAAAACTAGTCAGTTTTTACTATATATTACTGAGGTAGTAGAACAGACAAGAGAACCATTCTTATTTGTCTGTGTTCCTG
>JANHMN010000003.1:108581504-108612074 GCA_030674055.1 Rhabdomys pumilio
GGTAGTAGAACAGACAAGAGAACCATTCTTATTTGTCTGTGTTCCTGATATTCTAATGTATTACTGTTTTCCTAATATGGTCTGAACCCTCATACACACATACATACACACATATATACATACATACATACACACATACACACACACATACATACACACACACACACATACACACATACATACACCTCACATATATACACACATACATACACACATACACACATACATGTACACACATACATACACACACATACATATACCCATACATACATATACACATACACACATACATATATACATAACATATATACACACATAACATATACACACACATACATACACATATACACATACACATATATCATATACATATACATATACATATATATATTTTGCAGGTAAGATTTTAGAGTTCTAAATTATTATTATAGATAACTATAATTGTATATGAGAAAACATAATCCATAGATAAGAGCTGGAAACTAACCAAATTGTACAAATTGCGAGTAATCAATCCACAGCACTTGGCAGGACTGTGTTACAGAAAGACTATGTATTTCTGAAGAACTTAGCAACACTGCAACTCTGGACATTAACAGAGAAATTAAATCACATTTGGATCCTCATCACTGTCTTTTGTCTGGATTTCTTACAGTCAGAGCTACAGGAAATAGTACAAAAATCTATATGCCGCTCAGAAGAGATCTGATATAGAACTGTGATATTAGTTTGTACTAGTTTTCCTCTGTCCTTCTCAAATATTTACTTTTAAGGAGGCAGAATTTTTTATTTTTTGAGATAATAATTTTAATTACATTTCTCCTTTTTTCCCCTCTTTCTATGCCCTCCTAGGTACCTCTCCCTAGTCTCCTTCAAATCCATGGCCTCATTTAAAAAACTAATTGTTATTGCATCTGTATGTGTATGTAAATACACATATATTCTTAAAAATAATCTGTTCAACCCACTAATGCTACCTCTATGTTAGTTTCAGGACTAACCACTTAAAACTGGATAACCAATGGCTATGCTTTTCCCCCTGGGAAGGCCAACTCTTATTCCCAGAGTTCCTCTCTTGCCTATAGGGTTTGTGTAGGGTTGAGGACTAATCAGCTTTTCTCTTTCTAGTTTGGTATGTTACTTGCTCAGCTCCCATTTGGGTGATCATGATGGTGAGACTGTATGAGTGTAGCCTATGATATTACTAGGAGACATAATATCATAGCAAGTTCCCTCATCCTCTGAGATTCTTCTCAGGCCCTCTTCCATAATGCTCTCTGAGTCTTAAGTGTGAGACCATTTTGTAGGTATATCTACTGGGACTGGGCTCCAGAACTCTGCATTTTTGATTGGTTGTACTTTTCTGTTATGGTCTCCATTTTTGCAAATAGAAGTTTCCTTGATGAGAGGTAAAGACTATACTTATCTGGGGGCTTAAAGACCAATGTTTATAGATTGTTGTTAGCAATTATTGTAAAAGACCCAAACTGCCCCACCTTAGAGGCCAAACTGTAAAAAACCACTCTGGCCCATGTTTGGGGGCCAAACTGTAGCGGCCCGCTCTGTTCCGCAGGTCCGGGTTTAGCAAGAGAGAGAGTGGGGGGAAGAAGGGGAAGAGACGTGAAGAATAGAGACAAGCCAGAGGATCTGTAGTAAAGTCTTCTTTACTGTCTCCACTATACACACACCACTACACCTACTACTACTACACACCCCCACTACAAGGAAATCCTGGGTATTTATAGGCTTTTGCTACATGCCTTGTAGGCATGTGGATACCATGTGCCTTGCAGGTGTGGATATGATGTAAGCTTTACAGGCGTGGATAGCACGTGCACCACATGTCTTGCAGGCATGGATAACACGTGCTCCTTGCAGCTGTGGGCACTAAACAGCAAAACAAAATATGTGGGATATCAGAGTGTGCTTCAGCTGTTGTAGGCTGTTGAAAACCAAGTCTCATGTCAGGGTATATGGCTCAAGATGGGTGCAAACCTGATAGCTGCTTTCTAGCCGCTTTCTGCTTAAAGTCAGCTCCCAACAAATTATGCTGGTTTAATAAGGTAATGGCTGTAGGTTCTCCTCCAATAACTATGGCTTCACTAACACTGAGTAGTTGGCTAGGTTTCGAGAACCAGTCATGGTCTCTTTCTTCTTGAGACAGTTCAAGAGAGCTGTTGGTTACCACCAAGGTATGTATGCCACTATTATACCTTTAGGGTTATCATGCCAGACTGGTCATTGATTTGGTTTATAGGCTGGCTAGAACTGTTGGTGCTTTCCAGTACCATGAAAGCTAGTCCTCAGAGAGGAAGCAGACAGGTCAGTTCCAGCGCAGGGAACTCTTGGCCCTGTATCTAAAGTGCATGGTGTCTCTAGAAATAGATATTTACTTTCCACCTCTGAGGGGAAAGGTAACAAAGGAAAGCAATAGGCTGTATATTTTGGGAGTCTCTTGGAGAGCCTTGACTAACAACTCAAAAGACAGGTTCTCATATCTAGTATTGGGGTTGTTTTTTTAAATAGGTATTCTTTCATTCTTAGAGAGAGACCAAGAAGCCCAGATAAGAAAAGTTTACTAAAACTCTATTGTCTCGGGCCGAACTGTGAATGTTGGAACCCGCACTGCCAGAAACCTTGGGGGCTAAACTGTTGGAGCCTGTACTGCCCCAAGCTGCTCCAGTCCAGGGGTTGGGATTCAGCAAGAGAGAGAGTGAGGACAGACTCAAAGAATGGAGACCAGACAGAGTGTGATTCAATCCTGTTTATTCTTCAGTCTCTCTTCTTCTCTCCAAGTCCCTAGTTCCAAGTCCCTAGTTTCTAGCACCTAATCCTAGTTTCAGTTGCTAGTCTTTTTCCCAGTTCCAAGTTCTTTCTCCAAGTGCCAAGTGCCTAATACCTAATAATAATCAATATCTCTTCTGTCTGCCTCTTGCCTTTTATATGTCTTACTTCTAAGCCACACCTTTAAGTCATGCCTTTAAGCCATGCCCTTAGGTATTGTCTCTAAATCTGATCTCTAAATCACACCCTTAAGTCACACACCTTTAAGTCTCACACACTCAATGGAAAATCCTGGGTATCTAAAACAAGATGTTATCAGAGTGTGCTCAGTTGTTGTAGGCTATTGTAATTAAGTCTCTCGTCAGGGTGTATGGCTCAAGATGGCTGCAAGGATGATAGCCACCTTCTGTCGGCTCCCCACAGGTGCCCCTTTTTAAATTTTTTTTGTTTTTCAAAAAGGAAGACTGGGAAAATTTACAGAAACCGTGCCTGCCTTAGGTTGGACCATAGGACCCCCCAGCCTCCCTTTCCTGTCTTTGGATACTCAATAGCCATTGGTTGAGCTCCTGTCTTAGGATGGTGAGGCCTCCCCTTTTAGAGGCAAGGGTCTTGAAGTGTTCTCTTACCCATCATTGACTATCCAGCTTAGTGCATAAGTTAGGGTATAATCCTCATTAGTCTTGATGACAGAGGTTTTACAATCCCCTACTTCCAGCCTGTAATAACAGACCTGTATGGGTTTCATTTTGAATAGCGTCTAAATGTTGTCGTACAAAAGCCATCAGTTTGTTGAACAGCATGGACCCAAGAGACAAGAGACTTAACAATGCCTGAATAGTCTGTATAACAGCAACACTCTTTTTTAAGGGCAACACATAACTCCCTCTATCAGAGGAGTAAAAAGTATAAGCCTCTTTTATTCTGTTTATAAATGTGTTATAGCAAAATCTAAATGTATAGAAATACAGAACTGATCATATTTTTGATCTTAACAAAACAAATAAGGAAATCCCTGTTCCTGCTGTAGTCAATCTTGAACACAAAAACAACTATAGTGACTGTGGTAGTGGGTTTTCTCCTGGGTCTAAATAATGTTCTCCACTAAATCATAAGTTGGAGAACCAAGAGTCCAAGAGAGTCACCCTGGAGGTCCAGGTGGTGATGTCTCCTTCCACACTGAGGACTTCCCAAGTCAGGTTTGCTGGTTGATCTGTTCTAGTTTGAAGGCAATTGAGACGCATCTTCATGTTTCCTGCAAAGAAAAAAATATGCTTCTCAGGGGGTTTCTCCTCCCTGGCTTTGTTATTGTTGTCTATTTGTTTAATCAGTCTCTCTGGCAGCCAGCGTGTGGCATCTGCAGTTTGGGAATATATGCAGACAGAACCTCTTCCCAAGATAAGCACTGGTTCTGTCCCATTCCAGGTGCCAGTTAATGGGTCATTACAGAGGACTGTTGCAAAATTCTTTTTGGTATCAGGATGCCAGAATCTATCTGCAGGAGATTTTCCTTCAGAATCCAAAGTTAAAAATTTTAAAATAGAGTGTGATAATGGATATTTCTGGGGGATCCCTTGGTAGGGTATCATTCCCCCTTTTTAATTTTTTCAAATTAACATTTAATGGTTCGATGCTCCCTTTCTACCATACCTTGGCCCTGTGGATTATATGGAATACCCGTTTTATGTAGTATTCCTAATTTAGCTTGTATAACCTGGGCCATTGTCAGCCTTTATCTGTTTAGGCACACCTAATACAGCAATTGTAGCAAGCATATGAGTGATCACATGCTTGCTTGTTTCTCCAGATTATAATCCCTTCTTCACTTTTTCCTAATCCTTCCCCTGGGGAAAATTCAGAGTTTTTGAGCCATAATTACTTCATTAGGGCTGCACATAATCAATCCCAACTGGGATAACAGATCTCTGCCACAGAGATTAATAGTAAGGCCCGGGATGACATGGTGTTGTATATTCCCTGTATTTCCTTCTTTATCTTTCCATGTCAGCATCTTAGAGCTTTGTTGTGAATTTTGACTTTGGCCAATACCCCTTAGATTGGTTAAGGTTGGGGTCAGAGGCCAGGTGGCAGGCCAATCCCTTTGTTTTAGGATAGTCACATCAGCTCCTGTGTCAACCAAGCCTTGGAATGCCTTTCCATCCAGCCATAGTGTCATCATAGGTTTTTGTTTAACTATAGGCTGTACCCAGTATGCATCAGAGGAACCAAAGCCTTGATCCCCTCTCTTAGGATTCTTATATTTGTGATTAGTAGGGTACAATGGAAGTAACAATAGCTAAGCTATCCTTCCTGTAGGAATGGTGACTATATTCTGAATTGCCTGTGCCATTACCTTAATCTCACCTTGATAATCATTGTCTATAATTCCAGGAAAAATTTGTAGTCCCTGCATAGTAGTACTGCTTCTTCCCACTATCAGGCCAAGCACATTTGAATAGAGTGGTCCAAACACTCCAGTGGATAAGGCCTGAGGTCCATTTATGGGGTTAATACTATGTGGGTGGCAGAACTGAGGTCTAGTCCTGCGCTTCCTGGTGTTGCTCGACTAAGTTCTGAAAGGGATTAGTGTTTGCTGGTAAGAAACTGACTGTTCCATAAGCCTGTTTTGGCTTGAGTTGGTTCGGGGCCTGGAGCTGGCCCCTGTTCCCATTTCCCTGATTATGGGAAAGGATGTTCCCTTGTGCGTCTCTTTTGGACCTACATTCACTAGCCCAATGCCTTCCACATTTGCAAAGTGGGCAGAGCCCAGGCTGTTTTCTGGGCTGTCTCTTGGTTAACTTATTTTCTGCCTTGCAATCTCTTGCCAAGTGTCTAGGCTTGCCACATTTAAAACAGGTCTTTTGGTTTCTACTAGCCAAAAAATCTCTTACTGATTGTCCTTGCATGCCAGCCACCATAGCTAAACTCTGTTGGTAAGAGGGACCTATATCAGAATAGAGACTCATATACCCCATAAGGTCTGTCTTTTTCCTGTAGGGTCTAATGGCTGCTTGGCAGGTAGAATTGGCATTTTCACATGAAAGTTGTTTCACATAATCTGCACCTGCTTCTTCATTACCAAAAATCCTCCCTGCTGTTATTATTAATTGATGACCAAAATCAGAAAATCGTTCATCAGGTCCTTGTCTGACTGCTGTTAAGGACGCATCAGGGTCTCCCTTTGCCGGGAGTTTACGCCAAGCCTTCGTGGCTGCATTTTGAATTTGAGCGAATAAGCCTGGGTCATATTGCATCTGGTTATTACTAGAAGCAAATTGCCCTTCTCCTACTAAAGCATCAAATGACCAACCATTGCCTGCCTGAATGTTTCTCCTAGCTGTTTCTTTACAATTCTCATGATACTCTGATTTCCAAATAAGATAATCACCACCACTGAGAACTGCTCTCACTAATGTATTCCAATCACTAGGAGTCAGCCACTCTTCTGTGGCTGACTCTAAAATTGCAAGAGTAAAGGGAGCAGTAGCACTGTATTGTGATACTGCATTTTTAAATTATTTAATAATTTGAAAATTAAACTCTGTGTGATGTCTCCAAGCAAACCCTTGATCATCTCTGATCTCTGATACAGGGAAAGCCTCAGTGTCTCCCTTCTCTGGATGATCTATGGCTAATCTTAAGCTAGGGGACAGGGACTGCCTTTAGACTCCCAGTTGGGGAACACAAGGAGCCGGGGGATTTTCGCAGTTTACCTCTCGAGACATCTTCCCTGTCTTTGATTTTTGTAGCTGATTAATTAAGTCTTGATACTCTTTTTCTAACTCTATTTGTTGTTTAAGAACAGATATTTTTTCCTGTAACTCCTTTGTGGGATCTATAACCACCACCTCCATTGGGGGAGCACTTGGAGGCGGAGGTGCATAGGGAGGGGGTCTTCAGGAAGAGGGCCATTCAGGGTCATAATGTTCTGCTGCCTCTTCCTGTAGGTCAGCACAATCTGGCTCTGACAAATCGTCATCAACCTTTGGTTGTATTTTAGATTCTAATTTCAGATATATACGTTTCTTTTTATTTTGAGCATGAAAGACAGCATTCAAACAACAAAACAAAAGCAGACAATTAACATACATGAGCAGCAAACAACAAGAACAACAACAAAAAAAAAAACCCAGAGAGTTGAGTTCAGGCTGACTTATTTCTTGCCCCATTTTCATTAACATGACTTACCTTTCTCGAAGCAGCAGATTCCTGCGAAGACCACCTTCGTTTCACTTCTGAATTTTCAGCAGATCCTTCTTCCAGTAACGTTCCTCACTGGGTCTCTCATTCTTGCTGCCCCATATTGGGCGCCAAAAATGTTGAAAGGCTCTCTGCCCCACGTTGGGAGCCAAAAATGTTGAGGCCCAAGCTGCCCCACGCTTGGGGGCTAAAATGTCGGGGACTACTCTATCAATGTTGGAACCCACACTGCCAAAAGCCTTGGGGGCTAAATTGTTAGAGACTGCCCCAAGCAGCTTTGGTCCGCAAGTCGGGGTTCAGCAAGAGAAAGAGTGAGGACGAACTCGAAGAATGGAGACCAGACAGAGTGTGATTCAATCCCGTTTATTCTTCAGTCTCTCTTCCTAGTCCAAGTCCCAAGTCTTGAGTTCCTAGTCCCTAGTTCCTAGTCCCTAGTGCCTCCAAGTGTGGGGGAGCTGACAGAAGGCAGCTATCATCCTTGCAGCCATCTTGAGCCATATACCCTGACAAGAGACTTGGTTACAATAGCCTACAACAGCTGATTACACTCTGATAACATCTTGCTTTAGATACCCAGGATCTTCCCTTGGGTGTGTGAGACTTAAAGGTTTGATTTAGAGCTGAGACTTAAGGGTGTGACTTAGAGATCAGATTTAGAGATAAGACCTAAGGGTGTAACTTAAGGACATGACTTAGAAGTGAGACATATAAAAGGCAAGAGGCAGACAGAAAAGTTCAGTACAACTTGGAGTTAGTTATTAGGCACTTGGAAGATCACTAAACATTAGGCACTTAGTACTTGGAAGAAGTAACTTGGAACTTGGAGGCACTAGGGACTAGGAACTAGAGACTAGGAACTCAAGACTTGGGACTTGGACTAGGAAGAGAGACTGAAGAATAAAGGGGACTGAATCACACTCTGTCTGGTCTCCATTCTTCAAGTCCGTCCTCACTCTCTCTCTTGCTGAACTCTGACCCATGGACTGGAGCAGCTTGGGGCAGTGCAGGCTCTAACAATTTAGCCCCCAAAGCTTTTGGCAGTGCGGGTCAAACATTGATAGAGTGGTCCTCGACATTCTTGACACCCAAGTTGGGGCAGCTCGGGCGCAACATTCAAGTTCCAAGTCTCAAGTCTAAGTGATCTTCCAAGTGCTAGTGTCTAATCCTAGTTACCTGTCTCAAGTCTCAAGTTCCTACTCCAAGTGTCTAATGTCTGTTCTTCCTCCAAGTGCCAAGTGCCTAATACCTAATACTCTTCCAAGTTCTCTAGTCCAAGTGTCTTCTACCTAATGCCTAATGCCTAATGCCTAATTCTCTGTTCCTCCTCCAAATGCCAAGTGCCTAATGCTAACTAGTAATTTCTTCTGTCTGCCTCTTGCCTTTTATGTGTCTCACTTCTAAGCCACGCCTCTAAGTCACACCCTTAAGTCACACCCTTAGGTCTTATCTCTAAATCATACCTTTAAGTCTCACACACTCAAAAGAAAATCCTGGGTATCTAAAACACGATGTTATCAGAGTGTGCTCAGCTGTTGTAGACTATTGTAATCAAGTCTCTTGTCAGGGTATATGGCTCAAGATGACTGCAAGGATGATAGCCACCTTCTGTCCACTCCCCACAGTCTATCTGTATATTTTTTACACAAGGAGTTTTGTGTATTATGGGATTATACATGGAGTTACATGTATATGGGATTTTTTGGTAAATAATTAATAATATGATATCTGTAGCTCTTTTGGGTGTCCTTTTTATTTTTTAATGCAACTCCATCCTTCTTCATTTATTTCCCTTCCTCTTCCATAAAGTGTCTGTCCTTTTCCTTCTGTCAGATCCCTTGTCTGTGCTATTCCCCTTTTTGTTCTTCCCACCTTCTTCTATAATTACCTCCTTCTCTCTTCCTAAGAAGCCCACTCTTTTCTCATTTCCCTGATCATTTACACCCCACATTTTCCCTTTCCATTGCTCCCCAATGGTGGCAACAGTTTCATTTTACCTTTCTGGTTTCTGTAGTTACTATAAGTTATGTTATGTTACGTTATGTATTTATATCTGAAGATTTGGAACAAAGAGCCCAATAAGAGAGAACATGGCATTTTTGGGTCTGGTTAACCTCATTTGATATGATTTTTTTTCTAGGTCTATCCATTTATCTGCAAAATTAATGATTTAAATTTTGTTACAGATGAGTAGTATTCTACAGTGTGTTTGCCACCCATTTTATTACTCATTAATCAGTTGAAGGCTGTTTATGTTGTTTCTGTTTTCTATCTATTGTGAATAGAACAGCAATGAACATGGCTGTTTTATTGAATTATATTTTATTGGATTATTGTCAGACAGGATACATGGGACAACTTCAATCTTTGAATTTGTAAAGATTTGTTTTGTTTCAGGATGTAGTATATTTTTTGAAAAGCTTCCATGTACAGCAGAAGAGAAAGTGAATTCTTTACTGTTCGAATAAAATAACTGTATATATCTGTTAAGTCCATTGATGTATGATGTCAATTTATTCTTGACATGTCTCTGGTTATTTTGTTTAGATGACCTGTTTACTGTAGAAAGTAAAATATTGAAATCACCCAGTACTAATTAATCAGTGTCTTTAAATCCAACAATAGATTTTTCTTTTAGTGAAACTTAGTACTCTGAGTTTGGTGCAAATATGTTAGATAATAATGTTTTCTTGTGAATTGTCCTTTTAAAAATCTCTTCTGATTAGTTCTAATTTAAAGTGTAAAGTTATATTTTCAGATATTAGGGTAGTGGCACTGGCTTGGTTCCTGGTCCTATATCATTGGGTTACTTTTGCCCATCTTTTTACTCAAAAGTGGTGCCGATCTTAGTCTTAAGACTAAGATATGTTTCTTGTAGGCAGAAGATTTGGGGTTTTGTTCCTGATCCATTCAGTCAGTCTGTGTCTTTTGATTGTGGAATTAGGATCATTTATAGTTAAAGTTATTACTGAAATGAGTGTGTTAACGGTAGTCATTGTGCTGCTGACATTTGGTTTTGTTTGTATTCTCCATGGGCCTTCATAGTTTAATAATTATGGCTTTTTGGGGGGGGTTGGTTTTTTGGGTTTTTTTGAGACAGGGTTTCTCTGTATGGCCTTGGCTGTCCTGGAACTCACTCTGTAGACCAGGCTGGCCTCGAACTCAGAAATCTGCCTGCCTCTGCCTCCCAAGTGCTGGTATTAAAGGCATGCGCCACCACCGCCCGGCATAATTATGGCTTTATACATCTTTCCAAAGTCTCTCTGATATTCTCATTTTCTCTTTAGCCCAAAATACTGCTTCCTGATTCATCCTTAGTTTTGATTTGTTGGGGATAATTAGTTTTCTAGGCAGCTTATGTTGTGGAAAAGTTTTTTTTTTTCTCTTCAAACATGGCAGTTAGTTCTAAAATTTACAGTGCTACTCACTATAAATAGGAAGAACTTTAAAGACACTTGCAGTGTATTTGGCATAATTCTAACACCTCTCTGGAAGTTTTAATGATACATAGGGAGCTTATGAATTTCAAGAATGCTGCTCTGCTGAGTGTTGATGTGGTAGATACTGCAGATTAAATTACCCATGCCCTGAGGTCTGTATTTCTATTTTGGTCAACCTTCAAGAATGGCATGCTAGCCCTTTTTGTCCTGGGAATATTTTATTCCTGCTCATCTTGTTAAAACTTATCTTTAACAACATCAACATGTTGATAACTAAAGTACATGGCTTGTACCTGAAAATGGACCCCCAGACAGAGTTATTAATAACAGGCTAGCAAGCCAAGAAACAGGTAAGATTCTGCACAGAGCCTTACCCGCCTAAGACAGAAGTGCATTGCTTTTGATAATGCGTATTCCACGATGGGTAAGAAAGGCATTCTTGGCAGAATGACCTAAGACAGGCTCAGTCTTGTTAATGAAATTAAAAAAGGGAAGAGGCAGAGAGCCTTTGGGGGCTGCTTGGCAAGAATCTGACATGGGCCAAGGACAAGGAAATGGGATGCTTGACAGGAATATCACATTAGCCAAGGACAAGGAAGTAGGCTTCAGGCAGGAATCAGATATTAGGCTAGAACAAAAAAATTGATTTCAGGTGGGAAACTAAATCTTAGGCTAGAACAAGGAAGTGGGCTTCAGACATGAAAATGACCTTGGGCTAGAACAGGGAAGTAGGCTTGGATGCTTTGGTCATCCTGATAAGCCCTTAGAAACAGTTATCATGGGAGTGTTCATGTAATTGGGTTAAATGCCTTGCTTTTTCTTTGACTATTTGTGATTATTGTCTTGCTTGTTCCTTGACTATTTGCATCTATTGTATTGTAAGTTCCTCAACCTAGAACTGACCTTAATACATGCATGTAATTAAAATGGTATAAAAGCAAAAAAGGAGGAAAGGATGTGATAGGGGGTTCTAGGGAGGGGAAATGGGGAAAGGGAATGACATCTGTATTGTAGATAAATAAAATATCCAATAAAAATTAAAAAAATAAAAGAATCTGGGATATGCTGTTTACTTGAAATCTCTTTCATCTATCCCTATAATTTGAAGGTTTGGTCTTTACATGGTGTCCCACATTTTCCATGTGTTTTCTTTCATATATGTAGTGAGAGTTTTGGTTTCTTTATAATCACATAAATAGATGTTTTTGTTTTAATTCCAGGTGTGGGATATGGGGCTGATTCAGATTGTCCACAGCAGCTGGCAGTTGCCTATGATTTGCCTCATGCTCTAGCAGGGGCATGATTTGCCAGATGCAGATAGTTTTTGTGAGTGTGCAAAGTTTGGAATTCTGGGGACTTTTAAGAGGATAAACACACATACACACACACACACACACACACACACACACACACACACACACGATTCCTGATAAAGGGAGCTGTTTGACCAGCTGGTGGTTGGATGCAGTTTGTCATGGTTTGTTAAGTGGCTGAAATTGGATATCCTTATTGTACATATCAAACTTGCTCCCCAAAAACTCAACATCCCTAATTAGCTGTCCTGATGTACAGGTTGTGTTTCCTGCTCCACACCTAAGTGTGGAAATAGATAAGTCTGGGTGGAAAGATCATATGTAACGTGAGAGAGTTTTGTGGTTTTGTGGATAGGTGATGAGGATTCTGGCTCAGACCTAAGCTGCTTTGCAGTGAAGCAATAGAAAGACTAGTCTAGGCTGGTACATAAGTGAGAACCAGGCTAAATCAGGTAGGTTGAGGCTAAGGTGTGGATGAGGAAGTTGGAGTACTCTCCAGGCTTGGTCCTGGTAGAAATCTGGAGGTTGGCTGCAGCTCAGGAGATGTTGGACTAGACAGTGGTAGGTGATGTAGGATCCTTGGGGGCCTTGGGGTGCACAGGTGTGAGTGGCCAGATTTAGACTGGGCACTTGCTGTGAGTCCTGGCAGAGACCTGGAGGGTTAAAGAAAAATAAAAATCTGTTTGCAGGGGTACTGACCAAGCTAGACCCAGAGGAAGATATGAGTCTGCAGACTAGATTCTAGAGAAGGACATGGGGAGTCTGGCTATGGAGTCCATCTCAAATATTTATGATTTTAATATGATAGTATATTCTGAGCCATTGGAATTCAAATTATAGCTAGATTGCTCCAAAATATGATCTCAAGAATTGTATGCAGCCTATCTCAGTACAAACACTATTAGGTTAAAATGTTTTCTAGCATGTTTTTTTTCCATGCCACCAGTTAAATTATTTTTATTTCCTTAATTAGCACTCTTACTGGTTTGGAGAACCAACTCAACAAAACCCCGAAATCACCCAATTTTATGAGGGAGTTAAAAGCAAGCATTTTGAAGCTGAACCAACTGATTTGACAGCAGGCATCCAGATCAAACACCTACACAAGGTATTCTTCCATGAAGCAATTCCTCCTGAGGTTGGGATTTAATTTGTATTCACTGTATACTTTTGATGTGAGAAATATGCAAATATTCAAAATTGTTATTTATTTATGGTAATAAGAGTTTATAGCCATTACAATTCTCTGGAGAAAGATAAAAATGTTACCTTTCAGTACTTAATAAATAGTTAATTCTTCTACTAGAAGATAATTTGATCCATGTGACCTATGGTGTACAGTCTGTAAGTGCTGCCTTTTTAAAATGTAGTATCAAATGGAGCTTTGTAACCTTCAGTGGATAAATATTGATCTTCATTTGCTAATGTTTTCTGTGGGGCTGTGGCTCGAGAGTGGGCATGGGTTCTGTTGGGCTGAGTTGTGGATCCCACATGCGGCTACACGTGGCTGGAGCCCTGGCTCTGTGGGTAGAATCTCAGGAATTCAACTGTGTTCACTCCACTCAGTGCTGGGCTGACACTAGGCTGTGAGAAGTCGCAGAACTCTACTCTGGGCATGGGGAGAACACAGTCTGAGACCCTGTATGGGCGGCTGGCCGGAGACTGACTGGTCTCAGTCCTTGGGCTCCCAGGCGCCACTGAGAGGCTGTGGAAGGGTTGAGACCGGGAACATGTGGGGTGGACTGGCCCGCAGCTGAAAAGGGGGAGGGGGAGAAGCGGCGTCCTGCGGGGTAGATGAGACTCTTGGTTGAGGTGACTCACTTGGCTG
The DNA here is from genome assembly GCA_030674055.1 of Rhabdomys pumilio. Classification (NCBI taxonomy): domain Eukaryota; kingdom Metazoa; phylum Chordata; class Mammalia; order Rodentia; family Muridae; genus Rhabdomys; species Rhabdomys pumilio. The sequence continues at coordinate 108,595,064 of JANHMN010000003.1, forward strand.
GGTCATGGCTGGCTCCGCTAGCTTGCTTCAGTTGGTGGGCTCCATGACTGGAACGCAGAGAGATCCTTGGCCGGAGATTAGATGGCAGCTCGACAGTTGAAGACCTTCTCCAAGGTCCCCTCACGGTGGGCCCCAAAGACAAGAGGTAGTCCATGGTTTCAAAAGGTTTATTGTCATGGCAGAAAGTGGATGAAGCTGTACCCTGAGTTCTCAGGGTGGGCCTGAGGTTAAGTACCTTTTTCAAGTAGGAGGGTCTGGGAAAGAATGTTAAGTTGGCTATGCCCTCTGGTCTTTAGGTATCTCATTAATATGAAGATCTCTTGGGGTTCTGTGGCCTGTAGTCATGCCCTCTACCTGTGGAGGGGCTGGTAGTGGCGTTGTCCTACATGCCTGAAAGGCACAGATCGATGGAGATCTTCTGCCTTATGTCAGAAGCCTGAAGACTGGGAGCATGGTGAAATGCATGCCATCCCTTACAGGGAAACCTGTGAGGTCTCCAACCTGATGGGTCTCTGGCCATTTCTAGCCAGTGCTCGATCAGAAACCATGCTGTCCCTCATAGTCCACCACCTACTTCTACTTCTTTCTCCTTTGCCTGGATGATTGTTGGGGAGAGCAGAAGTGACTCTTAGATCTGTCAGTTTTGCTGGATTTTTGGTTAAGTATGAAGCTCAGGTTATTCATGTTTTCTGGTATTTACTTCTCTTTCAAGAATAAGCTTGAGCTTTAAGCTCCTAACTCTATAGCTTGAAGATACTCCAGAATGTAGATGGTGTTTATTCTCTTATAGACCTTTCCTAGCCTTGTTATATTACAAAAAGTCTTTATTTTGCTTTTACCAATCTAGGCGTAACATTTATCTTTGCTCTAGGCTCCAAACCTTTGTCAACACTTTGTGAATATTAGTAACTTATAATATAGTTAGAGCTATAGGCAGCTTACTTAAGGAATTCATGGGTTATGACCATTTCTCCAGCCGTACTGTGTGTGTGTGTGTGTGTGTGTGTGCGCACGCGCGTGCACGCACTGTCACATAAATATAGACACAGACCACAACTCAAACATAGAGGTCAGAAGACAAACTGTGGGTGTCTGTCCTAGTTCCACACCTTCTTTGAGACAGGAGACCCTGTTGTTTTTTGACTGTACATGCCAGATAAGATAGCCCACTAGCTCAAAGAATTCTCCTGCTTCTGCCTCTCATATTCCTGTTGGAGCATTAGGATCATGGATATGTCCAGCTTTTATGTGGTTTCTGAGGATTAGAACTCAGATTCTTATCCTTGCACAGCAAGTGCTTTTGTCTACCTAGAAATTCCTGCTGTTCCCCAAATACTGACTGAAGAAGATTGAGGCATCACCAGCTTCATGGTGGTAATTAAAACAAAGCAGGAATAGATGGGATTGTTCAGGGAAGTGTTACTGTGTAATTCTAAAACTCACATATTTTTAAATAGATTTCTCCTCTTTGATGTTTTTCCTTATCACACTCTATTTCCCCATGAGATTAATATGGAGCCCTATTTTGTCCATAAAGAGTTGCTGCAAGTAGCTGTTCTTCCAAACTGTTTATGAAGGCTGTATAGCTCACACATATGGGCTTCCCCCAACAGGTATTCCAAGAAAATAACACCACCAAAGTTGCCATCAAGGACTTGTCTTTGAACTTATATGAGGGACAGATCACTGTTCTTCTAGGACCTAATGGGGCAGGAAAGTCCACTACCCTGTCCATCCTCTCAGGTAGGTAGGTGTTCAGCTCAATCCAGAAGGGACCCTTACTCAGAAACTGGGAATAACGCAATGAGATTTGCATGATATAGTTTAATAATCTGCTTTGTCTTCAAGTTTGTAAGTAATGTAAAAGTTTAAAAGTTTATGTTTTGGGGGAGTAATACATAACAATTAAAAGACCAATACTTGAAGAAGACACTATAATTTTTTTAGTATGTATGAATCTAAGAAGAGAGCACCAAAACCCTCAAAGCAAAACTTGAAAGATTTGAAAAAGCAGGGATCACATTCGCATCTCACAAATTAAAAACACAAACAAAAGACAATAACCTGGTTGAGGACTAAGGACAATCAAAATTTAAAGTTACTACACTTGTGCTTGTATGCAAATGCCAGAAGCCAATGTCCTGAATCACTTCTCCACTGTATATATTTTGAGACAGTTTCTCAGTGAAACCAGAACTCACCCTTCCAGCTACCATGGTTGATTTGCAAGCGCTAGGAATGATTTTTGTCTCTGCGTCAGCCCCTACTCCTATTTTACCACTTACCAACAGCAGCAGCGGCAGTGGCAGCGGCAGCAGCAGCAGCAGCAGCAGCACCACCACCACCACCACCACCCATCAGTGCAGAAATTAAAAATCACACCAGTGTACCTGGTTTTTAATGTGATTTCTGGGAATCTAAACTCAGGGCTTTGTGTTTGTACATCAAGCATGCAAACACTTTACTAAATGAGTCACCACTCCAGATCAAGAAATCTTATTTTTAAAAAAAGGAGGAGGAGCAGAAAGAAGGAGAGAGAAAAGAGGAGGGAAGAGGAAGGAGCATAAGGAGAGGAAGGAGGAAGAAGAGCAGGGGGAGGAAGAAGAGCAGAAGGAAGATCAGAAGAGAGGAAGTGGAAGAGGAGGGACCAAGTGTGATCTAGAGAAGAAGTGTACAAACCAAAGTAAAATGTTCATTGATGGAAATTAACAGTGGGTGTGGACTGGTCAAAAAAAAAAGAATCACTGAATTTGAAGAAACATTGGTAGATGTTATGTAACAGAAAAGGGAAAAGGATGTTATGTAAAAGAAAAAGGGAAATCAACAGCATCAGAGAAATACAGGCACCCTTAAGTACACTGAATGTATGTGTATTATCATTGTCAGGAAAAGGAGAAAGAAGGAGAAAAGAATTCTAGGAAATAAAAGTTGAAAACATCAGATGACATATTCAGGAAACCAACAACAAATCTTTAATAAGATAAACTTAAGTCCACACTCAATGCATAATAGGAAATTCTGAAAAAAACAGAAACAGAAAACGGTTGAAAGCACCAAGAGTGTCACTCATCACGTGTGACAGAGCCCCCTTGACACTAAGAGGTGACTTTTTAATCAGACACAACATGGGCCACACGAGAATGAGGCAACACATTAAACGGGTGAAAGAAACAACCAACAGCCAAGGGATTGAGGCCACTTTTCAGGGAAGCACATGAAGGAATGATACCTCAAGATGAGCAAAACCTAGAGTTCATGTCTAGAAGACTGCCTTGCCAGAAATACTAGGGAACGCTTCAGGCTGAGTCTAAGTAGACCCAGGTAGAAATGTAAATACACACACTCTACCATCAAATAAGTGTGATTGTCAAAAAGATATTATGTTATGTCTTACCAAGATAGTAATACAAATCCATAGGAAAAAATGAGAAGAGCAGTGCTGTCTTAGTTATGTTTTCTATTGCTGTGAAGAGACCTCATGACCACAGCAAGCAGGACAAAAAAAAACAAAACCATTTCATTTGAGCTGGCTTATAGGTTTACAGGTTTAGTGTTTTTATCATCATGGTGGGAAGCATGGTGGCACCCATGCAGTCATGGTGCTGGAGAAGGAGCTGAGAGTTCTATATCTGAATCTGAATCAGCAGGCAGCAGGAAGAGAGAAAGGGAGAGAGAGAGAGAGAGAGAGAGAGAGAGAGAGAGAGAGAGAGAGATGGGGCCTGGTTTGAGCATTTGACACCTCAAAGCCCTTCCTCAATGAGGCCACACTGACTCCAACAAAGCCACACCTTCTAATACTGCCACTCCTTGGTGATCAAGCATTCAAATATATGAGCCTTATGGGGACCATTCTTATTCAAAGTTAAAAAAGTGTTAAAGAAGAAGGGAAATGTGACAATCTTTACTAACACATTTTCATCATTTCCTTAACAAAAAATATACCACTACATCATAGTTAATAACACATATAGACGTTGTACATAATCAATAGTATCAAAAGGGAGGTGCAGCTATACAGATATTATAATCACTCCAAGTTCTGGAATTAAATTATTATCAATTTTTAATGACTCCAAAACAACTACAAAGATAAATATAAAGCATTGGCAGTCAGGAGTGAGGGTGAATGCCTGTGATTTCAGTACCTAAGAGATAGTGGCAGGTAGATAAGCAGCTGAAGGTCATCCTCACTACATAGCAAGTTCAAGGCATCCAGGGCTATATAAGACTCTGTCTCAAAGAAACAAACAGACAAGCAATAGTGAAGAATGAAAGGAAATAAAAATATTATGATAGAAATGTTTGATAGAGCATTCGATAGAAATGTGTGTTGTGGTTTTAATATATTTGACAAGAGATAGCCAAGGTTGGACATCATGCTACAGCTGTACTTGGTAATGTATACTAGTCACTCAGGTGGTACTGGTTTTGAAGGCATGAAGGGGTCATGTAGAACAACTGAGGCCTGACATAGTGAGAGGCCACAGAAGGCCACTGGTGATGCAGCCTCCCTTGCAGTTGATGTCCCACAACTGAAGGGGTCATGCAAAGAAGTTGAGGCTTGGCACCATGAAGAGAGCCTATGAGAGGCTATTTGTGAAGCCTCGTTGCAGCAGAAGACCCTAGTGTATTGGAGATGCTGGTACTATGGAATGACCATCAAGAACTGCAGCAACAGTGGAGTGGAGTCAACCAGAGCCTAGAGGGCTACAGAGAGAGGAGCTGGAGAAGTGACATGCAAGCCCTTTAGAGGAGCCCAGAAGATCTTGAAGTTGACTTGGAGATCCCTAGATGTCAAAGCCATGAGATACCTTCTGAGAAAAACTGTTAACAAGGAGTAGAACCAGCCCAGGAAAAAGAAGTTTGTTGCAGTCAACAAAGATGAAGAAAGAGTTGGAGATCTGAAGACCCCTTTGATGTCAGACATGGAGATGCAGAGTTTGGAGTTTGCCCAGCTGGTTTCCTGTCTTGCTTTGGAGATTACAATTAAGTGATTGGATGAATCTCAGAAGACACTTTGAACTTTAGACTTTTAACCGTGTTGTGACTGCTATAGACTGTGGGAACTTTGAAAGTTAAACTAATATATTTTTTATTATGCTATGGCTTGTATGGCCCCCATAGACTTTTTGTGTTTGAACAAGCCTTTGGAAGCCGGGGAGTAGAATGTGGTGATTTAACTATGCTTAGGCCAGGGAGTGATACTATTAGGAGATGTGGTCTTGTTGGAGTAGGTGTGGCCTTGTTCAAGAAAGTATGTCACTGTGGGGGTGGGCAATGAGATCCTCCTCCTAACCATTGGGAGCCAATCTTCTCCTAGTGCCCTTCAGATGAAGAGATAGAACTTTCAGCTCCTCACACACCATGCCTTCCTAGATGCTACCATTCTCCCACCTTGATGATACTGAACCTTTGAACTTGTAAGCCAGCCCCAATTAAACGTTGTCCTTATAAGAGTTGCTTTGGTCATGGTGTCTGTTCACAGCTGTAAAAACCTAAGACAATGCTTAAGAATGTGACAAAGGCAACAGAGAACTAAGGAGCACAGAAAACCAAAGGCTGGCAGATAGAAACCCAACCAATATCAATAATTATATTAAATGTGGATTATTTGCTTCAAAACACAGGAGACATTCAGGAGCAATTGTAATGGCCTGTGTTGTTTAAGGGTCCCTTAGACTCCCCTGTCAGTGCTGGAAAAGGTTTTTCATACCTAGTCCTGGGTTTGTTACATAGTTTATGGTTCTTGTGGAAGAACATTATTACCCCAAGTGGCATAACATCATTTAAAATAAAAATAATACATGTACGTACACACACCACAATTTTAGATAAACAAAATGATACAATTCCTATGTCCTTTTAGAGCATCCTTAGTGTTTTTTCCCACCTCTCTTTCTTTCCCCCTACTGTTAAATCCTTTACCCCACCTTCCCCCCATCCTTCTCTTTATAGTGCCTGTGTCCTGTTCTTCCACATTCTGCTACTCCACTCCAACCCCAGTTCCGTTTTACTGCCTGCTTTTTATGGTTACTATAGGTTATATATTCACACTTGCCTTTCTGGGTTTGAGTCACCTCATTCAGCATATTTTTGCTGAAGGTGCCACACACTGGACACAGCATTTGAAGGCAGTGAATTGGACCTGATCCAGAAGCCTTTTCCTTAAGGACTAGTTCTCATAATGTCAGAAGGAGCTGCGCAAGGCACCAAAGGAAAAGGCAATCAATAGACCTAGCCATCTATAAAGCGTATTAACCATAATAGTGCCAGCATGATAATATATTCCAAGTGGCACTTTATCTTAGGGGTAACCAACTGCTGACTAGTTGAATGTATGACCTACACAACAGGCATTCTTGCTTGGTGCTATAAACCTAGCCAACTACCCATGACTAGAGAATCCATGGACTCTACCAGAGAATACCTACTGCCATTTTCCTCAACAAACATAATTTGTATCTGTATCCTAAATACTTATCCTTAAACCTACAGATAAGTGTAGCTTTCACCACTCACCAAAGAATATTCTTCCTGCAATAAGTGGAAACTATTAGAAAAATCCACAACTGAAAAAAATGCAGATAATACATAACCATGAGGTTTCTAACCCCAATTGATAATTCTGCAACACAACCCATATATCTAAGACTCAGGGATAATTGACAGAGAGGGGGCAGAAAAATAGTCTAGAACCAAAGGCCCAGGAAATCTGCTGTTCATGCCCCATGACCTTCAACAACATGTTTACCCAAATAAGCATAATAACAACATGAGTTGACATGCTAATGTGAACAGGGGGAATGCCACATGGTCCCATTCTTACATGATGAACTATAGTTAGGTTAATAACTACTGAGATAGAAGAGCTCATCCACTGCCCAATCTCAAGTGGTCAGCCCTAGAGACTTACATATGAGCAGAGCAAAAAGGCTTTGGTAGGTTATATGCACATACATGGACATATACATATACGTGTGTGTGTGTGTGTGTGTGTGTGTGTGTGTGTGTGTGTGTGTGCGTGCATACATGTAACAATAACAAAACACCATGAATCCAGGGAGATACTGGAGGAATTGGAAGGAGGTTTTTAGAAGTGATGTGTATATTCAGATTATTAGTCTATAAAAAAAGGATTATCAGATGGGATAAAATATGCTTCATCACTATAACATCTTTAAGAGACACAGATTAGAGTCTAGGGTGTAAATACTTTGAAAGTAAAAAAAAAATATGTTTCCTGCAAGCAGCAGTGGCTAAAAAGTTGGAGTGGAAATTCAAATGTCAAAAGAAAAACTTTTAAAACTATAAAATAGAAACATATTTGATAATTACTAAACTCGGTGTGGAAGGTCCATGATAGAAGCTAAGTGTCAGAAAATGGCAGTTTCATTTTAGAACAACTAAAATCAGGATAATTTGTTTAATATAAAAACTTATCATGAAAGGGGAGTCAGACTCCAGGACAACAGAAGCCATTTGTGACCATAGTCACTCTGGCTGTTTTCTAACAGAATTAATTAATAGGTAATCTGGCAAGTCTGTCAGCTACTTAGGAGACTGGGGTAGGAGGATCCCTTGACCCCAGGAGTTCGACAGACCAGACTGAGCAACATAAGATCTTTTCTCAAAAAAGATTACCGAGTTACCACATTTAAAGTAATATTTCTCTTTATTAAAATTCGCCACTCATTACAGCTTCCTAAGACTGTATAACCATCTGAACCATTATGAAATTATTTTGGGTGACCAGATAATTTTTTCCACCAACTAGAATTTAAATTCTTAAAGGAGAATGGTTTTATGGTGTGGGGTTTCCAGCTTCAAAACTGTTCCTGCGTCTATTGCGGGTCAGAGACTGTCATATAAATAGTAACTGTTGACAAGTGGCTGGTAGCGGTTCTGGACTCTCCCTATGCTACACTACCATGCTTCTATCACTCTGAGTGATTTTCCCTTCTCCACTGAATATTGGAAACCACAGCATACAGGGAAGCAGGGAAATGCAGTAAGTCATTCCTAACATGATCCTAAAAGAGACAACGAGTATTGTCAGTCATCCACATTGCCAGTGAGCAATCCGTATGTAGACTTTGTCAGAGGAACCAATGAGCCTGTTTCCTCACACAAGCTGTTTGTGTTTCATCTTCTGCCTGATTCTAGGTCTCTATCCCCCAACCAGTGGAGAGGCCTATGTCTATGGAGAAGACATCTCACAGCATATGGATCAAATCAGAAATTCCTTGGGCTTATGCCCTCAGCAGAACCTGTTGTTTGATCATTTGACAGTATCAGAGCACCTTTATTTCTACTGCAGGGTAAGCCAAGGATGTCCCCCTACCCCTGAGTCCCTGTTCAGGTAGATCATCAACTCCCAATATCCTTATTCTTATAAAGCTCAAGAAATGATTTGAGATAAATTTTCCTCTAAACTTTAGGAATGGAAAGAAAGGATAATGACCACAGAGCTGAAGTATGGAAGGAGCTGACGTGAGATATTTGTAAGATTCAGAGGTCAGGAGTGGAGTGAAACATGACCTTTGGGGCAGCTGTACTTGTGAGCCCATAACAACTATGGTGGCCTGCACAGTCCTGCACAAGATTGAGCCAGTCAACAGTCCAGCATAGACTGGAGGGGCTCACAAAGTCCCAACCCTAGATGAGGAGCTTTGGCAGCTGACTGCTGCTGAGATAGGGAAAGTAGCTGTTGTCAGAGGACTCATGCCCCAGGGAGTGGCCTCACATGCATCTGCAGACAGACAGCACTGACTGGACCCAGTGGCTTATGAAAGACAGAGTGAAGTTGGGAGGCAGGCATGGTAGTGAGTGCTGAGAGGAGTCAGATGACCAAAATACGTGATATACACACATGCAATTCTCAAAACCAGAACATTTTAAAAAAGAAACTCCTAAGAATATTGGAAGTGCCATGCAAACTCTTGTCTTTTGCTAGATAAAAGGAGTACCTCAAAAGACATATCTTGAGGAAACTAACAACATGCTGTCAGCTTTTAACCTGATAGAAAAGCATGATGCATTTTCGAAGTCACTGAGTGGAGGCATGAAGCGCAAACTCGCCATCATTATAGCCCTGATAGGGGGCTCCAAGGTAAAAAGAGAAAGCTAAACCAGATAACTCTGTGCTTCATATGGTTAAAAATCCAAGTGTTACAAATTTAAAAGCTGACACGGATTTAACACTTTGAAAGCAGCTCCCTTGGGTAGAATTCACATTGTCAACCTCATTGGTATAAAATGACCATGGGTTTGGCTTTAGTACAAAAGTCCTAGTCTTATATTAAAACTTACTACCTTTGCTCAGTCAGACATTTTGCTTAAAAAGAAAAGGAAGAGCAAACCTAGTACTGATAGGACCCTCATGGGACCAGTGCATGTTTACTCGGTCATAGAATTGTTATGTCTTTAGGTGGTGATACTTGATGAGCCAACATCTGGCATGGACCCAGCCTCAAGGAGGAGCACCTGGGACCTGCTTCAGCATTATAAAATGGACCGTACCATCTTACTGACCACACACCATATGGATGAGGCTGATGTGCTGGGTGATCGCATTGCTATCATGGTCAGGGGGACCTTGCGATGCTGCGGCTCTTCAGTCTTCCTGAAAAGACTATACGGTCCATTTCCTATGATTATTCATAGGATGTTGTTGCCTAAACAATACTCACAGTTCCCATTGGTTTTGTATGTATTGTCCAAACTTGAATGATGCACTATGCTGTGTTCAACTAACGTTCAGCTGCAAGTCTTTTGTGTAGTTGTTTCTATTTTTTTTAAACTTATTTCCCACTTCTATGTTCTGTGTTTGTTGTATCGTATTATCCACCCTGCATCATGATTTCTAGGTAATTGTGATCTAGTGCAATTATCCATCAGTGAGATGATGGCTATATTCAGAGATATAGAAATAGAGATAAGAGGGGGATAGATACCTTTCTAATTTCCCTGGCAGTTTTTGGTGTAACTCATAGGCTCTTTAGAGTGCATGTGGCCTAATCACACATTATTATTATTATTATTATTATTATTATTATTATTATTATTTAACATAATTGGCTGGTGCTTGGAGCCAATCATAAGCCTAACTTCTTTTCCTCCTGATTTTTTGGTTATTGGAAAGTGAAGTGCCAGGGGCAGGCTTGTAATCTGGAGGTGTAGATTTGTTGGGGAGTAACTTGAAAACATTTCAGATGTCATCTCCTTTCCCCATTTCCCCTCCCTAGGACCCTCCTATCCCGTCCCCCCTCCTCCTTTTTGCTTTTAAACCATTTTAATTACATGCAAGTATAGTATTAAGGTCAGTTCTAGGTTGAGGGACTAGCAATACAATAGATGCGAATAGTCAAGGAACAAGCAAAACAATAAATACAAATAGTCAAAGAACAAACAAGGTAATAAACAAAACTCTGTGAACACTCCTGTAATCCCTGTTTCTTATATTTTTGGTTATGAGCCTAGCCTTTATCGGCTAAGCCATCTCTCCAGCCACTGTAAACATTGTTTCTAAGGACTTATCAGGCTGACCAAAATATCTGAGCCAACTTCCCTGTCCTAGCCCAAAGTCATTTATATGTCTGAAGCCTACTTCCTTTTTCTAGCCTAAAATTTAGATTCCTGTCTGAAATTACTTCTTTGTTCTAGCCTAATATTTAGATTCCTGCCTGAAATTACTTCTTTCTTTTAGGTCAGTTTGTTTTTTGTTAACCTTAGGTCAAGTTCTTTGAGAAGGAGCCTGAACCCAAAAGGTCTAGTCTCTCAATATGATTTATCTTCCCTCACTGGTGTCTAACTTGCCAATTCAGATGTGGCACTGGAAGCCGTTGCTATTCCCATTTCCTGCATCTCCATGTAAAACTCACCTCCAAGCAAAAGTGTAGTGACTGCACATCCTACCTCCTTGTCCTCTCTCAGGCGTGCACACTCTCGGGTTCCTCTAGTCCACCTCCTATGGAGCTGAGCTTTCACCATTGTCCACTTCTTTCAGATGTTCATGGTGAAAGTTCTGTTAGGATATACCAATATCACCAAGGCCACGAGCTAAACTCACCCTCATTTATTATGAATGTGTTCAATGGATATGTAAATTTCATTTGACAGAATCTTGATAAAAATTTTAGGGATGTAATTTTTCAAGGACATGTTAAATTTTCCAATTGTTTCCTATTTTATGATAACTGTGATTGTCCACTTGTGGTATTCTCTGTCTCCTCTCACTTCATTTTTTTTTTCATTGCTAATTGGATCACTTTTAGTGATCCTTTTTTTCAGGGCTATTGAGTCTTTTCTCTTTCTACTCTGCTGCTGAGACTATGCAGTAACTTCTTTGTTCTTCCCTGCTGTTTCTGCTGGCTTTCATTTATAGTTTTATTATCAGTCTGAAAATTTTCTGATTGCATCAACTCTTTGTTTTTCTATTTCTAATAGATAGATTAATGTATTTATCATGATTGTTCTATAGCCTCTGTCCTGTAATTTCTACATCTAGGCCAGTCTCTGCTTCTAATTTTCTATACTATATAGTATTATGTTTATTATATACCCTTGCTTATTTATTGGCATAGTTTATATTTTATTTTTAAAACAACAGTGAAAACTAAAGTATGTAATACTTATCTCAAAGAAGCATATACCCTTATCTTCATCAGGCCCTGTGTATGCATGATAAAGTTAATAGAATCTGTATTTGGGCAATGCTGTAGCATGGTACAGCTTTGTTTGAATTCTGCTCACCGCTCTCTTCAAATGTCATAAGAAGGAAACAATGTGAGATCTTGAGACAGACATATAGGAAGATGATGTTCCCTTTAGGTTACAGTCCAAGCACCAGTCTTCTGACTCTGATATATCCTCTTTGATTTCCATCCCCACCTTCTACCCTGTGTATTTCTTCAGTACCTTGTTGCTTACTTGTTCTCTTGTACTCTCTCTTCTCCCTCCCTTCCTGCCTCTTTTCATCCATCCCTCCCTTCCTGCTTTCCTCCTTCCCCCATTCCTCCCTTTCTCAAAGGACACATGTCAGGTGATAGGTCCAGATCCCTAAGAGACATTTCCCTTAGATCTGCAGCCCAAGCCTCAGGTACCAGAATGCCATTGCTAGGAGTGCAAATCCTGGACTGCCACACCTATTCCCCCACCTAGTGTTAGGAAGATCAGTGAAGGAGGAGAATAAACAAGAGGAGAATGAGGGGTGGAAGAGTGAGAGGAGAAAAAGGATGAGACAACCCAGGGTGTCTGGGAAGAGATGATGACAGAGGGTAAACATAGAATATTTCTATGTTTACCTATATTTATATTTCTATAAAAATGTCTTACATCTTTGAAGGAAAGAACTTTTATTGAATCCATGTAGGTTCTGGCATATAACACAGACCCAGGAAGCACCTGTTTATGAATATTAACCTGTTTTCTCCAGTTTCAGAATCAGTAAACAGAAAGGTCAAGGAGTCTTTAATGTCATCTTTGTTCCATCTGGTTTTATAATCCAGATCATTATAGATGCCTTATAGAACTATGTATAATTATATCATTAATTATGATTATATTATATAATGCTGTGTTCTATAGAGTTGTAGTCAAATAACCCATGACATGCTCTGTCTTCCTCTAACATACCCAAACCATAGAAAGCCAGGTATAATCTCATGAAAATATGAACAAAAAATATTCAATTTGGTCTTCTGAATTGCATTTTCTCAGGTGTTGGAAGTCACCTAGTCATGGTGAAGAAACCTTACTGTGACATTGATGAAATCTCAAAACTGATCCATTCCTATGTGCCAACAGCCACTCTGAAGACTGATGTTGGAAATGAGTTATCTTTTATTCTACCCAAAGAATATACACACAGGTATAGATATAGAGAATGCTAACCAGTTGATTTCAAACATGGTCAGAAATCACTGTTGTTTTTCTTAATGTTTTCTGGATTAGCAAATAGGATTTATTTAAGAAGACAAAACTTCTGTCATAGACGCCACTTGCACTGAAAAGGGACAGATGCCCTTGCTTGATACAGCTTGCTAGAATTAATTGGTGATATTGGGTGTTTTGTTATCCTTAGAGTCAATGTGACTACTTGGACAAGGAGATAATAAAAGGGTAGCAGTGAAGTGCTTTCCTAACATGTACAGGCTCTAAATTCAACCCCAGACCACACACATACACTTCACCACTACCAATAGTAATAGTCTGGCAAGGCGATACATATCTTCAATTGTAGAATAAGACATGAAACAGGATTATGAGTTTGAAACCATTATGGGCCATAAAATGAAACATCATCTCAACCAATAAAATAAAAAATAACTAGGACAGCTTAAATGGTAGTTCTTGGATTAAGGATAAAAACCCACCAGGAATAGGTGTGTGATACATTAGTATGCTATCCACCAATGTCATCCACCAGTATGTCATCCACCAATAGACCACAACAAAGCCCCAGTCAGAAACCAGAGTAAAACAATGAAATACAATAGTGAATCTGAAATAAAATTCTAGGTATGCTTCCCTGGTAGTACCTAGCAGCTGAATCAGTTACTAAAGGGGAAGCCAGAGTTGATGTTCACACCTTAGCTGTGTGTGGCAGTTAAGATCCATCTGGAGCTACAAGAATCTTCCTGAAGGAGACTCCCAGATAAAACACTCGATAGCACTTTCCAGTCTACCTGCCTGTCTTGAGTCATATGGACACAAGGGGCAACCTCAGAAGAGATCAGAAACATGCCTAAATGTGGAAGGATTTGGGAGATGATGATAATTCGTGTGGACAGTAGGAACTCTGAGAGGTAGGTAACACATGGTAGATTTCTGAGCCATAAAATCAGATACCACATGGTAGGCTCTGACAGAGCAAAATAAAACTATTGAGCTTAGAGACTGTTTTCTCTGGGACAGCTTTAAACTAGGAAATGAGAAGTAAAAACCTCAATAAAAGTAAATAACTTGTGAATCCAGTCACTTCAGAATATACTAGGAAAACAATGAAATGATGGTTGAATCTTCAGTGAGTTTCATTCCATCGACACTTCTTATGGCTGACGATGCTGGAGTACTCACCACCTGCCAGACATTGTCGAACATCCATTTTCCTGAAGAAAGAACACAGAAGAGAACCAAAGGATCTCCCTGCCACATGCCTGGTCTCCAGGTCACCAACTGTATCAGCAGGAGAATCTTGAGGTTCAAAACTGTGCATTCTCATGTTGTCTAACAGTGCTGAGATTTGTTAGAATGAAGTCAAACTTTAAACCACAACTATAGGATGGCATACAACAGTTTAAGGGAAGAAGTTTAGATTTCTATGAGATGCTCCTGCACCTTGGTATTGTCACAGGCTTAAAACACTTGGCCTGGGAGACAGAGATGGACAGGGGCAACAGTGGGCTATAGTAAGAGGAGAAATAATTGTGTGAAACTCTTGTAAGCTACAAGGAAGATGTGCACCGTGTAGTCTAATGAGAGCTAGGCAACATTGCACAGTAAAGGGGTTGGTTCTGGGAGAGCCTGGTGAGTTTAAGTTGACTGATGCTTTCCTAAATTTTCCATTTTATATCTTTTCCTGTTATTCTGTTATCTCCATTCTTATACAAGAGAGTTTAGTTTGATTCAGCCTCATTGCTTGTTTTCCTTTTGTTGCCCATATTTTGAAGGTCTTATGTTTAAAAATAAAACAAACAAACACCTTGCATAGTCCAAGGTCATGAGTAACTTCCTCTAATTGTCTATTTTGGCAGCTTCATGGTTAGGTGGTAAGAGATATGGGATGTAATGTCATCCTCTGCATGTGACCTCCAGGGTTCCAAACATCTCAACTTCAAAAGATAAACTACATTTTAAAATAAGCAAAATATTCAAAACATTTATATATTTTCCCCAACGAAGACATACAAACAGCCAGAAAATAAGTGGATTAAATACTCAGTAACAATGTTCGGAAATACAAACAAAACCCATACTGAACTATCTCCTTAGGAGTGCTATTATCCCAAAGGACACCAAGAATGAATGATGGGGTTGTTTCTGCTCTGTCTATCTCAAGGTGTACATTTAGAACTGTGTGAAAAAGCAGACAGAAAATACAGAGAAAAATATCGTTTTTCCAAAAAGAAAATTTGAGTTCTCCTGACATCGAATACATGAGAAGATGGTTTCTGTTGGGAACACGATAGAGACGCTACTGAGACCTGGAAATTTCTGCAAAGGATAACTTTTGACATATTGTTCTACAGGATCTTCCTAAATAAAAAATGTTGTTTAAAAAGACTTGATTTTTCTACATTGCTTTTGACTCCTTTATTATAGTTTAATGTAGTTTACTAAGCTTTTTTCTGCACTTATGCAGTTTCCTGTCACTGAGTGCTTTTCCTCTGTTGAATGTGTTTTCCTCGTTTCTTTTCTTTTATTTGCTAATAGTAATCATGACATGTATAAGTAAAATAAGCTAATTATTGTCAACTAAAGTTAGCATTGAGTATCTTTTAAAATTAGACTTTTGTTCTTTGAAAATTTGACACAAGTATACAATGTATCTTTATCATATGCACCCCAGCCTAATCCCTCCAACTCTCCCTAGCCCCTATCACATATTTCCCTCCCAATGTCATGTCTGGTTTTTTAAAAAAATAACCTATTGAGTCCAGTTAGTCCTGCCCATATGTACATGAGTAAAGATCAACCATTGGGAAGTAGGCAACCATACAGTAGCCATGCCTCTAAAGAATAGTGACTCTCCTTTATCAACTGTCAATCTCTTCATAGAGTATCTCAATAGTTTTGTTAAAAAAGCAAAATTATATTTGTCTAAGAATAAAGTATCATGGGAAACAGTATACTATAGCAGTTTATTGTCTTGCTTTCTCTGTGTGTCACCTTTCTGAATTAACAGAAGCATGAAATTATAATAAGCATTGATGGGCTGGTGAGGGGAGATCACTTTTGGATAAGAAGTATGAAAATCATCTCCAGGTCATCTTCTTCTCCTACTTGTAGGTTTGAAGCTCTCTTGACTGCTCTAGAAGAGAATGAAGAAAAACTTGGCATTTCTAGCTTTGGTGTGTCTTTCACTACCATGGAAGAAGTCTTCCTTAGGTAAGTAAAAGTACATAGAAAAAAGTGGGGTGGGGAATCCTTGGAGGGAAAGACTCTTTGTATGCTTGACAAACCAAGATTCCGCACTTTAGTAATTTAAGCATGACAAGGTTCAGAGGTGGGTTGGTGCTTGGGAACTAAATCAAGAACTAAACAATGAATAACCCAAGGGGCCTTTGGAGTCATGAGTTGCAACTCATATTCTTCAAGCAAGGGATAGTGAGATATGGTTGAAATGACAAGCTTTGCTTATTTTTCAATATAGGGTCAGTAACATGGAAGACTCAAAATCAGATATCAATGCTACTCAGTTGCCCTCAGTAGGAAGCAAAGGGAACAAAAGTAAGGATGTTGACAGCAGCATGAGAGCAGACTTTCCCACACAGAGTGAAGACTCAACCACTGTGTTTAACACTGGGGTAAGAACCTTTGCTAAGAAACAGGTGTCTCTCAGTCAGTACGCCATAGTTTTGTGTTGTATTAACACACAAACCAAAAGAATGTAGAGATCTCAGCCACTACAGAACCAACCTGGTGTGGAAAAGTTGGGATGCCAGCCTGATCAATGTTTAAATGTGGAGAGATGAATTCTAGAAAAGCATATCTGCTGTTTAGTGCTGATACCATTATTCCGAAATTTTGGGGGACTTTTGTTTTGTTTTGTTTTGTTGTCTTCCAAATTGAAAATCCAGAAACTTAAATGCTATTTCAAGTTGTTCTTCAAATCATCAACTTGAAGTGTATTCTAAGTCTTTCAAGAAAAGTAATTGCATGTGAGATTGTTTCCAAACCAGTGAGGCCCTCCTCATAGAAAGCCTCCCTGGGCTGCCAAGAATTTCTTTCCTTGCTCTTGCAATTGTACATTGCAGCTATAAAGCATTCTAGACATAGTAGTTACCAGGAG
>JANHMN010000003.1:108621968-108662091 GCA_030674055.1 Rhabdomys pumilio
TGTGTGTGTGTGTGTGTGTGTGTGTGTGTGTGTGTGTGTGTGTGTGTAAGAGAGGGAGAGGGAGACAGAGAGAGACAGTGACAGAGATAACAGAGACAGACAGACCCTAGCTTCACCTTCATCTCTGTTCCCTCTGTTTCAGGCTATGTTCAAATTCTGCAAACTTGACATCTATGTCATGGATTACCACATCCTGGAGACAATGCTGATCCTCATGGTGTTTGGATGGTCTGCCATCCCCCTCACATACCTCATGAGCTTCCTGTTTTCTAAAAGCACCTCTGCCTATATCATACTTCTGATGTTCTTTTACCTCTCTGGCACTTTTGGTCTCTTGATAGATACCATAATAGAAGCTAGTAAGTGTGAGAACTTTACAAAATGTCCCCTTCCCCACAGAAGGCAAGAAATAAAGCAGCAGCAGCAATGGGCTAAAAAAATGGACAGTAGTAGGAAGTTAAGTTCTAGGATTTTGCAAACATCTGTATCAGAAATATCTCCATAGCCTTGGGTTTCTACTATCATCTTGTCAGCATGCTCCATTCAGAACCCTTGTATTAGAAATCTGAGACCCAACCTGAGCTTCGGGTCCTTAGCAGGACATTGTTCCCACTTCCTATAGCTTAGACTCAATGGTTCTGCAGTAATTTCAAGAGTTCTGGGTCTTACATTGAGATCTTTGATCCTTGGGAATTGATTTTGATGCAGGGTGAGAGATGCAGATCTATTTTCATTTCTTTACATGTAGACATCCATCTTCCCTAGCACCAGTTGTTGAAAATGCTGTGTTGTTGCTTTTTCTTCGTTGCACACTCAAGCATTTTTCTCAAACCTCACACATCTGATAATGACATGGACCTTTTACACCTGCTTTCAGAAACCTTGGCGTTATTTGACCTAGATAGATACAAAATAAATACTTCCCTTAAGAATTTGTAAGTACTCACATAGATTTTGTTCTAAAAGTATAGTAACCATGTGAGGAAAAAAAACTCAAAACATTGACAGTTTGTTTTAAACAATTTCAGTTGGCTGTGATCCCAACTGAATAGTAAAAATACATACAAATATAAATTCCCTGGCTTCCAGATAATCTCATAGTTAAATTACACGCAAAATAATTTTTTAATTTTTTGATTTGTTTTTATTTTTGTGTATGTATACCTGCTTGTCTGTGTATATGCCGTGGGTATACAGCTGTCTCTGAAGACCAGAAAATTCCCTGGAACTGGAGATATACGGTGGTTGTAAGTCACTGTGTGGGTGTTGAGAACTGAACTTTTAACTGCTAAGCCATCTCTTCATCCCCCCCAATAAGATACTGTAATATCAGAACCAAACCTGAATATACTTCAAATTTAAATATATAGAATATGCATTAAAGGTGTACACTGTAACTGAGTCTCAGGAGTATAAACAAATTTGAAAAGTATTTATAAATAAAACCTTTAAATAAAAATAAACTCACAGTGTGATTAGGTAGAAGGATCCATTCTAGGGTTGGTTACAGTGTACATCACAGTGATTATTCTTATTATAATAATATATATATATTTAAATATCTAAAAGAGATTATTTTAAATAATGTCACCACAAATGAAAATATTTTATGTGATGGCCACACTAACTATTCTTATTTAATCATTCCACCACAACATGGACATCTATCATAACATTATATATTATTCCCTAAATATTATTATTACATGTCAATTAAAAATAAAGTTAAAACGTCTGTAGATTAAAGTTTTAAAATATCATTCATAGTTAAAGTGAGAAATAGTAGATTAAAGACTAACACATAAGAAATATAGCTAAGATAGCCCATGACATAGAAACAACAAAAACATGAAATTTTAAAATCATTGGAGAATAAAGTTTCTAATCTGTGGCTAAATAAAGTTTAGAAAGAATTCATAGAAGACAAAGAATTAGTGTTTGAAAATTTTAGAATGTCCAGACTTGTTCACAGACAGAAATCTTTAGTTTCAGAAACTTCCCTTACCTGGGTCCAGAAGGAAAGACTGCAGAACCCCGAGGCTAAAGCGATATTGTAGCTGCAGCTGTAACCACAGAGCAGCCACAGCCACAGCTACAGTGGAGCCCAAGAGTGAACTGGAAAGCCTTGTGTCCGGATGTCCAGTGTCATTGATAGAATATCTCTTTAAAGTGTAACAATTTGTCCAGTACAGAAGGAGGGAGAGGAGGGGAGAGAATCAAGTGCAAAACAGTAAATGGAAGAGTAATATGAAAGTCATTATGATCACTGGACACGAGTAATAAAGCCAAATGACAAAACATGATTATGAGATCAACGGCAAGGTGGTCATAACGGACTCTCCAAGCCCAGCTTCGACCGTCACGCTCTTTACAGAAAACACAGTTTAAGAAACTAAGATATACAAAGTACAGTAGTTACAAAAGGTGTGTATGCAGAAAACTTGAAATGTCATATTGATATTATCAAATGTATTTTTCATGTTAAAATTATCAGAGACATAGGATAACAATGTGGTAATAGGTTCATTTTAGGATAAAGTTCTAAGAATTCTAAAATTTTGTTTACTTGACAATCTAATCAGAAAGTATACATACTCAGAATTACCAGAACTTCTCCAATTAACTGCAGAAGCACAATGTCATACACACCTTTCTTAGAACTGATGGACAAGACAGTGGGGAGAAGGTGACAGTTAGTACCCACTGAGCAAACCATTCACTGGGTGTGAGTTAGTGGGTATGTATGTCTATACAATCCCAACCAAGCACGTTGCTTCATAATATCTTAAAAGTCGAGCAGATGATGCACTGTCTGGGCTCATGCATAAGGGAAAGCCGTCATCATTATGCTATTGCATTATAAATCATCAACAAAAGGTAATGGGAAAAGGATCACATGCCTGAGAACTGGTACATGAGCCAAGGACAGTAACAGGAAGTAGGAACTACTTGGGAGCTGAGGAGTGAACCCTCTGCAGCCAACTGCCTATTTGGAAAAATTGTATAGCTCTAATTATTAATGTTGCAAACGCTAAAATGTAACAGCTGTGCAACTTCAATGGGAATAACATTCAAATAAAGAAGAATTATGAACAAAAAAAGAGTAAAACCTGAATAGCAGAGACACCTCTTACACACACACACACACACACACACACACACTCACACACACACACACTTGGCCATCAGCTGTTGAAAGAACTTGAGAAATTAATAAATTGACAACTAGCTTAGGAAATAATAAACAGGTGTATACACAGTTGCTGTGCCATTAAAAATATTCTAAAAAGAAGAAAGGAATGAAGGGCCAAATGAAAAGGAATGAAGGAAAGGAATGAAAAGGCAAGATAAGGAAGGGAAAGGAAAGGCAAAGCAAAAAGAGAAAATGTCCTCATACACGTGACAACCTTGGGCAACAAACATGAAAAGTTGTTGTACAAGTTGCAACATACTAAACAAGATTTCAGAAAACGTAGAAGATGTGAAATGCACTATAGCCATCAAATGCGTAGTTTAAATTCTTTTCACATAAAGAAATAAAAGCCACAATTCTACTTCACCAAAAAGACTTTTCAGGATTCTGTAATCATCAGCACAAACTCCAGCTTTTGGCTATGCCAAAACCTATTAGCAAGTAATGAACTGTAATCATCTGGGTTTCAATTCCCTGGCCTTGGTTTGATCATTACTAGGGAAATTGTGACCTGGAGATCTTCATTTCCTTTTACATAACCTGTTCTTATCACACTTTCAGGGATATCAACCATCATGTCTAACTTCACCCAAACCTTCCTGCTCAATACGCTGCTGCTCTTTCCCACGTACAACCTTGGGAAGTGCATCAGTGAGTATTCTGCTATTTACCGGAGGAAAATGCTATGCATCCAGCAAAAGAATGTTCTCAAATACCTGAATTGTAGCAAAGAACGTAAGTATATTGGGGATCCCTAAGTGTCTAGGAAATCAGATGCACAGAGTGGGGATGGTATGATGAACCCGCTTATCTTTCAAAGAAATGGTCTTAATATACAAAGCATTTCACAAAGCAAGTCTCTAATTGCTTAGAACACTGATGGAAGACTGTAAGTTGGGGGTCTCGCATTCAAGGTCATCCTGAGATAGTTAGCAAGACTGTCACAAAATGAGAAGAAAGTCGCGGCTGTAATTCAGTAGTAGCATGAGTGTCTGGTATGCATGTGGCCCTTGGTTTGGTGCACACTGTAGGAAAATGAGGACAAAGCTTACAGTCATGTGACCATATAGAAAAAAGATCAACTAATAATCAGCTGTCTGTGGATTTTATATTTCCACAACAAACCCAAGTTATGGGTTTTTTATTCTTCGTTTTAAAAAATGACTTTTGCCTATGTCATATATCTGCCTTTTGTATTTGCATATCCAGATACAAATACATATTTACATGTTAACGTTCAAGTGGAGTCCAAGGTTACCATTGGATCTCTTCCTGGGTCACTTCACAGATTGTATAATGAGGCAAGGTTTCACTCTGAGCACATAGCACATCAATTTGGCTAGTCTCTGTAGCCAAATTGTCCTAGAGATCTTCTCCCTCTACCTTACCAGTGCTGAGATTAGAGGCAGGCCACCATGTCTGTTGGACATTTACATACAGAGTATGGATCTAAACTCTGATCCTCACATTTGCATGGCCATTGTACCATCCATCGAGCCCTCTCCCTATCCTGTGTCACACAGTTTTACAGACCAGAGCTCTATGCCATAGAGGACAGGACCTCCAGGGGTAGGTCGTGTATCGTTAGTGCATTACACTCGCTTTTGTTACCCCATTGTCCTGTATAATTGCACACCCTCACCTGCCCACAACATATCTCAAGGAACAGGCACAACCCACCCCCCAGTGTTTAACAGAGCAGTTTGTACAGGATGAACTCAAGTGTACTTTTTAATAAGTAAATTAAATTGGGCAGGAGAGAAACCGGTACAATGTAGGAGAAAAGGTCAGAATCAAAAGCAAGAGAAAAGAAAAAGAAACCTGAAGATCTGTGGTAAAGAGAAGCATGGAATGACTCACGGGTATTGGGAATCTGTTATGGTGGAATGTGTCATTGACTAACCCTGGAAATGTGTGGGAGAGTGGGATGGATGAGAAGGGAGGAGTGTCATAAGCTGGGTCCTCAGAGGGCAGCCTAGTACTCCAGCTGGGTCAACTGTACAGAAAAATAAACATTAGGGGCTGGTATAGTTGGGTCTTCTTATGCAGTATGTATGAGGACTCGTTTCTTCATATCCTCACCCAGTACTTGTTATTTTCCTTCCCATTTAGTGTGGCCATCTTAGCAGCAGTAGTATCTCCTTTTGATTTTGATTTGCCTTTTCCTGATATTCAGTGACATCAGCCTCTTCCTGGGCACCTATTGCCTACATCTTTTCTTTTGTAAAAAGGCCTTCGCCCCGTAGTTGGGGAACTTGTTTTGATATATTCTTGAACTTGACATTCTTTTCGTATATGATTTGTGAATGTTTTCTTCAATTCCACGATTTGCTTCTCCCTGTTCTTCAATGTCCGACAGTTTTAATGCCATTACACAGGACAGTAGTGTGTCAGAAGCAAGCGTGATACAGTTACAATATAGACAAGCCTGGCTTGTCTACTACTTCAGTGACTGTCCCTGAGATTTAGGTGTTACAGCAAAACAACCCCATCACGGGTCACGGTTACCACTGTGCTTTCTCCGAAAGGTTTTGTGGGAATAGCTGTATTACTCATGGTTGTTATTTTGAAACAAGTTTTAAATTCTTGATTATTTTGAAAATAAATATTGCATTCTTTGATCTTATGCTTTGGCTGTTTAAAATGTTGAGGGGGGAGTTTATCATTGTTTCATGGGGCCATTTCATTCATTCTAAAATTTTAACTTTATTGGGGTAAGTTTGCTCAGAATACCTTAGGATAGGTTTAGCATCTGTGAGATTTATGACTATATCCTCATTTCTAGTCATACTATCCTTTACTGTTGCCACTTTTCTTGTCTTTCTGTGTGTGAGCATGTGTGAGAGCATGCATTTTAAAGTGGGGGGGGCACATGTATGGAAGTCAGAAAACAACTTATAAAACTTGCAATAATCAGTTTTTTCCTTCTACAAAGTAGACCCTGGGGTCAACCCAGATCATCAGGTTTGGTGGCAAGTGCTTTTATTCAATCAGCCATCTCATTGGTGGTCCTTTTCATTCTTGATCAAGCTTGAGAAGGCTTACCAATTTCATCAGTCTTTTCAGAAAAGAAGCTTTCAATTTTATTGATCCATTTTGGTGTTTGGTTTCTAACTTACCATAAGTAGTACAGCTATTCCCATAAAACCCTCCAGAGATTTGTGTATTTTACTATGTTCTGTGTTGGGAGAGTAACTATCTAAGATCATAAGAAGAGTTACTTATGAATAAAATATTTATTGTCAATATGTTCATTCTCTTTCATCACTATATTATCTCAGTTTAGCTTAGGTGAATCAATGTTTTTCCTGCTTAGATTGCCTAAACCTGCAGGATTTACGGTTTTATTATTATTAGTTTGGGGAAATTCTCATTCTTGGTGTCCTAATTACAGGTACTATTGCTGTGATGAAACAACACGAAACAAAAGCAAGTTGGGGAGGGAAGGGTTTATTATTTATTAGGCTTGCATTTCCACATAGTTGTCCATCACTGAAGGAAGGCAGGGCACAGCCTAGAGGCAGAAGCTGATGCAGAGTCCATGGAGGGGTGCTGCTTTCTGGCTTGCTCCCCTTGATTTGCTCAGCTTGCTTTCTTATAGAGCCCAGAACCACCAGCTCAGGGATGGCACCACCCACAATGGGCAGAGCCCTCTCCCATCAATCATTAATGAAGAAAATGCCTCACAGACAATCTTAGGGAAGCATTTCCTCAGTTGAGGTTCCCTCCTCTTCAATGATCTTAGCTTGAATTAAGTTGATCTAAAGCTAACCAGCACACTTGGAAAGAAAAAAATGAGGAAGAAGCTTTGGTGAAGATGTATTGTATGAAAGAAGAATTTATTTTCAATTTAAAAGAAGAAAATTTAAAAAAAAATAGAAAGAAAAAAAACTAGAAAGACAGAATTGTTTCCTAGAGACTTGAAGCTGTGCAAAAAGAAGACAACAAATAGCATAAATTGAGGGCACTGCAGAACACAAAGCCTGCCTGGGAATGAAAAGATTATATCCACTCCACCTCACTCCAGAAAACAAGAGACACGGCTTCCATAAGCTACATACCCACGTGGCCATCCCAGACAGATCATCACTAACAGAGTGGCTGAGGGATTGATGGCCTGTGAAACAAACAGTCATTCACAGCATGTGTACACACACACATGCCCAGACACGCACATAATACATCCCACACACATACACACATACATGCATCCCACACACATATGCATGCATGCATACACACATTGAAAAGTGCAGGGAGGAGTTCAAGAACCCAGAATGGAGCAATTTGGGCAATGAAAGTAAAACTAGATTATATGTCAAGGTGTAGAAAAAGATTATTAGCCTATTTTATGTAAACATGAAAAACTCTGATAGTTGTCTTTTATTTTATTAGTTATATTTTAATGTCTTTATCTAAATTTGATAATTCAGTGCTCAGTATGGAAGCATGGGAGAAGGAAGCGGTTTCTAGCAGAGAAAGCTAACAACATGACATCAACAGGTACTCATGTCAATAGCAGTAAAACTAATTCACACCAACAATGCACGCCTCATTTTTTTAGTATGATGAAAGGGTGCTTTCCTCCATGGGATTCCCCTTCAAAGACCACAGCACCACTACAATCATGAATATGAATGTAATCACAGGATTGGAACATGGAACACATAAGGGACATTGCATTAAAAGCTATGAAATACAAATGAATCTAGTACTTCAATGAAGTATTCCTATCTGTGTACTCATAACATACATGACACTAGCAACTAGCATAGTGGGTGAGTAATAAAGGAGACTGGGCCCGGAGCACAGGGAAATCTCTGTGCCCTCTCTGCAATTGGTTTTGGATGGATACATTTCAGTCATTAGGCTGGGAAGATAGTTTAGTCATTAAGATGCCTGCTATTTAAGCATGAGGACTTCAGTTCAATTCCCCAAACCCACATTGTAAAAAGATAGTGCTGGTGGCACATGCTTGGAATCCCAGTGCTGGCAAGGTGGAGAAATATGACTCCCGGGGGCTTGCTGATTGAGCTTATTGTTAGACAGTCAGTACACACATTAATATTCATATCCTTATTATGTTACTATACAATATGTAGATGAGGGTCAGTCTCTCAAACTGCATTTCCATAGGAGGATAACCACTTCTCAAACCGTGAAGACTGCGTCTTAGTTTAGCCGAATATTTTATTTTATTCTGTTTCTTATTTGGTGTTTCATCAGTCGTTCACATCAGTGTTGCACAAGAAAATTAAGTGTGATGCCCCAGTTTTCTCCCTTCCATCCTCAGATACTAAGAAGAACATTTATTCTTTGAAGAAGCCTATGCTTGGAAAGTATTTAATTGCTATGAGCGTTGCTGGCTTTGTTTTCCTTCTCTTCATTTTCTTTTGGGAAAATATCTCATGGAAATTAAGAATGCTCATCCATCAACACATTTACTTTCGTGCCCGCAAGAAATACAAACAGGTAAATACTTAAGTATGGAACAGGTCAAAACAAAACAAAGATACAATATAAAAAAACAACAGCAGAACTCTAGTAGCATGAAAATAAGACATGGAAAGTAGGCACTTATTTATACCTCAGGTATTAGAGAAAAATATCAGTGTCTACAGGAATGTCCTTCATAAAGTCCTGCTGAGGTATTACCTAAAATAAATCCCATTCATTCAGATGATCATTGTGAAGGGCTAAAGTTTACATCTTTATGAATTGTATCCTTTGCTCACAACTTTATCTTGTATTCAGTTTTTTAACTTTATTTCTATAATTTCCTTTGTTCTATTCACATTTGGTTTTTACTTGTTAATTCTCACTTGTTAATTTCCTGGTTTCTCTTTAGCGAGCTCAAAACTATGACTCTTAAACCCGTGTCACTGATTCTAATGTGAGCATTTAACAATACATACACCAAACCACATGTGGTAATACATGTCTGTAGTTCGAGCTATGTGGAAGGCTGAGACAAGAGGATCACAAGTTCAAGGCACTTCTGGGCTATAAAGGGAGTTCAAGGCCAGCCTAGATAACTGAGACACTGTCTGAAAATGGAAAGTAATAATATAGGCTTCTGTGTAAGATAACTAGAGGCTGTTTCTACCTGGCCTGGGTAAGGAAAGGTGAGTATAAGAAACAGTACTCTGTATTCCAAAGACAGAAAGAGGCAGAGTTTGAGAAACTTATGGAGGTAATAACAGGACAGCTAAAGAATACCCAGGGAAAGATGTGTATCCATGAACAAGAGTAAGGCAAGCCACACACAGCTCTAGACACTAGCTTCATGGTTGGGGAGCAGAAGACTCATCTAAAATACAAACTGGGTAGTACATCTGGAGAGACTGGCAGTTAAGAAGCAGATTTGACTCAGATCCAGTTCTTTTTGGTAGTAATAATCAAAATTCCTGGTTTTACAAAATGGTGGTTATGATAAAGGGTTCATTCTCAAAGACCTTTCTACATAACTAGCTACAAAAGCCACAAGCTAGCCTGGAACTCACATTCTCCACCCTCTACCTCCCAAGTGCTAAGATTATCAGTGTTCACCACATGCCCAGATTCTCTTTTAGTTCTCAATGTTTGTTTATTACCACATCTAAAAAATGCACTACTACACTTTCTTTCTTGGGACTCACTGTGTAGCTCCAGCTAATCTGGAAATCACTATGTGGACCAGATCTTGAATCCACAGAGATCAGCTAGCCTCTGCTTCCTGAGTTCTAGGATTAAAGGCATATATCACCACATCTGGCCCAAAGATTTGCATGCGTGCGTGCGTGCATGCGTGCGTGTGTGCTT
The DNA here is from genome assembly GCA_030674055.1 of Rhabdomys pumilio. Taxonomy (NCBI): domain Eukaryota; kingdom Metazoa; phylum Chordata; class Mammalia; order Rodentia; family Muridae; genus Rhabdomys; species Rhabdomys pumilio. Next base: position 108,631,963 of record JANHMN010000003.1, read on the forward strand.
GTATGCACACGCACACGCAAGCACTCTTGAGAACTGGGGTACGTGTTCTTAACTGCTGAGCCATCTTTCCATCTCCAGCATTTTTGTGTTTTTCAGTTTCCCCAGTCTCTTTAGATGAGTTTCATCCTTATGTCCAGATGATAAAACAATCTCTATGAATACTTTTTTCTTATATTAAAAATAGGACATTTTTTTACACAATATTTCCTGATTACAGTTTCCTTTCCCTATACTCCTCCAAGCTCCTCCCCTTCCATCCCAGTCCACTCCCTTTCTGTCTCTCATTGGAAGATAAACAGGTATCTAAGGGATAATAATAAAATAAAACAATTCAGAATAGGACAAAGCAAACAGACAGAAGGAAAAGAGCCAAAGAAAAGGCACAGTAAACAGGAACACATGCAGAATTCCATCCATTTCCATAAAAGTTTTAAAGTTTTGAATTACACATTAGAGCATGCACAATCATGGTTTCTACTTTGTGAGTAGCTTTTGCCTATTCTCCACTCACCACCTTCATTGCTGTGATGAACTACTCATTACTATTGGATGTGTACACAGGAATAAATACTCATCAAGTCCCTTGACAATTGTTTCAACCATCCATTTATACATGTGTAAATTATGCCCAAGTTTGGATTTTATGAACCCACTACATTTAAGACAGATGCCTCCAAAAGATATCCACACATAAGATTTTTGTCTTGAAGAAAACACAGGATATAATTTCCAAAGAATTATCTGGAACTTCAGAAGATAATGATGTAGAAAATGAGAGAAAAGAAATTCTGTGCCATCCTGAAAAGTTTCAGAAGTGCCCAGTTCTTATTAAGGAGCTCACGAAGGTAAGGTCATTTTATGGCTTTAATAGTCTGCCCCCAGCCTCCTCTGAGGGGGTCAAAGTCTCACTGTGGTTCTTCAGGAGCTTTGTAAACACTTCTCTAAAGTTCTTGTGATGCTATCTGGGGGAGTGACCACTTTGTCCACAATATTTCTTGTATATAACCTACAAATGTCCTTTACTAAATTGTGCATTGTGTATGTGTGGTTTTGGTTTTTGTTTTTGTTTTTGTTTTTTTTTAAAGATATACTGTAAGTCTCCACCAATTTTGGCTGTGAAAAATATCTCCCTTGCTATCCAAGAGAAGGAGTGCTTTGGATTGCTTGGGTTCAATGGAGCAGGTAAAACAACTACCTTTCAAATTTTGACTGGAGAAAATATTCCTACCTCCGGGGATGTGTTCATTGAAGGCATTAGCATCACTAAGAGCAACCTAAAGGTAAGCTGTGATTCCATGTCCATGCTAAGATTTGAATAGAAGAATGGCTCTAAGATGCAGACAGCAGTCAGATGGCCAGATATAGCACACGGCAATGACGGCAGGTTCTGGTGCAGACGTCTATGCTGTGGATTCTGGAGAAGAAAACAATTTTTTGAAGAGAGGGTGAGATAATAAAAGCTCAATTTACAACAAGATTGTCTTTTTTTTTTTTTTTTTTTTGAAACTGTAGGAGCGAAAGACAAGTTCTGACCACATGCATCCCAGAAGGACTAGAAGGGTGTAAGGCAGAGGATGACTTGCATGTAGTTTAGCTGCAACTAGTGCCTTGATCCCTGCCATTGAGTTCTCTAAAACAGGATGACCTTTTTCTGAGCCATTGCCAACCAAAGCAAGCCCACCATCCTTTGTATCCTGTGCTGGTCACTGGCTGCAGGAACAGAAGAAGATGAGTAACTCTGGGAAGAAGTATGTTGAAAGTGTAAAGCAGAAAAGAATGACAAAGGTTCAAATCCCAGGAGTTAACAGTGCTTATTAAGGCCCTTGAGGAGATAGGAAGGCAGCCTGGAAGATAGAATTGCCCTCCTGAGACTGTTAGGATGCAAAAGGGGTTAGGTGATCTCTCATCAAGGAACAAAGCTGAATTGAAAATCAACAGCATAATCAGATAAAGTGTGAAGTTTAAAAGGAGACCAGGCATGAGCACGGCCCACAGACACTTTGCAGTCAGCTCAGCTGGACAGTCTAATTATAAATCTGCCACATTCTGCTTTTTCTAAGTCCCATAACTATTTCATAAAATGAAATGTTGAATTCCCATTTTATTCATCTCTAAATACTTTCTAAATTTTTTACGGCTTCCGTCACAATCCACTCACTGACTGATGTGTCCTTTAGCTTCCACAACTTTGGAGTGCACACCCTCCCCTTAGCGCACTCCATGTCCATTCTATTTCCTCTTGCAGTTTCTATCTCTCTATCAATAGCTATGAATCTGTTTCTTGGCCTTCTCTAAAGCTCCTTTAGTATTTTAAAATCAAACATACTTTTTTCAAAGCCAAGAAAGTTTGCACCATAAGTATTTTTCAGCCCAATCGAGCTTCTGATTCCCAGTCCTATGAAGGAACCAGATTTTCTACTCCACTGTATATCATTTTTGCTACAAACTGAACTGATAACGTGGTAACACCAGCAGTAATCATCTTCCCCACTCCTTGTTTAATTTTCTTTATTGTTTCTGGGAAGTTCACTTGCTTTTTACTACCCCTGTACTTAGACTCAGCCTGACGTGGAGGCTGAGAGTCATCACAGGTTTTTCTGATCCTGTCCAAAATATTTTCTGTATGTAGATAATTATTTTCTAATTTTACTTATACTGATGGTGTTTTTATTGTATCTTTAGTATATGAATCCAAAAGAGAGGTAAAGAGAGAAAAATACAAGGGTATGTTGAAACCCCACTATCCTTAAAAGCCATTTTAGCCAAATAGGAAGAGAAGTGCACCATGCCAACGCTACAAGAAGAATGAATAATCTAGTATCAATATGAATTAATTATTAATTTAAATTTATGGCTATTCTCTAGCTAACAAGGCTGTTTGCACCTACTGGGAAAAGAAATTTCCAAAGCAGCCATCATTTTTGAGCTTCTATATGCAAAAATGAGGGCTATCTTTGGTTTGGGATCTGCCTTACTAAAAGACAAGCATGTACAGGGCTGTACAGGTCAAACAGTAAAGAAAGTATCCAAGCTGGCCATACTCCTTTGAGCCCATGATTAAAATGAAAACATATCATCTCAACACTCCTACAAACTGAATGGGATCTGGAATTTTGTTTCTAATTCTTCATTTCCAGGCCAATTAGAACTGAATATGAAAACCAGTCATTCCATTTGATTACAATAGATTTACAGTCAATAATTCTGTAGCCCTTCAGAAAAGTAAATTTCTTAGTAGGACTCTTAGAAGCATGGCCTGAAAACCTCCTGCCTTGTCTATGAATGTTCATGAGGTGTTAGATGGCCTGAGTTTTCACTTACAGCAATTATTGTAATTAGGTCAGGTCAAAAATTGGCTATTGCCCTCAAGTTGATGCTTTGCTGGAATACATGACTGGCTGGGAAATAATGATCATGTATGCAAGAATATGGGGAGTATCAGAGCATCAGATTGAGCCATATGTGAGAAAGTGCTTGAACTCTTTGGATCTGGAGTCTGATGCCAACAATCTTATCAGCACCTACAGGTGAGTCGTGCCATAGCTTCTTAACTATTGTTACCTGTTGTTAGCAATATTCATAACAGCTAAGCATCTTTGTTCCTGGTGTTTGACATGAGTTTCCAAAGCTCCACCTGAACTTCTCTTTCATGTAATTACCTATTTACATTATCATGTGACCTAGTTTCATTCTGTTGCTGTGGTGAAACACTCCAACCAAAAGCAACTTAGGGGAAAGGGGGCTCTTTTGGCTTACAATCTACCAGGTTACAGTCTATCATCAAAGAAAGTCATGGCAGGAACTTGGGCAGGACTGCTTACTGTTCCATGCACCATTACCTCCAACCAGGGAATTCACTCATTGCCAATGGTGTACAGCAAGAATTTATGGAGAATGCTGTTTGCTACCTGGTTTGCTCACAGACTGATACTTAGTGAACTTTCTTATCTAGCTCAGGACCACCTGCCTAGATGAGCCTTCTTGAGTCAGTTAATAATCATGACAATACCTCACAGACATATTCACAAACCAACTTGATAAGGGAAATGAATTATTTGACTGAGACTTCTTCAGGTGATTCAAGGCTGTGTCAGGTTGACAGTTAACACTGAGTTGAACATTATCTTATGCTGTTGTGTTTCAGATGCTTGTAAGAGACTCACATCTTCCTTTTTCAGAAATGAAACTTCATAACCTGGCTTCTGAAACCCAAATAGAATGTATTTCCTTTTTTCCTAACATTCCTATGATTCCTATAACAAAGAGAAACGTAGGTCTTCAAATTAGGATGGAGGTTCTGTATCCTAATGTAACAACAAGTAAACAAATTGAGCCAAAACTACACATGTGAAAGGTTGCCCTTCTACATTATAAATGTGCATGCACAGATGTACTTGGTCCTGATGCCTTACTAAGGCCATATGGAATCTGCATAAGGGTCCCTACACTTGAGATTTTTTGTTGGAAGTCTCAGTACTAAGAGTCTGTTGTCTTTCAAGGAAATAACTAATAGGTATAGCTTCATCTGTTTTCATTTCCCCCCTGTCTTTGGTCTGAAGTGAAGGAAACAAACGTAGGCTGAGCATAGCCATTGCCACAATGGGGAAGCCCTCAGTTGTCTTCCTGGATGAACCATCAACTGGCATGGATCCAAGAGCTAGACGCCTTCTCTGGGACACAGTGATAAAGATTCGTGAAAGTGGAAAGGCCATCATTATAACATCCCACAGGTGTGGCTCTTTGAAAGGGTCGGTCAAGAGTTGGCAAGAATTATGGTAGCTATATTGGCCAATTATTTGGGGTCAGAAATATTAAGCAGTATATTTGATTGAATAATGAGTTTATTTTTAGGAATTAAGATTCATGTTAACCCTAATAAATGAAATAGTCAAGAATCTTCAAGAAATTAGAGATATATTACACTTGAGGACTCGATGTTCTGTTATTTATCCTTTGAAAATATATATTTTCAGGGCTTTGGAAGATAGTTTCCTTAGTAAAGTGCTTGCTATGTAATATGAGTACCTGAGCTAGATCCCAGAACCTACATGTAAAACAAAAAACAAAAACAAAAAAAAAAAGCAAACAAACAAAAACACCTGGGCTTGGGGGCTGGAGAGAAGTCTAAGTAGTTAAAATCAGCTAAGCTGCTCTTCCAGAGAACTCTGGTTCAGTTCCCAGTATCTATATGGCAGTTCACAGCCATCTATACAACTCTAGTCCCAGGTAATCCAACATCCTGGCCTTCATGGGTGGGCACTACACACACATACACACACACACACACACACACACACACACACACACACACACACCCCACAACATACTTCTTAACCATGAACTTGGGTGATTGGAAGATGCAACTTGTGGTTGATAACAAGATCCTGGCAATGGTTAAATGCATGTTATCTTCAAAGAACATCTTAGTTTCATCTTGTTCTGTTTCTTTGTTTTGCAAGCTTGGAAGAAAGTGAAGCTCTTTGTACAAGGATATCCATAATGGTGCATGGGAAGCTCACATGCCTCGGTAGCCCTCAGTACCTCAAGAACAAGTTCGGTAATATTTATATTCTGAAGACCAAGGTCAAGTCGGGGGAAACATTAAATGAATTTAAAAATTTCATCACACTGACATTTCCAGGTGTGTTAAGTTGTCCTGATGGTGTTTGAAGTAATTTAAATTTTGTGTCTTGTTCTCAGTACCCACAAAGTTTACGTTTTAATCTTGTTTCCCTGTGTTACTGACACCCAGTGATCTTTTGCTACTCCTACTACAGAGTCTGTCACCAAACTTGGCCATCTACTTCCAGGGCCTCTTTATATTAGTTCTATCCATAAAAATTATACCTCTAAAGCTATATTTTAACATAATTCTCATTTTTTCACATATTACTCATACCAAAAATAACTTTTAAAGGATATTCGATATTCCTCTTCTCATTAAGCATCTTATTCTGAATTTTGGCAAGTTGTGCCAGTACATGATTTTGAACTATAAACAAACTCTAGCAAATGTGTATCTCCTGACAAAAATCCTGCTCATTAGTGACAAATTCAGAAAAAACTCCTCTCTGTCCACAGAGCAATGGTAGCAACTATGTTCTCTTTCTCGGCCTCTTTACTAACTGCAAAGCACTGATATAGCGACTATCATTTGCAAACTCTTACAGGTTTACTGGTGTGTGTCAAGCTGTTGACTTGGAATTTCATCTTTTGGGCTACAGAAAATATTATTAATTATACTGTGGGAATATAAGATTGAAAATACATTTTAATAATCAGTGGTAGGACAGACATGGAGAAGAGATGTGAGGAAAACCAAATATTCACTTTAGCATTGACTTCAGTGACTAGGACTTCCCCATGACACACACACAGATGTATGCAACAAAAGAACGTGCTTACAATCTTACTAAGCAAATGCGTTGTGTGTTCTATATGTGTACACATGTGTGCAAGTGTATGCCACGTGTTCATGAATGTATGAAGGTCAAAAGTTGAGGTTGAGTATCTTTCTCTATCTCTGTCCACCCTATGTTTTGAGGCAGGGTCTTTTACAGAGTTTGGAGTGGCTTTATCTCCTGTCTTTGACCTGTGATGGCTCTGTGGGCAATGTGTCTGTCATAAAAGATGAGACTCCAAGTGTGGATTCTACTCACTGCACTACTATTTAAAGAATAAAGAGCAGGGGCATCTTAAATTCTTTCAAAAGACAATACTTTCAAATTTGATGCCAAAACTAGTCATGAACACTACAAGAAAAATTACAGACCCATGTCTCTACTGAGAATGGCAAAGAAATTCTCGGCAAGATACTAGCCAATGTCATTCATGACCACAAGAAAGCCAGGCAGTAGTTGTGCACACCTTTAATCCCAGTACTCTGGATCTATCTGAGTTCAAGACCAGCCTGGTATACAGAGCAAGTTCTAGAACAGCCAAGGCTACACAGGGAAACCCTGTCTTGAAAAACAAAACAAAACAAAACCAACAACAACAACAACAACAGAAAACACACTGAAATGATGGTTTACCATCACCAAACCTGGAAATATGATACCACATTAGCAGAGTAAATGACGAATGTATACACCCATCTTAATGAAAAGGGAAAAGGCTTCAGTCAAAATTCAACATTTTGTGATTTTAAAATTTTTCAACAGATTGGGTGTAATAGGAATTCTTCTCAACATCTATAATACCATGTGTCGCAAGCTCATAGCTTTGTAAAAATACTAACCTGTCCTATTTTCCTGTTGTAGGTAGTGACTTAAAGCAAGAGAATCAAGGGATTCTTAATTACTACATTCCCAGCAAGGACAACAGCTGGGGAAAGGTGATCAGAAACTGCCCGTTTACCAGTGTATGTTAGGGGGGCACTTACAATGGGGGTACTTGGGATCCAGGGAGTAGAACTGTGCCTGATATTGTGAACACAGTGGAGTATTTATGTTCCTCTTCAAATGCCTTAGTGTATAAGTGCCTTTGATGACTGCCCTCAAATTCCATTATCAGTCCATGTCCATCAAAAAAAAAAAAAAAAAAAAAAGGTGACAGAGAACTACCTCCTCCACTTCTCAGTCACCTGTTTTCTTCTTTGTTCTGATTTTGACCTTCTGGTCTTGTTGTCTAATTTAATGGACCTGACAGAAATTGGGGAGGATGGGGAGAGGATCCTCTGGGAGCTAGAGGGAGACTTCAACTGCATGCTTTTGTTGTTGTTTAAGGTGTTTGGCATTTTGGAGAAAGCAAAGGAACAGTACAATTTAGAAGACTATTCCATCAGTCAGGTCACCCTGGACCAAGTCTTTCTGTCTCTTGCCGACCAAGACAGGAGTGATTATAAGACAGAGGTTCCTTGAGACTCAGTTACAAATAATGATACTGACTTTTCTTTCTTTCTTTTTCTCTCACTCTTTTTACCTGCAGCTGGGTACATGGGAAAGTCATCCTATGCTTGTAAATCTTCATGTAAATATATTTGTGTAATAAATACTTCCCTGAAAGAAAAAAAAATGTCCTCTTCACTAATGATATAGCTAAATATCTTGTTTCCGATATGTCTAAATCTAAAAACATTTTTAGAACTGTTTTCTTTCCTAGAAAAATGAAAGAACAACATTCATTTTTGCAAGGATCCATTCTTAGATGGTCTAAATTCTTGAGTATGAACATCTAATAGTGATGGTGCCATCAGATTTGCCCAAGTAGAAATGTGTTAGTTTTAGAAGCTATAAATAAAAATACAAACCCCAAGCAAATCAAATTTCCCACAAACATGCACATAACTATATGTGCACAAACACACATCAACTTATTCCCTGATATGTCTAAGTTAAATTAATGTCAAAGTTTGGTATTATTGTTTCCAAAATTTGAAATAATGGTCTTTTACTTCAGTGATTAAAGAAAGAAAATGAAATACATGGGCAGAATCTTTAAAAACATGTGATTTTCTTTCTATTCTTGCTTCCCCTGGAATGAAGAATAAGAGAATAAAGTATAATTGGAATGATATCAAGATTTTTCTCCTGATTGTTGTCTATGAAGTTGTGATCTCTCTCTCTCTCTCTCTCTCTCTCTCTCTCTCTCTCTCTCTCTTTCTCTCTCTCTCTCTCTTTCTCTCTGCAATTCATGAGTATATAAGTAGGATGGTTCTTGGTAGATCTATAAGATGGTGTAGGAAGCTGCTGTGTGTTAGGGTAGTTTCTTCAGTTTTCAGACCTCAGTTGGAATTTCTCAATTATAAAATAATAGCCAGGGCCAGTGAGACCACTCAGTTGGTAAAGGTACATCTGTCAAGCTTGATCACTTGTTTGATCCTTAGGATCCCCATTATAGAAGAAAGAACTGGACTCCCAGCCCTGAGCACTGGTTCCTTCCAGTCTGGGCCCAGGAACTGACCAGATTCCGGACAGCAGCTCTGCTCCCAACCTCTAAGAACCCAGAGGAAGCAGAACTCCCAGGTGCTGTAACTCAGGCAGTATCTTAGTTAAGCAGACAGCAACGTCTGCCCCAAACAGGGAGTAACTGGGACTCACAAGGACCCAGGAAGTCACTCCCAACCCAGAGCACTGGTTCCTTCCGGTCTGAGCCCAGGAACTGAGCAGATCTTGGGTGGCAGCTCTGCCCCCAACCTCTAAGAACCCAGAGGAAGCAGGGCTCCCAGAGCTCTAACCTGGGCAATATCTTGTCTGTGCCTGAGCACTGAGCAGATTTTGGGCCCAAGCTCTTACCCCAGTAGTTACACCCACCCCACACAGTTCTGATACAACCAAGATAATAGGAAAAACAGGCTCCAGTCAGAGACAGGGCAGGTAGCACTAGGAGATCCAGATGGCAAAAGGCAAGTGCAAGAACATAAGCATCAGCAACCCAGGGTACTTGGCATCATTAGAACCTAGTTCTCCCACTCAAGAAAGTCCTGAATTCCCCATACTACTAGGAAAGCAAGATTCAGATTTAAAATCCCTTCTAATGATGATGATAGAGGACTTTAAGAGGGACATAAATAACACTCTCAAAGAATTTGAGGAGAACACAGGTAAACAGGTAGAAGCCCTTAAAGTAGAAACACAAAAATCCCTTAAAGAGTTACAAGAAAACACAACCAAACAGGTGAAGGAATTGAACAAAACCATCCAGGACACAAGAATGGAAGTAGAAACAATCAAGAAATCACAAAGGGAGACTACCCTGGAGATAGAAAACCTAGGAAAGAAATCAGGAGTCATAGACACAAGTATCACCAACAGAATACAAGAGATAGAAGAGAGAATCTCAGGTGCAGAAGATACCATAGAAAATATTGACACAACTGTCAAAGAAAACACAAAATACAAAAAGTTATTAACACAAATATCCAGAAAATCCAGGACACAATGAGGAGACCAAACCTAAGGATAATAGGCATAGATGAGAGTGAAGATTCCCAACTTAAAGGGCCAGTAAATATCTTCAACAAAATTATAGAAGAAAACTTCTCTAATTTAAAAACAAGATGCCCATAAACACACCAGAAGCCTATAGAACGCCAAATAGACTAGACCAGAAAAGAAATACCTCCCATCACATAATAATCAAAACACCAAGTACACAAAACAAAGATTATTAAATGCAGTAAGGGAAAAGGGCCAAATAACATATAAAGTGAGACCTACCAGAATTACACCAGACTTCTCACCAGATACTATAAAAGCTAGAAGATGCTGGACAAATGTCATACAGACCCTAAGAGAATACAAATGCCAGTCCAGGCTACTCTACCCAGCAAAACTCTCAATTACCATAGATGGAGAAACCAAGATATTCCATGACAAAACCAAATTTACACAATATCTCTCCACAAACCCAGCATTACAAAGGATAATAGCAGGAAAGCTCCAATACAAGGAGGGAAATTATACTGTAGAAGGAGCAAGAAAGTAACCCTCTTGCAACAAATCCAAAAGAAGGTAGCCACACAAAGATAACTTCACCTCTAATAACAAAAATAACAGAAAGCAACAATCACTGTTCCTTAATATCTCTTAACATCAATGGACTCAATTCCCCAATTAAAAATAGAAAGCATAGAAAACAATTAAAAGACATAGGTGAATGGACTGGATACATAAACAGGACCCAGCATTTTGCTGCATACAGGAAACCCACCTCAGTGCAAAGACAGACTCTACCTTAGAGTAAAAGGCTGGTCAACAAATTTTCAAGCAAATGATCCTAAGAAACAAGCTAGAGTAGCCATTCTAAAATCTCCAGCCTAAGAACACAAAGGGAGGGACTCATGGCTCCACCTGTATAGCTAGTTGAGGGTGGCCTTGCCAGGCATCAGTGGAAGTGGACAGCCTTGGTACCTGAAAGTTTGGATTCCCTAGTGTTGGGGAATTGCAAGAGCAGGGAGGCGGGAATGAGAGGATGTTGGGAGCACACCCTCATAGTAATTGGAGGAGGGGGGATGGTGTAAGGGGTTAGGCATCAGTGGAAGTAGAGGACCTTGGTGCCTGAAAGTTTGGATTCCCTAGTGTTGGGGAATTTGAGGGCAGGAAGGCAAAAATGGGAGGATGGTGAGAGCACACCTTCATAGAAACCCTCAGAATTATATGGATTAGACATGACAGAGGCAGGCCGCCAGAAGGCTAGATTCCAGAATTCAAACAAACTATCTTGATACTAAAATTTGTTTTGAGAATTGCATATTGCAGAATACACAGCCTTGGTGCATATACTCATCAAACAAGCTGAGCAGACCTGCTTGAACCTCTGAAGTCCTGGAATTCCAGCTGGATGCAGTGAAGACACAGTGTCAGAGGCTTATCAATTTATTCTTCCCCCCACCCATCTTCTAATATCTCAACACCCATCATCAGCTTGAAGAAGTTAATGAAGAGTCAGTACCCCTATTCCCTGGTCTTGGGGACTGAGGTGGTTAATATTGGGCTTTCTAGGGAAAAGTAGTGGTTTTGTTGGAACAGGGAGGATTAGCTAAGATTTATTGAATAGCCATAACCTACTGGTAGTAATATGTATAATTGTTATTAAGATGAAGTTATAATTTCTTAAATGGTACAAAATTTACTTTGACTTCAAATTTAAGGTTTTCATTGGCACGAGCTGAGATGAATATTGTTACTATCATAGGCATTGTGCCTGTATAACACATTTAGGAATACAAGGCTTAGACCCAGTCCTTCTTTAACTTTTTTAACTTATTTGAGATGGTTAGACTGTGAGTTAAGGGCCTATAGCAAATTCATGGCTCTGAGTTTATTGTTAGGGTGTTTTCTATATTTTATTTAGAAATAGCTGAGAGGAGTTAACAGACAACAGTCCAGATTACCTTACATGGATAGTTGGTTTTCAAAACATCAGAAATCCACAGAATTGACGTTACAAACATTTCTGTATTAATGTTCCTTTTGATTAGAGACCTGTCTACTCCTGACAGCTTCCTGTCTTGGATTCTAAGAAGAAATTGAGCATCTTTGGAGTTATTCCAATTATGGTGAGACAGCCACAGACAAATTACTTTCCATCTACAGACAAATTACTGTCCAGAAATAGTCGACTGATTGTATCTGTCTAGATAGAGTAATCAGCCCTTAATAATTCTGCATCCCTAGGTCTGTCAGATGATCCTGAGCCAGAAGGCTGAAGATCAGATGCTCCAATGTTCTGTAGTATAGGGACTGTCCAGGTATTCAGCAGTCTCTATAAAATGGCTAAGTTTTAGAAGCTATGCTTTGTGCTTCCCATAATTTCAGTTAACTCAGTCATTCTGGATTTCTGAACGGGTTGAAAACTTATAGTCTCATAACCAATTCTGGCTATTTACTTTGAGAGGAAAGATTTGAGAGAATGGTTTACAGTTGACATTCATTCTAAAGCCAAGAAAGAAAAGCCAGGTTCAGAACTAAGTCTTTTATTTAGGAGAGATGACAGAGGTTCTGCTTAGTCAACAAAATGATAGACTGGGTATTAGGTCTATCTTGTACCTTACTGACATAAAATGGTATAGTTATGCTCTAAATGTATCTTGAGAAAAAAAGTTCTATTTTAACAGGAAGGGTGATATGTAGGAGGATCTAAGGTGGGAGGAGTATGAAGAGGAGGAGGAGAGGAGAAGCTAGGTGATGAGAGAGAGAAAATGAGAGGGGTACAGACATGGAGGCAGATGTTCACATGTCTCCACCAGTAAAAGATAGTTGATATATCTAGGTTAGGTATTAGGTTACACTTTTGAATGATATTGAGCATTACCAAACTTATAAAGCCTTTCGTTAACATTTTAAAAAAATGTATAAAAGCAAAAAGGAGAAGGGGGCATGGGATAGGGGTTTTCTAGGGAGGGGAAATGGGAAAAGGGGATTGCATCTGAAATGTAAATAAAGTATCCAATAAAAAATAAATTAAAAAAAAAAGAACTGACTTCAGTTAGTTGTCCTCTGACCTCCACATGTCCCTACCCCAAATAAATAAAATGTAATTAAGATGGTTTTAATTGTATATAGAAGACACTGTTCTTTTTATATAAATAAGAATTTTATTTTTATCAAGCTCTATGGCCATGAACACTTCGTAGCTTTTCCTTGGGCTACCTAGGTATGTGTACCTTAATGGGAGTCAACAGAAAGGTATGATTGATTCCTAAGGAAATACTCATTGCTTTTGATTCCTAAGGCTATATTCATTGCTTTTCTATTTACTAAGTGGGTAAGGCTCTGGTTCTGTTTTGGCCTTACAACAACATATATACATAGGGTATAAATTAAACAATAAAAACACCTTCTGGACTGCTGCCATCAGTACAGCTCTCCAATAGGAACTCAGACATACCTCTAATGAACATTGTAACAAATAATAATAGAAGATATATCCTTCTCAAGTGCATATGGAATATTCTCTAGCAGTCACTGAATCTTGGGTCTTTAAATAAGCCACAATAAGGGTGGGTTGGTGATTTGGTTCAATGGTAGAGAACTTTCGCAGCAAGTACCTGGCTTTGGTTCCCAGCTCTAAAAAGAAAAGCCTCTGAAACTTTAAGCCTAGACTTAAAAGTATTGAAATCTTACTGAGTGCCTTATCTAACCAAAATGTTTAATAAAACTAGAATTCAACAACAGTCAAAATATTTGAAAGTAAAATACCAATTATGAGTCAAAAAAAGAAAACAAATTACAAAATGTCTTCAGAAAATGAAATAAGATCAAAACATACCAAATTTTCAAAAGCAAAAGCAGAGCTGAGAAAAATGTGTAGCTATAAATGAAGACTTCTAAAACAACAAAATACTTTTAAATCAAGCATCGAACTGCATGGCTAACACAAGAAGTAGAAAAGTAGGAAAAGCCTACACTAGCAGAACAACAAAACCAAGAATTGACAAAGGGGAAAAATCAGAGAAAACAAAATTTAGGTATTTGAAATCCAGATACTGACAAGTCTTTATCTAGATGAAGAAAAACTTGGGGCTGGACAGATGGCTCAGCAGTTAAGGGCACTTCTAGGGCCAGGCTTCAAATCCCTGCATCCACATGGCAGCTTACAACTGTCGGTAACTCCAAGATATGACACTCTCACACAGGCGAAACACCAATGCACATAAAATTAAGGTAGATAAATTTAAAATACAATAGTTTACAAACAAAAGAAAAACTGAGAAACCTTAAATTGCTACATTACTACCGGATAGACTTAGGCCCTCCCACACACCCCAAGCACTGCCTTCTGCCACTAGGCCTCTGCCCCGCCTCCCCGCTTCCGGTTGGCCTCTGCTCGGGTCCTGGTGAGGCTGCGCAGAGCGGTTGGTCCGTGTGTTGAGGGTGTTGAGCGGAAGTGCAGCTTAGGGAAGACTCGCGCCAAGCAGCGACTCAGTGGAGGAGGCAGGCAATGTGGAGGCGGTTGCTAGCTCTGAGTGGTGAGTGTCAGGGACCCCCCCCACACACACACACACACACAGCCCTCACGGCTTCCTAAACTCCCTGGCTGACAACTCAAACTGTGAGAGGTTTGAAGTACATTTGAGGTCTGGGCTGTAGCTTACTGAGGAACAGCTCAAGTTTTGGAAGAGCAGTTTGACCATGGTAACTACCGCCATTTCCAGTTTAAGTTGGGGTGATGTCAGAGCCCAGCTCAGGGTGTAAGGTTACAGGAGGTTAAAGGTAATAGGCTAGAGGGCAGGATGCTCACCTCCCCACTCCCCCAACCCCACCCCCTTTTGTATTGGAGAAGTGAATGGGTAGGACTGCACGGAGTACAATGTCGCTCCACCTTAAGAAATGTTATGAGCATGGCTTAGCTGGGTCAGCTTTTGAAAAGAAAAAAAAAAAAAAGGAAAACTTTCTGTTACAAAAACAAAAGATACCAGTTCCTCCATAATGTGCTTTCTAGTAAAAGAAAGTTGCTCCTTGACATTTTCCACAGAAGACAGAAAACTTTTAACTATCCTGGACCCATGTGGTACTCTTTGCTCCTGAGTTCTGAGTTCTCGTCATGGTCTATTCTCTGCCCAGTGAAATCTAATTCTGGGTCTTGATTGAATGCTCACAGTTAAAGAACTCACCAAGAACTGATGTCACTAATTTTTCTTTTTCTGTACCTTTAAGAAAACTTTGGTCAACCTTTGTCAATTTTATTGTGTGTCTTAGATAAGCAGATGCCATTTCTTGAAAAAATTAAATGAGAAACTATTTTTATTAGATTTCTTAAATATACTTTTCTACTTTATTCTTTTTCTCTAGCTTTTTAAAATATCAGGCATATTGTAGTTATCTCTGGTTAGAACCAGAACTTCATACTTCCACTTGACTATAGCTCAGTACCAAATAATCTATAATCTTTAACCATTCCTGTCCCACACCTGTCTTCTCCCTCTGGTAACCACCTCTGTGTCCATGAAATAATTTATTTTTATATCCTACATATAAGAGTACACATAGACTTTCTGTGCCTGGTTTATTCCACTTAACATGATAATCTAGCTCAGTCTATGTTGTTGCAAGTGATATGATTATATTCTTTTTGTTATGGGTCTGGAGTTGTTCAGATGGTTCAAATGATTTCACCAGTATATTAATAAAATTTTAACTAATAAGAGGCTTTTAATTTAAATACTGGTATCAGGACGGTACCTAAAAGCACTCCCGTGGTGCATCATTCGGCCATATCAGCCCAGGGCTTATAAAGAGAAAAAACCCCACAACATTCCATGTATTCTGCCTTTGTAGGCAGGAACTTACTACATCAGCAAGTTTTGCAAGATCAATCAACTTTAAGAATAGTCTTCAATGTCTGGGGAAAAGGGAGGTGTGCTGATAGGATACAACTTGTATAAGCTAGAGGTTTACATGTTAGAGGCATTTTTTAGCTTTTTTTTTTTTTTTTGCTCTCTCAAAAATAGTAATTAAAACTTTAAATATAATTAACCACTATACCACTTCAATCAAGAAATAGTGGGCATCATGAATATGTACTCATTTATTTATCATCTAATGGGAAAAACTTACAAATTAAAAAAAAAACTTTATTGTGCAATGGTAATACATAGAGACTATAATATAATTTAAATAATAATAGCATAGTGAGTCAGGCATGGTGGCACATGCCTTTAGTCCAAGCAGAGGCAGGCAAATCTTTGAGTTTGAGGGCATCCTGACCTACAAAATGATTTACAGTACAGCCAGGGCTATGTAGGGAGACCTCATCCCCACACCACCCCAAAATTGTGTTGTAGTTATATCACCTGGGGCTGGACATCCCATGGTTACTTACCCCTATTTTGACTCGTTATGGACCTCTATAATAGTATCCATTGTTGAACCCACAGACACAAGGAGAAAGGTAACTGACCACAAATTAGGGCCAAATCAAAGCAAGCTTTAGGTCTGGCAGCTGTCTCACCCAATACAGGGTTTAGGAGAACAGCCCTGAGCCACTTTCTCAAGCTCTTTTTATGTGACAAAATCCCAGGGTGAGAGATTTTGCAAGCAAGTGTGGTTACAGAAGCAAAACCAGGCAGTTAAATCTTCCAGAAACATCTATTACAAGATCATTTTGTGGCCACAGGGTGGGTACAACCCAATTCCAAGTAAACAGAAACTTAAGTAGACTAGAATATCAAAATGGCTCCTGATGACAAAAATGGAGTCAGGCTGGTTACTCATCTGATAAAAAGAGCTCTGGGCTTGTTTACCCAATAACAATCTTTCTATTCACCTGTCCAACATCCTATTTAGGACAATGCCACCAGTTCTACCATTTTGAGACGATCAGGAATTTTGAACTTAATAATAATTAAGTTAATAATAACAATATTAATAACAACAATAATTAAGAAGAGGTCATAAATTTGAGAGGGAATAGAATGTCCCTGGAGGAGTTGGAGAGGGAGAGGTAGGGGTGAAAATTATATAAATGAAATAAGTATGTTATAAATATAGACTATATAAAAATATATTAGCATAAACATATATATACACATGTATGAAAGTCTCAATAAAATTAAAATAATAGCAAAGCAAGAAATTGTTTACTATCCTTTAAAGTATGAAATAAGGCATTTTCTGGAAGCTGGAACTACTTTTAAACTATTTTAGTCTTAATCTACAGACATTCTGCTATTTGAAGTAATCATCCTTCTCTTTTGATATATGGCCTGTGATGTAGTCTTTATCCATATAGGCTAGAGTTTTGTCTCTTGAACAAAACTTTTTGTTTGTTTTTATTCAATATTTTATTTATTTACATTTCAGATGCCATCTCCCTTCCTCATACCCTCCACTCATTAATCCCCTACCCCATTTCATCCTCCATTTTTGCCTTTATACTATTTAAATTACATGCAAGTATTAAGGTCAGTTTTAGGTTGAGGAACTAGCAATACAATAAATGCAAATAGTCCAGGAACAAGGAAGGGAAGATAATAAACCCAAATAATTAAAGAACATGCACAACAATAAACTTTGAAATCAAAGTAAATTTTGTACCATTTAAGAAATTATAACTTCATCTTAATAACAATTATACAGATTTCTACCAATAGGTTATGTCTATGAAATAAATTCTAGCTAATCCTCCCTGTTCCAACAAAACCACTACTTTTCCCTAGAAAAACAGCCCAATATTAACCACCTTATTCCCCAAGCCCAGAGAATAGAGGCACCGACTCTTCATTAATTTCTTCAAGCTGATTATGGGCGTTGAGATATTAGAAGAGGGGTGGGAGGAAGAGTAAATTGATAAGCCTCTGACGCTGTGTCTTCACTGCATCCAGATGGAATTTGAGCAGGTCTGCTCAGCTTGCTTGATGAGTAGATACACCAAGGCTGTGTATTCTGCAATATACAATTCTCAAAACAAATTTTAGTTTCAAGATAATTTTTTAAGAGGGCTGACATTTTATTAAAGATGTTGGTTCTAACAACTTTTCTTCCCCCTTTTTATTGGATATTAACACCTCCACACACTGTCAGAGACAGGTACAGTGCAGGCTCATCCTTTGTAGCCGTACAATTTGGAATCCCTGATTAACACCGGAAGAATCTACTATTTTATTCCTACATTCTTCAAATACTTTAGCTTTTATATAATGTGTATCCATTCTAAAATTTCTATGTCTCCAGATCTTTAAATGAGAGAACACGGCTTTGACATTACTATTTTTTTTTTTCAATATCCTTGATCTCCTAAAATTTTTGATCTGTTAGTTTCCTTTCCCACTCATCCATGTTTTAAAAGATTTCAAAATGTTTTCATGAATACTGTTTATTGTTTTGGTTTTTTTGAGATAGGTTCTTACTGTGTAGCCCTGGCTAGCCTGGAGCTCACTATGTAGACCAAACTGGTCCTGAACTTATAGATCTGCCTCCCTCTGCCTCCCTCTGCCCCCCCAAATTCAGGGGATTAAAAGGTGTGCCACCACACCAGCCCTGCTTTGTTTCTTTGTGTGTGTTTTTATAAACATAGATCTGAAGACAGGCGCGCTGTGTTCTCTACTCATATTTATGAACCGGTTGTTACCTTATTTAATCATCAATTTTCCTGCTTGATCCTCCTGCCTCTGCCTCTTCAGCACACCCGACTGGCATGTATAACCATGGCCAGCTGTTAGCCCTTGTTCAACCATGCCACACCTGGGCTTCATTTACCCATTCCTAAAGTCATAATTTTCTAAAAATACACTAACACTCTTGGTTTTCCATTTTGTTTCACTATGGCTGTAACATGTCTTGTCTTACATAGATATCTTTTTCCTGTTGACTTTTTTTAAATTTATTTTTATTAGATATTATATTTACATTTCAGAATTTATCCCTTAACTCCCCCTTCCCCTATCACCCAGGAACCTCCTATCTCATCCCCCCTCCTCATGCTTCTATGAGAATGTGCCCCCACCTACCCCCCTACTCCCACCTCCCCACCCTCGAATTACCCCCCCCCACTCGGTGTTCATCCTTCATGGGACCAAGAATCTCCTCTCCCACCTATGCCCAACAAGGCCATCCTCCCCTTCATGTACAGAAGGAGTCATGGGCCCTTTCCTACGTGCTCCCAGGCTGGTGGTTTAGACCTTGGGGAGATCTGGTTGGTTGGTAGGTATTGTTGCTCTCCTCATGGGGCCACAAACCCTTTCTGCTCCTTCAGTCTTCTCTCTAACTCTTCCATTGGGAAACCCTTGATCAGATCAGTGGTTAGCTGTGAGCACCGGCCTCTGAATGTGTCAGCCTTTGGCAGACCTCTAAGGAGACAGCTATATCAGGCTCTTGTCAGCATGCATTTCCTGGCATCCACATCAGTGTCTACCTTTGGTGATTGTACCTGGGATGGATACCCAGGTGGAATGGTCTCCACATGGCTCCTCCTTCAGTTTCTGTCCCACACTTTGTTTCCATATTCGCTCCCTTGAGTATTTTTGTTACTTCTTCTAAGTAGGACCGAGGCATCCACATTTAGTCTTCTTTCTTCATGAGCTTCATGTGGTCTGTGTGTTGAGTTTTGGCTATTCCAAGCTTTTGGGCTAACTGCTTATCAGTGAGTAAATACCATGTGTGTTCTTTTGTGATTGGGTTAACTCACTCAGGATGATAATTTCTAGTTCCATCCATTTACCTAAGAATTTCTAGAATTCATCATTTTTAATAGCTGAGTAATACTCCGTTGTGTAAATGTACCACATTTTTTTGTATCCGTTCCTCTGTTGAATGACATCTGGGTTCTTTCTAGCTTCTGGCTATTATAAATAAGACTGCTATGAACATAGTGGAGCATATGTCTTTGTTATATGTTGGAGCATCTTCTGGGTATATGTCCAGTAGTGGTATAGCTGGGTCCTCAGGTATGCTATGTCCAATTTTCTGAGGAACCACCAGACTGCTTTCCATAGTGGTTGTACCAGCTTGCAATCCCACCAACAATAGAGGAGTGTTCCTTTTCCTCCACATGCTTGCTAGCATCTGTTATCACCTGAGTTTTTGATCGTAGCCATTCTGACTGGTATGAGGTGGAATCTTGGGGTTGTTTTGATTTGCATTTCTCTGATAACTAAGGATATTGAACATTTTTTAGGTGCTTCGCGGCCATTGGAGTTTCCTAAGTTGAGAATTATTTGTTTAGCTCTGTACCCCATGTTTTAATAGGGTTATTTGGTTGTCTGGAGTCTAATTTCTTGAGTTCTTTGTATATATTGGATATTAGCTCTTTATCAGATGTAGGTTTGGTAAAGATCTTTTTCCAATCTGTTGGTTGCCTTTTTGTTTTATTGACAATGTCCTTTGCCTTGCAGAAGCTTTGCAATTTTATGAGGTCCATTTGTCAATCAATTCTTGATCTTAGAGCATAAGCCATTGGTGTTCTGTTCAGGAACTTTTCCCCTCTGCCTAGGTATTCGAGAGTCTTCCCCACCTTTTCTTGTATTAGTTTCAGTGTATCTGGATTTATGTGAAGGTCCTTTATCCACTTGGACTTGAGCTTTGTACAAGGAGATAAGATCAATTTGCATTTTTCTACATGCTGGCCTCCAATTGAACCAGCACCATTTGTTGAAAAGGCTGTCCTTTTTTTACTGGACAGTTTCCGCTCTTTTGTCAAAGATCAAGTGACCATAGGTATGGGGGTTCATTTCTGGGTCTTCAATTCTATCCCATTAATTCTCCTGCCTGTCTCTGTACCAATACCGTGCAGATTCTATCACTATTGCTTTGTAGTACCCCTTGAAGTCAGTGATGGTGATTCCCCAGAAGTTCTTTTATTATGGAGAATAAACCCCTATCCTGTTTTTTTTTGTTTTGTTTTGTTTTGTTTTTTTGTTTTTTTTTTTTTTGTTATTCCAAATGAATCTGAGAATTGCTCTTTCTATCTCTGTGAAGAATTGAGTGGGAATTTTGATGGGGATTGCATTAAATCTGTAGACTGCTATCAGCGAGATAGCAATTTTTACTCTATTAATCCTGTCAATCCATGAGCATGGGAGAACTTTTAATCTTCTGAAATCTGCTTCAATTTCTTTCTTCAGAGACTTGAAGTTCTTGTCATACAGATCTTTCACTTGCTTGGTTAGATTCACACCAATGTATTTTATATTATTTGTGACTATTATGAAGGGTGTCGTTTTCCTAATTTCTTTCTCAGCCTGTTTATCTTTTAAGTAGAGGAAGGCTACTGATTTTTTTTTTGAGTTAATTTTATATCCAGCATCTTTGCTAAAGTTGTTTATCGGGTTTAGAAGTATCTCTGGTGATACTTTTGGAGTCACATAAGTATACTATTATATCATCTACAAATAGTGAAATTTTGACTTCTTTCAAATTTGTATTCCTTTGACCTCCTTTTGTTGCCTAATTGCTCTGGCTAGGACTTCCAGTACTATATTGAATAGGTAGGGTGAGAGTGGCAGCCTTGTCTAGTCCCAGATTTTAGTGGGATTGCTTCAAGTTTCTCTCCATTTAGTTTGTTTGATGTTGGCTACTGGTTTGCTGTATATTGCTTTTACTATGTTTAGGAATGTGCCTTGAATTCCTGATCTTTCCAACACTTTATCATGAAGGGTATTGAATTTTGTCAAATGCTTTCTCAGCATCTAGTGAGATGATCATGTGGTTTTTTTCTTTGAGTTTGTTTACGTAGTGGATTAGATTGATGGATTTCTGTATATTGAACCATCCCTGAATTCCTGGGATAAAGCCTACTTGATCATGATGGATTGTTTTGATGTGTTCTTGGATTTGGTTTGTGAGAATTTTATTGAGTATTTTTGCATCAATTTTCATAAGGGATATTGGTCTAAAGTTCTCTTTCTTTGTTGGGTCTTTGTGTGGTTTAGGTATGAGTGTAATTGTGGCTTCATAGAATGAATTTTTTAGTGTTCCTTCTGTTTCTATTTTGTGGAACAGTTTATAGAGAGTTAGTATTAAGTCTTCTTTGAAGGTCTGATAGAACTCTGCACTAAAACCGTCTGGTCCCACCTGGACTTTTTTTAGTGGGGAGACTTCTAATGACTGGTTCTATTTCTTTCAGGGTTATGGGACTGTTTAGATGGTTTATTTGGGCCTAATTTAACTTTGGTTACTGGTATTTGTCTAGAAAATTGTCCATTTCATCCAGATTTTCTAATTTTGTTGAGTATAGTCTTTTGTAGTAGGATCTGATGATTTGTTTAATTTCCTCAGTTTCTGTTGTTATGTCACCCTTTTCAGTTCTGATTTTATTAATTTGGATACTGTGTCTCTGCCCACTTATTAGTCTGGCTAAGGGTTTATCTATCTTGTTGATTTTCTCAAAGAACCAGATTCTGGTTTTATTGATTCTTTGTATAGTTCTTTTTGTTTCTACTTGGTTGATTTCAGCTCTGAGTTTGATTGTTTTCTTCTGTCTACTCCTCTTTGGTGTGTTTGCTTCTTTTTGTTCTAGAGCTTTCAGGTGTGTTGTCAAGCTAGCTAGTGTATGCTCTCTCCAGTTTCTTTTTGTAAGCACGTAGAGCTATGAGTTTTTCTCTTAGCACTGCTTTCTTCGTGTCCCATATGTTTTGGTATGATATGTCTTCATTTTCATTAAATTCTAAAAAGTCTTTAATTTCTTTCTTTATTTCTTACCTGACTACATTATCATTGAGAAGGGTATTGGTCAGTTTCATGTGAATCTGGGCTTTCCATTGTTTTTGTTGTTATTGAAGAGCAGCTTTAGTCCATGGTGATCTTATAGGATGCATGGGATTATTTCAATTTTCTTGTATCAGTTGAGGCCTGTTTTGTGACCAATTTTATGGTTTATTTTGGAGAAGGTTCGATGAAGTACTGAGAAAAATGTATATTCTTTTGTTTTAGGAAGAAATGTTCTATAGATATCTGTTAAATCCATTTGGTTCATAACTGCTGTTAGTTTCACTGTGTCTCTGTTTACTTTCTGTTTCCATGATCTGTCCATTGCTGAGAGTGGGGTGTTGAAGTCTCCCACTGTTATTGTATGTGGTGCAATGTGTGCTTTGAGCAAGTGGGTGCTCTTGCATTTGGCACATAGATATTCAGAATTGAGAGTTCATGATGGTTGACTTTTCCTTTGACAAGTATGAAAGGTTCTTCCTTATCGTTTTTGATAACTTTAAGTTGAAAGTCAATTTTATTCTATATTAGAATGGCTACTCCAGCTTGTTTCTTAGGACCATTTGCTTGAAGAATTGTTTTCCAGCCTTTTACTCTAAGGTAGTAGTGTCTGTCTTTGTCACTGAGGTGGGTTTCCTGTATCCAGCAAAACGCTGGGTCCTGTTTGCATATCTAGTCTGTTAGTCTCTTGTCTTTTTATTTGGGAATTGAGTCCATTGATGTTAAGAGATATTAAGGAAAGGAGATTGTTTCTTCCCGTTATTTTTGTTTTTAGATGTGGCATTATTTGTGTGGCTATCTTCTTTTGGATTTTTTGGAAGAAGATTACTTTCTTGCTCTTTCTAGAGTATAATCTCCCTCCTTGTATTGGAGCTTTCCCGCTATTATCCTTTGTAGTGGAAAGATATTGTGTAAATTTGGTTTTGTCATGGAATATCTTGGTTTCTCCATCTATGGTAATTGAGAGTTTTGCTGGGTATAGTACTGTGGACTGGCATTTGTGTTCTCTTAGGGTCTGTATGACATCTGCCCAGGATCTTCTGGCTTTTATAGTATCTGGTGAGAAGTCTGGTGTAATTCTGATAGGTCTGTCTTTATATGTTACTTGGCCTTTTTCCCTTACTGCTTTTAATATTCTTTCTTTGTTTTGTGCATTTGGTGTTTTGATTATTATGTGATGGGAGGTATTTCTTTTCTGGTCTAGTATATTTGGCGTTCTGTAGGCTTCCTGTATGTTTATGGGCATCTCGTTCTTTAGATTAGGGAAGTTTTCTTCTATAATTTTGTTGAAGATATTTACTGGCCCTTTAAGTTGGGAATCTTCACTCTCTTCTATACCTATTATCCTTAGGTTTGGTCTTCTCATTGTGTCCTGGCTTTCCTGGATGTTTTGGTTTAAGAATTTTTTGCACTTTGTGTTTTCTTTGACAGTTGTGTCAATATTTTCTATGGTATCTTCTGCACCTGAGATTCTTGCTGCCATCTCTTGTATCCTATTGGTGATGCTTGTGTCTATGACTCCTGATTTCTTTCCTAGGTTTTCTATCTCCAGGGTAGTCTTCCTTTGTGATTTCTTTATTGTTTCTTCTTCCATTTTTTTTTTTTTTTGTCCTGGAAGGTTTTGCTCAATTCCTTCACCTGTTTGGTTGTGTTTTCTTGTAATTCTTTAAGGGATTTTTGTGTTTCCTTTTTAAGGGGTTCTACCTGTTTAGCTGTGTTCTCCTCAATTTCTTTGAGAATGTTATTTATGTCCTTCTTAAAGACCTCTATCATCATTATTAGAAGTGATTTTAAATCTGAATCTTGCTTCCTGGTGATATGGGGAATCCAGGACTTTCTAATGTGGGAGAACTGGGTTCTGATGATGCCAAGTACCCTGGGTTGCTGATGCTTATGTTCTTGCACTTGCCTTTTGCCATCTGGATCTCCTTAGTGCTACCTGCGCTGGTTCTGACTGGATCCTGTCTTTCCTATTATCTTGGTTGTTTCAGAGCTGTTTGGGGTGGGTGTTGCTGCTGGAGTTAGAGCTGAGGCCCAAGATCTGCTCAGTGCTTGGGCACAGACTGGAAGGAACTAGTGCCCCTGGCCTGGTGTGAATTCCTGGGTCCCAGTGGGTCCCAGTTACTCCCTGTTTGGGGCAGGTGTTGCTGTCTCCTTACCTAAGATACTGCTGGGGTTAGAGCTTGTCTCTTGAACTTTCAATGAATTAGAACTCAATGAATGTACTTTAGATCTTGCTTTTACCCCTCCATGTTGGGATATTTATTTCTGCTGTGGGTAGTTACAGCTCATCATTTACATTACTTTGTGGCATCTCTTTATTTAAATATGCTGTGATTTCCATTATTACATACTGAATCTGTGAATTTTAGGCTTTATACGTTACAATTGCTAGGTATATTTATGTCTATTTTTATTACTGCAAGTGTGAATAAATATTTTATTTGGATAAATGTATTGTTGTAGAATTCCTCTCACCAAGTTTGGTAGATAATGAAAAACTATATGTCTCAATGAACATGCAGAAATTTGATTTCACTGCTGTATTTTAGAATTCCTGGTGCTCGACATCTCTTTGAACAACTGGAATATGTTTTAATGGCCTTTAAGTTTTATACTTTTCACTTTTTTTCTTTGCTGTTTCTACAGGATCTAGGAATGTCCCCTTGTTTTTGTTTCTCATGTTGGTGATTTGTACTTTTTTCTTACCATTTTATATTTTTAAACATTTTATACCATGGCTTTCACCGTACAAGATTTTTCTCTGATGGTCTCAAATGTCACCTTAGTAAAGAATATTGATTTTTAACTCCAGGTAGACATGGGTATATAGTCACTGTCTTATTTCTTTATGTATAATGAGCATCCAGCAATTCTTGCATATATCTCCATGGATAAGTGTGTAATAATTAGATGGCTCTGATAACTAGGATGCAGTTCTGTTAGATAGAGAAGACTCACCAGCAGCTCATGGTTTGGTATGTCTGGCAGGTGCCAGACAATCATCAGTTCTCTATAGGTAAGATGCATGTAAGATCACTCTGGTAGGCAAAGTCAGCTATGATACAGCATGCTGAGAACTGGGAATGAACCACTAGTCAGAAGACTGTATAAAGATTCCAGTAGACCTAGGCAGGTAATACATAGTATTCCCAGCAATGAATATGAAACACTCACTAAATGTGGATGGTTTACCTACCCTCTATAGTCAGTCCTATTAGCTGAGTGGGCTAAAGTTGGATGGGCTGAGTGGCTTATCGCCATGATAAGGTAAAGCTGCTAGCAGGGACAAGGGACTAGTCACTGAGAGCCACCACCCCCTTGGTTTGTTCCAGCTATCACTAAGTGGTCTAGTTGTGATGATTCTATGTTGTACATGAGCCAAGTAAGTACCCCCAAACTCTATGGAAGTTGGTTATCACCCTCAGCATCTCTCCTATGGAATTGTTATAGGATCATCATTAAGACTTAAGAAGTCATCTGTTTGTCTATATAGCATCACTACAAAACAGTACATCTTCGTGGATCTGCAGAGATCTGTCTAAAGGGGTGTGCTATTACTTAGTGATTGTAATATATGTTTGATAATAACAGGAAAAGCATATTAATAGCAGGAATCTTTCCTAAAATGAATCCCTTAGAGCCTTGCTTCATGAGGACGAACCTATTGAAGATTATATAATAATCTGAAGCAGGCCATCTCAGGACGATCACCTGCTAATTAGCTTATCTCATTATGGCTCCTGACAGTCATGGATGGCAATTCCCCCAGAAGTTCTTTTATTGTTGAGAATAGTTTTTGCTATCCTGGGTTTTTTGTTATTCCAAATGAGTTTGCAAATTGCTCCTAATTCTATGAAGAATTGAGTTGGAATTTTGATGGGGATTGCATTGAATCTGTAGATTGCTTTTGGCAAAATGGCCATTTTTACTATATTAATCTTCCCAATCGATCAGCATGGGAGATCTTACCATCTTCTGAGGTCTTCTTCAATGTTTTTTTCTTCAGGGACTTGAAGTTCTTGTCATACAGATCTTATACTTGCGTGGTTAGAGTCACACCAAGATATTTTATATTATTTGTGACAATTGTGAAGGGTGTCGTTTCCCTAATTTCTTTCTTAACCTATTTATCCTTTGAATCAAGAAAGGCTACTGATTTGTTAGAGTTAATTTTTGTATCCAGCCACTTTTCTGAAGTTGTTTATCTGCTGTAGTAGTTCTCTGGTAGAATTTTTGGGGTGGCTTATATATATGTATACTATTATATCATCTGCAAATAGTGATATCTTGACTTCCTCCTTTCCAATTTGTATTTCTTTGATTTCTTTTTGTTGTCTAATTACTCTGGCTAGAACTACAAATACCATGTTGAATAGATAGGGGGAGAGTGGGAAGCCTTGTCTTGTCCCTGATTTTAATGGGATTGCTTTGAGTTTCACTCTGTTTAGTTTGATGTTGGTTATTGGTTTGCTGTATATTGCTTTTATTATGTTTAGATATGGACCTTGAATTCCTGATTTCTCCAATACTTTTAACATGAATGGAGTGTTGTATTTTGTTAAGGGCTTTTTCAGAATCTAGTGAGAGGATCATGTGTGGTTTTTTTTTCCTTTGAGTTTGTTTATATAGTGGATTACATTGATGGATTTCTGTGTATTGAACCAGCCCTGCATCGCTGGGATGAAGTCTACTTGATCATGATAAATGATCATTTTTATGAGTTTTTGGATTCAGTTTGCAAGAATTTTATTGAGTATGTTTGCATCAGTATTCTTAAGAGAAATTGGTCTGAAGTTCTCTTTTTTGTTGGGTCTTTGTGTGGTTTAGGTATCAGCATGAACCTTGAGAAGTATTGGTATTGGGTCTTCTTTGAAGGTCTGATAGAATTCTTCACGAAAACAATCTGGTCCGGCACTTTTTTTGGTTGGGAGACTTCTAATGACAGATTCTATTTCCTTAGGGCTTATAGGACTGTTTAGATGCTTTCCTTAATTGTGATTTAACTTTGGTACTTGAAATCTGTCTAGGAAATCATCTACTTCATCTAGATTTTCCAGTTTTGTTGAGTATAGACTTTTGTAGTAGGATCTGATGATTTTTTTGTGTTTCCTCAGTTTTTGTTTCCATGATCTGTCCATTGGTGAGACTGGGGTGTTGAAGTCTCCCACTATTATTGTGTGAGGTTCAATGTGTGCTCTGAGGTTCAGTAACATTTCTTTTACAAATGTGGGTGCCCTTGCATTTGGGGCATAGATATTAAGAATTGAGAATTCGCCAGCAGTGGTGGTGCACACCTTTAATCCCAGCACTTGGGAGGCAGAGGCAGGCAGGTTTCTGAGTTCAAGGCCAGCCTGGTCTACAGAGTGAATTCTAGGACAGCCAGGACTACACAGATAAACCCTATCTCGAAAAAAACCAAAAAAAAAAAAAAGAATTGAGAGTTCATCTTGGTGGATTTTTCCTTTGATGAGTATGTAGGTAGTGTCCCTTCCCACCTTTTTTGATAACTTTTGGTTGAAAGTCTATGCTATTGGGTATTAATATAGCTACTCCAGCTTGTATCTTGGGGCCATTTGCTTGGAAATTTTTTTTTCCAGCCTTTTACTTTGAGGTAGTGTTTGTGTTTGTCACTGAGGTGTGTTTCCTTTATACAGCAAAATGTTGGGTCCTGTTTATGTACCAGTCTGTTAGTCTATGTCTTTTTATTGGGGAATTGAGTCCATTGATTTTGAGAGACATTAAGGACCAGTGATTGTTGCTTTCTGTTATTTTTGTTGTTGGATGTGGAATTATGCTTGTGTGGTTCTCTTCCTTTGGGTTTGTTGTGAGAAGATTAATTTCTTAGTTTTCTTGGGTGTAGCTTTCCTCATGTTGGAGTTCTCCTGTTACCCTCTTTAGGGCTGGATTAGTGGAAAGATATTGTTTAAATTTGGTTTTATTATGGAATATTTTGGTTTCTCCATCTATAGTAATTGAGAGTTTTGCTGGGTATAGTAGCCTGGGCTGGCATTTTTGTTCTCTTAGGGTCTGTATGACATTTGCCCAGAATTTTCTGGCTTTTAGAGTCTCTGCTGAAATGTCTGGTGTAATTCTGATAGGTCTGTCTTTATATGTTACTTGAACTTTTCCCCCAAGGTTTCAATATTCTTTCCTTTTTTGTGCATTTGGTGTTTTAATTATTATATAATGGGAGGAATTTTTTTCTGGTCCCATCTGCTTGGTAGGCTTCTTGTATATTGATGGACATCTCATTCTTTAGGTTAGAGAAGTTTTCTTCTATAATTTTGTTGAAGATGTTTGCTGGCCCTTTGAGTTTGGAATCTTCACTCTTTTGTATTCCTATTATTCTTAGGTTTGGTCTTCTCATTGTGTCCTGGATTTTTTTAATGTTTTGAGTTAGGAGCTTTTTGCTTTTTGTATTTTTTGACAGTTGTGTCAATATTTTCTATGGTATCTTCTGTGCCTGAGAGTCTCTCTTCTATCACTTGTATTCTGTTGATGATGCTTGTATCTCTGACTCCTGCTCTGTTTCCTAGGTTTTCTATCTCCAGGGTAGTCTCCCTTTGAGATTTCTTTATTGTTTCTACTTCCATTTTTAGATCCTGGATGGTTTTGTTCAATTCCTTCGCCAGTTTGCTTGTGTTTTCTTGTAATTCTTTAATTTTTGTGTTTCCTCTCTAAGGGCTTCTACCTGTTTACATGGGTTCTCCTGTATTTCTTTGAGTGAATTATTTATGTTCTTCTTAAAGTCCTCTATCATCTTCATGAAATGGGATTTTACATCTGAATCTTGCTTCTCCGGTTGGGATATCCATTGCTTGCTGTGCTGGGAGAAATGGGTTCTGATGTTGCCCAGTAGTATTGGTTTCTGTTGTTTAGGTTCTTGCACTTGCCTTTTTCCATCTGGTTATCTCTGGTGTTAACTGGCCTTGCTGTCTCTGAGTGGAGCATGTCCTTCCTGTGTGTCTGTGATCCTGTGATCTTGTGATCCTGGATGTGTCAGAACTCCTGGGGTTCAAGCTACATCTGGGTGTGGGCTGAGTGGGTGGGGATCTACTCCTGGTGCAGGTTCAAACTGGAAGAAGCCTGCACCTCTGGCTGGACAGGGTCCCTGCATCTCTGGGTCTTAGGGGTCCCAGTTATGCCAGGTATTGGGGCAGAGTTTGAGGTCTCACCTGTGATCCTGGATGTGTCAGAACACCTGTGAGTCAAGCTGCATCTGGGTTGAGTGGATGGGGATACAGAGCACTAACTCCACTCTGGGCACAGGTGTAAACCAGAGGAAGCCTGAGTCTCTGGCTGGGCCATTAACAATCTTTATTATATATTAAGAAAATTAGTAGAAAAATGTTAGTAATAATACAATTTACTTTATTTCAGATATATAATCTCACCAGTTTTTGAGACTAATTAAAGAGAAAAGTAGTAAAAAGAATCTCATTTTGTTTATTGCTCACATTTTAGGTAACTTACCATTGTAAAAACAAGGAAAAAAGAAAGAAAGAAAGAAAGAAAGAAAGAAAGAAAGAAAGAAAGAAAG
>JANHMN010000003.1:108662101-108681842 GCA_030674055.1 Rhabdomys pumilio
AAGAAAGAAAGAAAGAAAGAAAGAAAGAAAGAAAGAAAGAAAGAAAGGAAAAGAAAAGAAGAGAAGAGAAGAGAAGAAAAGGAAGGAAGATTTCCTCTGTAGAGTTGAGCACATAGTTTTTGTAAAAGGATGAATCAGTTGATAGTCAATCAATTAACAGTTCTCCTCTGGAAAAATTTTACATTAAAGGTAGGTAAAGGCATCCATGGTAATGTCCCCAGAGCCCATTTGTTACATTTCATTCTGTGTACATTTTTGCATATAGTTTTGAAAAATTTAAACCTGTGGGTAGATCTTTCAAATGTATAATAGCCATCGAATACATACTGTAGAGTGACCTGAAAAAGTAGAGAGAAAGGAAGAGGTAGTTGAGATAGTTGAAAGGAATTTCAGAACCTAGGCCCCTGCGATTATAGATAGTAATATACAAAGGCTGGAAGAAAATTCCTAGGTAGGGCTTTTGTAAGGTCCTCTGATGCAGAGGAAAGAGAAAGCAGCACGGGAGTACCTGTGGCTACTGCCTCTGGGTTTGTGTGGAGACTGCTTTTAAAGGAAATTAAAATAGGAAGGGCATGTTTATTAAAGTAACGGAGGGTGAAGCTCAAGGAAGGGAGGCACATTCTTTGCTGGGAATACATTGAACACTTCCTAGAACTCAGGTACTTTCTCTTTTCCTTCCATTTTTAATCTGATGTTTTTAGTCATGGTAACTAGGGAAGAGAGATTAGACAAACCTAGATTAAACTAACCTTGAATTATAGTTTTGAATAAAACATTCCTCACATGATCACCACATCTGCATTCATACTGAATAACTCTTGACCAAAGATGAAAGTAGCAGAGGATGAGACAGAAGCGTAGAGCAGAGATGTCAGAAACTTCCTTTTTTCAAGTTACATCAGATATTTGCAGGACCCAAAAGTCAGTGTTTTTTGTTGTTTTGGGTTGGTTTTTTTTTTTCTGAAGTAGCCTTCAAATTAGTGCGAAATAATCTAGGAAACTTAATTATAATATACATATTAGAGATGTTATCTACAGAAAATCTGGTAGAAAACTAATGATATACTGTCCAACTGAGTAGCATCTAAAATTAGTGATTTTAAAGTCAACCAAGATAAATTAATCAAGGTAACTTTATTTAGGTTTTCTCTGGTAAAAATTCTGTCCCCTTACTTATTCTTAAATTTTGAGAGATTTGGGATTTACTTGTGCTCATTCAAGTGGCTATGTAAAATCCCAGCAATTGCAATTGGTCTGGTCACAAAGACCTTCTAGTGTATAAACACCCTGGCCTTGAGGCATAATCTGGTATTTCATGACAAAACTATTAAAAGAGAAACATACTCAGCTTTTGATGGGGCAAGGAGTTTGTTTGGCTTTATCCTTTATTGTTGCCCTATGGCCTCATTTTCTAGTGAGTTAACAATCACTTAGATTAATTTAGGAGCCCTTGTGACAAAAGCATTAAGAATTTAATGGTTGTTTTATCCAGAGAATGATCTATAGAAGCCATGGTTTCAGGTTCAAGTGAGTAGTTTATTAACCATGGAGCAAGCAAAAGTGAAAGAATAAATGGAAAGCAGAGGAGAAATAGGAAAACCTCATCAACTTGGGTGGAAATTGACTGGAGAAGTTCCATTGAGGCAGCCTGTTAGAATATGTGACTGAGAATCCCAGACAGAGCAGGGCTCCCTTGGGTCAGTACTCTTAAGTAAAAGAACCAATATAAAGTAGTGGATAGACAGCAAAACACCAAATCTTGTTCTTACAACATCCAGCAGAAATGACTGGGGAAGCACTGTTTAAACAGTCATGCTGGAGTACCTGACAAAGAACATTTTCTTCCCTGGGACAAGGAAGGGAAGAAGGAGTTCTTCACTCTGAAAGTCCACCCTCAATATGTACAAACAGCACATGACAGTTTACCAATATAATTTATAATGATGATGTGCTTGTTTTCTATGGTACCTGTAAGATTATTCAGGAGAATGGAATATATAGAATATATACCATACTTTTAATGGATGACAGATCGTAAGTTCAGGCCCTGAATATATATATCTGCCCTTTATTCTATGTGGTACAGACGGTAAAATATAAAACTCAAATTTATATTGAATGTGTACTCTTGAGTTAATTAATAACATGTCTTTTTCCTCTTTTAGAAAAGGCAGACCATTAGTACAATAACAGAAGTCTTGGCAGCATTGTTGTTTGTAATAATGTTGTTGATATTCCGTGCACTTACTGATATGAATGTGGCTGGACCGTATAATTTCACTCCTCAACCCATTGCTACCATGCCTTCTTTCATCAAAGATGCTAAGGAGTGGGAATTGATTTACATACCTTCTGATATTGATGTAGTAACAGAAATCATTGAGAATGTAAAGAGGAATCTCAACTCCACTATAAAAGGTTAGACATTGAAGTTTTTGGTTAAAATAAAACTGCTACATCTATTAAAAACAAAAACAAAATAATGCTAAAAATTGAAGTTAAGGTGGAGTTTATGTCTTACTATTAAGATTTTTGCGATGTGATAGTGATAAGTAGGTCATTGTGGAATTGGTAGAAAGATAGACAAATCAGTGAGAGAAGAGAGAACCCAAACACAGATTGATTATACTAAGATGCCAGAATGACTTTGACAGTGATGTAACAGACTATCATGAAAGACAAGCCTATTAAAAAAAAAAAGTATGGGAACAACTGGGCACTAATAGCTAAAACAACAAAAATCCATATCTTCTGCAAATTAACTAAAAATGGGTCATATACCTAAATGTGAAATAATGATGCCTTTAAGAGAGAACGTGTGAGAAAATCTTTGTAACTTAAAGCCAGTTGATCCCTTAGACATGATATAAAGTTATGATCAAGAATGATGTGAGTGAGTTGTTTGGACTCCTGTCACCTAATACAGATGTGCCTGCTCCTGAGGTGAACATAGTCATCCTTTGTTTCTTACAGTTGATTTAAAACTACCTTACTGAAATTTCAAACACAAAGGTCCTTTAACATTTTCTCTTTAGGTTTTAGTTCTGTAGAAGTTGGTTTGGGGACTTGAGTGTTTGCTTTCTTGCTTGCTTGCAGTGCTGCAGATTGAACCTAGGGGTCTTTTACAGCCTAGGCAAGCCTTCTGCTGAGCTATGTCCTCAGCCCTGGAGCTTACATTCTATATACATTAAAACCTACTTCAGCAATATTGTAATTCACGCATATATTCTTGAAAGTCAAGGAAAACTGGCGTTTTTTCAATGGGAAAAATTATTATTCTTTCTTTAAAAAAAAAAAAAAAAGAGTAGAGAAGATATAAATTTTCAGCAGCTGCCCAAAGGAGAAGAGATGGAGCCAGCATGGAGGTCCCCTGTATGGTGGACAGCAGCTGCATGGTTAGAAGGAGCGCTTTAAAGAGAGAATAAGCAAGCCCAAAGTACAAACAGTAACAACAGCAAAGAACACATTTAGCTCTGGCCAGCATCAGAAAGAGACAAACAAAATGAGAGAGAAGGGGAAGAAAGAAGAAGGAAGAAGGAGGTTAGGGGAGGGTAGTTTTGCCTTTCTGACAGACAACTAAACCTCATGGCAACTCATAGAGTGTGCTATGGAGTAAGAATTCAGAAAAAGAAAAGTATATTATCTCATTAAAAGGATACTTATTCTACCTGTCTTGTTTTGTTTAATTTTAGCATGACTTAAGGTGATTCTACCTTCCTAGGGGTGATCCTGGCTTCCTGAGGGTTGGTCTCTTGTCCAGGTCATAAACTCACCAAACTGGATTAACTCTTATGTTTTGGGTAGCTTGGAATGATAGATCTCATGGAAATCTAGAAATACAGTTCCAAAGCTGGTACCAGTATCTGTACTGAAGTTCTAGTCCCCACCCTCAGATAGAACTTTTAGGTAGGGAAGGGGTGGTCATTTGGAAGGAGATAAGAAACTAGATCTCGATTCTGGCAATCCTGGCCATGCTTTGTGTGGTCCCTGCCCTGTGTGTGGCCTATCCAGTTACTATCTCTTGTTCTAGTTACTCAGCTCTGAAGAGGTGACCATAACTACTATTAGGGAATTGGGATAATGACTGATCTGAATGGGGCATTGGGTGTGGCAGTTGGGGTACCTCTCTGGTGAGCCTGTCTAAAAGATACCAGAAGTATATCCATGATTTGTGTGTCTTAACTGCCACATGTAGGAAAGAAAGGAACCTCTTGACAGGCAACTGGAAAGAGACTTGAGGGAGAAGTAAAGGTGATAGTTATTAGTATTTCAAGTCTTACAATGGGAGGGAGCCAGGAGAAGCCAGATCAAAGTCCTTTAGTCTCTTGATAGGGTCACCGAGCACGTGTCCTCTGTGCTCCTTCTTGTTTTTTTCTGTGGCCTCTAAGAGCATTCTGAGCTTTGTTTGAGCATTGTTTGAGCTTTATATAACATCAAAAAATACAATGTACTTCCCAGGTATACTATATGTCTATTTAATGTGTATGAGTCTGTGGATTTCAGTGTACTTGGAGTAGTACAAGCACTACAGCAATGGATTAGGGTTCACCTCCAAAGAAGCTGTCCATAGTCTTGATCCCCACTCCATTAGGGAACACTAGAATGCGTCCTGTCCCTATAGACTGTCCTGGTTGGATGTACATTGTGCTGCTGGTTCATCTAACATCACACAACTTTTCATACTAAAAGTTTATAAAATACTGAAAAGATTTTATACATAAAATATCCATTAATTACTCGTGTCAATATTTAAGAAAAAAAGGTCATAAATTTCACAATATTTGTAATAGATTTTTGTCTGGATAAAGTAGTATCTCACCTCACAAACAGCATTACTGGATGTTTTACTTAAGCAGACAATTTTCTCTCTGTGTAGTTCGAGGTTTCCCTTCAGAAGCTGAGTTTGAGGAGTACATTCTGTTTGATTATATGTCTCAGAGAGTACTGGCTGCCATTGTTTTTGACTGTGGCTTCAAAAACAAAAGTGATCCTCTGCCACTTCAGGTAAGACCATTTTATTTAAGGTTTTCAAATAAGTAGTGTTCTTATTAGCTTTAACTTCTAGGATTTTTAGTGAATTAATTACTGTTCACCTAGTTTTGCAAATGGAAAAAGAATCATTCCAGAAACAAACTAATAACATGTAATAAAGCAAAAATACTAATTCATCTCTAAGTGATTGAATGTCTTTATGTGTATTACTGATTATAGGAGAGTGTGATTTTTAAGTCTTCACTATCAGCTTGACTAGATTTAGAATCATCTAAGAAATCTGTGAGTGTAGTTTTAGAAAGGGTGAACTAAAGGGAGAAGGGCCACCCTAGATGGAGTGTCTCGTGGGCTGTATAAGGGAAAGGAGAAAGCCAGAAGAGCCGCGCCATTTCACCTTGTCTGTTTCTTGGCTACAGTGTGAACTACTCTGTTCTGCCATGTCTTTCTTTAGCATCTGAAACTAATTCAAAATAAATCTTTAGTCCTTGAAATTGTTTCTGTCAGGAATTGTGGTCACAGCAACATCATACATCACACACACACACACACACACACACACACACACACACACACACACACACGAGAGAACAGTAGACTAAGAGGAAATTTTAATTAACCAGCACTTGTATTTCATGCATGATGGTAAAGATGTGTTTTAAGTCAGAGGCATTTTTATTGGTAGACAACTGAACTCAGAAATCCCTTCTCTGAATGAAAAACAGAATATAATTTCTTTCATAAATCTCCAGAAGACTTGTAGACTTAAATGTATCAATTCAATTGTATGGTATCAGGACTGAAGAGAAGCTGATGATGTCTACAGAAAGATGAGGAAAGAGCAGTGCTTTGAATTTGGAGTCCCTAGGAAATTTTATAGGCATCACATCCTGGTGGCTGTAGAAATAAGTGGTCAGTCTGTAGCACCCAGAGATTGAGACACACCTACAGTTTCTAAAACAGGCAGGTATTGGAAGACAGAAGTAGGATCTGTATTACCTTAACATCTATCCCTTATTTTATGGCTCCATTCATCTATGCCAGCTCCCTTAGCATAAAGCTATATATCCATTGATGTGGGTTTAGGTACATGTACATTAGCAGACATTGGCCCAAAGTATCTTCAGTGTCATGTTAAGTTTCATTCTTGCTACCTACAGACTCTTCTCAAATTTCAAATTTTTGAATGAAATTCCCAATGCTAAAATTCCCATAGATTTTCTCTAGTGCTTAGTCTATTTCTCTAAATAATATTAGTTCTCTAAAATTTTATTTATTTATTTATTGTATATGATTTGTGTAAGAGTGTGGGTATATACCAAGGAAAATTCTTTAAGCAATAAAAAGAAAAGCATTGTATAGTAACAGAAATGCATAAACTGTTTAAATACATTTCCAGGAAATTATGCTAAGAAAAACTGCAAAAACTCCAAAATTAACAGCTGCTATTCCACTTAGATAAAATTTCCACTTAGATAAAAAAAAACAGTTTTAAAGTGAAAAATAAACTTCTGATATCCTGGGTCAGATAACCATTAAAGTGGGGGGAGGGCTAATGGAGCTGTTCGGCATCTTTACTGTATTGATGGATATGGAAATTCCACATGTAAGAAAACTTTGTGTACAACCTAGGACTACAGACATATCTACAGACACCTATAGACATACCTTAACCAATTATCTCAATATTCTCATTTTGCATTTATATATAATGTATGCCATTATAAATACACACACACACACATATACATATGCATACACACAATCTAAGCTTATACCAGATTTGTTAATTATTTCTTTAAACTGCATGTGAAGCTAAATTACCTTGAAATTTTCTATTAATTTAGAATGAGGTCATGACTGTACAGGAATTTTATAAATTTGTTCTGTTTTTTCCTGAGTGTTATACTTTAATGATGACTTACAGATTTATGTTTTAATGTATTGGAAACTTTCTATTTTATTAAATAAATATGTTCTGTATAGCAAGCCTTGATTAAAGAGTTTTTATTTTCAAAAATTACACTTATGAAAATGAATCATGAAAATATAGTATTAAAAGAAATTATTTATAAAGCATATTTGTGATAATATACTAATGTCCAAAAAAGTCCTGTAACTCAATAATAAAAATTTTAATTTTGAGAATGCTTAAAAAATTAAACAATGAGATACTGCTCTCAAACACGTGCATCATATATCTTATATATATTAACACATTTATTTCCTGCTTTTATTCCCTAGGCTGAACTCTATCACTGTTTCCCAACATTGCCAGCTGAATGATGTCTGCATTCTTTTTTTTTTTTTTTTAAGTGGGCATGGTTTCTGTTTTTTTTTTTTCTATATCTTGAACAGTTGCATACCACTCTGTTATATGGAGGTGTCATGGTTTTATCCATCTCATTTATTGCAATTAAGTTAATTCTTATACATTTAGACCACAGACAACATTATAACAAACTTGCTGTTCAAAATTAATTTATAATTCAAGATTATTCAAATCTGTTTCTTTAAAAAGTATTTCTGAGTTGATCAGTAATTGACTGCTGTGGTTTCAGAGATTGTTGTGAGATTAACTGATTAAAATATAATAGCAATTGGAACAGAATTAGGAGGTAATCAGGTCATGAGGGAAGCCCCCTTTTTGTTCTTTACGTCTTTGTCTTTCACCCCTAATCATGTGAATCAAAGGACTTCTTTCATTCATGGACCATTTGTAAACAACCAACAAATTGCCAGTCCTTTGATATTGCCGTCTCTACCTCCATAGCTCTTACAAATCGA
Organism: Rhabdomys pumilio; assembly: GCA_030674055.1. Lineage (NCBI taxonomy): Eukaryota > Metazoa > Chordata > Mammalia > Rodentia > Muridae > Rhabdomys > Rhabdomys pumilio. Next base: position 108,669,878 of record JANHMN010000003.1, read on the forward strand.
TCAAATTATACCAGCATATAATAGGTTATGATAATTTATATGCTTCTGTTAGCTATTATTGCTTGATTCTCTACTGTTGTGCCATTTTTCAGTCATCCTACAAGGATTGTATTCATGTGCCTGTTTGTCTGTAGCTCTGCAAACATTCATTGTTCAGCTTTTTAGTTTGCCAATATAAGTAAAAAGTGTAGCTTATAGTTCTGTAGTATAAATTTACATTTATTTCATGTCCTTGAGGATCTTTTCATGCTTGTCTTGTCTGTTTTTCTGTGTTTTGAGTAGAATTCAGATGTATCCAGGGAGCATACATTCTCTACCTTGCTCTCTGTGCATTCTGGGCATTCAGAATTTATCAGATTGGTTTCATCTCTGAAGTCACATGTTTTTCTGCTGAGATGTAACTTTATTGCTGACATTTGCTTTTAAGTTTCTTTTTGATTTTCGACATATATGACTTGTTACTAATACTTCCAGGTAAAATATCACTTGCGGTTTGTTGGTGCACAGAGGACCATCTGGTGGCCAGACAAGATAGGCTGGAAAACAAGACTTCTCTTTCCTAATCATCCTTCTATACAACCCAGAAATCCAAATTTTCTTGACGGAGGAAGTCCTGGTAAGCAGATCTTCAGCATGCTTATTCTATCAAAATGATCACAAACTAGTACTGGTACCCAGATTGTGAGACCCCCAAAGAGACCACCAGGAACCACAACTCTGATGCAAGCACAGGAGAGTCTTCATTCAGGCTCAAGCCTGGGCCGAAAACCTTCCTGATGCAACAGGATAGGTGAGCAGCCCCGAGGCCTAAGGAATGGGGTTTATAAAGGAAAAATACTGCAAGTGAGGATTTCTAAGCCTTGGAGTTACAAGATTGGGTAAGAGGGTAAAAGAATGCTGACCTTTAAGCTGATTGGCTCACAGAATCTGGTCAGACCACAAGGAGGGACCACACATCTAAAAGAGGAGTATCTTGACCTGGGAATGACTCATGTTTCATTAGCCCACCCTGTTATTGTCTGCTGGCCAAGAATATTTCATGTGTTTTCTCAGAACTCAAAGATGGGGCCAAGTCACTCTAAGAGCAAGTTAGCTTAAAATGGAGTCTGAAAAACAAAATGGAGTTTGTTCTGCTACTTTAATCCCTTCAGTACATGTATAAACATATACTTAGGTTTAAATATTTATATCCATTTAACAAATGACAAATGTTTATTCTTCATGGTAATTAGAGTTTATATTGTAACAGTCTTTTCAGTCTTTTCTCTTAATAAACTTAATATATCTTATTGTATCTACCTTCACTTCTCATAACAGTATAAATATATTTTTTAATTTTTGTATTATTTATTTTATTTATTTACATCCCAAATGTTGCCCCTGCCCAGTCTCCCCTAGCAGAATTCTTCCCCTGATTTTTACTTTTATTCAAAAAGTATTCAGTATATATGTTTATGACTAGGGTCTAGCATGATATTTCTGTAGACACCTACAGTGTACTACATCAAATCTTGCTTCTTGTCTGTCTTCCACAATCATAGTTTAATACTTAGATTAGATTTATTTAATTAATCAGAGAGTACACAGTTCTTGTTAGTCTATATGTGTGTATTATTTAACTTAACATCATCCTGTTATATTCATGTTGCTGCAGAGGACATGGTTTTAAAATAATCATTGTATGGTTGTTGACAACCACAATGATTAAGACAATTAAAAGCTTTGAATTCTTTTTATTAATGGCCAGACCAAGAGCAAGCTCCTGCCTCTGAAAAGTCTGGTAGTTCTCACAGTGGGACAGTGGGTACAGTATTTTTAAAGAAAAAAAACTATAATTACATCAGTGTTCAAGAGGGGTTACTTTACTTTTCTGATTGCTGTGCAAGTTTCTGTAGTATTTTCCAAACTCAGCATAATATGTTTGGACCATGGTCAAGGTCATGGACAGTCTCTGAAGCACTGCTAAGGCACAGAAGGCTGTTGGTGGGAGTGGAAGCTTAAGAAGTGACTTGGCAGACAGAAACACACACACACACACACACACACACACACACACACACACACACAGACCTGGTACAGAGCATTCCAGGCCCTGTACATGCTACCTAGTTCTGTGAGTTCATTTAAGCTTTGGTCATGTTGTTTTATATGGTATCCTCCATCCCCTCCGTATCTTACACTCTTTTTGCCTCCTCTTCCATGAAGTTCCGTGAGCCCTGAGGTGAGAGATTTGATGAAGATATTCCATTTATAGCTGAGTGTTCAAAGTCACTCAGCATAATACCTGGCTGTGGGTCTCTGTATTTGCTCCCATCTGCTGCAGGAGGAAGCTTCTCTGATGATGACTGAGCAGGGAGCTGATCTGTGAATGTAGTAAAATGTCATAAGGAGTCATTTTATCATTATGCTTTTTTTTTCAGAACAGTAGTATTTTGTTTCACTGTAGGTCTCTAGGTTACCTAATCTCTGGTTCTTGGCCATCTGAATAGTGTTGGGTATATATTCCATTTCCTGAAGTGGACCTTAAGTCAAATCATATATTGGTTGGTTACTCCCACAAGCTGCATGCCATCATTGCCCTAGACTATCTTGGAGGTAATTCATCACTGTAGATAAGAGGGTCTATGGCTGTCTTGGTGTTTACATTTCTCTTCTGGTAGCATGTAGAGCACCTTTCTGTACCAATGACTATACAAGTGAAGGATCTGTATAGGTACCAGCTCCACTAATCGATATTCAATGAATTGTGTAGGTATTATCTTCAGCCATTGGGGCCTTGCTGCCAGTTTTCTGAGAACAACCTATAGTCTTGGCATCAGCCTAAGTTTGGGGGTCCTCATGGAAACCTTCGGCCAGCAACTCAACTAGATGTAATTCAATCCTGGTACTGGAAGCTTCATTTGGTGAAAAGAGATGTCCAGTTTGAACTGTATCTCCCCATTATTTGGCAATTTCATTTAGATCTCTTTTATGTATATATAAACTTTAGGAAGTGTTATTTTATATTAACCCTCAAAGGGCCCTTAACTTCATCTGTCTCTCCGTGTATTCACTCCTTTTTTCCACATCCTCCCCACTTGATCCTCCCATCCCAGCACCCTCATCCTCCAGAACTTACATATTCTGTTTCCATTTATTAATAAGATATATCTGTACCCCTATTCTCTTATTCTGTACCTAACCTCTATTATTGTATGATTTTTAGATTGCTTATTAATGACTTAGCAACTAACATATCACTTGTTTTATTTATCTTAGCATTTTGACAGGTATAACATGAGAGCTCAAAGTAGTTTTGATTAGCATTTCCCCAATGACTAAGGATGTTGAACATTTTTTAAGTGTTTCTCAGCCATTTGACTTTCCTCTTTAAATATCTGTTTAGATCTATACCCCATTTTTTCATTGGTTATTTGTTTTCTTGATACCTATGGTTTTTTTTAGTTCTTTATATATTTTAGATATTAACCCCTATTGGATGTGTATTGGTAGAAGTCATTTTCCATTCTGTAGATTGCTACTTGGTCTATATATTGGTGTTTTTTTTTTGCTGTGCAAAAGCTTTTCAGTTTTATGAGGTTCTATTCATTAATTGTTGATATTACTGCCTGCACTATTAGTGTTGTGTTCAGAAAGTTGTCTCCCGTGCCAATGCATTAAAGGCTATTTCCCACTATCTCTTCTATCAGGTTCAATGAATCTGTTTTGTTTGTTTGTTTTTTGAGATCTTTCATCCACTTGGAGTTGAAACAGGGTGATACATATGGTAGATATATTTGCATTCTTCTTTATGCAGCCATCCAGTTTGACCAGCCTCATTTGTTGAAAATGGTTTCTTTAATCTAGTGTGTCTTTCTGGCTTCTTTATAAAAAAAAATCACATGTCCATAGGTGTGTGGATATATGTCTGGGTCTTCAATTCGATTCCATTGATCAACATATCTGTTTTTATGCCGATACTATGCTGGTTGTATTACTTTGTGGTACAGCTTGAAATCAAGGATGGTTATAACTGTAGTAGTTCATTTATCATTCAGGATTGTTTTAGCTATCATTGGTTTTTATGTTTCCATGTTACGTTGAAAACTGTCCTTTTGAGATCTGTAATAAATTGTGTTGGAATTTTGATGGGAAATGCATTGAATCTGTAGACTGCCTTTTGTAAAACGGTCATTTTTACCATATTAATCCTATATACCCAAGAGCATGGGAGATCTATCTTCTGATATCTTCTTCAATTTCTGTTTTTCAGAGACTTGACATTTTTATCATACAAGTTTTTCAGTGGCTTAGTGTGAGTTATTTCAGCATGTTTCATCATTTGAAACTATTTTTAAAGGTGTTATTTCCATGATTTCTTTCTCAACTTGTCACTTGTATATAGGAAAGCTACTTTTTTTTTAAGTTAATCTTGTATCCAGCCACTTTGCTGAAAGTATTTATTAGCTGTAGGAGTTTCTCAGTGCAGTTTTTAGGATCACTTTTGTATACTATCAGATCATCTGTAAATAATCATACCTTGACTTCTTCCATTCCAATTTGTTTCCCCTTTATCTTCTTCAGTTGTCTTATTGCTCTAGCTAAAATTTCAAGTACTGTATTGAGTAGATATTGGAGTGAACAACTTCTACTTGTTCCTGATTTTAGTTGGATGTTTTAAGTTTCACTCTATTTAAGTTGATGTTGGCTATTGGCTTGCTGTAAATTGCATTTATTATGTTTAAGTATGTACCTTGTATCCCTAATTTCTCCAGGACTTTTATTATGAAGGGGTGTTGAATTTTGTCAAAGCCCCTTTCTGCATCTAATGAGATGATCATATGGGCTTTTTTTTTCAAGTTGTTTATATGGTGGATTACATTCACTGGTTTTCTTATATTGAACCATCCATGCATCTCTGGAATGAAGTGTACTTGATCATGGCGGATGAGTTTTTTGGAGCATTCTTGGATTTGTCTTATAACTATTTTATATATATATACATAATATATATATATATGTACATATATATACATACATATATATACATACACACACATATATATATACACACACACATACATATGTGTGTGTGTGTGTGTGTGTGTGTGTGTGTGCGTGTGTGTGCGTGTGCGTGTGTATGTTTATAAGGAAAATGGTCTGTAGTTTTCTTTCTTTGATGAGTCTTTATGTGGTTTGTGTATCATGGTGACTATGGCCTCCTAAAATGAATTGGAAATATTTCTATTTTATAAAATAATCTGAAAGTCTGGTAGAATTGTGCATTAAGCTCACCTGGTCCTGAGCTTTTTTGAGGGGGCTGGAGTTATAACTGCTTCTATTTCACTATGGGTTATAGGTCTATTTCAATTCTTATCTGATCTTGATTTAACTTTGGTAAATTTTACATATTAAGAAAATTATCCATTTCTTTTAGATTTTTCAATTTGGTGGGAGACATTTAAAGTATGTCCTTATGAGTCTCTAGATTTCTTAAATGTTATATCTCCCTTTTCATTTCTGATTTTGATAATTAGTATATTCTTCATGTTTGAGTTATTCTGGTTAAGGGTTTGTCTATCTTCTTGATTTTCTCAAAGAACAAATTCTTTGTTTCATTAATTCTTTGTATTATTGGTCTCAGCACTGAGTTTGATTATTTCTTGACATCTACTCCTCTTGAGTGTACCCACTTCTTTTTATTCTAGAGATTTCAGGTGTACTGTTAACTGCTAGTATGAGATTCTCCAATTTTTTATGTAAGCACTTATTGCTATGAACTTCCTCTTAGCACCACTTTCATTGTGTCACATAAGTTTGGGTTTGCTGTGTATTCATTTTCATTTAACTCTAGAAAGTCTTTAATTTCTTTATTGCTGTCTTGAGCAATTTTTTATTCAGTAATGAGTTGTTCAGTTTCCATGAATTTGTAAATTTTCATCGTTGTTGATATCCAGCTTTAATCCATAGTGGTCTGATAGGATTGAGAGAGTTATTTCAGTCTTGTTGTATATATTGAGACTTACTTTGTGTCCAAGTATGAAGTCAGTTTTGGAGAGAATTCTTTGAGATACTGAGAAGATATATTCTTTTGTGTTTCAATAGAGTGTTCTGTAATTATCTGTTAGGTTCATTTTGTTTATAACATGTTAACTCAAGTATTTATCTGTATAGGTTTTGTCTTCATGACCTGTCCACTGGTGAGAGTAGGGTATTGGAGTCTCCCACTATCAGCTTATGAGGGCCAATATGTGAATTAAGTCATAGTAATGTCTATTTTTAAAAAGTGGGTATCTTTGTGTTTGTGGCATAGATATTAAGAATTGAAATGTCATCTTGGTAGGTTTTTTTTTCTTTGATATAGTGTATCTCCCCAACTCTTTTGATTGGTTTTGGTTAAAGTCCATTTTTAGATATTAAAAATGACTACACTAGCTTGCGTCTTAGGTCTGTTTTCTTGGAATATCTTTTCCAAACGTTTATCCTGAAGCAATCCTTGATGTTGAGATATGTTTCTTGGATGCAGAGAAGGATGGATCGTGTTTTTGCATACGTTCTGTTGGTCTGTGTCTTTTTATTAAGAAATTAAAAACATTGATATTGAGAATAGGAATTCAGGGGACTCAACCTAGCCTGAGCCTGGCAATAATGGCTCTGTGCCAGGAACCTCCCAGCATGGGGGGCGGGGGACACAGTGTAGGACTCTAGTGATGGCTTTAAAATCTGAGGTTCTCAGGACATTCTAGTTCTCTAATCTGTACTGGAATACTGATGATAACTTCTAAAAAATCCTAAAAAGCTGGCTTAGGCAATTGACACCTGTAGCCTAACAGCTGGGGATGAAGTAATGTGGCCTTTGTTCTATCTCAGCAGGAACTGCAGGGCTCTAACTTTCTGCCTGCTAGTCGGAAATCACAGGAAGAAAAGGGGACACTTAGAAAAGTGATTATAGTATTTATTACTAAATTGTAAAAATTTTCCTATGAAAGTTATGTAAGGGGAAAAGCAAAAAGATCCAGAGCAAGGAAAGGGAAAAAATCTTCTAAGTGGGAAAGGGAAAAAATTCTTCTCTCCTTTCTCATCTCTTTGTCCTCAGTACTTATACATCTTTCCAAATACATGATCTCATGTTAAAAAGTTCATCACAAGGTCACACAAAAAATCAAATCATAAATTGAAATAGAAGTTTACAGGAGAGAATGTTTACATGCATAGCCATTAGGAGTAATCATCTGGCTACACATCCATCACCTGTCTAGCTCCACAGGTTTACTGAAGGTTTAAAACCATAACTAAGTTATTAGTGAAGTTTTGTATAAATAAACCCAGGCAATGTTTTATCTTCTGTCTTAGCACCTATAATAAATTGTTAGTTCCCTTTTTATGACCATTAGTTAATTGTTTTACAGCCTCTTGGAATGTGCTCTGAGTAAGAGAAAGTCTGGTTACTATTTAAGAGCAATTAACTGGTGATACATGGAAGACTGGCAGAGTTCTCCTTGGAGTTTTGACTATCAGAAAAGGATCTATAAAAGTCCCACTATAAAAGAGCTTAATAATCACTGATACAATTTTAGGAATTCTTATAGGATCATCATTAAGACTTAAGAAGTCATTTATTTGTCTATATAGCATCACTACAAGACAGTATATCTTTGTAGATCTGTTCCAAAGGGGTGGGCTAATGCCTAGTTATTATTATATGTATTTAATAATAACAGGAAAAGCATGTTAATAGCAGGAATCTTTCCTAAAATGAGCTCTTCTACAGGCTTGCCTAATAAGAGCAAATCTGTCACCGATATGGCAGGCCTTGCCTTTCTCTCATTTCTCTGCCTTGCTGAAAACTAACTATTAGATTATATTCGGAAGCCAATTCCCAAGGTCTATTCCCATATTTAGCCACTTCTCCTCCTGAGGATGACTACTATGGTTCAGCTATCAAAGTATTGAAATCTAGCAAGCCAAAGCTCCCTTTGGTTCACCTGATTAACTTGCCCAATTAAAACTAAACACCTCATCCTAACATGGTGTTTCCCTTTTACCTTTATAAACCACCATTTGCCTGTGGGTCTTATCTATATCTTCTCTGTCCAGAGGCAGTTCTTTGTTCCATTTCCACCCTCCCCAGACAAATACCTCTTACCCCTCCTTGCTCCTTGAGGTACCCCTTCCAAATTTATGGTATAAGGTCAGCATTACCTTGTATGGTGGCTTAAATATGCTTGGCTCATAGAAAGATTTACTGTTAGGAGGTATGTCCTTGTTGGTATAGGTGTGGCCTTGTTGTCACCTGACCATGCTTTTCATTAGAGGAATGTAGATTTGGGGACTTTTGGAAATCAGTAGAATACTTTATGTGGTGCTTAATGGCCATCCTAGAAGCATGGAAGATGGTTGTGCTGAGCATCGATTTGAACTGTTGGAGTCTGATTCAAAGGGTTTCAGAGAAGAATTTTAATGTGTGGCCTACAGACTGTTTTCGTGGTATTTTGGTGAAGACTGTGACTGCATTTGCCCTTGTCTAAAGAGACTGGCTGAGGCTAAGGTGAAGAGATTCAGAGTAAGCATTGACAAAGGAAGTCTCAGAAGAGCCCAGCATAACCCCCTGGTTTGCACTTATGAAGAGCATTTTTATCAAGTGTAGCAAGTTTTAAAAGGAAAAATACAAAATTCATGGTTCAAGTAATAAAAGGACACCAGGAAGGGCAATTGAACTAAATCCTGTGTTCAATGATATTAAATGAAATTAAGGGAAAGGTGTCCTCAAGGCAAGATCTCACCTAGCTAAGCTTATTGTTTATGTTTGCAGTTGAACAAGGGATAGTTAGTTATATTGTGTTAGGAGTTATTATTACCTAGCTTTGATCCAGATCTTGAGACTGGAAGGCACAGGCTTTTGATCCAGATCTTGAGGCATAGTGGTCATTAAAAGCTTAGGGCCAGCCCTGGTGGTATACTCCTTTAATCCTAGGAGACAGAGGGCAGCAGGTTTCTGAGTTCAAAGCCAGCCTGTTACAGAGGAAGTTCCAGGTAAAGAAAAGCTTACATTCAGGCGTGGTGGTACACACCTAATTCCAGCACTCAAGAAACAGAGGCATGCATCTCTCTGAGTTGAAGGTCAGTTTACAGAGCAAATTACAGCACAGCCATCGTAGGCAGTGATGGATGTAATACAACAATCGAGTCATGTTCCATCCCCAGCAAGCAGCAGAACTTGGCAGCTTCAGCCATGTGGCTTCTGTTCTAGAGTCAAGAATGGAAGGGGTTACTGGAACAATTGATGCTGGTTAGCTGGAGCTGAGAAATTAATGGTGATTAAGAAGAGAGCAGCATCACTGAGGCAAAATCTTGTGGAAAATCTTCTGAAAACACAAAGAAGCTGTGTTCCAGAGATAGCCAGGGTTGTACCTCATGCTAGACTTGGTAATGTGTAAAAATCACGCAGGTGGTACTGGTTTTGAAGGTATGAAGCTCAAACTACACCCATTGTGGAAGAAACCCTCCTCCTAGCAGCATGTCAAGGAGACAGTCTCTTCCTGGTTGCCTTTGAATTAAGGTGTAGAAATCTCAGTTCCTTTTCTAACACCATATCTACCTGAATGCTGCCATGCTTCCTGCCATGATGATAATAGACTGAACCTCTGAAACTGTAAGCCAGCCCCAACTAAATGTTATCCTCTTAAAAAGTTGCCTTGGGCAAAGGACACTGTCAATAGGACAAAATGCAACCCACAGATTGGGAAATGATCTTTACCAGCCCTACATCCAATAGAGGACTAATATCCAAAATATATAAAGAACTTGAAAGTTAGATTCCAGAGAACCAAATAACCCTACTTAAAAATGGAATACAGAGCTAAACAGAGACTTCTCAACTGAGGAATCTTCAATGGCTAAGAAGCACTTAAAGAAATGTCATCCTTAGTCATCAGAGAAATGCAAATCAAAACAACTCTGAGATTCCACCTCATACCAATCAGAATGGCTAAGATCAAAAACACAGGTGACAGCAGATGCTGGCGAGGATGTAGAGAAAAAGGAACACTCTTCCATTGTTGGTGAGACTGCAAGGTGGTAAAATGACTTTGGAAATCAATCTGGCGGTTCTTCAGAAAATTGGAAATAGTTCTACCTGAAGACCCAGCTATACCACTACCAGGCAGATACCAAAAGATACTCCAACATATAGCAAGGACACATGCTCCACTATGTTTATAGCAACCTTATTTATAATACCCAGAAGGTGGAAGCAACCCAGATGTCCCTCAACAGGAGAATGGATACAGAAAATGTGGTACATTTACAAAATGGAGTACTACTCAGCTATTAAAAACAATGACTTCATGAAGTTTACAGGCAAATGGATGGAACTAGAAAATATCCTGAGTGAGGTAACCTAGACACAAAAGAAGACATATGGTATATACTCACTGATATTAGCCTAAAAGCTCACAATGCCCATGACACAACCCACAGACCAGATGGAACTTAAGAAGAAGACCAGGGTGTGGATGCTTTAGTCCTGCATTGAGAGAGAAACAGGATTATCATGGGAGGTGCTGGGAGTGAGGTATCTGAGAGGAAAAGAGGAAGGGGAGGAAATAAGGGAGGATACAACCAAGTATTGAAAGGGACAGGAGGGAGGTACAGAAGGTCAGGAAATCCAATAAAAATATGTAGCAGTAGGGGATGAGGAACTGGGAATAGCCACTGGAGGGTCGCAGACTCCAGGGAAACAAGAGGCTCCCAGGACCCAACACGGATGACTTTAGCCAAAATGTGCAGAAAAGGGGAGAGAGAACCTGTAGAGACCACTCCAGTAGTTAGGCATGGCTCCTGGTCAAGGGATGGGACCACCCACCCATCTCAAAATTTTTAACCCAGAAAGGTTCCTGTCCAAAGGAATAACAGGGACAAAAATGGAGCAGAGACTGAAGGAAGGGCCATTTGTGAGGACTGCCCCACCTTGAAATCCACCCTGTCTGCAGACACCAAACCAGACACTGTTGCTGTTGCCAAGAGGGCGGGCGCTTGCTGACAGAAACCTGGTGTGGCTGTTTCTTGGGAGGTTCTGCCAGCAACTGACCAATGCAGATGTGGAGCCAACCATCAGACTGAGTTCAGGGACCCCAGTGTGGGAGCTGGCAGAAGGACTGGAGGAGCAGAGGGGGATTTCAACCTCATAGGAAGAACAACATTGACTGGCCAGACCACCCAGTGCTCCCAGGGACTAGGCCACCAATCAAGGAGTGTACGGGGAGGGATCCATGGCTCCAGATACATATGTAGCAGAGGATGGCCTTGTCTGACATCAATGGGAGGGGAGGCCCTTGGTCCTGTGATGCTCCAGAATTGGGAAATGCTGGAGCAGTGGGGCGAGAGAAGGTGGGTGGGTGGAAGAACACCCTCATAGAGGCAAAGGGGAGGAGAGGGCAGATGTAGGATGGGGGTTTATAGAGAGGTAACTGGGAAGTGGGATATCATTTGAAATGTAAAGGAATGAAATAATTAATTTAAAAAAAAAAAGAAAGAAAAAGTTGCCTTGATTATGAAGTCACTTCACAGCAATGAAACCCTAAGATAACCTTTTACCAGAATAGTCAAAGATAGACTCATACACTTACCAATCCACACACAAACTATAGCCGGATATTCCTGATGGAAGTAGTTGAAAATATTCTTAAAAATATACTGGAAACCACCCTGGAAAAATGGCTCAGTGGGTAAGACAGCTTGCTATGAAAAAGTATGAGGGCCTGAGTTCAAATCCCCAGCACCCATGTTTTAAAAAGGAAGTACTAGCTGTGTGTATATATATCTTCAGCAGTAAGGAACAGAGACAGATGGATCCTGGGAACTCACTGGCCAATGAGCTTACTGGAAATGGTAATGTTCAGATTCACTGAGAAACTGTCTCAAACTCAAAGGTGAAAGACAATAGGAGTAGACCCCAACATGTCCTACTGTCCTCTGCATATGTGCA